>OZ026614.1:98178521-98911021 GCA_964020975.1 Hermodice carunculata | reverse complement strand
TCCCTTTTGCTTCAGACAAGGCTTGCTGGTATTTGAATGAAAGGTATTTTCATGAGGAATTTGACTCTTTTAACCATTATATGCTTAATGGTAATGAGAAAGCAACTATAGCAGTGATTAGCACTTTAAGGATTAATTATATGCATTGGGAAGGCCAGTATACATATTAATCTCTTGTCAGCTCAAGAAGTGACATGTCCCACCCACAAACAGAGATGAAAGAAAAAAATGCTCATTATCACATGACCATTGTAGGATGACATCACAGCCGAAGAGCCCACCCAGGAACTAAAAAGTGGCCCACTTTTTCTGCCCACTTCCTGTTACAAAATGCCACAAAGTCAATAGCCGGAACCAGATGCTAAGGCAGAGTGCAAAATACCCCATAAGCTGGAATGCAGGACTGACAAAAATGTGCAGCTACATTTTACTTGCAAGTGAATCTTTTAACTCTTTCTCAGCACGCATTGGGCGCATTGCACCCAATGTGCACTGAGAAGAGTTGTCGCCTCAGTCCACATTTTTGGACTGAAAGGGTTAATGTGATTGCATGCAAACTGGTGGAAAGATACGACACATTTGATTTCCGCCACAACCTCCTACTTTACACTTGTGGGTTTTTTTTGTTTGTTCTTCTACGGGATGGTTCAACATTATCATCATTTTTGAATTAGTACTTAGGGTACTAAATTTCATGACCCCCCTCCCTCCCCCAAAATTAGTACTTCAAAAAATGATGATTTCCCCCCAAAATCATAGCAAAATTGCACAAAACAGGCCAAAAATTGACCATCATTTTCCATATCCTGTGAAAGTGTACAGACCCATTTAACCCTCTCCCCCCCCCTTGCGTACTGTAAGTACTAATTCAAAAATGATGAAAATGTTGAACCATCCCTCAGAAGTCAGTGGAAAATTCAATAAACTCTATAAACATACTTTTATTTCATTTTTCATTAAATTCCACAACTTTACAACATTAAAGTGAAGGGACATTTTCTGGACGTGTCAGCTGGTAGCCCATTTTATCTGTTCATTGTCTGTGGTTCCTCTTTGTCTACCTTAGTCCTGATCAGAAACAGGTATATAGAGGCTACACTACAACAGCAGGGCTATATGGAGGCTACACTACAACAGCAGGGCCTTCATGGCATCTTTTACCTGTTGTCAGGCTCCTTGGCCTGGTCTTTCATACTACACCATGCCTCACAAAGGCAATGTTGCCCCCAGAAATAGTTTATCTGACGAGAACTGTGTCTAACCAAGAAGATCTTTAACTTGTTTAAGCATGTCCATCCACAATGCACCAGTTTAGGGTAAATCAAAATATATATCTGTGTACACATATGTGTGATAACTGATAAGACACTGTGGTGTGTGAAATGCACACACTGCAACGATATGAGCCACAGCACTTGTACGCGGTACCAACATCTGCTGCTGAGACAACTTCACAATGGACTTAATAGCTATAGAATTTCAGTGGATAGGTTAAATAAAATTATTACAAATCCTCAATGAAGAAAAAAGATGATTCTCACTTGACTTTAATTTGTTACCTGGTCATAACTTGGTTTTTCACAGTATCTTCACGAGATCTCTCCCCCCCCCCCCCAAAAAAAATGGACCAGGAGATTACTAATTCTCAATCAAATAAATCAGAAGATTCTCACTTGATTTTAATTTGCTACCTGGCTATAACTTGGTTTTTCCAGGCAACTTCACAAGATTTTTTTCCAAAAAATATTTGGACCAGGAGTCACAAATCACACATTGACCCTTTCCAGCTCAAATCACCCAAAAGTGCCTGAATGTGAATTGTTTTCTGCCTTAATGTTTTTGTTTTTTGTTTTTCTTTTTTGTTATTACAAAACATTTTTGCTGAGATTTGTATGTGAGACCATGATGGCATACCTTAAGTCAATAGCTTTCCTTGGCACAGGTTGGGCGCAATTAATGGGCTCCAACCCACGCGACGGAAAGGACTCAGCTGTACTCTGACCAGGAATGAGTTACCATAACTGGCAGTTTGTTACATTTTGTTTGCATTTATTTAATTTAATTTAGAATCTTATTTGTAGTTATTATTAAAAACAGTAATGATCGAAAAAAAAGCAGACAATCCCCCCCTCCCACAAGATATTACATAATTACCTGTTAACCAGTGCCCTTGTGCCAAAATTTCTAATATGCAGACTGACTTGCATTGATAGCCCAAATTCCTGTGAGGTCCACTATGTTGTTTCTACATGTGGAGTTTCAAGTTACTCTGATGTTGAGGAAGAAGTCAGCTGACCTTTGCAACACTAGATGAATCAGTCATTCTGGTATCAGGAAACTACGTAAACACATTTGTCCAACACAAAAACAAGCTTACAAATATATTTATACATGTATATACACACATGTGAATATATTTGCAAGTTTGTATTTTAGTTGATCTTTGGCTGAGTACAGTGCATTCAAGTAAAAAAGTTACAATAATTAAGGATATATGATATGTACGCAGTGACTTCACAATATTAAAAAAAAAAAAAAAAAAAAAAACTAAAATAAATGACTTTCACAATATGTTACATGACATATAACCCAGATAGATTCAGATTTTACGTGTAGTCAGGGGGCATCCAAAATTATCAACATTTTCACATTAGTACATGGAGAACTATTTCATAGGACCCTCTCCCCCCCCCTTGAAATTAGTATTTTAAAAATGTTGATTTTTCAAAACAAAACAAAGCTGTATTGTTTGGCCACATCTTCAGATCCTAAAACTTGTGCATCTAATGTTTATTAAGCTTTTTGTGCAAATATTACCATAAGTATTTAAGTTTGAAACACTTATTGGTAAGCAAAAAACTCAACATATTCATGTATGTGTATTTAAAAAAACAAAAAATGTACCCTGGCCCTCAGCCCCCTTCCCCCTCCCCCCAAAACTGTGCTCGTTGTACTAATGTGAAAATGTTGATATTTTTGGCTAGCCCCTAAAGTATTACCAGAAAACATTTTTAAATTTGGTCACCCCTTTTTTTTAAAAGTAGCTGTCCTTTGATGTGTCATCACTCCAGCTTCAAACACCTGCATCTGCGAAAATACAACAAATATTTGAAATCTGAGACAGCTTTTAAATTTCCAGTGTGTTTTACAGTTTGCCATAAATTCAATGCAGAAATATGTTGGAGCTGAATTGAAAATTTACATCAAAGAATGATCACGTTTGTACACTTTTATGCTGTGAAAATGCTGCTTCCAAGAAACATTACCACAGTGCCACAGCATAAATCTGTAGTTTGTACACTTTCAAAAAACGTGCATTTTATTGCAATTTTTAAGTGAATCTACAGTGTTATATACAGAAAAGTATCAGTCATCACTATGATCACAAATAGCTTAACATATACAGCAGTACCTGTAATGGCCCACCACTGAGGTGGCAAGTCACCTGGTAATTACCGGTCACATTTGCCATGTACGGGGCTTTTTGCAACGTTGCATGACCTGTTGTGACCGGTCACCTGCCAAATGCTGTCACTCAAAATCAAGCTTTTTGCAGTTAGCGGTCAAAGCCAAGCTTTTTGCAGTCAGCGGTCAGTACAAAAAAAAAACAAACAAAAAGTGCAAAAAAGTCAGTGGTAAACAGCCACTCTAACAATTTGCAGTCAGTTCAAATGGAAGCAAAGTAAGCTTTAATGATAGCAGTATGCAGACGTCCGATCAATTTTCTATGCGTGAAGCGTAAATTTACCTAACTTTGAAATGGTTATAAAATAAGAAGACCATCTTGTCAAGGTTTCCTATTTTCGTGAAGATTATCCAGCATAACTCATTACTTAATTTTCCTCACTTAAAAACATTCAATGAACCTAATTCTGACTCTTTGCAGGAGAAGAAATAGACAGGCTCCGAAGAAGCCGAATCTCTTGCGTGAACTGAGCCTGGATGAGCGGGCAGGAAGCGAGAACCCTGCCTTTGCATCTCTTGGTAAAGAAGGTCAAGACGGCAAGCTTGCAAATGGACTTCACCATCAGAAAGCAGGCAAGACCAGGAAGTCTAGCTACAAGGAGCAGCCAAAGCCAGCCCCTACAGGGCCTATGTCTTTGGAAGAGGCTGTAATGCGTAAAGTTACAGAGTTGGAAGAGGCTACTAAGTACGAACAGTCCAAACCCAGCACAAATCCTGGGGAGAGGAAGTACCCAATGCCGCAGTTCAACTTCCACCTCGCACCCCCGCAGGACATTGACCAGCCAGTACAAAGGCGACACAGCCAAACAATGCCTGCCAAGCCTCCACGGGCACCACGGCCCATTACCATAGCCGATATCCTGCCAGATCCTCGCCCCGTGCACAACCAGCCATCACCGCAGGTTTTGTACTTAGATGCATCAGACAATGAATCTCAGGCCTCAGGTAGTTACGCTATGCCGGGGTCTCCTCCGGAATCTCCAAGGACAGTCTTGACTCCCGAGTCTATAGATCCATACAGCTATAGTGTTAGTACAGAAAACGTGTATAGTGAACCAATACCCTCGCCAGTAATTCCACCCCCAGAGCCTTTTAATGTTCCTTCTAGCCCAGATGTTATCCCTGTTCATGAGGTCAATTCCCACAACAAGGATGCCCTCTACGCCAAACCAGATAAATGCAAGAAGACATTACAAACTGAGATTATGTTTGGGAAGCCAGGCGACTCTATAGAACAAGCTAGGTGTCTTTCTGATGATTCAGATGCACCAAGTTTGAAACCCAGAAATTATAGTGATTACGAAGAGGACGCTGGCTTTGCCTTTACACCTAATATCTCCACTGATGGCATGCCATACAGAGTGAGTGATGAGAGCATCAACATAGAGTTCTTACCTCCATGGGTCTACAATCAAAAGAAGATAATAATGGGAAATGAGCTACATACCACCAGTGTCGTCTAACAGTGACTTGGCATTAGGGGAGGAAAAGGCAGGTGTGATGATTATATGTATAGTAACAAAATGATCAGAAGTACATGTAACAAAACTTTACTATGCATGTGCTTAAGCTTTATGGTTTCCACTGGCAAATTTTCAATAAAACTGAACCAGAAAACAGTTAAATATAATTTCAAGGATCCTATCGCAAAATGTAAGCACATAAAATCTCATTAAAAACAGGCCAGTGAAATTTCTTTTCATTTCACAGCTTTGTACTACCTGTTTATTCACATTTTTTCTCTCTCTTGACTGGGCAAAAGGACAATATTTGCACAAACATTTTTATCCCTGGGGACTTCCCACACCTGCTGTAAACACTGGTATTTTATATGAATACTTCATTCAAATATGTGGGATACAGTAAGACTGAAATTATGTAATTGGCTAGCGATTAATGTAAATATTGATAGTGTACATGCAAATTTGCCATTAATATGAATCTATAAAACTGCATATTTGTCAACAATGTTACAGTTGTAAGCAAACTTGATTATGAAAACAAAAACAAAACAAAAAAAGAAGAAAAGAAAAATTGAAATTGTCTGATCTAACTGCTACTTGAATAATGGACAGTTTAACAAGCAAATAGGAACCCTCAGGGCCTTGTCTTCAACAAGTGGTCTTTGAAGCGATGTGGTTTCTTCAAAAAGTCATACAACAGACTTTGCTGAGTTTTCTCTTCTGAAAATGGTGGCATTTGACTGCAGAGTGAGTTATTTGAACTCTCCATGCCAATAACAAGAAGAAGTGGTGTTCATCTGAATTACTATGACAATTTCACATTTAGATTCCTTGTAAAAATTTAAGTACCAGCATGCCTATAGTATGTTTCAGAGAGACCGAGAACAGTCTGGTACCAGCATGCCTATAGTTTCAGAGAGACCGAGAATAGTCTGGTACCAGCATGCCTATCATTTCAGACAGACAGAGAATAGTCTGGTACCAACATGCCTATAGTTTCAGAAAGACAAAGAATAGTCTGGTACCAGCATGCCTCTAGTTTCTGAGAGACAGAGAACAGTCTAATATCAGCATGCCTATCGTTTTAGACAGACAGAGAATGGTCTGGTACCAACATGCCTATGGTTTCAGAGAGACAGAGAATAGTCTGGTACAGCATACATATAGTTTCAGAGAAAGAAAGAAAAGTCTAGTACTAACATGCCTATAATTTCAGAGAGACAGAAAATAGTCTAGTACCAGCATGCTTATAGTTTCAGAGAGAGAGAGAGAGAGAACAGTCTGGTACCAACATGCCTATACTTTAAGATAGACAGAGAATAGTCTGGTACCTGCATGCCTATAGTTTCAGAAAGACAGAGACGAAAAAACCCTGGTACCAACATGCCTTAAGTTTTAGAAAGACAGAGAATAGCCTGGTACCAACATGCCTTAAGTTTCAGAAAGACGGAGACGAAAAAACCCTGGTACCAACATGCCTTAAGTTTTAGAAAGACAGAGAATAGCCTGGTACCAACATGCCTTAAGTTTCAGAAAGACTGAGAATAGTTTGGTACCCACATTTATTAAGTTTCAGAGAGGCAGAATAGTCTGGTACCAGCATGCCTGTAGTTTCAGAAGGACAGACAATAGTCTGGTACCAGCATGACTATAGTTTCAGAAAGAACAAATAGTCTGGTACCAGCATGCCTCTAGTTTCAGAGAGACAGTGAATAGTCTGGTACCAACATACCTTAGGTTTCAGAAAGACTGAGAATAGTCTGGTACCGACATGCCTATAGTTTCAGAAAGACAGAATACTCTAGTCAACAACTTTCCTGGGAGCATGCCAAGAAAGCTGTTGACTCAGCCTCCAACTAGGCACTGAAGGGGTTACCACAGGGATCAATATACCACTGTAAACTCGTTTAATTTTGATTCTCTTTTTATATTCACTTATTTGACTGATGGCATGGAACTGAGAATAAAAACACAATGACACAGTATTGTAACATAGATTAAGAGGAACTATGTCCAAAATAGTGAAATTATGACCTCAGCTCAATGCTTGAAACGCTCATTTAAGACTGAGTCAACAGTTTTCCTCGGGACACTTTGCACGCAATGTGCATCAAATGTCCCAAGAAAGCTGTTGACTATGACTACTTTTTGCTTTAGACTTGGTTTCCTGATATTTGAATGAAAGGTATCTTCATGAGAAATTTGAATCTTTCAATCATTATATATTGAACGATAATGAGAAAACAACTACAGTGGTCCCCCTCTTATAAGGCCACCACAAATGCAGCTAAAAAGTGGCCTTCTAAGAGGGGTGGGCTCTCTTGAGGGGGAGAATATAATGGAAATACCATACTTTCTGAACAAGAATGCTGGTCTTTCAAGAGGGGTGGCCTCTGGTGAGAGTGGTCTTACAAGAGGGGGACCACTGTATAGCCATGATGAGCTCTTTAAGGGTTAAAAAACAGTGACAACATATGCATGCAAAACATGTACATTTACAGTATTTAATCTGCAACAACATGTAAATGAAAGTTACCTTCAGGTGTTTTAGCTAACATGTGGAATATACTGTGAATGCTACTTTTTCTTTTTATTCTTTTCTTTTTTTTAGGGGGGGGGGAGCATTACATTTCAAGCACTTCAATTTTATGATTTTCACTGTAATTTCTGCCAAAACCATGTCCAACATCCTTTCTGCCACTTTCTGATTGTCATACTTTTCAGTCTAGTGGCCATATCAACAAAACATTAAAAGTAAAAACATGATGATGATGACGACGACCACGACCACGATGATTGATGAAACAGCAAAATTATGTCAGTTCATTGCATACAAGCCATATGCATCACGGCAAAGTGTACTAGCTAACTTATATATTTTGGAACAAGCATGTGTGCATCACAGACAGTGAGTCTTTCAAATCTGACAGCTTGTATTAATTGTAGATAGCTGAAGCAAAGCTATGTGGCTTTCCAAGTAGCACATGAGCCAGATGTCAGGCTGCACGCACCACACAAATGTGGCCCAGTATGAAGAGAGCCAGTAAGCTGGTATCAGTCATGCAGCGTCTATACAAATATCAAGAGAACCACATGTATATTCATATGAGGCATCTAAGATAATACTACAGCTAAGTACATGACCACCTGTCATCTAAGGCCATATTCACACATACATGTACAGTCAAACCTGCTCTACCAGCCACCTCTATCAAGTGACCCCTAAATCTCCTGAGGACCCACAGCAATACCCCCAATGCAGGGGGGAGGGCGTGGCATTGACACAATGAAAATCAAATCTACCTGCATCATAAGGCTATTTGTACCCTTTTGGCCTTTTCCTTGCATGTGCGCCTGCTCAGAAGAGGTTTGACTGTACATGGTGTCAGGATACAGTCAGGGTACAGGCTGGTCAGGTATGACAGGTTTCACTGTTTTGGATTTTTTCAAGGGAGGAGGAACTAGAGAAAAGTCTATTATTTACCATTCTTTGATGTCACTTTAGGCCATTCCCACTTCCTGTATGTTGGACAAACAGGACACCACTGTCAAAGTTTACATCAGACAAACAGCTCAATTTAAAAGTATAATGCACTTCCCGTATAGAGCTTCTGGTACTCATGAAGAGACAGACACATTGCATTCCTGGATGTAGCATATTTGCCATTTTTTGTTTCTTTTTGCAAACTGACTGGGTGAGCTGGTGAAAATTCACACAATCAGGCATTTTTTTAAAAAAAAATATATATAAAAACAAAAAATACAGACAAAAATAGTGATATACTGTTGTATGAAGCACGATACATACATATACCTGTGCATATATCACAGCTGTCTGTATATTTGCACCTTCGTATTTGTCACACAGGTAAATATTGTAATTGCCTGTGATTTTCTAATTAAGAACAAGCAACATGTATCAGAGACAGGCATATTTTGATGAAACTGTATACACTTATTATAAACAAATATTACACGATTCTTCTATGTGCCAATGCCTTCTACATAACATTTATGAATACACTGGGCATTACAGCACTGTTTAAGTGGTTTATTTATATATGTGTGTCCACTCAAATGTAAAAAAAAAAGTACAGTGTCTTTTTATACCTGGTTGGCAGGAACTGTGGGAAAGTGTCACATGAGGTGAAAGTACTGTGGGGAACTGTGAACTGAGGTGTGTCTAACAGCTCAGGTCCTTTTTTAATGTTTTGAACAGAAATGTGTTACATAAGGCAATAGACTGCAGCTGACTTGAACTTAAGTGCATGGACAAAGGTGGTTACTGACATGCACATACCTGCAGGGATCACAATGGAACTTTACTCAGCCTCGTTATCTTCGTTTTTATCAGTAAAATCTCAGAATTTTTTAGCTTTATTGTTACTCTTAGCAGTACCATTGCTCTCGTTTATAAAGAGGTATATTAGCAGCACAAATATTCATTACTCTAAAATGTAATAACACTAAAGAAATAACATGCCCAGAACCATGGACAGCTAACTTCATGGTCCATGTTAAATCTTATTGAGCCATTTGTGGAGATCTACATGTGAAAGAACTAGGCTGGTGCTATACTCTGTTACGAGGTCTTCATCAACTTATGGTTTGAGATCTCACTAAAATGGTGCTACATTAACACATGAACACCCGGGTAGCTTTGTGTTATATCTTTATGTTAAAATACTTAAACAATGCTACATGATACATCAGCTTTGAACCATAACAAACTGATCATTGCCCTCCTCCACCCTCAGGACTCTCCTGATTGGCCAGTCTGGTTGTAAACGGGAAATGATGCATCACGAAAATGTAGCCTCTCAACCAGTGCTACCACCTACATGTAGGAGAACATCCTTCACTAACCCTTCGCAACCTTATTAGCTTTCCACAACACAATTTCGGTCGATTCCACGGCCCTGGTGTATTTTGAAAGCTGTTACTAATTGGTCGAACAATATTTTATGAAAAAAAAAAATAAGCACAGTTCATTTACAGCACTGGCTGGTAGTTGCAGACATTTTTTGGCAGAGTTAATAGGTTTTTTTTTTTTAATTTTCGGGAGGTTTGTTGAGTGAAAACAGAAGAAATCCAATAATGCATGCCACAAAAACTGCCTGCAACTGACACCCAATGTTAGATTTTGTTTTTGACAGGGATTCTGAAAGAATCTCTGAACCACATTAAATGTCGTCATCACACTTTCACAATTTTGTTTGGCATTCAAGTAATCTATTTACACCAGGGGGGAAAGCCATCCACAGCCAGTTGTGGATATAGAAATGGTAAGTTTGGCCTAAGACAAGAGGCGCGCATGTACGATGCTTAAGTCTACTGCATCAACTTACTTGGTGTATATCCCTCATAAGATACTCCATTTCACTGATACTGCCAAATAATTCCATCTCAAATATATACATATAGATGTCTATCATATTGAAACATGTTACAACCTCTCCTACTTCATGCCCAAGAAATATGGTGCAAGGCTTAATATTCTACTTTGGCCATTTTCAGCAAAAAGGCATTGGAATTCTTATTGTTAAAAACAAGTGGAAAGGCTGCTCTCAAAGTTCATTGGTTCCACAGATATATTAATGAAGCCTCCATAATTCAACAAGATCCAATACGAACTGACGACTCATATGACATTGACCATATAAAACATATTAAGGGTGGGCTAATGGTGAAAAAGACCAGGCTGATAGGCAAAGATGTTAAAAATTAAAAAAAATGAAAATAAAAAAAAAAAGAAGCATTTTTCGCAAAGTTCCACTGTGGAACATTTCAGCACAATGGAAGTAAATTTTGAGACTGAGTTTTGGGATGTGTTAATCTATGCAGGATCAGATCTGCACTCAGCCTGTTTTCATAATGTGCGATATAATATACAACAACTGTAAATATATATATATATACTCACAGTATTAACCCTAACGTGCTTCGTGCATGCTTGTTATAAGCATCATAGATTAGAGTTTACATGTATTCTTAAATTCTTAACAAATCTGTTGAGCACTCATTAAATGTTGAAAGTTTGCACTGCAATAACTGTAGAGATGCATAGGGTAATTATCATTGTACATGTGCTTGTAAATTAATACATAAATTAACCACAAGATCTACATATACTGTACACTATAACATACCCTACAGCACAAAGTTAAACTTTGTAGCTGATACAAAGATATATATGCAGAGGTCTTCTGTTGGTGAAATCTCATCATTTTACAAACCCAGCCACCGTATGGGTTGGGGGCGTACAATGATGTGAAACATGTCTAATGTCCAATAAACTTTTGATTTTTCCTTGATACTTGCAGAATTTAAGCCCCCACCCCCGGCCTGCCCTTCACCCTCACCCCCACCCCCTTGTGGATCAAACACTGCCACCTCAATGTATAAGAACATCAATGCATCCTGTCACCAACATTATATTTTTAAAACTGCATGGAGATCTGCTTCATTGATGTGGCGTACTGAAGATGAGGGAAGCTGTTGAATCTTTGTACAAATATATATTTTGTGTAAACTCGATAAGGAAGAACCTGCAGTATCTGTTTACAAACACAAACTTTTTTTTTTCATTTTTTTTTTTTTAGAGAGAGTAAATATGAATCTGCCAAACTGAACTTTACAGTAAAGGGTCAACATATGGAGGATATGTATTGGAGTTTGCATCAAGACATAGTACATGTATAATAATGTTACCTTGTCCTGCCACAGTCAGGTTCCCACCTGACCCAAGGTCACAACGAGATCAGTACTGGACTATCAGACTGAACACTGTGGAATGCATGCCTTCATATGTGATATATAAATATACATACATACATACATACATACATACATACATACATACATACATACACACACACACACACATACATACATATGTATATGTGTATGTGTACATATATATATATATGTTTATATATATGTATATGTATATATATATATATATATATATATATATATATATGTATATATATATATATATATATATATATATATATATATATATATATATATATATATATATATATATATATATATATATATATATATATATATATATACACTACATGTATTATACTTGTACCATTTATCAGTTTATCAGGGGCAATTTCACCTGTACATTAGCAATGCAAGTTGAACAATATACATTTATACACTGTACAATCTGAAAGCCAGTCTCATACCAATACAAAGCCCATTATAAAAAAATCGCAAAATTTAACATGCAACTGAGGCAAAGTAAAATTTGTTACAATCAACTGCCAGCAAAAATGTCCTGTCTGACAGCAGCAGACCTGTTGGACTGTACAAAGTACTTACACATGCTCCAAACGTTCTGACAGGGCTCGTGTGAGGGCACTTTTTCCCGAATCACTTTTCTAATCATTCAAATCAATTTAAAAGTGAAACCTTCTTGTGGCCTGATAATTCTGTTTCTAAGTGCTGCGACTAGAAAGGCTGATAGTGAGATGTGTATTGTGTACAATGCTGATAGTGAGATGTGTATTGTGACAATGTATAGGACTGTAATATACCGGGACCAGAAAGTCTGAGTATGAGTGTACTTCGCACGATGTACATGATTGTGATATTCAGAGTACACATAATGTATGTGTTTTTTTATTGAATAGGAACTGAAATAAAGTTTCAAACACATCTCATTGTATTGTGGTTTATTTAAAAGTATAGACCAATATCTTTTATGTGGATTGCAAAACTGGCCAAGCCAATATACAAATCACTCTCCATGGCACAGATGTTGGCGTATACTTTCCTACGTACTTGTTTGGTGGAGGAAACTGAAAGACTGGAGAAAACCAGCGTGCACAGTCCCTTTGCTTCCCCAGCTGTGAATCAAACCTGGGCTGCAGGGGTGAAAGGCGAGTGTGTTGCAGCTCCACCAACCCTGCACCCGGTGGTTTATTTGGGAAGCGTTCACACATTGGACACACACAAAAGATATACACAAGGATCCCCTCTAATAGTGCCACCTGCCGGAGAAGGGCTCATGATGTAAGATGGGACCTACAACAGGTTGTTGTAACTAATTTATCTCTCTTGTGGTTTTTTAAATTTCTTATAGTTACATTAAAAAACAAATATGCACCAAAAAGAAAAACAAAAACATAAAAGAAAAACAAGTACTGGGATGATGAATTTTCTCTGAAAAAAAAGACAACAATTTACTTAATAAATACAGGCAATTCAATAATACCCCTGCCTATTTCATGTATTTCTGGAGCAAACTTCAGGAATCTCTATTCAGATTTTGTAAAATTATGAATTTAAGTACTCTTAAATCTTGCAACTTTTAAAAATGAAACACAAAAATGTATACATGTGACAATGAAGCTTTCAAACCAAGGAGAACATTCACCCTTCCCCGTTGATTATCACAGAGTCAACAATTTCACAAAGTGAGTTATGAACAATCAGCTTCCAAAAAAGTATGCAGAAAACTACTGACTGGCGATGAAATTTGTCTGCTCCTAGATCTCTCAAGTAACATATCTAAGTTTTTATTTATTCTGGGTCAGTACTCATTCCTCTTCCTACTTATTTCCAATACTTTAAAATTCTGCATGTCACATCACAGTTAATTTTCTAAAATTTGTGGGTCAACATCAAAGAAAGAGGGTGAACATGACCATAATGCTTAGTGGTGTGTTGATAAGGGGGAGGGTACTTACCCACCCAAAGACAGGGCTGTCCAGTCAGCTTATATACCCAACATTTCTCTGTTGACCTGAAAGCACAACAAAACTTTATCTGTAAATTACAACAAGATGAATATGACAGTCCTGTGCTCATTTGATCTCCTATATGCACTGACTATAACTTTGGGAATTAATTTAAGGTCACCCATGTGTATAGTATAGACTTTAGTAGAAGAGTACATGAAACATACAATGATGATACAACATTTGAGATGGTGGATGTTGCCAGTAGTGGCAGCACTGTACTTGCAGTTGTCACATCTCAGCAGCTCTACTGTTTCCATTCATTTAAAATGGTGAAAACCTCCACCACAATTTGTCAAATAAGTTCTAATACATGAACAAGAGGGCTGTGTAACAGCCCATGCTCAGCTGACCTAGACATTCATCAACACTTGTGGTTCTGTGAGCTTGGGACAGGATCAAGATCACCCATGTGCTGAGTAAGTCTGACCCCTATGGAAGAACACCAACGTGTGCAACATCAAGGTCCATTATAAAAAATCCAAAAATCACTGGAGCATGACCACTCGCACAAAACAGAAAACACTTATCTAAGGTGCTTCCCTACCAAGTTTAAAAAATCTGGCCACAATAATATTAAGTTATAACCATAACAAGAAATTCTCATGTAAACACTTTCCTATTAAAACTTTTTTAAAGATTTTTCACACCAAAAAAAATCATAAAAAATGAAAAAAAAATTACTGGAGTGTAACCATTTGAACAAATCTGGTAGAAATCCACCCAAAGTACATTGTTACTAAGTTTGAAGTCAATCTCACTGACAGTTTCTTCGGACAAGTCACAAAAGGAATTAGAATTAGAATGCCCATTGCCTTACACAGTAATTAATAGGTAAGGTGCATTTACTGATAAGTACCCAAATTGAAAACTTCTCTGAGACCTTATGCAGGACTATAAGCATTTGCAATATGAAACCCCCATGCACAAAACTTTCTAAGTTATTGTATGAAAACTAAATTCACAAATATGGCTCTGCGACCTTGGTAATTTGGTCAAGGTCACCCATCTTTGAACTTGTCTGAGACCTTATGCTGGACTAAAAGCATGTATAATCAAAAAGCCCAATGCAAACAAAAATTTCAATTTATCATGTGAAAACCAAATTCATTAAAATGGCTCTGTGATGTTGGGAATTTGGTCAAAGTCATCAACCTTTGAACTCGTCCGAGACCTTATTCAGGACTATAAGCATGTGCAATATGGAAGCCCTCAGCAAAAATATTTTGAATTAACACTTGAAAACCAAATTCACTACAAAGGCTCTGTGACCTTGGGAATTGGGTAAAGGTCACCCATCTTAGAACTCATCTGAGACCTTATGTTGGACTGTAATCACCTGCAATTTGAAAGGCCTATGTCAAAAAAAGTTATTGCGTGAAAACCAAATTCACAAAATGGCTCTGTGACCTTGGGAATTGGGTCAAGGTCATCCATCATTGAACTTGTCCAAGACCTTATTTAGGACTATAAGCATGTGCATTATGAAAGCCCTGAACGAAAAACTTTTGGTTGGAAGTTATCGCGTGAAAACTGTAAGTCCAGACACACAAACAAGCACACACACAAAGCAATCACTAAAATATGGGCCACCCCCCCCCCCTCCTTTTTTTGGGGGGGGGGGTGCATAATGATTTTTCAAAAATCATATTCAAGGAAATTATCCAGTGTTTGAATCTAAAGGATATCATCATGACACAAAATGAAACAAATCTGAAATGAACTGTGCCACAGTCTGGGATTGTGCATTTGACCTCCTGGCATAAAACCTTGAATACAATTGGACAAACTAAATATAGAGAAGAATGTCATTTACCTGTGACATGAAGTGTGCATACAAAAGTCCATGCTTGTGCTCATCAAAAGTCATCAATGGAGGCCATTCTGAGCCTTGGTCATGCAGCCTGGGGCACACTGAGACCTGCTGTCATTCAAACCCATCCCATCCCGTTTGTTTATCATGTCCATGGCAAGGCAATCATGTGTAACAGTCCCCAAACACAAATCTGTTACGCAAAATACTTATGAACACATGAAAAAACATGATCATAATGGACGTGTATTTGCTTCCAGGCTAGATCGTACAGCAGGAACACTGCCATTGGTTTTATTTAAGCCTTTCCCCCTTGAACCAGCCAAAACCAGCTGGTGGTCAAATGTCCTCTGCTTCAGCGTTTTCAACTGATTTCAACAGCAATGAAAAACAATTTGACTGAGAACTGAAGATGAGACTTGTCAAGACAACATGACCCAGGTAAACAGCTTTCCTCGGCATGGATTGGGCACTTAATGCCCAACCCATGCCGAAGAAAGCTGTTGACTCAGTCTTAATCCAAGGGGGACAGGGTTAAGGGCGAAAATCAAGGGTAGTGTGTTTCTTGACTCAATAACAATGGAACCCATCTGCTACTGACACTGTTTGACCCGAGACATAGGCAGCGGCTTGCTCTCTGACCACTTACATTATATAAGCTCAAAAACAAAACAAAATGAAACAAGAGGGCTGTGTGAACAGCCTGTGCCTCAGCTGATCTTGACATTCATCACACTTGCAGATCTATGAACTTGGGAAAGGATCAAGGACACCATGTTCTGAGTAAGTCTGACCTTTATAGAAGAACACTTACATGTGCAACATCAAAGTTCAAGTAGTTCTCAAGTTATAATGAAGAGTAAAATTCATGTATGTTGCACTGTGACCCCACAAACGAGGTCAAGGTCATTCATGTACTGTCTCAGCATGACCTTCATACAGAATAATTAACATGTGTAGCTAACTCAAAACAGATCTCAAGTTATCAAATAAACAGTAAATTTCGTGTCAGTTGTCCTGTGAATTAGCATTAGAATGTCCATTGACTTACATAGTAATCAATAGGAAAGCTGCATCGAACAATAAGTACCTGAATTGAAAATCCTTCAAAATCAGGACTCCAAAGCAGTGCCACCTAGGAAACAACTGTTTGACCCTTCCACAACAATGTATCCATCACATTTCAGCTTAATCTGAGGGACTGTTCTGACAACAAGTGAAAAATAGCAAAACCATACAAAAAAATTCCTAAAAAAATTGCAGCGCCACCTGGTGAACAAATTGGGAACTAGGTGTCCCCGGGGGTGTCTATGTACGATATCAAAGCAATTGGGTACGCAGTTTCGGAGAAGATTTTTTAAGATTTGTCCAAAAAAAAAAAAGAACAAAAAAATTCATTAAAAATCCAAAAATCACTGGAGCATGAACATTTGAACAAAATTGGTAGAAACCCACCCAAGGTACATTGCCACCAAGTTTGAAGTTAATCTGGAAGACGGTTTTGGAGAAGAAGTAGAAAATGTGAATTAGCATTAGAATGTTCATTGACTTCCATAGTAATCAATAGGAAAGCTGCATTGACCGATAAGTACCCGAATTGAAAAAATCGTTAAAAATCAGGAATCCGCAGCATTCCCACATAGTGAACAACTTTGTTTGACCCTTCTACAAGGAACATATCCACCATGTTTCAGCTTAATCTGAGTGACGGTTCTGGAGAAGAAATCGAAAATAGCTATAACACACAAAAATTCATAAAAAATTAGGGAAAAATTGCAGCGCCACCTGGTGAACAAATTAAGAACTAGGAGTCCCAGGGAGTGTTCCTGTGTAATATCAAAGCAATTGGGTGAGCGGTTTCGGAGAAGAAGATTTTTTAAGATTTACCCAAAAAAGAACAACAAAATTCATTAAAAATCCAAAAATCACTGGATCGCAACCATTTGAAGAACTTGATAGAGACCCACCCAAGGCACATTTCCACCAAGTTTGAAGTGAATCTGGCTTATGGTTTTTGAGAAGAAGTCGAAAATGTGAATTGTGGACGACGGAAGACGGACCCTCAAAAAACCTCAGCTGACTGACAAGTCAGCTGAGGTAAAAACTTCCTACATGGGCATATTATATTAAAATCACATCTTGGGAAGAATGCAACATTATTGGTCCCTCCTTTCTGTTGTTACTTAGACCCACCCCCAACAGATTTGGGTTGGCCATTTCCATTATGGTCACTTGATTACATGCAGATTTCTTGGATTCACAGTTTCAAACGAGTCTAGTTCAGAACTCAGAATCGTTTTATATCAGACATCAATCATTAAACGTACAAACTGCATTAAATTTTGGGACAGGCATATAAAATACAATGATATATTAGCCTGTTATGAAATTGTACCATAATATTGATGCTGTATATGCAACATTTCATGACCATGTTTGACCGTGGGCTACACCACGTGCGCACACATGGCTAGTCGGTCTGACATTAAACAGCATATGTGTCCACAAGGAAAAAAACAGTTTCTACTGTCACTACCCAGCACATGTCATGACTAAATGAAGGAGAGGCCTTGAATCAAAGCAAAACGCATACATTTCCAGCTTCATGATCCAGGGCGAGCGATTTGACAATGTTATTGTAGTATTGTGCTGAAATCATATCAGCTGTCATGCTCATGCCACACAAAATCCTGTGCACATCGATGAAATGGCACACAAATTCACAAACTAATGAAATCTGAGCCATAAATTCACTACTGAAGCCCATTTGTGCCACAGTGATTTGTGCAAGAGCAGTTTTGAACTCATTCTCCTGATTTCTGCAATAAGTGAAGAGGTCTTCACATCTGGCTAATGTTTTGCTCAAGGCTGTTCATACTAGATGTCTTAGCATGAATGTAACTGCAAACACACAAACTTGTCCATGACATTTTTTTTTTTTTAATTTTAGCATCGTATAAGTTGAAAAGCATCCAAGATATTCCAATCATGTTTGCAAGCTAAGAGTAATTTCAGAGAATAGTTTTGAACAATTCTGCTCAAGCATTCTGCAGAAAAAAAGTAAACAATAGGGCTGTGTGAACAGCCCATACGCCGCTAACCTAGAGATTCATCACACTTGTGGCTTTGTGAGTTTGGCATAGGATCAAGGTCACCTATGTACTGAGTAAGTCTGACCTTTATGGAAGAACACTTACATGTGCAATATCATTGTCCCCGTTCAAGTAGTTCTCAACTTATAGCACTGAAGAGTAAAATTCATGCATGTTACACTGTGACCTTAGAAATGAGGTCAAGGTCACTCATGTACTGTTTAAGCTTGACCTTCATTGAATAGCATTAACATGTGCAACATCAAGGTGCTAACTGAAAATAGATCTTAAGTTATCAATTGAGCAATAAATTTCATGTCAGTTGTCCTGTGACCTTGGGAATAAAGTTAAGGTCACCCATGTACTGTCTGAGTGTGGCCCTCAAAGAGGATCATAGCCATGTAAAACATCAAAGTCTAGAGTGAAAAAGTTCTGAAGTTATAATCTGCAAAGTTAAATACACCTAATTGACCCTGTGACCTTGAAAATGAATTCAAGGTCACTCATGTACTGTGTAACTCCCGCTGTCTTGCCCTCAAGTGTTCCTATGCAATTTTGAATTAACTGGCCAAGTGGTTTTGGAGAAGAAGAGTTTTTCAGATTTGGCCAACAAACGAACCAAAAATAACATAAAAAATTAAAAAAAATAGAAAATCACTGGAGCATGACCATTTGTTTAAACTTAGTAAAGACCCACCAAGGGTACATCCCCACCAAGTTTGAAGTGAATCTGGTTAGTGATTTTGGAGAAGTCAAATCGTGAATTATCCTTGCAATCCCCATTCACTTACATAGTAATCAACAGGACTGTATATGCATTAACCAGCAAGTACCCAAATTGAAAAATTCATTAAAAATCAGAGATTCACATTGACACCACCTTGTGAACAATTGGCCTTTCTACATGAACATTTCCATCAAGTTTCAGCATAATCTGAGTGATGGTTTTGGAGAAGTCGAAAATAGCGAATCACACTTTTTCACATGAAAAATATTTGAAAAATCACACCGCCACCTGTTGAACAAATTTAGGTCTAAGGATCCGCAGAAGTCTCCCGAAGAAATTTTCAAGCAATTGGTCCAGTGCTTTCCGAGAAGACTTTTTAAGATTTGACCAAAAACAAAAAAACAAAAAAAATCATTAAAAAAATCCAAAAATCACTGAAGCGTAACCATTTGAACACACTTAGTAGAGATCCATCCAAAGTACATTCTCACCAAGTTTGAGGCAAATCTGGCAGGCAGTTTTGGAGAAGAAGTTGAAAATGTGAATTCTGGATGCCAACAGACAGATGACGGATCGATGGACAAAGGATGCCTTACGACCACATAAGCTCAGCTGACTAGCAAATCAGCTGAGCTTAAAATTAACAAAGCATACTAACAATCATAAAACTTGAGATGAAAATTGCAGCACCACCTCTTGAACAAATTAGGATTTAGCAGTCCCCAGAAGTGTGCCTTTGCAATTCTGAAGCAAATGGCCAAGCATTTTGTCAAAGGAGACTTACCCACCCATGTTATATTCCCACCAAGTTTGAAATGAATCTGGTGGACAGTTATGGAGTCCTACAAGCTCAGCTGACTGATAAGTCTGCTGAGCTAAAAATTAATTCTTGTTAACTGTTTCCAGTTGCATCTGAAAATGTAGCTCTGTATTTTCACCTTTAATGTGTTAAAAGTAACAAAATAACATCTGTATCATGAAAGAAATGTTACACTACTTCAGCCTAGCAAAGAGGCCTTGTAAAGCCTCCACTCACGAGGAAGGTGCACACGATATTGTGTATACATGTTTTAATTCTTGTCCTGACTGCTTCAGTACTGTATCTTTGAAATGACTTCAGGTTTTGTTGTCCCGAAACTTTTTTCCAAATAGACCAAATAAGAACATGATATCACACAAGTTACCATGACAGACATTAATGAAGTCATGACCTTTACAGGCTGAAACATACTTTGTTAACTCCATTTTTTTCTTCATACAGTTGCAAGAAGTTGTTTTTATCTTGAAATTTTTTATCAATTTGTTTGTGACCTTTGTGTGGTCAAGGTACGTACAGATGATTTGGGTACATAAATATATAACATCAGATGACCCATATGATAACTAATTCTCCACAATGTGCCTGCACAAATTTCTTTTTGTGAACAGAGAATGTTCTCAATTCTTTGTCATAACCTGCATTAACAAAAAAAAAAAAACAAACAAACAAAAACAAAAAAAAACAAAAACAAAAACAAAAACAAAACAAAAATTCATGTCCCAGCAAGATTAACCAGCCTTCTGAAAGATATCTTTCATGGGTCATAGGCAAAGGTACGCTTGTTTAGTGATCACCCTGCAATCACAGACCTCCAGTTAGGAAAGCTGCACATGACCTTCACAAAATGCTAACACACACATCAACTGTAAGCTCTTCTGATTTTTCGAAATATAGCATTTATGTTCCTTGTCTTTTACACTTTCACTGCTGTGATGTCAGATCTAAAATAGATTCAACCATGAATCATGTATCAAGTCTGATTTCACTAGGTTATAGGAAAATTATATGCCATTACCATGGGCTGTTGTATTAGTATGGTTAACTATAGTGCTTGAAATAATTTTGTATTAAGGAAATGTTGAAAGCATGAATTTCCTTAGGGATAGTTACAACATTATCATCATTTTTGAATTAGTACTTAGGGTACTAAAATTTCATGACCCCCCTCCCCCCCCCCCCAAATTAGTACTTTAAAATGACAATTTTTCCCCCAAATCATAGCAAAATTGCACAAAACAGGCCAAAAATTGACCATCATTTTCCATATCCTGTGAAAGTGTACAGACCCATTTAACCCCCTCCCCCCTTGCGTACTGTAAGTACTAATTCAAAAATGATGAAAATGTTGAACCATCCTTACATTCGTTTACACTTATACCCTTGTATCCCAAGCAAGCAAACTATCCATACAGTAGGCTTCAAAAATCTCTCTCTCTCTCTCTCTCTCTCTCTCTCTCTCTCTCTCTCGCTCTCTCTCTCTCTCTCTCTCTCTCTCTCCCTCTCTCTCTCTCTCTCTCTCTCTCTCTCTCTCTCTCTCTCTCTCCTCTCTCCTCCTCACTCTCTCTCTTCTCCTCTCTCTCTCTCTCTCTCTCTCTCTCTCTCTCTCTCTCTCTCTCTCTCTCTCTCTCCTCTCTCTCTCTCCTCTCTCTCTCTGTAGCTGTTGGTGCCAAGGACATGAAACTCACATCATCATATGCATTTTTGTGAAATCTGCCTTAACTTTCCTTGCATGCATGGTATAACCATGGAAACAACTATGTATATATATTTTTTTTTTTGGGGGGGGGGGAGTGTAAACCAATTAATTACAAAAGTCCATCACAATCCACTTTACAGACTTGAGACCAGTGGAGTTATGATTGTGCACTGCTTTGATCAACACTGGGGCCCAGCTGGTGTCAGGTGTACCATGCAGTGTTGGTTATGTGCCTGTGTTCCTGGAAAGTAAATGGATGCAGCAGTGTTTTCAGGTCATCTATAGATGCCTCCATGGATAAAGTAAAAATCATTAAATGAATCTGTCCATGGCAATCTCTGTATATAATCCTGTCAAGTATAGATTAAAGTTCTGGCCTGCTTTCATATTCTGATATTTACCCAAATGCTTCGTTTCCTCCAGTAAGTGGCTTTATTCGATTGGACGTTCACTGACACCTTTCAGTGAGTGAATAAAAATGGTGGCAGCCAGTGGGAAGAATCATTGCTTCTTTTTCTTTTGTTTGAGGGTCAAAATAATTTATCAAAAGGTGCAAGAAACACAGTCTTGACACCCATTTCTGTAAACCCAAATCTGTACTTAACTTGGACTGAAAATTCGTCATTCAGTGCATGTATACTAACATACATGCCTCATCATATATTGACATCTATGATGAGTATGGCTTGAGATCCTTCAACACAATGTATGATCCTCTGTACATAAATAAAAACCAAACAAACAAGCAAGCAAACAAAAGAGTAAACTAAACACTAACCAAGACCTTACAGTCATAGCATAAAATAAATTAAAGTCACAGATGCTAGACAGCCATATAAAAACCCCAAGTATTAATTTTAATAAATGTACTTCAAGAGATGTCTCAACCTAATACATGTTCACAATAATCAAACACTTAAAGGACAATTTATTCATCCAAAAGTTTCCATTATATCAAATTTTTATAATCAAATGTTCACGCATTGTCACTGGAAGTTTCAGCCTGCTTCAACAGAGCCTGAATAGAATAGAACCCTCATCCTACCCCACTAGTCCCCACACACCCACCCCCCACCCCCCAACCTGGCCAAAATCTGCAGGCTATCAAATGTCGTCTTCTTCAGTGTTTTGGACAAAATTCAACAGTGATGAAAACAATCTGAAAGAGAACTCTGGATGAGACATATCAAGATGAAGTACCCCAGGTCAACAGCTTTCCTTGGCAAGGGTCACCCAGCCCATGCCAAGGAAAGCTGTTGATTCTGTGTTAACTCAAGGGGTAAAGGATTACTGTATCCAGTAACTGCCAGGCACCATCATATGCAAATTACCTTTGCTTCCTGACCCAACCACCTGCAACCTACTGAGCAAGACGTGCACATGTAGTCTTTACATTCAGCATCATCTGACCAAATGTAAATCAGGTTTGATCAAACACTGTCTCATTCCTTCAGATTTGTGCCTTGGAACTTAATCAAAATTGTACTTCACTTTATTTGTGTAAGTTTCTTTATCTCATGTGTCACGAAACCTTTCTTGCATAGAATGACAAGGTATGACTTGGTCCAGGTTTATGTGAAGATAACCTGCTAATACATGTAGTGGACATTTCACATTTTCCCTACAAATGTGTCCCAAATAAGCAGAAATGCAGTCATTCTGCCATTGGTAAAGCTATAATTGTCTCTTCATGCATTAATGGATAGTTTTGTGTGTAGTTACCAGGGCATGTCTGTGTCCACACCTTTAAACAGCTAAATACGACCCAAAGCTTTGTTACTTTCCAACACTCACCCAAACTTATACATGTATATTCATTATTACATATATATATATATATATATATATATATATATATATATATATATATATATATATATATATATATATATATATATATATATGCAAATTGTGGCCAATTGAAAATATATGATTTTCAGTATCACCATTCATAATTTTACAACAAATAATCAGCAAAGAAGATCACTGATATCCTGGTATTTGAGCACACTCTGTCAGCAGTATGTCTGTGCAAACTAATCAATTGATAAAATGCATTTCGTCATTTGAATATATGCAGTGGACATTTCATATTTTCCCGACAAATTTGTTAACTTGTTTGTTTTGTACTATTGTTTTTGAAGCAGCACAATTTTATACATTTTATGTCTTTACTGGATCAAAAATTTCACACTAATGAATTCTTTTAATGTTTTTCATCTAAAAACCTATTCATATACATGTAGATCTGTAATTGTTTGCCCCAACCATAGTGAAACCTTTTTAATTTAGGGTATTACTTTTTACTGTTAATATCAAGGTATTAACAGTAAAAACTTGTTATAATGACACCATCTGTTCTCTCAGAAATATGTCAGATAACTGAATATGTCAGATAAATGAATCAACTAACAAAGAAAATGAACTTTTTCCCATAAAAATTTGTGTCATTATATTGAATATGTCTGATGTCTGAGTGTCATTATAATGAGGTTTCACTGTACATAACTTCAGAAACACTCCATTTTGATCGCCATCACTGAATCCTGCCTTGGTGCCTTCATGGTGATCAATGTAGTTTTTCAAAGGTAGAAATAGCTTGCCTGGGCAGTTTTGTGAACCTATATGCTGGTGGTGCTCTCTGGTGGCAACACTTTACATTACTTTATATTGATATGGCCACAGACTACAGTTATAAATCCTTCTATTTTTCATATTACCATTTTTCAGTCTAAAAAATCAGCATTTTGGTATTTTGAAATTCCGTGAACGGCATTTAACAGATAAAAATGTCAGAAAAATGTGGACGGATTTTTGTCATACAATTCCCAGCTCGTTAATTTGTGATAATTGAAATACGAAACAACACCTGGATGTCAGCTTTATACAGGTGTATGAACTGTGCTCTTGCCAGGGTCACATCATTGTCCTTCCCCACCATAAAGTTCCCACCTGGCCTGGAAGACAGTGCACCTATATGACCTCCAATGAAGCAACTCTGCGATGCAGCAAAAACCTGACTTAGCTAACTTTATTTAAACAGAAGCTACAGCATGCTGAAAACACAGTATTTTTGCAATTACGGACTATCTCCGTTGGGATGCGCAACCAGCCAATCACAACTGTAGTCTGTAACCTAATAGACTTATCAAAATTTTTAAAACTTGTTTAACTGAAGCCACAACTTGTTTTCTGCAAAGGATTTGCATTAACTTTACCAAACTTCAATATTAAAGAAAACATCAACTTTTTTTGCAAGCAACCTTTAAATCTGAAAAATCAGTTTTTATGACCAAAAAATTAATTAATTAAAATTTTGAGGAAAATTATATGATCGCATCCAATCAATTCTTTTCTGTCCAATATGAATACAATACACAATGGGCTATGATGCAAACCCATAATCACTTGCCTGCATGTCCTGCCCTTACAATGAGAGATCAAATTACAATGCCCCACCACTTAATTTTAACCCCAAATTTTAATATATTGCTAAAATTTTATGAATTTTTAGGTGAAATTGGTGATTTTTTTACTATTTATGGATAGATTCGTAACATTTGTCTACAAAAAATATGACATCTATCACTGATGAGGCATTAATGGTGGATGGGGGGAGTATCAATTACACCAAGTCAGCATCTAATACCAGTCATTATGGCAGTATTTTCCTGATATAATCTGAATTATGGCAAACAATGGAACAGTTTCAGTGTTTTAACATTATTAGCCCATCAAAGTGCACAGTTTAGGACCAGTAGGTCACAGATTAGAGTAGCAGTAGTCAGCAAATTATGTTTTTTGGTACTAAAATTATGGAATTTTAACGCGCCCTTTGTTTGAACATTAGGAGGGCAGTTGGGTGATTCAGCTTCCATGAACCAATAGTGCTGTGCCTTTTTTTCTGCAGTAGACTGTATAAGTTGTGGTTTATTGACATGGTTTCTGGTGTATGTGCACATATTAGAAAGAAAATGACAAAATTTTGTACAGTTACTCCAATATCATAAATGCATATTTGTATTCACAAGTGCTCTGATCTTAAATTTGATAAGCATCCAGTTATCAATCCAATTATCAGGCGCAAGTGTTTTCAGGCAAGTGTTTAATGGAAGCTAACTTTTTTTCCCCTTGTTTCACTTTCTGAAACTCTTATAATTTTATGTGGTTGTATGTCGAAGTTCAAATGTTTTGCCACCTATGTACACTAGCTTGGTAAAAGTTATAAAATCTGCAGTTCATAAGTGCTGTCATCCATATTCATGGATATAAATTGATTCATGTATGTGAAAATAATATGCTGATGAACTCAACAGCTCAACAAAGTCAGCATGCCTGATTTTAAATGATTTACCCCAGTCAAATGACACACATATATGACAAGCTTTTGTCTACCAAAAAAAAAATAATAAAAATAAAAGGGGATGGGGTGGGGTAGGGGGGGGGGGGAGAAACAAAAACAAAACCAAAAAACGAGCAATTTACATTTTACCTAAGATTTGTACAGCTCTACTGACAGACAATGCGCATTTTTTTCTGGTATGCCGAAAATCACTTTGACATGATTTTGTATAAACAGCTCTGCATATGAATGGAGGCTGTAGGCCTACAATGACAATGCCACAAAATTAAAAGTTTGAAACAGAGGGTCACTAAGTTTCATATCAATGGGATTAGCATAATTTATTCATATCATATTAGCATTGTTAATTTCTCATACATACATGATTACCTGTGTGGTACCTGTGAGGTATCGCTAAATAGAAAGGGCTATGGAAGCTATCTATCTACCAAGCAGTCAGCAAAGGAGGCATAGCCTGTGCACTTGTTAAATGTCTTGCAGCGAATCCTGTTATTATTTATGCAGTGTGGTTCCACTGATAGGTGCAACATGTCTATGCACAATGATTTGTGACATAAATGTGATACTTCATGAATTTTTAGAAAATTGAGACTGTTAAACTTGATATTCACAGCTGATCTATGGGTGTAAAACTTCTTTTCTCCTTTCATAAGCTGGCCTGAGGTACACAATACCATAGCCCGAACCATTTGCCTTGTGATCTACAGTCCCAGGATCATATCTTGCATGCTCCATCCATGTAAAAGTTGTTAGGATCACTCAAAATTGTCCAGGCAGATGTCAAAAAGTGCTGACTTCCCATTTTTAACTTGCTTGATGGACGATAATAGAATAACAACATGACCATGTAAGTCCCAATACATACAGAGTTAGCCCTAATAGGCCACAGACTACAGTTATAAATCCTTCTATTTTTCATATTACCATTTTTCAGTCTAAAAAATCAGCATTTTGGTATTTTGAAATTCCGTGAACGGCATTTAACAGATAAAAATGTCAGAAAAATGTGGACGGATTTTTGTCATACAATTCCCAGCTCGTTAATTTGTGATAATTGAAATACGAAACAACACCTGGATGTCAGCTTTATACAGGTGTATGAACTGTGCTCTTGCCAGGGTCACATCATTGTCCTTCCCCACCATAAAGTTCCCACCTGGCCTGGAAGACAGTGCACCTATATGACCTCCAATGAAGCAACTCTGCGATGCAGCAAACCTGACTTAGCTAACTTTATTTAAACAGAAGCTACAGCATGCTGAAAACACAGTATTTTTGCAATTACGGACTATCTCCGTTGGGATGCGCAACCAGCCAATCACAACTGTAGTCTGTAACCATATGCCAGCAGTGAGAATACAAGTCTGTTTCAACGTAAATTTCATTACATCTTTAATTTACCAGATAACTTGTTCTCTTTTGTGTGTGTGTTTTTTGTTTGTTTGTTTTTTTCCATCTTCAATTTAAGCACTTACAAGTCTTTCATATGTCCCATGATCCCTCCTGGATAATTTGACCACCTCTAAATTTAATCATACTTTATAATTCTAAATTCTTGTGGTTACAAATGAACACATCCACACAGGCGTGTGTGTGCACAAATACACAATATATTTATAAATAACTGATAAATATATTTCGGTTCCTCTTCCTCCTCCTCCTCCTCCTCCTCCTCTTCTAATTCTTATTATTATTGCAGTGGTACCTGCTGTATATGGCCATCCCTTCTGCCAAGAAAAAGTGGCCATATACAGCAGGTGACCTGTCATGGCAGTGGTTGCATACAGCAGGTATCACTGTATTACAGTAGTCCCTTCTTTGAGAGACTGCCCCTAGTGCCACCCAAAAGGCGGTCACATAGAGCAGGTGGTCCCTCAAAGGAGGTATAAATAACATAAAAAGTACAACAGAAAGACCTGACAACTGTGGTCTCTCAAAGGAGTGGTCTTTCAAAGGAGGGACTACCGTATCATAATTATAATTATTATTAGTAGTATGACTATTATCATCATCATCATCATCATCATCATCATCATCATCATCATTAAAGTATCAACCAATGAATGAAACCAGGAATTCCTGGGCAGGGACTGCTGGAGCCATTAACCAAATGCTAATTTTTCATTCATTTGGCTACAGAAATTTGCAAATGGCTAATTTATTTCAACAAGAATTATGTAAGAGTTAAGATGAATTCTGCAGCGATTCCAGGTTTATTTTGTGATTTGGCTACAAATTTTGAAGACCTAGATCTGTCCCTGCCTGAGTATTGATTATATCTCTGCTTGCAGGCTTATTCAAATTTATCCACTCTAGTCATAATTTTTGTACTTAATTATACATATATCCCGGCCAATCTTATTTACTCTACCTGTTTATCCATGATTTTTGTACATGCGTTACTTTGTTTTTTGTTATTGCATGGTTTTGTACTTTAATAAATGAGTAATGAGTCAAAGTCTGAAATTACATTTCAACCTTGTATTACATTTATTGATCTCAAAAATTTGTACCTAACCTGCCAATGTGCAGTGTTGGTGAAGATGGACAGTTGCATGTTCTGTTTATCAATATTTGGAAAAGTTCAAAGAAAGAATATGTCCAGAAACAGTAATGAAGTCTAAGTGGTTCAGTTATTTCATTCTGATAGCATACAATAAGGGCTTAGGGGCCTAATGCTCTGCTGATGACCATCACCAAAATATTTTTTCCCTAAAATGCATTCCCTCTATGACCTGGAGAAATTAGTCAAGGTCATCCATATCAACTTTCCATATGGTACACATTTTGTGGTACATTTTGTATCATATGCCTTATTCTTCATTAACATACTGTATTTAGTGTCCTTTTCTGAAGTGCTTAATGACCTTGAGAAAATAGGTCAAAGTCCTACAATCATTGGGTCACAGTAACCTAAAAATAGTTCACCAACCAGCGTTTTACAATATACTCAAGTGCAATTTTGATCTGGAAGCTAAATTCTGTTTGCCACTGATGTCCAGCTACACCCTGCTATAACAAAATCAACTCTTTCAACTTTACAGGTCTGGTGACCTATGAAAATTAAGTCAAGGTCACTGATATTATATAATATATTGGCATTGGAGATGATTTATATATTATATAAATGTGACATATCTCATTCAATTTTTTGAGATAGAATTTAATCTCATTCAAGATATTTTAACCCATAATTTCTGTCAAAGTATTGGTGGCGCCACCAGTATCACAAGCAACTGAGATTTCGATCTCCTCCACAATCCCAATAAATTTCATGAAGATCAATACAAAATTAAGGATACTGGACTGGTCACAAGATTTTCACATTTTGACCTGTATATTACATTATAGTGTAGGTGGCACCACCAAGATTAAAATCAACATAGATTGTCATATAAGTTAAAGGTCCTAAAAGTAATATGGGCCTTACTCAAAAAATGTGGGGTGTAGAGCATTGACAAGACTTTCACACTGAAACCCTATACCCCAACTGGCCATCTGACCTTGACCTTCAACTCGGGTTAAAATATTGTTAGTGTTTATGTGCGCCCCGCATCCAGCTTTCCATACATGGTCTGTTTGTTCATATCCGGTAATGAATTTTTGAGTTATTGAAGAAAAACAATAAATTTGGATTATCATTGGGCCACTGTGATCCAAAAAGTAGTCATCAAGTACAGTTTTATGTAAAATGTAATCAAGTACACAATTTTGATCTGGAGGCTCAATTGTCTTTGCCACTGATATCCAAGCTACACCCTGCCATTATTAAATCACCTTTTTCAACTGAAGTTACAGGCCTGGTGATCTCACAAAAATATACTGAACCAAACAAATAACGCAACTTTTTCATTTGGGTTTATTTTCACATTGGAACTGTATTTAAAGTTCAGAAATATACGAATCGTTGTTAAATCAGTCTAAAATAATGCACCAAGTAGTGTTACCTCAAGGTCGAGTACCCTGACCTTGCCATGGGGTCATTGTCATGAATCAAGAGTGACTACAGCAGGCTATTTTACGCAAGTCTCTGACACCTGAAATTAAGGTTGCCAAGTCTTTGATTCTGGGACAGGAAAAGGCCACATTGAAATCAGCCCAAGCGTAACTGTGTGCGAGGATATGAGGCTTTCAAAGTTTGGTGGTTGTGCTGAATCAAGGACAACTGCAGGATTCAGTGTTACCCACATGACTAAAACATTCGTACCTTTACTGGTTGGGTGTAGCCCCTCACGGACAATAAAAGGGCAGCATGGGATTCATTTGGCACAGTATTCCAAGAACTATGGGTCGATTATCAACAGTAGATCGAAGAGAGGAATTGGCATGCTACAGGCTGGTTTATCTGCAGCAGAGGTGGCAAGAAGACTGCAAGTCCACAAATCCACTATATCCAGACTTGCTACAAGATTCCAACAGAATATCTGCCCAGACAGTCCGTAATAGACTACAAGAACACCATTTTCACGCCAGGCATCCTTACAGGGGTAAAATTTTGACACAGGCAAGAAGGCAAGCCCGACGACAACGGGCTACTGCCCATACTCGCTGGACCCATCAACAGTGGAGGGATGTGCTATTCACCGATGAATCCCGCTTCACCCTGTATCATGCAGATTGTAGGACACGTGTTTGGCGACGAAGGGGAGAACGCTACTCAGATGCCTGTGAGCTGGAAACAGATCGATTTGGAGGTGCATCAGTGATGGTGTGGGGTGGAATTTCATTCACAGCCAAAACCCAGCTAATCTTCATTGAAGGCAATCTTAACGCTGCCCGTTACAGGGATGAGATCCTTCAGCCTGTTGCTGTCCCTTTCATTAGACACCACCAACTCCACTTGCTTCAACAGGACAATGCTCGGCCCCATGCCGCTAGACTGACGATGGATTTTCTGCAAGGAGAAGGAATTAACGTTTTGCCATGGCCAGCCTTCTCACCTGGTATCAATCCCATTGAGCATCTTTGGGACTACCTTGACCAGCGTGTTCGGAGACGGGATCCAGCACCCGCCAACCGCCAGCAGCTTCGCCAGGCTCTTCAAGAAGAGTGGGATCGTGTGCCCCGGCAGATGGTGCAGCGGCTAGTGTCATCCATGCGCCGACGTTGCATAGCAGTTACAGATGCTGATGGTGGTCACACACAGTATTAGTGGACATGCCAATTTGTGAACTTTACAAATCAATGTTGCCCTGTTTATTGCCAGCTGGTCGCTCCCTCGTTGACAGTTTCAAGTTTTTGTTTTTCACATGTTATGCCAAAAAGACTGCAGAATATGGATCTGTGATATGAAAGTAACAATAAATATTTAAGTTAAAAAGTTAAAGGGTTGCGTTATTTGTTTGGTTCAGTATATATTACATAACATTCTAACATTGGACATGGTATGTTTATATTCTATAGGTTTGGTAAGTCTAATCTAATTACTTTTTAAATATGGAATTTTATACCTTAAAACACATAATTTCCATGAAATGATAGGTATAGTATCAAAAGCAACGTAGACTTTTATCTCTTCCACAATCACATGAAATTTCATGAAGATCTATCACACATTAAGGATGCTAGAGTGATTTTTACATTTTGACCAATGTATAACATAACACTGCAGGGGGCACCAGTAATATTGCACTCATCCTAGATTTTCATACACTTGATACATCCTGAAAGTTCTATGGGGCTACCTTAACAACTGTGGACTGTATTGCGCTCACAAAGTTTACAGATGCACAGAATTGTAACCAATTGAAGAAAACTGGTCGAGACTCATCCCAGATAGATCCTCACCAAGTTACGATGATCTAGATAATGGTTTCAGAGATGAAGTCAAAAGTGCAAATTGTGGAGGATCAATAAAAGGCGCATGATGGACAAGCTACATGTACCATCAGGAAAGGTCAGCCGACTGACGGGTCTCCTGAGTTAATAATTATCATTTCTGAAGAAAGGAAAAATCGTTCCAGGTTGCAGCTCAAGTTATCATAGAGAAAACATCTTTATGATTGAAGCTTGTTATACTTAGCATTGCAACATTCCTTATGAACATAATATTTAGATAAATGTACATTACCCAGGAGTCTCCAAAATATGTTTGAACCAGGAGTCTCCTGAATACAAGGGTGCCATTATGTAAACCTAACAACTACTACCATTGCTTTTCTTGTGTCTTATTTCTTGTCAGATTTACATCAAAACATATTTTAAGGGTCCTTGATAAACAGTTGAAAAGCAAAGGGTAAAATATGTTATTGCTATATTATGTTACACTGGATAACCCCGACATTTAACATGTATGACAATGTGTGTCAACAAGAAATTAGGCCTGTTTGGAGGCCACAAACAAGTGAAAATTACTCCATTGCATGCACAGTCTTTGTACACAACACTTCAAAAGTTTTCTCTCATTATCTATGAGTATTTATATTTCAATTAGATGTGAAAATACTCACCCAAAATTTCATTCAATGATCATGGCAGTCAGTGGCAGAACACAAAGATGATATGGTCCCAAATGGTTCAGAGTTCTCATGCAACCCTGACTTCTTGCTTCTGGATTTCACTTGCGCTTTTGATCTGAAAAAAAAAAAGTCACTGGACACTGTAGCTTACCACAGATGGGCCAGTAGTAACGGTTTTACTATAGTGCTACAATATAAAAACTGCATGTAGGTATAAAGATCCTGAACAAGTTTAATTGCCTGATGCATCCTTAGGCACACAAAATACTTAACTAGTAAAATTTCATCAAAACTTCGCCAGGTTCACCACTATTTTTTTTTCTCTTGAACTTTAAAGCATATTCATTAGTAAACATTTTTTTTTCTCTCATACTGACATATTTGCTGGCAGGCTAAAGGTCTTGTGATCTCATGCTCAGAAAGGACAGTGGCCTGAGATTCCCAAAGAGACACAATTTGAACAATGTGGTTTTATTTGGAGCATTATGGGTTATTTTGCAGGATCACATTAAGCAGCATCAACTTTGAAATGTATTTCAAAAATTTTGTAGAAATTGATATTTAACCCTTTTCCCCTTGAATTGACACTTGAGTCAACAACTTTCCTTGGCATGAGTTGGGCACTAAATGCCCAACTCATGCCAAGGAAAGTTGTTGACATGGGGCATGTGATCTTGATAGGGTTTATCTACTATTATCAGTCAAAATTGTTTTTCATTACTGTTGAGATTAGCTGAAAACAATGAAGCTGACCACATTTGGCCAGTTTAAGGGGGACACGGTAAAGCATCTTTCATCCAAACTTTCACAAAGACCTTCGATCTTCACACCATACAAAGTATCCAGTGATCTGTGCTGATCTCATTGACAAGAAAGTGACAGACAAGTCTCTTGGCATGTTTGACAACTTGACGTGGCCATGGAGCAGGTGTAATTGTCCTGGAAGTTTGTGTCATGTCTGAGCCACCTCTGACACTGCGGGATGGTTGCACTTGAAGCCCCGGACAGCTCTTGCCCAGGACTGTCCCTCATTGGTTTCACTGTATATTTTAGCTGATCTAGTGATCGCTTTAAGTCTTTTGACTGGTCCTGAGCAACTGTAACTAATTTGACTTTCACGGCCCCCACAATTCCATCAGCCACCTCTGCAATGAGGCCTGCTTCTCCCTGGCCAAGTTCTCCAGCATGGTGATTTTTGCCTGAACAAGAGTGTTTGAGCTGCTCTCTTGATGCATACTCTCCCTGTGATTGTGGCTTAAGGCAAGGCAATCAGGGCTTCCTTGTCACTTTCAATGTCACTAGAGTCACTCTCATCTGAAAACATTTGTGGTGAGGGTATGCGCTTGTCCCTCGCCACCTGACTCAGACCCAATGTGCCTGGGGCCTCATGGACGCTTGCATCCTCGGAGAATATCTGGGGTGGGGGTAGCGGTTTTTCTTCAATCACATGGACTGCACTAGTGGCTGGTATCAGCTGGTCAGTCTGGTCTGTAAGTAGAGCTGGCGCTTCTGCTGTGATGAAGGTTGAGTTTACACTTTGAGCCTGCAGGCAACCATCAAGAAACAGCTCATCATAAAATGAAGGAGCCAGGGGTAGAAATTAACTATTTTTTCAAGTTTCCCCTGGGCAACCATAACATTTTTACAAGTTGCCCAAGCCACCAGAATGTTGCCCAGTTTCCCACCACATGAGAATTGTAATTACTAGTTAGCTTAACAAAAGACATTGATATTTGACGTTGCAAATATAGATAAACAAGAGCTATATTTGTCACCACTATGAAAACAGCGTTTCTGCATGAAAAAGAAGATTTTAGGAACTGTATTTAATGTACCCACTATTGTTGGAAAGGATATGTTCTGCTGAAGATTAAAAATTGCCCCATGGGAAACCAGCTAAGGAAATAAAGTTGCCCGCTAGACACCCACTAATTTCAAACTGGGAGCCATCAGCACAGTGTCCATGGTGGAAATTCCATTTCCAGTACTGGTGGAAGGCACAGGTTCTATGCTGACAATGTGTGTCCCAGGCTGTTGTAGATATGGACAACTAGACATTATGCATCTTTTCTCCCACTCTGGCGGTTGGTTGTCTGCTGCTGTGCTCCCTGCTTCAGACATGGGGAGCTGAGCTCATCCAGGAATGAAGCCTCTGTCTGTAGAGGGGTTCCAGGACCATCTCCTAGAGGGGTCCCCGGTGACTTAATTGGCCTGAGTCTCTGTGGCAGTGATTGGTGCCCTGGGCAACTAGAACTTCCCCTGCAAGTGCCTGCTCTACTGTGCCTGTGTGTTGTAACCCCTGAAACACGTACACCAGACACTTGTATGCCTTTTCTTCCTCTGGAGCATGCATGCTTGCGATATGTGCCTCTAGACTGAAGGGAAAATGCAGGACGGTATCACACTTGGTACATGGAAGGGGTTTACCCTTATATTTCATCTCAGCTGTCTGCACATCTTGTCACTCTAGCCGAAACTACTCAACCGACTGGTAAGCACAAATGTGCAAGTTCAAGTTCCCAGAAGCCTCTGCTCTTTGCATTCCTCACCACTGTATAACACAATTAGCCTTTGGTCAGATCAAAAAGGTTCTAAATCTGCACCCACAGAGGGAGACAGACTTCACTGGGAAACCCCACACTCGGCCCACAATTAAGAGGTGGCTGGCTAGACAAAAAAATGAGATTCCTGGTCAACTGTGACACAGCTGACCTTCTCTTCATCAGCTCTGTGTTGTCAGTATCCCCTGCCTGTATGGGGTGGTAGCTGGTTAGCATCTGGGCTACTGGGTTGCCCTCTCCCAGGAAGTTTGCCCACTTTCTAATGAGCCCCATGTACCTCATTACTCTTCTCTTTGAAGTGCCCCACATGATAACACAGGAGGGCTCTGGGGCCACAGGGTGCCTCCCACATTTACTTTCTTTTGCCAACATATCCTGTACAGCACTGTATTCCCAACATTGTTAACAACCATATAACACACATTTTCACTGCATTCACTTAGTATCCCTCCTGGGTACACATTATGTCTGGGTGCCAACCCAGACATTTTGTTTTTCCAAGAATTCATTTTTTCTTTCCTTCTTTCTTTCTTCTTTACGACCAGATTTGTCTGGAGTTTTTCTCGGACCCTACTATTCCGAAAACCACCAAACTTGCCATGGGTAAATGACCTACCAGTGAAATATAAGCACCTGACTTGGAATAGTCATGATGATTAAAATTATGCAAATGAGGAGCAATTCAAATTTTAAAAGCTCCAGATCTTCTGAACTATTGGAGATAGACACAAAGTTCTAACTTACACATATAGGTTTGAGACAACTGGCAAATCCAATAGCATACAAACAAAACTTGGAAATTTTAATGTATGCCAAATTCACCAAATTTCTCCCCAATCCACAGACAGACATTGAATTGCTTGCTGTATGACATATTGCTTGACCTCCATGGTGCCAGGCAACCATTTTCCATTCATAATTAATTAGCTTGAACCTGTCTCACAGGCAGCTTTCTCTCCATGCATGCTAGGTGTATGCTTTGGAAGGTGTGGGTTTTGTAGCAAATGGGGGGGGGGGGGGGGGGGGGGGGGGACTCCCAACAACTGTGTAATGGGGCTCTCAGTAAAATCCAGAGTATCTCTTTCTGTTCATGCAGGAACAGACTGACTCCTTGCTCCAATATGTAACAGGCAGGCTATAGTCTCCATGGAGTGCAGAACAGACCTATTAATGCACCATGACTGAAACTGGTATCCTAGCTGGCCTGTTTTTACCTGAGGCAATGTCAGACTGCTGAGCTTATCAGTCCCAAGGGAACACAGGCTCCAGACTTCTAGGCAGAACAAGCCTGAGTGTACCCTCTGTTAAAAATAAACTAAATACAGAGCTGAGTCGGCCATACCAAGGAGGGTGGAATTTGTGTCATCTCAGTGCACACTTTCATGTCTTTGTTTTCTTGTAACCAGTGAGATGAAGCCTGTTCTTCATAGCCAATACTGAGACAGTATAGTTTTGTCTTGGTTCACAGGTACGTTAATGTAGTTTCTTGACAGCTTCTGTTAAAATTTGTTTATATAATAAAGGAAAAAAGACAGTTTTGTATTGCATGTATACACATCTTTTAAATTATAATATGTGTACACTGTATATGCACATATACTCATCAATACTGCCCAGAAGGGCTGACCCTCTCAGGAGTGGGCACTTTTCTCTGGTCACGAGGGTGCTCACTGTAGAGAAGTTTCACTGTACAGTGGTACTTGCAATTTAAGACCACCCCTAATCAATGAATGCCAGACAAAAGTAGTCACATAGGACAGGTGGTTTTTCATCTCAGATAAATTAACAAAGAAATAAAAGGCCAATTTCTTTCTTTCTTTCTTTCTTTTCTTTCTTTCTTTCTTTCTTTATGACCAAGTTGGTCCAGAGTTTTTTTTTTCAGACACTATTTTTCAAAAAACCACCAAACTTGCCATGGTGACTGACATAACCAGTGAAATTGTGCATCTCATTTGGAACAGTCATGATGTTTAAAATTATGCAAATTTTTAGAGGCAACAATAATTTTAAAAGCACCATATCTTTCAAACTATTGCAGATGGACTCAAAATTTCAATGTGCATATATACTTTCGTGACACCTGCCACTATAATGGACAGTATAGCTGTAGAATTCCAAATTATGCTAATAAGGGGCATTGAAAAATCTGAAAGTTTAATATCTCCAAAACTATTGTACATAGAGATGCCATTCTAACTTCAATTTATAGGTTTGAGGCAAAGTTAAAATCCAATGAACCATGAACCAAAGTTGTAAGATTTTAATTTATGCAAATTAGGTGAATATGCAAAATGTAAATCGCTAGCACTTCAAAACTATTATAGACGTGCCATTCCTACTTCAATTTATGTGCTTGTGGCAAAGCCCCATCCAATGAACCATAAACCAAAGTTGTAGGCTCTCAATTTATGCAAATTAGGCAAAATACACAAAATTAAAATGTTGAATAGCTTCAAAACTATTATAGGTACTAGTTTCATTCAAACTTCATTTCATAAGTTTGTGACATGGCCACATCCAATGAACCAAGAACCCAAGTTGTAGCATTTTACTTTATAAAAATTAGGCTAATACACAAAAATTTAGATTACGTTGAAAAATGGCAAAGTGTAGCATTTCAAACTGTTCCCCTTTTTGAAAGCACCCAGACAGATTTGCTGTGGAGCAAATATTCTTTTCTAGTTATCACTTGTTTTTCCATCTGTCCTTCATGGAAAGGTACCAGGCCAGGGGTCCGCTCCTCTCTAGTTTTCTGACACAGGAGCAGTGGTCTGATGTACAGTATCAGACCCATCTTGTGCCTTTTCTTTCCTGTTTCCAGGGCAAAGGCTTTGGTTCCATACTGATGCAGTGGTAGCACTCCACTGTAACCAGGCCTACCTTTGGTTTATATTTGGGATAATTTCCATAGTTGCTCCAACTACATGTACTGGTTTGCATCAACTCTTTGAGCTCATAAAATTTAGAGATCAGGGACTCCCTGAACTCTACCCCAAAACTGTTGAGCCCTTTTTCTAGAAAAGGATGCATGGCAATGGTCTCTCTGGTACATTCATCAGCAGTTGGGTACCCCTTTATGACCAGGTGTTTTAAGTCTGCCACATATTCCGACAGAGACTCCTTAGGACCCAGTTTGCAGCTTTCTAGCTTGGCCAAATAGGAGTTGACAGTGTGTCTTTCCTTAAAACGATTGTCAAGAGCTTTAACTAACAGTTGCTACGACTGCAGTGTCTCGAGTGGCAGATGGCTAAAGGCATACTCTGCAGCCTCCCCTCTCAGAACTGGTTAGCCTACACAGTTCATCTGGCTCCTTCCACTAACACATAGTTGCTAGACTGAGGAATGCTTGTATGAAGCCTTCCCAGGATTCTGTTCCATCAAACATATTCTAGCCTGGTAGGGGAACATCATACGTGTGTCTACTGTTGCAACTTCTTGACACAGGAGCCCTTGCTATTGGCTGTTGACAAAACATAATACATGTAGATTGGAATGTCACTGCATAGATACCCAAGCAATAGTCCGATGAGTACCACAGTCACCAGTACTGTACCAATTACCCAGTACATGATGGCATTTTGTGTCTATTTATCAGTGCCTTCCTTACATGCACCCAGCTTTCTTCTGAGCCACCAATTGTACAGAGTAAACAATAAATATCCAACCGCTATATCAGTGCACTTGTGTGGCACAAGGGCAATAATCACAATCACCAATATAGTTCCAAGTTCCCATATGTATTTATACAGTTTGTGTACTCTTGTCTCCTCTTGGACTGTCTCTGTATCTTATGCCACAGTCACAGTCATCATCCCCTGAGAGGTATACTAGCACCACTTCACAGTAACAGAGGCTCAGGGCTCACAGCAGGGTGGTGACACTGTTGTCTTTAATATCTAATTACTTCCCAGGCGGTACATACTGTGTCTGAATCACATTTTGTAAGGTCTCTCCTACCATTTTCACTGTTGGTAAGTCTGATACAACAGACACAAATCAGATTCTCAAAATCTTGAAGCAGTTCCTTCAGTATCTCAGCAAAGTCAGCCATGCATATGTCAGTGTCATCCTCTACAGCCTCTGGACTGCCATGAGCACAATTTGAAAAGATAGCACTATATAACATTCACTGCACTCATAGACTTCTACTTTCTCCACTGTGATGTCCATTGTCATTTTTTTTTTCTTTAAAAATCCCCAAGCTGCCACCAAGTGTCAGGGGTAAGTACAGTGAAAATAAAGTCAGTGAATAGAGTTCATTGGTTTATTCTTGGGAACCGACTGCCGCAAAATACATAAAACAGGGTCATGGTTCCAACACTTTTCTGCCTAGTCTCTTGCTCTAACACACTCCATCTCTATCCAAGCTACAACTGCCAAAACTGTCACTGCCCTCCTCTATATATGTCTACAGGCAAGTACCTCTCACAAAACGACATCAGCAGGGTGCTCCACATAGCACACAATCCACACCAGTCTTGCAAGTTTCACACCAATCTTACACATGAATTCTCACCAATCATACCCATAAGTTCTCACCAGTCTAACACCTTCAGCACAAACCTATGAAGTAAAACATGGTCCACTAGATGTGCCTACACCAGCAAAAACCTATGAAGACTACTAAAGTGAGAATGGTACCTCTATCTTCAATAATTCTGACGATATTCAACATTAAAACTTTTCAAGTGCCCCTAATTATCACAAATTAAAATTCTACCGCTTTTGTTTTTGTGGTTCATTGGATGTGCCTACAGCATGAACCTATAAATTGGAAGTTGAAAGGGCACCTCTGCCTACCGAGTATACTAATTTTGAAGATATTCAACATTTAAACTTTTCAACTGCCTTGAATCTGCATAAACTGAAATTTTACAACTATTGTTTGTAGTCCATTGCACGTGCCTACAGCAATAACCTACAAACTGAAGTTGGAATGGCACCTCTACCTCTAACAGTATTGACGTTATTCAAGATCAAAATTTTCAAATGGTCCTTATTTGCAAGCTTCACCCGTATTCATAAAAAGACCAGACTTTATGTATGGAGTTTTAATTGAGAGAAGTTTGCACTTTCTAAGTACAGTTGTGTAAGTCTTCAAATAAAATGTTGGACAAATTTGCTGAGAGAGAAGAATAAAAAGACAGAAAGAAAAAGAAATTAATAAAGAAGATTTGCTCCAAAGCAAATCTGTCTGTGCCTACAAAGGAAAGTTTTTGCCTTGCACATTCAAATTGAAATTGGAAAAGCTGTATGACAGAAAACATGAAATTTCATGGAAAAAATTGTACCCATATACAGAAAAAAAAATAGCAAAATAAGGCTCTTGGTATGAAAAATATCTGCAAATAAATAGGAAATACCAGACACCAAGAAATAATTTTGGATAAAACAGAACATCAAGTGTCATCAAACAAACAAGATTTGGTTGTATAGTCAGACACTCTAGCTAATTGTAGTACTGTAGCCTTTTTATTGCAACTTGCAAGTTTGATTCATTATGGATCACTTTTGACAGGACAGCATGGACTGATGACAAAATGGTCACCATATGGTTCCATAAAAGTTATGTCTGACAGGAGTGTAAACAAATCCTAGTGATGTTCATATGCATGTAATTGACTGGTGATGACAGATGTTCTGTTGTATGTCTTGACTATCACAAATCTGTGCAAGTATGATAATGTTGCTCCCGCCCTAATTTGCATTATTTTAGCTTCATTGATTGGGCCACACACTGTTCACAGATTCTAGCTTCAGTGATGTCCAAGTGTTCAGCTCTGGACAAAACTGATGATGGACAAACCTAGGATAGGAAGTCACAATGTTACATCCACCCATAATAGTTTTTAAATTCTGCAACTTTTGTTTGCACTTTATTGGGTGTATCTAGAGCACAAGCCCATGAATTACATTCGGAATGGCACCTCAACCTATAATAGTATTAAATATATTGAAGATTTACATTTTCAAACGGCCCTTATTTGCATAACTTTGAAAATGTTCACTTCTCTTAAAAAGGCAAGACTCTAAATACGTGAGTCCAATAAACCACAAACAAAAGTTGCACAATGTTAATTTAAGCTAGTTAGGGGCACTTGTTTAAATATTGAGTATTTTACTAACTTTCATACACAGAGGTCGCAATCCAACATCAATGGGTTTGTGCTGTAGACGCATCAAATGAATCACTAGCAAATGTTGTAGACGCATCAAATGAATCACTAGCAAATGTTGTAGCATTTAAATTTATGCAAGTTTTGGAGGCACAGATTTTCTTTTAAGCAAATCTGTTTAACTTTTTTTTATTTGCTCCATGCTTCCACAAGCACAACTGTCCATGGATGCTGAACTTTTTTGTGCACTGCTTTCAAAGAAAGAAATACGGTTCTTACCCAATGGCACATCTTGTTGAAACGAACTGTCAACGCCTAATTTTTACGTTCTGTGTTAATTTGTAGTCTTGTACATTGTATATCGGTGTTTTTAGTTAGGAGTCCAGACGCTTTCCTTCAATAAAATTACTTCCTATAATTTTGCTGTGGTTGTACTAGTAACACTGTTACATAACTAACAGTTAGTTGTCGTAGTAGTCGTATACATAATGTGCGAGACAGTGACTAAGTTCCGTCCGGAGTAAAAAACAAACATCAGATCAAATGCAACATCACACTGAGGCAGCAATGCTAAGTAATGGCAGCACAATTTATACACTTGCTGATCAAAATCAAAAACCCGGCTCTAACCGAGGTATCAAGTTTCCCGACTTAGCGGGAGATCTCTCGTGTTTAAGTGACACAAATCGCCCAGCCCCGAGGCGACGGATCTCCTCCGCCACTCACCTCCCACCCCCGCTCTTGGGTTACCCAACAAAGCGGATGGGTGAGGGATGTCCCTCGGGGCTAAAAATCACGTGAACGTTAGTTTTTATAAAATAAAGGCACTCTTGACTCCCGCTTTTCCCAACACTTTACCACATGGGCTTCCGTTTTGTATGCTGGGCAACTTGGTACCCGGTTGGCACCTCTGCTCACGGGTGGCCCTCTCTATTCTGTGCAATTGTTTGCTCTTTTCACCGGTCTTACCCTTCTCCGCATCTTGCCCGTGCGTACCTGCGAAAACCCCGGCTAAGCTTCAGTGAGCCAGCAACGTAAACACGTGCATGCATCTGCCAGCTGGGTCGGCAACACGTCATAATGTATGCAAGTAGGTCAGGCATAATTGATTTCCTCCAGAAGGCATAGAAGCTGAACAGTGTGGATGAGCTCTGTGACAAAGACGGCTCACAATCATGGCTTCTTGGAATACACAGAGGCCACCGAGTATGGCTACAAATAACATATTGATATTGCTGGTAATAACCAGCATTATCTATAGAGTCCACGGTGAGTCTCGCTTTATTTTCCATTAATGTGGAGAATGGGGATACAGCTCTGTGCACATGTCTTCTAAATGATCCATGATGTGTAACAGTACCTCGTGAATGTAGATGATGTACATTTAATATGAAAATTGTTAACACCTTAGGCATATCTCTTCTGTGCAGTGAACATTGGCAAGCTATATACATCCCATGTCTTTATCTATTTGAAGTTTATATTTTCGTGAATGAAGATGAACCTTACAGCACAGAACAGTTATGTAATGGGCACACACACACACACACATACCATTATATAATATATGCTCTATTTAGTTAGAAAGTGATCGGTTTCTGTGGTGGAAAATCCCCAGAACACGCATGTGCATCGGTAGCTCATCACATTATGATTATGCCATGGCAGTCAGTGTGGAATAACTACTTGTTAGTGGTCCTTCCAAACTTATTTACCTATTCATAATCGTATCATTTTCGTTGCGTTACCGTGTCGCCGTATCAGTAATAATATTAATAATGATAATAATAACTAGTATTATTATTTTCATCACCTGGATTAAAAGGAAAAATGGTATGGTGAAAATATAAAGCTTCCGAGACAGAGCCAGAAAGATATGGGCCAGTTACACACCTGCATTTGTATGATCAGTCCAGCTAGTGTATTTTGTGCGTGAATAAGATTGTGAATAAATAGTACCGTACTTTTAACAAGGTACACTGGTAATGGTATCTGGAAAGATTTTAAAAACGAAATATGGGAGATGGAAATACATGTAATAGTCATGGAGATTGATAAATTATTATGAAATATAGAAGGAAAATATTGATGAAATTCAGGGATGTGACAAATTTTCAGAAATTTGCACAATTACAAGAATTTTCAGTATGAAAGTTCATGGAGCTTCCTGGGTAAGCAGGGAGAGGTTGGTAACACTAAATTTCTCTTTCACATGCCATGTAATATGAAGTGTAGTAATGTACTGCCCAATAATCTCCTTTTTGCACTACATATACATGTATATCTATATGGAGATGCTGTTGTGGTTAGCACTTCTAATACAAATCATGGTAAAAATCAGATCGAGTTTAGCTTACGAGCATGATCATGCAGTGACCGAATTTCAATTTCACTACTAAAATGACTGCTATTCAGCTAAATCAGACTCAAACTTTTATTGGACAGCACGAAAATAGAGGTGGCTATAAGCACTTACAGGACAATGAATTAAAATTTGCAAAAAAAAAATCAAATCAAATCAAATCAAATAAAAAAAATCCCTTCCTCAGCATAAAACTACTCAGTAATGGAATTTCAAAAAGTCAACGTTTGTGTTACAGGGTTGTAGAGCTTGGCACATAATATACTGTTCTCTTACAGTAATGATGGTTTTTTTTTTGTGTGTGTTTTTTTCATGATTGTTTCAGTAATAGTAGACTATGTAATGACAATAATTGGTGAAGATATCTACATTACTTCAGTTTTCAGAACAATAAAAACTTTTTATTGCATGGTTACTGAATTTCACAGTTACGGAATTTCAAATGTTCATAATGACTTCATAATGACTTTCATGCATACCTGGATATTTTTGGGCTCCAAAACAGTGTATTATCATCTCTTTATTAATGGAAACTTTAATATGAATCAAATATTTCATTTCTTAAGTGTATATGTGTACGGTAAAACCTCATTATAATGACACTCATATGTCTGACATATTCATTATAATGACACAAGTTTTGAATGGCAAAAGTTCATTATCCACTATCTTTGTTGTTTGACTCATTTATCTGACATATTCAGTTATCTAACACATTTCTAAGGGAACAGATGGTGTCATTATAACAAGTTTTCACTCTCTCTCTGTGTGTGTGTGTGTGCACTCAAAGTGGGGGGGGGTGCAAAGTAACAAAGACAACACAACAACAGTAAACGTATATCTAAATTACAATTGATTCCAGCCCATTTCATTTAGTACTACACATGTACTCACGTGGAGTCCAATTTTAGAGTCAATCCTCCTTTGTTGGGTTAACCTATGGAGTGAAATGATTGAGTAGCAGCATAGGAGCCAATCCTGGTAAATTGCTCAGCCATGCAGTGAGATTTCCTGGAGCAAAGCATGGAATCAATCCAGATTTGCTGAGCAAGGCGTCAATCCTGTATTGTAAAGTCATACAGTGAGATTTCCTGGAGCAGAGTGCAGAATCTCAAAGTATGAAGTCAATCCTGGTTTGTTGAGTAAAACCATAAGAGTCAACTTGCAGAGTAAAAGCGTGGGAGTCGATCCTGATTTTTTGCTCAAATCAAACATGTACAAAACCAAGCTCAGTCTTGATCATAGTCATTTAAGGTTGAGTGCCGGTAAGTTCTTGATATCTATTATCTTAATTCTACAACGCGCCAAGTCCCTCCAGATGAGCACAGATAACAGTGCAATGTGTAAAGTTCTACATTAAACATTATTCCAGAAACTCTTTAAATAAAGTATAGTTAAAGTGTATGTTAACAATGTGTTGGACTACATACATGCACATATGTTAAACATAGTACACTGTATTGTTGCAATCATGAGCTTTGGTTTGTGATGAAACATGAAATTCTATTATTGGTAACAGAATTTCATAAAGTTAATGCCTATTAAACATGAGGAAAAAAATTTAACATACCTAGTTAAACTAGGTACTAATATGCTTTCTTTTGAGAAATATAAAAATTCTTGCTAAAGTTGGTTTCAACAAACTGGAAAAATTGGGTAATTTTGGTAACAGAATTTTGAGTAACCGAATTTCATCACACCATTCTTTTGTTTGTTTTGTTTTTGTTTTTGTTTTTTTTTTTGTTTTTTTTGTTTTTTTTTGTTTTTTTTTTTTGTTTTTTTTTTTTTTTTGTTTTTTTCTGAAAAATTCTACTTTTAACAGTTTTATGACCATATGACTCTTTTGACTGTAAAAGATATTACTTACGCATCACAGAAACATAGAAACCCATCCTAATGCAAGCAGGTTGTGAAAAATCAAATTTAAGAAAAACAGGTGTGACATATTTCAAAAAGGAAATGTAAAAGCCTGGAAGTAATCCTAACTTTAAATTGTTATACTATTTTATTTGTTAAACACAGAGCAAAAAGGAAAAAACTGTCCCAGAAACTTCAGCAACTTGGCTTCTTAAAGATATATAGTTTGGCAAATATGCTTGAAGTTTTATTTTGCACCTCAAAATCAAATACCGTATTCATCTTAATAAGCATACAGTGCACTCTAATAAAATTCATCCACAAAAGCTGAAAAAAGTAGATCCTCAGTGTAACAATATTCTACTACTTGTTTGAAAACTACAGGATATTTTGGGAGTTCTTTCTCTGAAAAAATGGGAGGAGTGCTCTTATTAGGGAGTTTGTGCTTATTAAGATGAATACATTATGTGAAAAAGTGAGCAGTATCCATGTGCATGCATGATAGATATGTGAAAATACAAGAAATTGCTGCGTTTAAAGTGTTACCACGAGGAAGTGAAAATACATTTATACATATTTCCAGTGTATATGGCACCATATATATTGACCCGAACAGTAGTTTGTATAGATCTCCTTTTTTTTCTTGGTTTCTTCTATACTAATGTTGTATTTGCATTATTTTCAGCAACGGTCAAGTTGGATTTCTGTACTCAAACCAAAACGGCACGCTCTGAGGCAGACATTGCCACACAAAACTATCCTTCACTGACCAGCAGCAGAAACTGCTCTTGTACATTCACCGCCTTGGAGGAAGTCTCTATTAACCTACAAATGGGGCTAGAAGTGGACCCTGCCACAGCCCAGTCCCACCTGTGTGGCGCTATTTTGCATATTACTCCACCTATGGGACTGTCCCATTATGTCTGTGGAAGTGCCTCCGAGAAGAATATGTTGAAAAAGTCTCAGTCTTTCACAGTGCTTGTAGCAGTACCTCTGCAACAGCGAGCAAAGGCACATGTCCAGTTCTCCAGTAAGTATGTCACAGGGAGACTTCTGATGGGGTAATTATACATGCAATGCCAATGAAAACCATGGATACCAATCAAGTCTAGGAGACCTTGATGTAATTAACTAATGAACCTTGAGGGAACAATCCAGTGTGTGTAGGTGTCAACCCGCAGAGGTGTTTGGCTATGAGATTCCCATGAAAGGCACATGAAAGAAAATAGACAATTTTGCCACAAAATCATGTCATTTTAACTACTTTTGGAATATCCAAAGTAAGAGTGACCCAGTTAATCCAGGACAGCTGACATGACTGTGAGTCAACCAGCGGTGTATCATTGACTTTAAAGTGAAGCACCAGATTGTGATCCCCTAAAAAGCTCTTGTGTAAATATAAATTATTCAGTTTCATTAATTTCTTATCATGCCTTTTGCTAATTTTAGGGGTTTAAAATTTTGCATAATATTGGTAATAATATGTGTATCCACTAAAAAAAAGAAAAGTTGCATTCAGTAAGATTATCAATGTAAGGAGTAAAAGTAGGGGCATAAATTGATTTATAGAGTCAATATTTGCAGCAAGTTTAGGGATGATGTTTGTGAAAAAGACTGGTCTTAGTCCCTGTCCTAAGTGGTCCCATATGATACAGGGTCTTTCATAACAGAATTAAGAATTTTATGCCCTTCATCCACAGACAATTGTCTGCATACATGAACATGTAGCGTTTTTTAAAAAAAAAATTCTGACAGTGACATGCTGTCAGGGCCCAAAAATTGCATGCCCTATTGACCTGGAAAATTTTTGTTAGCCAAAACACACCTCTTTTTCATCTCCTCCTATTTGGCTTAGGGATATTGTTAGGGTCACAGTCTGTGACACACTGGGGTTGGTTGGAAAGGTGTAGATAAGCCAGGAAGACTAAGTAGTAGACAATGATTTTACTTGAAAACTGAATCTCAAAATATACAATGTATCATTCCGTGTGTCAAGCCATTCCTCTATAGCAAACAATGAAATGACTTAGCAGCAGGCAATGTCATGCAAGCTGCATGCATGGCATACTGTCAGTCTGTCCCTGACTACCAAAATCCTTGTCTTTTCATATTTCATTGCTGGCACATTTAGGATCTAGCAAAATGTTGACTTGTTAATGACAAACATCTTTGAACTAAATGGCAGTATGGTAGCAGGTGCAAGAAGGATTCATTAAAGGCTATTCAGACAGAATCAACACAAAACACAAGTGTTGTGGAAGTTCCATGAAGGATTCATTAAATGCTATTCAGACAGAATTAACACAAAACAGAAGTGTGGTAGAAGTTCCATGAAGGATTCATTAAATGCTATCCAAACAGAATCAACACAAAACAGAAGTATGGTAGCAGGTACATGTACAAGAAGGATTAATTAAATGTAATTAAAACAAAATCAACACAAAACAGTAGTGGGTAATCACTGTGGCACTTGGATACAGTGGTCACATGTTATAACTTTCATGTTAAGAAATGAAAACTTGAAAGTTAAGTTATAAATGTAGATAGATTTGCATGCTCTGTAAATATCACTCTGTGATGCTAGCCTACTTGGTACCACTGTGATTAACCCTTAAAGTGCTGATTCAAGATTGAGTCAACAGCTTTCCTTGGGACACTTTGCGTGCAAAGTGTCCCAAGGAAAGCTATTGACTAAGACTGCTTTTTGCTTCAGACAAGGCTGGCTGGTATTTGAATGAAAGGTATCTTTATGAGGAATTTTAATCTTTTAACCACTAGATGTTTAATGGTAATGAGAAAGCAGCTATAGTAGTGATCAGCACTTTAAGGGTTAAAGTCTGAACTCAAAGTTTCTCATGCCCACTTTGGTCCCTTGATGCTGTCATTTTACATTTTTACAGGACAGTTCTCCCTTTTTTGGTTCAAAAGAGTAAAATACATTAAACATATTTTGCATTACCATCAGCTGCATCATTTAAACAAGAAATGAAAAGACTGAACATAACCATATACATTAAAAATATAAATCATTCCAACACCCCAAAAAATGGAGATTCTATACTGTTATGATCGATACAGTGTGACATATACAGTGGTCCCTGTCACCAGAGACCACCCCTACAGCAACAAAAAAGTGGTCTGATGAGACAGGTGGTCTTTCATGACAGGTAAATTAACACGGGAAGTATAGGACTTGGGAATCTCAGAAGTGGTCTCTCATGAGAGGGTAGTCTCTCACAACAGGGGTCTCTTATGACAGGGACTACTGTACCCGGTATTTGAGTTCCAAACACGTCTAAAAATACTAATTGTTCAGAAATGACTGTTGTACTGATAGACTATTAACAATTGTCCATATATCTCATCTGTACACAACTTTATCATCTTCAAGACCTCATCAACATATATTTGCATTTGATTGTGGCTCTATGGAACAAAGGTCTCGACTATCCCCAGGGCACTAACATTGAACAAATGATTGTCTCATCTTCTGTGTCTCTGAGGCATTCTTATGAGTGACATGTATGAATAATGAGGTGGTGTCTGCTTACATCAAAACAAAAGTGTGGTGTGTGGTTAAAATAAGGAAACCTATCGCTTTTGCCACACCAATTTGTATTGAAATATATCTGGTGCAGAACTTTTGACTCCATTTTCCTTGTTGAATGAGGAAGCATGTACATGTACATTTGTGACCATCATATACACACATGATGCCTTTGTTCTGTCTTCAAAATTTTGCTAAATCACACAAGTAGAAGTGATATTACCAGTACGTTGAGAAGTCAAGCTTTATTTAATCATGTCCCCATAAACTGGCCAAAAAACTGTGTGCCGGTTAAATGTCATCCATTTCAATGTGGCAAGTAATTTCAACAGTAATGAAAAATAATTATAATGAGAATTGTAGATGAGACCTGTCATTTACATGATCCATCCAGGTTGACAGATTTCCCTGGAAGGAGTTGTACACAAAACAGATCAAGGAAACCTGTTGACTCAATCCTAATTCAAAGGGGAAAGGGTTAAAAAAAAGTGAAAAGAGATGAAAAACCTAAATACATGGCTAGAGCTCATTAACATCACAATGGTACCTACTATTTAAGACCATCCATGCTCCTTGCAAAATCTGGTCTTGCCACACTGGGGGTGATCATAAAATAAAGGTGAAATTAACGGGCCTACAGTAAAAGGTCTTAAGAAGTAGTCTTAAAAAGACGTGGTCTGATATCGGATTTGGGCTTTACAGCAGGTACCAATATATTTTGTTCTTTGTTTTGAAGGCCTGCCTGAAGACCTGTATGGGTTATCTGTGTGTGCATGTATGCTGCCATTATGCTCTTTATCAGTCAAACAGTGATAGACACAAGGAGACAGATATACCAGGACAAACATTTAGAAATCGGGAGATAAAAATATTACGGTAGTTGAAAAGAGACAAACAGCCAAAACATGACTGTACTGGCCACACATGTTTGTGCATGCAGCTTAAACCTTGTGTCAGTATTCTGCCACAATAGTGTCCTGAAGATGGGACATGTACATTCCCAGCCAAAACAGCCTCACAGTTTATTCAGTCAAGGCTATTTAAAAACCAAAATTTATTTTTAAAAAGGCCATTTCTGAGATTTCCTCTAATTTTCATAAACAGGTGTTTTCTATCACATTGCAAAATTTGGATGATTTAATCCTAATGAAAGTTAAAGGAAAAAATTGAAAATTGTTCAAGTTAACATTGTACACTATGTACCGTGTTAACTTATGAATTTTGATTGATGACAACTAATGCAGACACACAACTAATTTCCAGTTACCACACATATGGTTGACACTAACTACATGTATCAGATTGTTTTTTCTTTAATTTCAAGCCTCTGGTCTAGAACAGTAGTGTTTGTGTGGTTGATATATGTAATAAATAATAATATGTGAAACCGTACAATTATAAGTAATCTTAAAATTACAGTGGTTCTGAACTCCATTGAACTCATTCCGAAAGGAATCAGATAACACAACATTAATTATTAATCTCCTGTGGCCATATTCACGAACTTGATCTGATCCTAAAACTAAATCGGTGCACCTTTGACCCTGAACTATTTCAGCTTTGGCCTAATACATGTATATGAATCCAAATTTTTCAGAACAAACAATCTGTGTCCTGGGCTACAATACTAACTCTGTTTTCAGCATTTTCATTTTCTTAAATTAATCTTAATTTAATCCATCCCATGCATCTTATAATTCATTGTGCCCTCCTCCTAATGAAGCAGAAGCATATAGAAATCGCTTTTTCTGTGCATCCTCATTTAGTGTCTGGGCTATAATTTACTTGTCCTTCAACTTATATTAATGAAACTTTACACATAGATGCATCTGGACATAAGGGTGTGTCATGTACTAAAATTAGGTCATTAGGTCAAGTATCTGGGATACAATGACATATACTTGTAAAATCGTGTCTGGGCTATAATACCTTTACTATGTAACTTTGATTAATAAAACTGTACAAACAGATGCATCAAAATTTAAGGGTGTCTCATGTAGCAAAAGTAGGTCACTAGGTCAGGTATCTGGGTCATCGATATAGCCTTATAAAATCGTGTCCAGGCTATTATTCCTTTACTGTTTAACTTAGTTTCATGAAACTTCACGCACACATATTTTGAACTAAAGTTGGTTCACGAAACAAAAGTAGGTCACTAGGTCAAGTATCTGGGTCTCCGCTATTTGTGTCTGGGCTGTAATTCACTTGTCCTTCAACTTAGAATAATGAAACTTTAGACACAGGTGCATTTAAAACAAAAGTAGGTCACTAGATCAAGTATCTGGGTCACAGTGATACATTCATGTAAAACTATACTACAGTTCATGCCCGGGCTATTATTCTGTTGTCCTTTGACTTAGAATCATGAAAAATTACACACATGTGTATCTGGACACAAGAGTGGGTCATGCATAAAAGTAGGTCAAGTATCTAGGTCACTGTGATAGCCTATTTTTATTGACAACAGTCATTCCAAAATGAGACCTGTGATTAGCAAGGTTATAAATGAGGTGAGGGGGCCATGGGTCCAGCTATCTGTGATTGCCTTTTAATTTCTATTGCAAGGTATAAATGTTGACTTGATACTTCTTCCATAATAGTTTTGAAGATATTCAACATTTTAACTTTTCAAATGCCCTAAATTAGCATAAAAACTTTTGTTTGTGTTTCATCGGATGCACCTACACCACAGACCTATGAATTGATCTTAAAGTGGCACATCCAGCTGTAATAACACTGGAAATCTGGAAGATAAAATGTTATAGTTGCCCATAATGTGTGTAATTTTAAACATGTTAGGTGCTCAATTTCACTGCTATATCAATCATTGTGCTGAATGTAGTATTGCTTGTGGGATGTTTGGTGTTATGATGTTTGAGAGTGACTCGATATAAAATTAGCTGAGAGAGAGAGAGAGAGAGAGAGAGAGAGAGAGAGAGAGAGAGAGAGAGAGAGAGAGAGAGAGAGAGAGAGAGAGAGAGAGAGAGAGAGAGAGAGAGAGAGAGAGAGAGAGAGAGAGAGAGAGAGAGAGAGAGAGAGAGAGAGAGAGAGAGAGAGAGAGAGAGAGAGAGAGAGAGAGAGAGAGAGAGAGAGAGAGAGAATTTTGCACACAGACACAGTTTCATACATGCACATAAATGATTTGGAACTCTACTGGGAGAATAAGAGCTCATACCCCTATGGTGAGGCAGACCTACTAAAATTCAACCACAGGGCAAGACAATTTTCTCCAAGGTCTACTTGTCCTAGGGACAAGTGCTTCTATCTTTTACATCTTAATTTTCACACATTTTACTCATCCCCTGTTATTTTTACTTGTCCCAGACAATGGGACATGCAAATTGGTGAGCCCAGCACATATTTTAACAGACACGTGGCTGTTGTAGTTTTTCAATTAACTTCCTAGACGGACTAATATGGATAAGTGCAGACCTCACACTATTTTGGCGTCAGGGGTAAAAATTGGGGCAAGTTGCATCACCGGCATTTTCTAAGTCACAAAAGTGCGAGGGGGGCTGCTTAAGGGGCTAGGGGAGTCAGAAATGGATAATACAGTAGCTACTATATTGTTTTTTGTTGTCTAGCTATGGTGGGACTGAGTCATGCGCCTATACAGGTGACGTGTCAGGAGACTGAGGCAAAGGAAGCCAATGCTCGGCTGGATAAGTGTGCCTGCCGCCGCAAGCCAACTCCATTCAACTCCCAGGAAGAAGACATTAGAGCCATCAAGTATGATGATGCAGTGGGCATAAGTATGTTCTTTTCAGCCTCCTTGTTCTGTACACTTACATAAATGTTTCAAGATAATGTAAATTTTTGCATTTAAAATTTTACGGTTTGTGTATTTCTGAGATTTCACTGTAGTTTTAATTTCACTAATTTGCACATAATTCATATTCATAAAATGTTTTTAAGAAAATTTCACTGTTTTTATTTTCACGGTTTTGTGCCATCAGTGAAATTAGTGAAAATAAGAATACAGTGATATTAGAGCAATTTACACTACTTTCATAAGTTGTTTCCAAGCATGGTAGACTGAAGTGTCATGCACTCTCTAATTGCAAAGTAGACTAGCCAGTTAATGATGATGTAATGGTATTGATTTGATATTGGTGGAGTGTTTATGAAATGTAAATGGAAACTGATACCAATTGTTGAGACTAAATGGCAATTTGAGTTCAGATGTACCAGATAATTCGATGACAGTAGGCTGCAGTCAAAACGGTGTTTTCATATTTACATCGGCTAGTGCTAAGAATTTAACCACAGTGGCAAATTTCGCAATATGAGTATGACAAATGCTCATTATCTGTACCTAAACCATAAGTAACATTCAACATTTGTTTCTTATGCTTAACATTTCTATTCAGTTATGTAATGTGTGTGCATCAAAAGTTCAAAATTCTGACACACACAAAGCCAATTTGGCAAAAGTTTACACAATTTTGTTGGCTAAATCACACCTTTTTCAGTCACTGGCTATTTTGCTAACTAATCACACTAGCTGGAGTAATAGAAAGTATAGTAATTACTATATGTAATGTATAAAACCTTTCTGTGTGCTTTGATGTAGCCTTTCTATATACATGTAATATATTATTTATTTCTTACCTTCACCCACTTTAATTTATATTTTGTCAGCATTGTCAAAAATATTTTTATGTACTTTTTAAAATCACACATGCAATTTATGTAAGTTCATAAAATGTTCATTAAAAAATCTTTGCATGTACAAATAAACAGCAAATTTTTCACAATTTAACACACACAGGAATAGTTTGCTTATGCCAGTTAATCATTGCTCAAAAAGTAATTCAAGGTACTCTTTCTATGATGGTTTGCTGATTTTATGCTTCTACATGATACATTAACCATCAGTTGACTGATGCCACTTTATCAGGAAAAAAAAAGTGACAAGACAAAACAGGTGACATCTTAAGCATCAGATGCTTGTCAGAAATATTTAATGGGAAAACTTGCTGTTACACTAATGTGAGGTCCCTTTAGGTAAACATTACCAAAGGGTATATTATCTGCAAAAAGTTTAAAACATGTGGCAAAGATTTGATAAAAATTGTAAATCCTGTTACTAAATCAGATGGGAATAAAAAATGCATATTCCATGGCACGCTCTACAATTTGGATGTCTGTTGGCCCTGGACAAGTCAAATTCCAATCAGGCCAAGTTAAAATCTTGAAGCAGTGGTGGGGGGGGGGGGGGGGAGGCAGAAATTTTGTTTTTTTTTAAATGAGATTTTATAGCTGGACAAGCAAGTTTGAATGGAAGGCTCATAAAATGCCAAAAGTATGTGCCCTGAAGACCACAGATAAAATGAATTGCAGAGCCTGGCAATGTTGTTGTCAGTTTCTTTTGTCAGGTGTTAATTTTTAATGGGGGCTTTTTGAAAATGTGTGGAACAAACTTGTCATCTTAGTTACCAGAGAGAAAGGTAATTATGTTTATGTCTATAGGGAACCATCCTTCAGATACAAGGTAGACTTTGCTTGGTTATAGAATTGACATTATTTACAAGTGGCTTGCAGTCCTGCAAAACTACACTTCAGTCTCGTGTGTTGGTGCCAAGGTCACTTCCTTCTGTACATGGTCAGTTCATGGCACTGAGCCAGCCGAGGCCAAGGCCCAGATTCTATTTTCATTTTGTGTTTCTTTAATTTTATTTATTTATTCACGGCAGCAGTGGTCACTGGCATTTTAGATCAGAATGGGAAGCCATCTATTTGGGAATTGCTCAGCTGGGCAGTGCTCAAACTGCACTTAGCTTTTCTGGTGGAGTAAAAAGTAAAATAAGACTTCAAAGAAGTCAACACTTATTGTTTAAAAAAATAATAAAGAAAAGAAAGAGTATGAAAAATTAATTAAAAAATAAAGAGATAATTGCATATATATATATGTATATATATATATATATATATATATATATATATATATATATGAAGAGAACTGAATCACAAAGAATGGTGAATACAAGAGGAAAAAAACTCTTGACAAGTAGCAGATCTAGCAACAAGTATATATACTTTTGTGTGTGTGTGTGAAAGGTAAAATGTCTATTTGTCTTCAGTATACATGTATATATTTTCAGAACATACTTTCTTGTGTATTTTGTGAAAGTGTCCTGCAAAAATGCAAAAGCGTCAAAAGTAGGCATGGCCATTCATTAGTCCTTTATACTAAATGAAATATTATGATAAGATACTGTTCTTGTCATATCTCATCATCTCCAAATAATGAAATAAAAACTAATATACTCTGTATTATCAAGCAGCTTGTAGCATTTGTGCAGCCTCCTCAGTACAATTCTTGTATGGTGTTCTGCCATTAACATTGTTGGTGAACAGTCACTAGTAAATATGCTTATAGCAATGAATGGGACTCTCCATATCATTGAAGCAGACATTTATGATGCAGACTTAATGTTATAGATGTATAGCTGTAGGGCACACAATAGTCATTCTAGTCTAGTATGTCAACCACATGGAATCATAATAGTCCAGCAAGATCTTGTTTATTGTGACAGATATGTCAGCGGCCATTCATAAGAGACATGCACTTGTGCATTAATTGTGTTCTTTCTTTCACTCTCCTTTTTGTTCTTATCTCGTTACCCTTCCTCATTTTCTCTGCTGTCCCATCCTCCATTGCTGCATGATATAATTCATGCTGTATTTTTCATAGACATCATAGCACATATAAATGAAAGTTTGGCATGGTAACTTATAGCCCTATGTGAAATTGTGTACCAGATGTTGAATTGCCGAGATGTTTGGGAATATGCAAGCTAAGCCAACACATATTTTTACATGTTGCGTGTCTTTAAAACTTTAGCAAATAAACATCGTCCAAACTTGTGTGTTCATAGTGTTGTTACCATTCATTGTGCAGCTAATAAAAAATGAAAATAAAACATAGCATTTTTAAAGATACTGATAAGAACCATTCTGAATTTTAACTATACTATCTTCAAAACTGTTGTAAATAGATATGTGATTCCTCCTGCAGGTTGATCAAGTTACATCCGAGGAAACTAAATTGTATGCTGCATATGTAATTATGGGCATTTCAAGTTTTAAAACTTGAATATTTAAAAAAAAAATCATGACATTATGGAAGTGCTGTTTCGATGCCAGAAATCCACTTTTACCACATTGCTGTCGTTTCAGTTATGTTTATCTTCCTTTTGCAAGGTTAATTTTATCCTTCAGTTTGTTCCTTGTCTAAGTGAACAGCTTTCGTTTTACCCACAGTCAGCAATTATCACCAAAGTATTATATCCTGTACAATGCACGTGAACTTAAGTAACATAATTTCAGGGTGTTGCTGATACGTCTATTTTTTTAGGAGTATTGGCTGGGGCCGGCACAACTCTGTTCTTCATTGCTATGTGTGGTATGGTTCTCATTGCCAGTTGGTATATGAAAAGGTAAGTTCTCCAGCAGTCAGCCAAATCTTGTACATTTACCTAAAGCTAAAAAATGCATTTAGCAGGTGCTTCATTCTGAAATTATGCTAATGAATCACTTTAGACATAAATTATCAGCAAAGGATGAACTCGTGTAACATTAATATTCCTCTACGTATGCTTCAAACTTTAGGTCATGTATGATTGAGGTCGTGTTTGAATATGATATCCATGGCTCATGACCTGCAACTGTACTTTTATGTGGATGAATATTTAATCATGGAACACCTGCAACACAGGAATTGAATTATCAACTACATGTGTTGTAAATAGTTTTCATACACAGACTTATCGTCTGGTGCATGTGTGTTGATAGACAAATAGGTACATGTACGTATATGTGCACCTGGAGCTACCTGTGGCTGGCAAGGTATTAACCATGTGAGGGAGACCTGTGCAGGAACTAGACAAGAGGTTTCTTCATGAAAATAGAATATTTTGTGCATGTAAAACAATCAATTGCCTGCCAGTGAGCATTGTAACATATATGCATAAATGTATGATATAATTTATTTCAAAACAGGGACTACAGTAAATACATGACACAATTGTCATTGTATTTAAAGACCACTCACAATGTTGGTGATATCAGTGGGACTAAGGGCCTTTCAGTTTGTTGGTTGTGTTCTTTGTTATATTCCTGTCAAAATATATGATAAGCCATTTTGACATTCTGACCAACATGTATTAGGTGATGTCACCAAATAGGACTAAACGTCAAAACGGCTTACCATATATATCCCTAAATCATTTGGTGATATCGCCAAATCATTTTCACATTTGGAAAGATCAGAGAGTAAAACACAGGATGGGCTTGGGTTTAATGAAAAATCATACCGTCAGCAAACTAAAAATGCATGTTTCATCACTGATGTAACATTTTAGGTCAAAGATTTGCACTTTCAGCACAATCAATGATGCAATCACTAGCTTTAGCCGTGGCATTGGTTGTGAACATATGAAGGTATTGGCCCGACTCAACCACTTGCCAATTGGTCAATCAGGCCAACAATGGAATGCATAATTAATTAGGGTCTGGAAAAGTTTGGTACAAGACGGTATGAACAGGTCTACTGCTTTTGCTAAAGTTTGCCTAGAGAACCTATGTTTATCTTGGGCCTCATGTTAACATGGTGATCAAACATACAAATTTGACTTTTCTTTTGTCTTAAGACAAGATGTACTGATGGTACAAAGAACACAGGCCCATGGCTCTGATGCTCTGCTGACATATTTTGATGACCATCACCAAAAAATATTTTCCTGAAATGTAGTCCCTCCATGACCTTGAGAAATTAGTGAACGTCATCCATAAGATGAAACATCATGACCTTCACCTTCAACCCAGCTTAAAACATTTTTTAATTCCAATGTGCACCATGCATCCAATTTTCCATACGATGTCTGTGTGTTCAAATTGGGGAATAACTTTTTATGTTGTTGAAGAAACACAATAAACTCGGACAAATGCCAAACTCCATAATAATTGGGTCATAGCATTTTAGCATTGGACATGATCTATATATCCTATATATTTGTCACACATTCAAAATGTCTAATTCTGTTATTTTTTGATACATGGAATTTTTATCTTTCAAGACATTTTAACTCATAATTTCTGCCAAAGTATAGGTGACAACACTAGTTTCCTATACAACCAAGATTTTGACCTCCACAATCCCCCTAAATTCCATGAAGATCCATAAAAATTAACGATGCAAGACTAGCCACAAGAGTTTCACATTTTGACCAATGTATAACATGATATTGTAGGTGGTACTAACAATATTGAAGTCTACATAGATATTTATACACTTAAAGTAGCATGTGCCTCACTCAAAAACTGGGGGTTGCAGAGCATTCACAAAATTTTTACATTGGACTTGATCTAAATATCCTGTAAATTTGGCATGTCAAATCGATTTTTTTTTTTTTTGAGAGAGAGAGAGAGAGAGAGAGAGATGGAATTTTGTATCTTTGAACACATTTTGGCTCATAATTTCCATCAAAGTACAGGCGTTGCCACAAGTATCATACTCAATTGAGATTTTGACATCCTCCACAATCCCACTAAATTTCATGAAGATCTATTAAAAATTGAGGATGCTACTGTGTTTAATAGATTTTCATATTTTGATCAAACTCAAAACTCAAAACCCATTTATTTTAGCCAATCAATACAATGACGATTTCAATATTGAGATATATGTACATAATGATAAAAAAATTGATGTGGCTAGGGGGACTCCTATTAAGACAAATACATGTCGCTCTCATAGGAGCCACCTTTAAGTCTTAAACATTTGAAACAATATAGATGGCAGTTACTTTAACAATAAATGTCGAAATAAACTTCATGATATAATACAGTTTACACGCACAACATGGGTGGGAAAATATAATTGTTAATTATTTTGACAAACATAGCAGTTATAAATATTACAACTCTGTTCATAATTATTCAAAAAAATATTTTTAATATACAAGGAAAACCCTTGTAAACTATGAGTATGTATTTTCCTTATAACATTCTTATCTGTTTGATTCACTGTGATTGGAATATCATAGTTTAAACTCTGTTTTGCAAATCCATACATTTCATATTGAATGTTTTGTATTTGTGTCTTTTTGCCCAGAACTATGTATGTAGATGGCACCACCAATATCGAGCTCGACCTAGATTTTCATACCTGTGATATATCCCAAAAGTTATTTAGTGCTAATTCAAAAACTGTGGACTGTATTATGCCTACCAGCAAAAGATTTATGGACAGATGTAAGGACAGATATGAGTGATCACATAAGCTCTGCAACCTATGGTCAGCAGAGCTAAACACTAGCTCCAGATAAATAATCTGATCCTATGCCAGTTCTGTGTACAAAATATTGATAAATGTGTGAGTAGATGCAAGATAATACAGATGTTGAGGGGGGGAAAAAGTTCAAAGCTACATATATATGTATGTGCGTGCACAATGGCATGTATTTGTACACATGGAAACCTTGCGGCCATATGAATGTTAGGTTAATTGACAAGATAAGATCGAGTCGGTTTATGTGTTACAGAATGATCTGGTTTGAAACTCAAGTCACCCCTGGCTTTTATGTGGCCCTTCTGTTGACAACAGGTCCATATCACAGGGAGCAGTTGTAAACTTTTAACTCTGTCAGTGCCAATCACATCTGAAGTGGATCTACTGAAGTGAAACTAGTGTGAATTGTTATTAGGATCTCAGATTTGTATTCCCTATAAAGAGACTTTTCATTCAGGTACCTGCATGCTTCTGGTTCTAGAGTCAACAGTTTTTCTCAGTATGCATTGGGTGCATTGCACCCAATGCCCAAAAGCTGTTGACTCAGTCCAAAATTTGGCACTTAAAGAGTTAAAATAATTTTGTGGCTTTCTTGTGACAACATATATCATACACATGTACATGTATAGCACATGATAACTTTTAAAATAATTTGTTGCAGGAGACGACGGGACAGAAAGGACCCCAGTTCTTGTCCTGGCCAGACAAATACAGCATTTGCCCCCAAGGATGTAAAGAAAGACCCGATGCTGGCTGAGGATGGGGCAGTCCAGCCCAGTGAAACCAACGAGGAGGTCCATGTCACCCCCCTGAATACCATGCCAGAGAACAACCATGTTTACAGGGACATACATGTAGTCCACGCAAATGGAAATCGAGCCTACACGGACTCTGATATGTACAGGGCTGCAAAGAGAGGTCCTGTGAATGGTCACGTCAGGAAATCTGTGCAGGAACTGGAGGCTCTCAGCTTCAGTAACAAGCCAGATAAACCTCCACGTGGACCTGGAAAGGCCAGCACACCCACGAGAAGCTTTAGTGGATCTAATGATGCCATTAATGAGGACAGGTGGCAACAAAGTCCTTCTGGCACCAATGCTCATGGGTATGCTCATGGATATGCTCATGGGTATGCAAGGCCAGACACACATGTGTGAACTAGAATATTGACGACTTAATATATCAAAAAGCTTACCGGGTATTAATGTGTGACAACAACAGTGTCAAACTAAATTTGACACTGTGTCATAAAGACATTTTTAGTGTTGTGTTGAATGGGTTGAAATCAATGACTGTATATTACCAGTACGTGTGTTTCTGTGGATGTTTGTCTTGCATATATGTGTGTGGTTTCTCAACAAGATACAAGACCCGAATCGTGCAAGATAGGTACACAGCGTTGTATGATACAGTGTGCATGTGTGCCATCGGACAGTCTCCTGTACATCTTTAGAGAGTCCACATGTCCTTCATGAGAAATTGGTGTCAACATGAAGAACAATCTGGTGTGTGAGATCACTTAAAAACGGTTTCAAATGTACAGCTGCCAGCAGTATACCTATATACAAAATGAAATGATCAGTCGACTCCCGAATGTTAACCTAAAGTAGCCAACTGATTGTACGCTGTGGCTGAAAGAAGCTGGCACACAAAGCATGTCCATGCTGGCTCATTTTTTTACAATGCAGCATGGCTAGAACAGGGATATTTGCTGAAAAAATATTGTTGAACTTAAATCAAAGTTGAAAACTTCACTTAAGTTTTAAAACAGTGATGGGTCAGGTGGATTATTGAACTTGTGTTTTAAATATTTGTTGAGAATATCACCCTGGGCATATTTCTCATTGCCTTGAGGGACCAAGTGATCTTCATATCAGCTCAAAGCAAACAGACATGTAATATATGTCATTCTGTAATGAAGTCATTACAGATTTTTTTATTTTATTTCCCGCTGTTTGGCAAATATAAATAGCTTTGAGTGGTGAATTTTGTTAAGTTCGTTTGTTGTCTAGTCAATCAGAAAATTGGGTAGCTACCTGTATGAAGGGTATTCACACTGCCAACAGAAGGGTGTTTATCTTGTATGAGGGTAATATACATGTAAGAAAAGGGATGGAAAAATAGTAAGAATACAATATCCTCCAAGGTTATAATGTTGTGCCAACATTTTTTATAAGTGTTCAGCAATCATTATTTTAAAATAGTGACCACTGATATTAATGTACCTATTCAAATCACAATTTGGGGTTGTTAATGAACTGCCCCTGAGGCAGTAACAGTCAATATTAATTCTACATATGTCAATATCTAAGTCAAATATAACAATTTACAAATATTTGGTTGAAATTATAGACATATACATGTATATTGAAAGTATTGAAATGGCCCTTCACTACTTAATTGTATTGCTTGTATTTACTGGTCACATTATGGTGATCCCCACATTGTTTCCATCTGTGGTTGTTGTGCATCCTGGATACTGGGGCACGTGTCCTAGCACTTGTCTCAGGCCATGATTACTTTTCCTATCCACAACTGCTTGTGCTGACTTTTCTTGTTTTGTTGCAGCTTCTTTCATTTTAGGTCAGTTACTTTAATAGCAAACAAAACAGTGAAAGTGCCACAGGAAAATTTGCTCCGATTCAGAGATTTTTTTTTTTTTAGCATAGGGTGGCAGTTGCACTCAACGTTTCAGGGACTCGTTAGATTTGGTTTTCATGTGGCAAGTTTTGTGAAAAGCAAACAAATCCAATAGCTTGTGTCACAAACTTGGTCTATCTTCTGATACATTGGTCTCAAATCTCATTCCAAATGTGTGGTGCTTATGTTAAAATCCATTAAAAACATAGGAACAGGCAACATTACATTACACTTTTGTATTTGAAAATGGAAGAAGCTACAACAATTTAATACTAGTGCAATTATTTGGTATTTGACTGCTTTTGGTTAATGTAATGAGGGAGGGTCACACTGGCAGAGTATTTTAAGTGTGCATTATGTGCTACATGGTTATTGTGCAGGTAAACATGGCAGAGGAAGGAATACCCATGTGTGTCCTTTCCCCTGATGAAGCCCTGACCTATGGGGAAACATGTTAGGGGGAGGGTCTCCTCTCTGTAAACTTACATGCTGCTTTGCTTACTTTAAGTCTTAGTTGGTAAAGTTGTTAGATAATTCATAGAGGAAGGAGTATCCACGGTTTTGCATAGTGGTGCTATAAAGATGTGTGGTACAGGAAGGAATAGCCATGTGTGTGCATAACAGTACTATAAAGATGTATGGTACAGGAAGGAATAGCCATGTGTGTGCATAACAGTACTTAAAAGATGTATGGTACAGGAAGGAGTAGCCATGTGTGTGCATATTAGTACTATAAAGGTGTGTGGTACAGGAAGGAATAGCCATGTGTGTGCATAACAGTACTATTAAGATGTATGGTACAGGAAGGAGTACCCATGTGTGTGCAAAAAGATATTACATTCAAATACTGGGAAATGTACTTTTTGACTGACAACTTGAATGAGTTTCCTTCCAGTACCTTTATCCATGCCATACAGCAACATGGAGGTGTTGATTGCCTGTACTGTATACAAATTATGAAAAATCATGGACTCAAGTAGGCAACGATATCTGCCAACATGGTTATATATGTATCAGATTGACAATTAATTTCACTTTGATGTTGATTTACCATTAAGTTGGTGATGATATTACAGAATAGGATCTGGTCAAGAAAAAACAATGATATATTACATAAGGAATGTTTTTGATGTGTGACCAGTGTTTACAATGGTCAGTTGCATCTGTTTGGTAATTTCATTTTTTTTTCACATAATTTATGATTTTGAAGTTATAAACAAGAGGCCTATAGGCCTCAGGCTTTATTGTCATGTATATAGATGAAGTTAAGTACATAAGGTAGAACCTACTTATGTGACCAGTTGAATAATGGGACCTCACTAGAATCATTTAAGTAATTGAGATTTTGACCTTCTCCCCAATCCCACTGCATTTAATGAAGGTCTGCAAAATTAAAGATGCTACAGTATTCACAAGATAACACTGTAGGTAGATTTTTATACACTTGATGAGCCCTGAAAAGTTATATGAACCTAACTTGAAAACTGTGGACTGTTTTGTGTTCACAAGCAAAAGGTTAAGATATGGATGGAAGGATGTAAACAAGTGATGACATGAGCTCTACAATCTATGGTTAGCAGGGCTAAAGACATTTATTTTAATTCATGCACTAGTCATGAAAGATGTGCTACAATGGATTTGATTGTCAAGAAATGATCTTTTCATAATGATAAAAGGCCAATATTCCTTCAGCTTTATTATTATTTATTCTTCTTGGAACTTTCCATAGAGCTTTAGTTTGCTATTTGGAGGACAGAAACAAGCCATTTATATTTACCAGCAGTCAGTGTCTTACTTTCTCATTATGTTTGTTTTATGGCCACTAAAATTTGCTATACAGATTCAGTTGTAAAACTTTTGTTTCAGTTACCATTTAATTGTCAGGCAGACTGATTTTTTTTTTTTTTTTTTTTTTGCCATTTTCTCTCAACAAGATTTGAGAAAAAAATTTGCCTGGTGCATGAAATAAAGTTCTAATATATTTCAACACTTACATCTATTCAAAATGCCTGCAATTTCTGTATATATTAAGAGTTTCGTGGTGCATGGGAATTGAAGAAACGTATGATCAGAGTGATACAATGATCTTCAATCCATTTATAATAGAGTTCAGAGGAGGTGGTCATGAGCATTTGTCATGAGCTTTTAACTCTTAAAGCGCTTATTTAAGATTGAGTTGACAGCATTCCTCGGGACACTTTGCCTGCCATGTGCGCAAAGTGTCCCGAGGAAAGCTGTTGACTAAGACTACTTTTTGCCTTAGACTAGGCTTGCTGGTATTTGATTGAAAGGTATCTTCATGACAAATTTGAATCTTTTACTCATTATATGTTTAACAGTAGTGAGAAAACAACTATATCAGTGATTAGCACTTTAAGGGTTAAAGAATTGACAGCCCTAAATATTATCTGCCACCCAAGTGTCAGACCTGCTAAATGTGAGATAAATGATCCTGTAATGGCCACACTTATCACTTGGTGGCAGCACCTTGTGACAGATAATGTCCACAATAAGCACAGTCTTGGATTTCCCTCAGCATGTGTGAGATCTGGTATGAGCTCTTGTCATGCTACCAAGTCTGCAGGAATGAAGTGTATTACATGTAGATACTTAGAAAATCGTGTTATTGTGCAAAGCGCACATGGCAAAATGGATTCCTAATGTATAAGCGGAGTGCTCTGACTGTTGCGCGATGCATTGAAGAAGTAGCATATTGGTAATTTAAACACACAAAGCGCTTTAAAAATCTGCAGGTCCTTAAGTCCATTCTAGAAGGTCGGTGCTAGGATTTTGGTATTAATCCTGATGGACCTAGTGCTGTTCTTAAGTTCACTCTAGAAGGCCAAGGCCAGGATTTAGTATTAACCCTGAGGGACCTAATGCTGTTATTAAGTACACTCTAGAAGGCCAGTGCCAGGATTTAGTATTAACCCTGGGGGACCTAATGCTGTTTTTAAGTCCACTCTGGAAGGCCAGTGCCAGGATTTAGTATTAACCCTGAAGGACCTAATGCTGTTTTTAAGTCCACTCTAGAAGGCCAGTGCCAGGATTTAGTGTTAACCCTGAGGGACCTAATGCATGGCCAGTGCCAGGTTTAGTATTAACCCTGGGGGACGTAATGCTGTTCTTAAGTCCACTCTAGAAGGCCAATGCCAGGATTTAGTATTAACCCTGAGGGACCTAGTGCTTGTGTATTAGCATGCAACTTTTTGAAGTAAAAGTGTCAGAAATTGCCCCGGTGTTGTAAGTGCCATCAGCTTTATTTTTGCATTAAGAATGATAGAGCTGTTCCTGGCAGTTCCTCATGATCATACCAAGGAGGACTTGATTTAGTCCTGAAAGGGCTATCCTCATATAACCCCAAAAGGGTCACACTTTTTTTTAAATTTTGATTTTTTAAAATATTTATTATTATTATTATTATTATTATTATTATTATTATTATTATTATTATTATTATTATTATTATTATTATTATTATTATTATTATTATTATCATTATTATTATTATTATTATGAGTACTGGAGTCAGTATTTAAAAGCATTGTTTAAGCTTTATTGTATCTTTTTGTGTGTGTCAATTTTTCACCAGTCTGGCTTACTGTTTCTAATTTGTTTGTTTACTGCAACAATAGAGTATTGGTACATTCCCTTCCTCTATAGTTCCTTGTAAATATATCTTAAAGTTTAGCATGTCAACTTTTACAATAGAAAACAAAATTAATATGAAATTGTATCTGAACTACCTTTGCTGAAATTAGCTGCAAAGAAACCTAAGCATTTGCCATACGAGTTTGCAAATGAACTATATGCTGCCAAATAAAATATAAATCAAACCATGTCCAGAGTTGTTATTATTAGTACATTATTATGTTTTTGCTGGTGGTAACTGTATTCTTAAGAATATGTTACTTTATACATTTCAGCACATGCACATACTAACAGTGTCCTTGAAATGTGTTGTTACACATGCACATGCCAGCACCATGTCCTTGAAACTCGAACAACATATGTACATGCCATTGCAATGTCCTTGGGACTCTTACGGCACATGTACATGCCAACATTGTCCCTGACACTGTGTCACAGCACATGTATATTTCCCATATAAAATCCTTGAAACTGATCTAACAAAATTACAAATGTACACGCCAATACTATCTGTGACACCAAGCTAAAATATTTGGACATACAGTGGTACCTGCTATTTAAGACCACCCCTACAGCCAACAAAATATGGTCTCATACTGTAGGTGGTCTTAAATTGAAGGTACATGTATATTTAACATGTAAATACAGCAGAGGGTCTTGAAAGCGTGGTCTTAAAAAGACATGCGGTCTTAGATTGGAGGTGGTCTTTGGAGCAGGTACCACTGTATATCAACATTGTCCTTAACACTGTTACAACACATCTATACCAAGGGTGTGCTTGAAAATATTACAGTATATGTACAACACTGTCTCTGCCACTATGTCAGAATATGTATACATCGACAGAGTCTACCTGAAACTTACAACACAAGTAAACAAGAGTAATATAATAATCCCTCTTCTGAGAGATCACCCTCCTGTCAAGACCACCCTTTCTCGCATCCCAAAGTCTATCTTTTCCATGCAAGTTTACCTCTAATGAGACCACTTGCTTTACATGATAACTTTTAGGGGTGCCTCAGGGGTGATCTCTCAAAAAAACGGACTACCGTAGACCCATGTTTCAGATGGAATGTTAAGAAGGCCAAGCCTATATGAATTCCCTTTCATGGAACAGCTTTTTGCTTTTATTTCCTACTTTATTATAGGGTGGAGGGAACAAGGACTCCCAAGAAAACCACTGTGCACAGTCAGAGTTGTAGAAAGAACTCTTCCCCAGGGGCCAAGAATCTTAACCCACATCACAACCGTGAAACGCAGATGTCTTGCTGATCAGCCAACTGTGCAGTAAACTGGGGTGCAACATGAACGACCAACAGTATGTCCTCGAAACTGTTTTAACAACATGTGCATACCAGTATGGTGTCCTTAAAACAGTTAATGTACCTGAGACTAGGAATTTCCTAGTCTCAGCATGTACATACTGTGTCCTTGAAACTGCTACAATGAGTACATACTAACAGTGCTCTTGATATTGTGTTCCAATATATATATATATATATATATATATATATATATATATATATATATATATATATATATATATATATATATATATATATATATATATATATATATATATATATATATATATATATATATATATATATATATATATATATATATATATATATATATATATATATATATATATATATATATATATATATATATATATATATATATATATATATATATATATATATATATATATATATATATATATATATATATATATATATATATATATATATATATATATATATATATATATATATATATATATATATATATATATATATATATATATATATATATATATATATATATATTACATACATATGCTGTCCTTGAATCTCTTAAGAACAGGTGAGACACCAAAAACCTTTGCATGGGCGATTTTCAGATTTGAATCTTTTTCACAGGATAAATGTTCCTTCCAAAATTTCGAGTGCCCAAGGAAAGTATAAATATGAGGAATAAAAACTCAAAAAAAAAACACAGGCATGTGAACATCTGAATGTCCATTTGTCATTCTTTTGGTTTTCACCCTCCCAGCGGAACAATGCAACCCGTCAATCATACATACTTAGCAGTCGGTCATGTGGCTCCACACAGGTAGGAATGACCCATGGCAAAGCGAGAGTGGTATCTGGGACTTTAATCAAGAATTCATATGTACGTAATAATATTTTATCGAACCCCTAAGGATGAGGATATTCAAGATTGAAAATTTTGAATACTGCTAATTGCATAATTTAAATTGTTACAACTCTTGTTCTAGATTCATTACATGTACAATGGTCAACAACCCCCTAGTAGAAGTTGAAATGACATCTCTATCTATAATAGTTTTGAAGATATTCAAGTTTTAAAATTTCAACTGCTGCTAATTAGCATAATTTAAATTGGTACAACTTTTTTTTTAAAATTCATTGGATGCGCACTGGTCAATAACCCCCTAGTAGAAGTTGGAATGACATCTCTATCTATTATACTTTTGAAGATATTCAAGATTTAAAATTTCAAATACCCCTAATTTGCATAATTTCAAACATCTTCATTCCTCTGTATAAAACGGTCAAACTCCTTGTATGGAGGTACAATCATGCCAAGTTTGGAGTTTCTATGTATAATAGTGTCCGAGAAAAGTGTCGGACAAATTTGCTGGTAAAGAAGAAACAAGAAAGAACTAGAAAAGATGACTTGCTGCATAGCAAATCAGTGTGTGTGTCTTCAAAGCATATTAGTATGGCAAAGTACAACTATTCCATAACACAGGAGTAGAAGTTGGAATGGCATCTCTTTCTATTATAGCTTTGAAGTAATTCAAGATTTAAAATTTCAAATGCCCCTAATTTGCATAATTTTAAACATCTGCATTTCTGTGTATTAAACGGCCAAACTCCTGATATGGAGGTATAATCATGCCAAGTTTGCAGTTTCTATGTTTAATAGTGTCTGAGAAAAGTGTGGGACAAATTTGCTGGTAAAGAAGAAAGAAAGAAAGAAAGAAAGAAAGAAAGAAAGAAAGAAAGAAAGAAAGAAAGAAAGAAAGAAAGAAAGAAAGAAAGAAAAGAAAGAAAGAAAGAAAGAAAGAAAGAAAGAAAGAAAGAAAGAAAGAAAGAAAGAAAGAAAGAAAGAAAGAAAGAAAGAAAGAAAGAAAGAAAGAAAGAAAGAAAGAAAGAAAGAAAGAAAGAAAGAAAGAAAGAAAGAAAGAAAGAAAGAAAGAAAGAAACTGGCAAAGAAGATTTTTTTTAATCTGTCTGTGTGCCTTCAAAGGTTGTAAATATTATATGCTACAACTTTTGTCCTTTGGTACTTCACATTCCATTAAGCTTATGGCTGCATGCAAATTTCAAAGTCCAAATGACCTTGACCTTTAACCTTTACAGGTCACATGTAAATTGCACCGTGTTACAATACCAACAATTTGAGCCGGACATGAACCAAATCGGAGTAAAATTGACCAAGTTATAGCAAGATGAAACTTTCAAAAGGCCAAATGACCTTGACCTTTGCCTTTTTGAGGTAACATGTTCTTATAAAAATGTCCAGTGTAGCAATACCTACAATTTGAGTCCAACATGATGAAAACTGGATGGAGATTGGCCACGTTATGATTGGATGAAACTTTCAAAGGTCCAAATGACCTTGACCTTTGAACTTTAGAGGTCACATGTACATTTAAAAAATGTGCAAGGTTACCATAGCTACAATTGGAGCCCAACATGATGAAAATTGGATAAAAATTGACGAAGTTATGGCTAGAAGAAAGCAAGCACCGAAAGTGGCCTTTGACCTTGAGATGACCTTTGACCTTCAGATGACCTCTACCTGAAGTGAATCTTGACCTCAAAAATGACATTTTGGCTTAAAGTTGAACTTTGACCTTGACATGACCTTTGACCTTGACATGACCTTGACATTTGAGATGACCTTTACCTTGCGATGATCGAACTCCTATACACTCGGAACCACATCTACTACAGTATATAAGATATTGAAGATGTAAAACTTTAATTAGCCCTCATTTGCATAATATTGAAAAGCATGACCTCTCATTATAAAAAGGCCAGACTTTAGCCATAGAAGTATAATTGTGCCAAGTTTGGAGTTTCTACATATAATACTTTTCAAATGAAATGTCGGACAAATTTGCCGGTAAAGAAAGAAAGAAAGAAAGAAAGAAAGAAAGAAAGAAAGAAAGAAAGAAAGAAAGAAAGAAAGAAAGAAAGAAAGAAAGAAAGAAGAAAGAAAGAAAGAAAGAATTCCTAGAAAAACAGAAAAGTGTACGTTGACACACACACTTTAAAAAGAGAGAGAGAGAGAGAGAGAAAGAAAGAAAGAAAGAGGAAACAAAAAAGTGTGTGTTAACACACACACTTTAATTAAGTAAAGTATACACACAAGTCTAACAAGCTAACTCAAAAAAGTATGCAGATAGGAGTACACACATAAAACACTGTCCCTAAAAAAACGGGATGAAGAGGTGGGGGGCCAAAGGGCCAAAGGACCAAACCCGCCACCCGTCCATTGGCCGCAAGCAGAAATTTTCGGAATCATTTAAATTGTCAATTATCGGAAAAATATCGGTCAGCGCATCGTATCGGTGTTTTCTTTCACTTTCAGTTTCATATGTTTTACAAGCTATTATTACATGATATTCGTCTTCTAAAATATTACAATTTTCGCACAATCCTTCTTCTTAAGGAATTTTATGTGGCCTTTTGTGTCAATTTCAGTTTTACGCGATCTTGTTCTAAATCCCGTGATATTTTACCTCCGTGTATAATCTTTAATCACCAATAGATTGTTCTCTAATTCGAAAGTTTCTTTGACTTTCTTTGGACCCTTCCCACCCCCACCCCGGTCAATATGCCAAAAAGTCGGGTCCCGAATCTAATTTGTAGTACCCAACTACTTTCGATGTAAATAAACTTCTTCTTCTTCTTCTTCTTCTTCTTCTTCTTCTTCTTCTTCTTCTTCTTCTTCTTCTTCTTCTTCTTCTTCTTCTTCTTCTTCTTCTTCTTCTTCTTCTTCTTCTTCTTCTTCTTCTTCTTCTTCTTCTTCTTCTTCTTCTTCTTCTTCTTCTTCTTCTTCTTCTTCTTCTTCTTCTTCTTCTTCTTCTTCTTCTTCTTCTTCTTCTTCTTCTTCTTCTTCTTCTTCTTCTTCTTCTTCTTCTTCTTCTTCTTCTTCTTCTTTTCTCTCAGGAATAGGCAACTTGATGAATGGTGGAATTACCATACTGTACCTGAATGCAAGCAAATTAAAATATGTTTCTGTGTATCATTTCAGTAAGGGTTTTTGCCGCGGTTACCCAGGTCCCGGGTATTAAACATAATTGATTTTGCGAGTCCAGGGACTCGACTTTGTCCCCGAACTAACTCAATGCACTACTTCACAGGCATACATAAGAATTGGCGATATAAGTTTGTGAAATAAACTCAACAATATTGGAAGACTGATTGATTTTTGCACAATAGAATAGTTTCTTCAGTAGATTTCAAAGCTTTATATAACTTAGGATACATTTAAGTGGGATTTATGTTTGGTGTCTTAACTGTCCTCAAACACATCTATATACCAACATAGTATCCTTGAAATGTGTTGGAATACTATTAGTTACACACTGGTACTATAATATATATATATAGTGGTAGACTGGGTAATACAGCGAGCATCTCCCACTAAGGTTACTGGTATAACCCGAGGCGCCAGCCGTGGGTAATACCAGTTCTCTGAGTGGGACATGCTCGCTGTATTACCCAGTCTACCAGTGCGCAACAAATTTATCCCATTTTTATGTAGTTTCTAACTTACTAGGGATCTTCCCAATCATAATGTGGGACCGTTAGGGCCTCCGGCTCTGCCATTTTGTCGTCTGCGTACCCATGTCAGAGCCGTTTTCACTTTAGCCGCTAGGAGTCGCATGATATTACTACAGTAATACCATGGTGCTACTATACTATAGTACTATTAGTAGCTCCATGTCAATACCAACCCCATGTTGGATACCATAATTTAAATCAGGAGCGGCAGGCATTTCATGGCTATTAACCAACCAGAAGCCTAGAAACTACATGAAAATAGGATAAATATACATACCAACACCATGTCGTTGAAACTGTTGTGCAACATAGGGCCTAGTAGTTACATACGCACATTTGAACTGTCAGTGTCACAACATGCACACATCAACCGGTGCACTCTCAGTCTCCTTCAAACTGTATTACAATGCATGTACATACAGTAAGTGTCCGTAAAAGTGTCGTACAACACATGTATATACCAACACGCAGTCTTTGAAACTGTGTTGCAACACATGAACATGCCAACATAATGTCCTTGAAACTTAAAATGTGTACGCGTCGACAATAGGCCTATATTTTTGAAACTGTGGTACAACACACATAGATACCGGCACAGTCAAGTACAGAACTACAAATACCCAGATGTAATTTTGAAGATTGAGCCTTTTTTTCTCTCCATGACTGTAACACCTTGGCCTGCTAAATGACATTCTTGGCAGTAATTAGCCATAGTGAACGCCCAGGGGCTAAAAGACTATCGCCCTCCAAGAAAGCTAAGAGACAAGTAAAACTTGCTGCTAATATAACAATAACATGATTTTGGAGGACGTATATAGCAATAACATGATTTTGGAGGACGTTACCACTTTTTATTGGTCCGACATCAATGATGAGCAGCCCGACACTTTCATTATGACATTAGCGTCCGAGCGAAGCAAGGACGCTGATGAAAGTGAAGGGCTGCTCATCATTGATGAAGGACCAATAGGCAATAAAAATGGTAACGTCCGACAATATAATGTTATCACTATTATTACTATTGGCACTTATAAAGTTTCAATATTTGGGATCAGAGGAATGAAAACGAAGCACAGTGGATATATATAATGGTAAGCACCCACCTAGCGATATGCCTTCTAATGAAGATGTTTTGGTATGTGCAGCGCGTCGTCTGCTAGGCTATGCAATGTCAAGGGCGCACATAAACATAAGGTCAAAGGTCACTCACCAAGTGGCGGACCGCTAATGAATGCATTCCCCATTAGCGGTCCGCCGTTTGAACTTTTAACAAGGTAGCTGGACATTTTGACAATTTGTTACAAATTTTTAGCGTGCGACCAAAACATAGATAATCTCCAAGAGAATGTCCGCATAAGTAGTAATGATAAACATATATCATGTCCACTTGGCAAGGCAACTGCACACGATCTTTTGCCTGTTAAATGATCTTATCTCAAGAGCACATTGCAGGCAAATGTACTTCAAGCATGGGGGAAACAAAGTGAAATGCTACTTCTTCATAATGCTTATGGGGGGGGGGGAGGGTGCGAGCATGGCGGGAGAGCCACTGAGCAAATAGAGATCACAATTACAAATTATCTGTGTATTCCGCTGAATACACAATCCAATACACAGAATGCTTCAGGGATACAGATGTGTATTCCCATTAGATTGCAAGTTAAATTAACCTCAAATTAAAAGACCACTTTTAAAGCCGCAAGTATAAAATTTGTGTGATCATTTCAGGTATGTACATAATTTTACCACACAAATTTTACTGTTTCTGCAAAGATTGGTTTTAAAGTTGTTAAGCAGTAAATTACACTGAAAAGTAATAGGAATGCACAACTATAGCCCTGAATGACTGAAATGCTCTCTGCAGGAGAACAGTAAATGCTTCTGCTCTTGCTCTTTCCTATTGTATTGCCACAGTAGATTTAACAAAAGCATATATATGTAATTTAATGCGGCATATGACATATAACTAAGCTACATAGTTGAATCTGCCATATATAGGCATCGTTATTTAGGTGTTTGTTTCTCATGCCTAGATGAGAAAATGAAAACGTCAGTCATTGAAAATAAAAGAGAGTGCAAGCAGAAAATAAAACTGCACCTCAACAATTATTTCCACAATATACATTCTTATATTACACAAACATTCAAGATTTAATAGCATGTGTGATCAAGTGCACAAATGTACATACAGTTGATGGTATGTATGTATGTATGTATGTATGTATGTATGTATGTATGTATGTATGCATGCATGCATGCATCCGTGCTTGCGTGCGTGCGTGTGTGTGACTCCCAAAATATATGGGATGGTAGAAATAAAAAAGAGTTTCTTAGTTGTTGGATTGGCAGCAAAATGTAGGGTCAGCTGGGACATGAGAAACAGAATATTTAATAATGATGCCCGAATAGATGTTTTTCAGAGGGAGTGCTCTGGTAAGTATGTAGGTCCAAGCTCATCAATCTCTATGGCAATTGAATTCAAGAGTCATCAAAGCAAACTCTTTATCCTTTCCAGGGGCTTGGCACAACATAATACAACATTTATCAAACAAAAAGACATTTTCTTTTCAATCAAGCTTATTAATGTGTATACTTGGCATCAATTACACTTGAGCCTATATTGCTTTAAAATGTTTGAAATTAGATGCAAGTGTATGTATGTGCTGGCTGCTATTAATTAAGCAGATGTGCTTTAGATGCTTAATTTTACTATTTTCAATGTACTTATAGTGGACAAAATTGACTACTCAATTATGTTTGAACCTGCCTAAACTAAATAACAACACCCAAAATGCCTCTTCTCTGTGGAGCAATTTTAAATGGAACATTTGTAATGATAGAGTACATGCAGAAGAAACTGATGAAGTTTGAATGCATACGTTCTTGTACTTTTCTCCAAAGAAGTGCAACCACATTTCACAAAGTCATGCAATGGTGACAGCATTTGCATACAGTACCAGTGTCTGGCTACCTTTTTCACTTTTTATTATTGACAAAATGTTCAACCCATATTGGTACTTATTAAGGTGCCCAAGTTTTCTAACCTTTTTAAAATTTAGTTCAGATATTCCACACCAGATGCCCTTAGTATATAGTCCATATTTTGATAGTACTGTTTTTGTGCTGGCTGCTATTAATTAAGCAGATGTGCTTTAGATGCTTAATTTTACTATTTTCAATGTACTTATAGTGGACAAAATTGACTACTCAATTATGTTTAAACCTGCCCTAAACTAGATAACAACACCCAAAATGCCTCTTCTCTGTGGAGCAATTTTAAATGGAACATTTTAATCCCATTGCTAATCTGAATATACATGTACATTTATTGATCAAAGTATTTCAACAAGTGTCACTTTGATTTACGTTAACTCAGTTGGATGAACATGTGCTCATTCTGAAAATACTTTGGTTGTATGGCGTATAGTAGACACCTTATGGGTGAGTGTCACAACAAAACACACTCCTGATGAAAAGTGCCACAAAATTTATATTTCCTGAATTTGATTTGATTGGATTGGATATGATTTGATTTGTTTAATACTGGCAAGTTATCAAACACACAGTATAAAATAGCATGCAATATTTCAAGCCATTTGCCAGATTACATATTTTAAATGTCACACTAACATAACACTTTATTGAGATCATAGATCGTGTCCCTTCTTTGAAAGACCACATACATTACAGATCCAAAAGTGGTCACACAAAGCAGGTTGTCTTTCTCTGGAGGCCAAATATCATGGAAACATTTAACACTACGGACCTGGAAAATGTGGTCTTGAAATCCAAGTGGCCTCTAACCAGAAGGACTACTGCACATGGGCTTTGATTCAAACGTAAGTTAAGTACAACATACCTGCATTGATAACTGTGAAAGACCACATGGCTTTTGTGCTGATGAGACAATGGTCAATATATTATTTGTAACTCTACCTGCAACTAAAAACCACCTGTTATATGTGACAATTTTGGCTGTCAAAATTGGTGGTCCTAAAAGCAGGTGCTACTGTATCACAAAAAAAGAAAGATAATGGAACTACTACCTCCCAAAAGAGCATGAGCAAGAAGTAATATGCCAAGGAAAGCTGTTGACCTGGGGCATGTTATCTTGATAGGTCTCATTTACAATTATCAGTCATACTGTTTTTGGCTGTCATTGAATTTAGTTGAAAACACCGAAGCACACAACAATTGACCACCAGCTGGTTTTGGCTAGTTTTAGGGGGGGGGGGGAGGGTTAAATAAAATCCATCGTGGTCTCCGGCATATTAATTTCTAAGACTGAGCACAGTAAAGCTGTTTTATGTTTGTAACCTTGGAACAGCCAGGTCTGGAACCAATCACCAGTGAAAAGAATGGTTCAACGGAGGCCGGTCTGCATGAACGCCATAATCAACATGACTCTTTATATATTATGACATACAGATACAATATTTAAGGTCAAGATCAATTGGCTCATTTGGCTTCTCAGTGAAGGACTCTGTGGGCTAATAGGTACAGACAACATATAATGTTGTTAGAAAAGTTGTTAATCCAATGTAATCCCTGGTACATGTATTTCTGAGACAGGGCATGGTAGAGCTATTATGAATATATACACATAATTCATTCAGTCTGCTCTAACATGAAAAACACAATGTAACTTCAAATATGAATAAATATATATTTTTGGCCAGATGACAAGAAGTGTTGACAAACAGACTTTACACAAAGAAAATATTAGAAACCCAGAAAAGAAAAACAAATATTGAGAAAATAAAAACTCTTTTCCATGCAGTGAGCTAACAAAATACAAAGTGGGAATCAGGAACAAAGTTCACAGTAAAAATCACATGATCAAAGAAACAAAGACTGACCTTCAAAACGATGTCTCTTAGAATTGTTATGCTTCCCATGCCCAACATGATGTTAAAGGCCACAGATTGAATGAGTCATTTTGAAAGCAAAATATAAAAGAGCTCTGAATGTTAAAAAATTTGGGATCTCATATTTGGGCTCTCAACATTTCACACAAAAAGTCCTTTCAGCTTGTTAAACTTGCAAAAGAAAAAAAAAACATTGTTGAACAATTGAGTTAATATGTACGGTGGAATCTCCCTATTAAGACCACCTAAGGGACTGAAAAAATGTGGTATTTGCACCAGAGTGGTCTTAATCGTAGATTCTACTATATATCAAAAGCATAGGTCTGACTTTTTTTCGATATATGTTTGCTATGTTGAATTACATGCTTTTAAAACTAGAAAGGAAGATTTGCTTTTCTGTGAATCTGTCTGGATGCTTTCAAAATTTGGATGATTGAAATTGGGTACTGTAGTTACAGAAATTTTCATGCTCGACTAAATTTTGTGACATTCGCGCACTCATTGAACGTGCAAAGATGAAATACGCGAAAATGTCTGCCTGTTGAAGAAACTGTATAGTGGCAACCATGGATGCTCAAATTTAAAATGCACATTTTTTTTTCCAATCAAAAAAAAAAAAAAAAAAAAAAAAAAAATGCATTTGTGCGAAATAAAGCACGCGTGAAGATTTCTAGAACTACAATACCTATAATTTGCCACTGGCACAAACCCCTAAATTGAAACCGACCTACCAATGAAATACACAGTGCAAGTTGGAATTTTGTGTCTATTTACAATTTCTGATTGCTATATATGTAACAGATAAAAGTGATATTATTATTATTGTTGTTGTTGTTATTATTATTATTGTTATTGTTATTGTTATTGTTATTGTTATTGTTATTGTTATTGTTATTGTTATTGTTATTATTATTATTATTATTATTATTATTATTATTATTATTATTATTATTATTATTATCATTACTATTATTATTATAATAAATGTTTGTAATAACTGAATTATATGAATTTCCTTTTTCCAGTACCTCTAGATCGCTTGTCAAATTTAAGTTACTCTGTTTATCATGTCATAAAAATATCCTGTATTGTATTTCTTTTTCTAGTACTCAATGAAAATGCGTATCTTTAAAGAATTTTCTGGGTGGCCCTCAGCTAGCGACCTTGTGGTCTTAATGAGGGTCTCCTGACCAGTAATTGTTATATGTATAATTTTTTTTTACTGTATTCTTTGGGTCAAATAAAAGCATTCTGAATCTGAATTTAAATGCGGTCCTACTCATCAGGGCAGATCCATGAGTTTGCGTCCAAGTTTGCTCTGTTTGATAATCCCAAAAGAGTGGCTTTCAAAGAAAGGTTGATTTCAATGGGATGGATCTGCGCCATTCAACTAGCCTTTGTTTCATTTGATATCTTGTCAGCCAGTTAATCCACCTGTCACCTTCATCTTGGGTGTCCTGGGTAGTTTTGCAACTTGAACTATTTTTATTTTCTTTTGGTCTTTTCAGAGGCGTCTGTAATTTGTTTGTGTGTGTGTGCGTGTGTCTGTGGGGGGTGGGGGTGGGGGCGGGGGGTGGGGGCGCTATGATTTTAACCCAGATACGGTTTGCTGACTGCATATACCATAAATATAATGCCCTTATACTATTTATAGACAGTTATGTTTGTCAAAAGCTACCGGTGTCCCGTGAACCTATGGCAAGCCATTTTAACATTTATTTCATAATTACACAAAAGTGAAAATCTTTTTCACGCATGTGAAATAATCATTTTATTTTGGTCTTTTATATAATATGTATATATATATATATATATATATATATATATATATATATATATATATATAATATATATATATATATACATATATAATATAGATTATAGCATGCTTTGTTGTTGATATGAAGTATATGGTATCCAGTACGAGTTGATTACTTCATATCGTCTACAAAGCATGCTATAAATTTTTTATCTCATGTTTGGGTCGATTTGTACATTTCAATACACAAAGCAAAAATGAAAACGACATTTGCAGAAAGTTTTACTCCTTATCAACACAATTGCCGGTGAAACCGGAAGAGTACCGATACCACCGGCAGAGTACAGATACATCATATCGCAGCACTGTAGCTTTTAGGCCTATGATACGGTATTTATACAAGCCTGTTAAGTACTAAAATCGACCTAAACATGAGTTATATATATATATATATATATATATATATATATATATATATATATATATATATATATATATATATATATATATATATATATATATATATATATATACATGCACGTCTCTGTAGGTAGATAGATAGATAGATAGATAGATAGATAGATAGATAGATAGATAGATAGATAGATAGATAGATAGATAGATAGATAGATAGATAATTAAATCAATGCATTGAATAAAAACAAAACACCGTATGTAAATTTGTGGCGTTGGTGCTTTTTTTTCGTCAGCGAGGGTGGATAACAGACGTCATTGTCACATTGAGCTGTGTCAGTGAAAGTCTGCTGCACAAATCGATTTGTAAAATTATTTCCATGTATGTCATTTTGTGTAAATTTGTTCAACACGAAGGCATTGCATACCTCTTACTTTTCACTTGATTTGTGCACAAAAGGAAGTTCTACAAACAAAAAATTTTCTTTGTTGACCTCAAATGCTCTCCTCCTGTTGGCAGACACTCTAAAGTCTGCGGAAACAGACACCGCTGTTACCAGTGTGACATACCGGCGTGCTGATGAACACGGCTAGCAACGCCAACGAGCGGCCCTGTCACACTTGGCCAGTCAAGCAGTGGGCGTCACGGCCGTGGTCAGCCAACTTCCTCCTCTGCAATGTATGCATCTAGGCCAGAGCACATGCTCTCCACACAAACACAAAACAAGTGAAGGTCTTGGCGCGTACAGGTGCTGTTTTTTTTTTAATGAATTAATTTGATGGATCGAGTGACATACCAGACAGCACAGTGTGGAGTCACAACCCGAGGATGAGGGTGCTGGGAGAACCAGCTATGCGGTGGCTGGTGTCAATAACCGTGATTTTTACCTGGATTTCACCTGCTACAGGTATGTAAGGCAAACATTAATAGGTTCCGCTGTACAACAAAGGCAGTGTAGAAATTGAATCACGCATCAATACTTTTGGTCATGTTTTTGCTATCACAGAGTTGAATGCTTTACCATATACATGGCCACATTCATTTATGTAAATATCGTCAAATTGTCTTGGTAATATTTTGTAATTGTATGTGGCGCCAACCGAATTCAAGAAAAATGTTGACACGAAGAGCGAGAATTGTGACATTTTCAATTGGTGTAATGGCATCTAGATCATGCGTGAAATTCAGTCCACCACATGATATACTCGATGGTACATCATGCTTGACCATGCAGCATACTGATACGGCTTTGCCCAATTTCATTCTCATGCAGCCACTAGCCAAGAAGGCCTTCATGGCTAAAGTGTATAGGCTTAATTGGCACCCCATAATCAAGGCGTTTGTATTTGTTTATTTTGACCTAATTGAGTCCAACATGCGAAGCTGGTCACAAGTGCGTGCCGACCAACTTGAACCATAACACGAACAGGTTGATGTATCCCCCCAGGGTGCTGCCTTCAGAATTTCAGGCACTGCATTCAGAACTCGAGTTGTGGTGTATGAATTACTTTCAATTGTATTTTGCTGCTTGATAACTACAAAACCACTGCAAACCCTTTTTATTTTTCATGATAAATATAGGTGTATTGTATAAAATAAAACATGGAGGTAGAACCTCCATGACTTAAAATAATTCTGAAAATTGTATTCCATTATTATGATTAGCCAGTAAAAAGTATCAGGTCTGCTTTAGCATGCAATCCAATGAGAATTGTGTGTATTGGGTTGTGACCTTCCAAGCTCTGCCATAATCTACCACCAGCAGATTCAAAACTGTCACACTTCCATGAATACAGTAGAATTTCATTGTTGAGACCTCTCTGTAATAAGAGCACTCCCTAATGATAACTGTTCTAATTTTGTTTGTATTGTGTTTGGCAAGGCCTGGTGTCGACCAGTGAACTCACTGTGGGCCAAAATCACTAAATAGTTGTATGTTGTAACAGAGAACTCAAGGGAGGGCATCTTAATTTTGTCAGTATTTGCCTTATCAATAATTTTATTTACTAATTTTAGTTTTATCTTTTTTTCTTACGTCAGTAATCTTAAGTGTATACTGCATGTAGGATAAGCCTACACATAAGTTAGATTCTTATGGGTAAGATTTATGGATAAGTTTGTATGTTACTCATAAGTTTGATCTTGGAGGAATAACTAACATTAGTTATTCCTCCAAGGTTTGATCCAAACTTATGTGCAAAATGGATGAAAAAAAAATCTTACACATGTATAAGATGTTGAATTTCTGGCAATGCATCCATACATATTGGTCAACATAGAAAATTTTTGGATTGTTTTTCAACACTTTGTCCTGAACTGATTGATCCACACTGACCAGAATGCAAGATATACGAGATGAAATAACTGGAGCATGAGAATTAGATTAGTGTGACCCAGATGCTCATTCTAAATAACATACTGCATCGTAAATTAACATTCATGTACCACATACTAGCAAAATTCATCCATCAAAGTGAAAGATGCAGGACAAAATGTTACTTTATCCCATTTAACAATTTGTATTGATAATATTATACAAAGTACTGATAGCAATGTCAGTACATTGTAAACTAAAAGATACATGTAGTATAAAAACTTTGAAAGCCTACAGGTATCAAATTACTGAACGCTTCAGATTCATCATCGCTGTGATATGCACAAACTTTGACCTCTGTGACCTTGAGGTTCTGAAGTCAGGTGATCCTTGCCAAACACATTTCCTTGATCCATAAATGACACATGCGTGTGCATGCAAAGTTTCATTAATGTGACTTTCCAGCTGGTCTTGGAGTTATTAAGCTTGAGCATACCTGGGATTTTTTAATGATGACCAGGATGCTGGCTAATGCACAGTTTCCAATTTTTGTTTATTTTTTTTTTGAAACAGGAAAACAAAAGGACAGAAACATATGTTTTTGCCAAAACCAGGATTTATTGCAATTATTTTAGGGTTTGTGAAAAAAATATTATTGAATTACTCATAGCTGTCATGTATCATTAACTGTGTCAAATTTGACATACCATATTTTTGTATGGGACAAATTCAAAATTAACATTCATGATTTTTGTTCCATTCTAAAAAGTAAATACACACTGTCTTTGGTCTCTGCTGTCAATTAGGCTTAACATGTATTATATGTAAGAGGAAAACTGGGTTATACCTTTATCAGGGTTTTCCCCAGGGACAAAGAAATTAAAGCTTTGCAGTTTTACAGATGGCCAGTAGTTAATCTGTGCCCAGCTGTGCCATCAAGGTAATTTGGGCCCCAAAACCATATTTTTGACAAAATATAGCCTTATGGCAAGCTTTTTAAGGTTGATGGCATTAATGAAAGCTTTATGGGATTTTTGGAACCTTTATGGTGGCAATAAGCTATAAAGTTTTAGGGATAACTCTGCTATATGCTTACCTGGATGTAAAACCAGGCACATTTTCTAAGTCTGAAAGTCACTACCTTTTTAAAGTCATAATTGTATAGTTGTTCAGCATTTATTTCCTCTTTAATAATTGTTGTTGGGCACTCGGTGTTTCCTGCTGGGGGGAGGGGGAGGGGGTCATGAAAATACTCAATTATATATGTACAGTGTACTCTATAATACTATGAGCCATTTACACCTATCATAGACAGCACTTTATAAGGGGTGATTTATTTCTCTGGCGTGCAAACATCAAGTGACATGCTAATTTAATTATTTTAAAGCCCTGTAGTGCAGATGAGTGATAACTCATTAACTGGAATACTCGGGGGGGGGGGGGGGGGGGGGCAGGTACTAGGGCTGGCTGAAAGTTTCTTAGCTGTGAAAGACCTGTACAAAGTCGATGGTTTTCATTTGTTTCTCTGCACAGTCCCCTGCCATTTTTACACACTTTTGCCAGCAATACTGCAAGGCCTGGATGCCAGTCAAGAGGAAGTTTTCTTCAGCCACCCTAAAAAAGACACTCACAGTGGAAATGATGCCATCATTACCAGGAAAATGGTGACCGGCTATTTCCTTTTTTCATTTTGGGAAACAGGTATAAATCTGACTGGGATAAATCGAGTGAATATGAGGGATGGTCAATAAGTTTGAAGCCACAATCGTGGATCGCTGACATGGCAACCACCGATTTGTGAACAGAAGCATTCCCCGTCACTTAGCTTTGATAGCTTCAGTGATGAATCCAGGTCTCATCCATGGTTACAAATTGGACCAAAAAATCATCGGAATCTGCTTCAAAACGGCATAAATTATCATGGGATGCCAGGAATCAGACATGTTTCTCATCTGCTGCCAAGAGCTTTTGTACCCGTCTTGTAGAAACTTTTCTCCTTCCCAAATCCTTGGTGATAATGTGCTCAATCCTCTCAAGAGAGATGCCCACAACACTGGCAATATGTCGTGTGGTCAATAATCAATCAGCCATCACCATGTCATGCACCCTGTTAATGTTTTTCGGAAATGGTTGCTGTTGAAGGCCTTCCTGGACATGCGTCATCATCAAGGCTCTCTCTGCCATGCTTGAATGCCGCAGCCTATTTCTTAACAGTAGAAAAGGAAGGGGCATCATCCCCTAAAGTGGCGACCATGTTGCCATGTATCTGTGTTGGAGTTAACGCTTTCAGTTGCAGGTACTTGACTGCCCAATAGCCAGTTTTGTCCATTTCTGGTGATTCCAATGGGTATAGGTTCACAGGATGGTCAGGTATAAAGACACTAATCACACTACAATTGCAATTCTTATGTCTATGAGTCATTAAATGATTGTACTTGTTGGTGGCAAAAGCTTGTTTCAATCAGATTGAGATATCCCAATTAGGCTTAGAACTTTTCAGCCAGCCCTTGTAGAGTCCAACTGCTCAGAGATCTTGCTGTGGCTAAAATTTATATTTCCTTTACGAGCCAGTCAAAATGTTTAGTATAATTCACATTAGGACAAAAGGTACACTTTTTCAATTTTATTGTATTTTAATAATCAATTAGTTTTATAACACAAGTGCCTCCAGCTGTGCCCAGGTAACAAATTAAACTGACATCAAAGGAGGTAGTGTGTAAAAGGGGAAAGAACATCAGTTTTAAACATGTTTGAACAAATAATCAAGTTACTCAAGGTCTAACAAAAATATATTTGTGGTTCGGGTAAACACAACTGCACCCTACTGAAAAGGCCTGACCCCAAATATATTTTATGAAACATAAAAAAAAAAAAAAATAAAGTAAGCTATTAAAAAAAAAGTTTCAAGTTGCCCTTCCCTGATAAAAATTTATCAACCCTGGCTGAAATTTTTTTTCAAGAAAGTGACTGTCGTGTGCCGTTATTTTGCAGTAAAATTAACTCAAACACAGCATTTTGGTTCAACTTTGTCAGTAGGGTTAACATGGGCCAGGGAAACTGCATAGCCCTGGTTCTTCTGTGAAACACCATAGCCCTGGTTGTTCGGGGATCGTTATCATAATATTTTACTAGGTTCCAGGTGTCCGTTCTCCAAGTTACCAAGGCAAACTTTTAAAACATGGCTTAGTTACTGTGATTTTTAACTTAATTCTGCCCGCTTGATTCTGTCTGAAGCAGTTATCATTGCCAGTTACAAATCCAAATGCGACATGATACCCTGAGCTGGCAAATCGTGCTTTGGTGAGTGCTCTTTTGAACATTGCGCAATGCATTGTAGGACAGTCACACAAAAAATACATTTGATTTGGATATCAAAGTGAATTGCAGCCACAGCATAGATCATATCATTATTGATGCTCTGTAGTATTTGCAAAATATATACTTTTGGTTACATATAGCCTATTATATACCCCCCCCCCCCAAGATCATCCCAATACTATCATCATTTACAAACCATTGGGTGCAGAATCCACATTTTTAAAATGGCAGCCAAGTCTGTGGGTTAGTCCTGATTGGATATTTTGAAGAGGTAGTATCCAAAATATATGCATGATTATTGTTAACGGAAGGTTAATTTGTCAAAGGAATGTAATGTAAATTATGTAGTGGGACTTTTGCAGGGGGAGCATTACCCAAACATGTAAATATGATGTCTTGAAATTACCAGTTGTTGGTAGACGTGGGCCCCAGAATAGGAATATTGTATCAGACACTGAAGTCACCCCTAGGCTTTTAATAAGTAGCAGCATTGCGCGCACGTACCAAGCACCCCCACTGCATCAAAGTTAGAGCTTAGTGGAGAAGGTTGCCCAGATAGTGGATAGAGGTCCGAAAGTTCCAGTTGTTTTTTCTGCAATTGGTAAAAAGATAATACATTTCATGGTTAACACAATTGTGCGCTATCTAGTGGCAGCTTGAGAACTTTGAGTGAAAGTCTACCATTGATATTATAAGGAGTTAAATCCACACCCTTTTGAATCTTTATCTTCATATATTTTAAAGGATTTAGTAAAGTTTTGTGCAAGGAACATTAAAAATGGACTATTATTACAATGAATCAGAAATGTTAAAGCTATGATGAAGCTTTCATGAAATTTTTTATAGGAACCCCTATTATCACTCATCATGATGTGTTATAATTTCTTCTGTAGTATTCATAAAATTATGGTAAAACTCACTACAAACTCTATGTATAAAATATTTATGTCTATCTGCAGAGTTGTTTTAGGGATAAGAGGTATTTGAAGTACTGAAAAAGCCTACATTAATGAAAAAAAAAATCAGCACTTTTTGCACATCACAAAAAGCTTACATATGGTCAAGGAAACAACATTGCTTTGTAGGCACACGGACAGATTTGCTTTAAAGCAAATCATTTTTCTAGTGTCAATGTGGACACTGTCCAGTTAAGACACATTTTTACTGCTTTCAATTTGTCTTCAATGTTTTTTTCCATATTTTTGCTCCTGCTGTGCATATGCATTTTTTGTTATTTCCTCCCCTGAAAGACCACTGTGCCTGTCGTGAGAAACCACAACTTGGTCATCTCAAGTGTCGTCTTGCAACGCACATCTCACTGATAATACAGCCCCTAATGGGATTATTGGTCACCAGTCTTGCTTGATCTTTTTCTGTCTCCTAATGGGATAAAACTGGAAATTTTAATTTCATGCTAGTTTTATTTTTAAAAGTTGAGGTCATCGGGAGGAGAGAGATCGAATTCAAAGAAGCTAAATTCTCATTCATTAGAGGTGACTTCATAATCCGCAGCACAGTGTAATCCCATTATATTCCTTTTAATTGTACACATTACTTGAATACTGCTTGGTCCTGAAACAGAATTTATCATGATAGCATAGACATGTAGTAGATGAAATGTTTGTGTAAAATTTATTAACTCACATACAACGGTTGCTAATTTATTCAATAACATATTAACATATAATTCAGTAAGAATTATAATAATAACAACCAGAATTGGGTTGTGTATTCAGCTGTATCCACATATATGTGTGTATCAGCAGCAATATGTGTATTAATCAACTAGCCTAGCTGCCTAATTAATACACTAGCAGTCTGGTGGGCTGGAAGTGTGTATTCCCACATATACATGTACATGTAAGGGGGGGGGGGCTTTTTTCCTTTTAAAATTGGCCAAAAGCACCCAAAGGTAAATTGTTGTCTTCCTTAATGTTTTTATTTATATTCATCATCAATAGAAAACAAGTTTGATAAGAATTGTAAATATAACCAATTACAAGAGCATGCCCCAGGTCAACAGCTTTCCTTGGCACCGGTTGGGCACATTCCACCCAATCTGTGCCAAGGAAAGTTGTTGACTCAGTCCTATTCTTACCAGGAAAGGGTAAACTTTTTGCCAGTGATTAATATTTAATTTCAAAATGATAGCTTGGTAGACATGTCGATTTTCAACAACGCTATGTTTTTGTTTGAAAAGTCATATATTTTTTTCATACACTACAAAAAAACAACAACAAGCATATAAGAAGTAAGTATATAGTCATGACTTTTTTGACTACCATGCAACTGTGCTGGGAGAGGTCACAATTCGCAATTTTATGTGTATTTGGCTGAATATACAACCCAACACACAAAATTCTTGGCTAATGGTGTGTATTCCCATAAGATGTTAAAGCATGGAGACTAGGACCTATTATAGCTACATGGTTAACTCATTCCATACCATGGCCACAGGCCTTGGTCAGTGGTCCTGGCACTGCCTGGCACCTCATGCTGCAGCTGCCCTTGCAGCAGCTGCAGCATGACATGCCAGGCAGTACCAGAACCACTGACTTAAGACTATAGGCATGTTGGTGCTTGAACGAAAGCTCTTTTCATGAATTTAAATATAAAATTGTTGTCTTAAATCTAGGTAAATATACGGAAATATCAGGAACTGGTATGGAATGAGTTAAAAAGCCAGGACGGTGCTCCCCCCCCCTTTGGTTGAAGTAACATTCAATACATTGACTGGATTTGTAGCAAAGTTGTCAAATATAAGGAGTATTTCAACTATATGCATCCATTTACCGCAAGAAATTTGGTGTTTGTAGGTAGAGCAGTTTTAGAGTTACACAGGTGCAAATTACAATGGAAATACACATACCAAGCCGGCCTGTCTATGCAGAACCCACATGAACCAGTTGATCTTGACCTGACCTCTTGATCAGACTGTTCTCTGGTACATGTACATGTACATGTATACAGTTTGTCTTGAAAATGTAAATAAGTTGCTGTCTGTTTTGAATAAACTTGAGATGTCCGACAAACCCATATCCGTACAAAATGTCAATATTAGACTGCATTAGCATACTGAAATGAGAACCAAGGGTTAAAGTTCACAACACTACAGCATCATTACTGATAGAAAGTTAAAATGCTGCTTGTTTGTTACACGACACTAAATTTGCACTTTTCTCTCTCTCTCTTTTCTTTTTTTGTGAGGCTGATTAACAATTAATTGTCGTAGACAGATCCAGAAATTTAAGGGGACCCTGTGTTAGGTCATAGATTTAGAAGTATTGAGTTGGATTACTTGGAAGGATGAAAAATATCTGGATGTTGAATCGGGTTAGGATTTGGTGCATTTGACGAAAAAAAGAAAAGAGAACAATACACTGTCACATATTAACATGGGTTTATTTCACAATAAAATCATGCCTTTTTTCCGGGGGGGGGGGGGGCATCATTTTTGTCCTTAATTAAATGTAGGATTATCATCTAGTCATCAGCTGCACCTCTTTATGCAACTTGTATCTGTATTTCTTGGTCACTTACTTTACATGTGCTTCTTGCTCATCAACTTGTCTTGTTTTGCCACTGAGTGTGTTATGGATGCCCAAGCCATGACCAGTTGCATGCACTAAACATGCAGCATATTTGTATGAGTATGGACTACACTGTTCAAAGTTCATGCAATTATGCAAAAAGCTGGTTGCCTTTATATCTTTCATCATATTCGTTCCCCTTTGACAGTTGTAAGTTTTTAACCATATACTCTAGATGGGAAAAATAGATTTGTTTGTTTAATTTAACAGAATGCACAAGCACATTACATTATAACCTGTCCTCAGGTACCATACAGAATTTGCCATGTATAGTTCCAGTGTGTGGTGCATGTCCTCTTCAGCACATGCTGGCCATGTCATGTATACAGTGATACCTGTTTTGAGAGACCACTGTAATGAAAGACCACCTGCCTTTTCAGACCATGTTTACTATGTCCCTTTTGCTATCTTTCCCATGCTATTATACATCTATTGAGAGACCACCTGTCTTATGTGACCACTTTTTGGCTTGCCCCTAGGGGTGGTCTCTCAAAACAGCTTTCACTGTGGCTGGCTGTCTTTGCCTGTAGCAAACCAATGTTATTGGACTGTAGTGCCACAAGGTTCCTCATTTACATATACACTTTTGGACATGATAGAATCAGAAGCTCCAAGCTTGCCTGTGTTAAAAGTGGGAGACCTCCCTCCTGCAGGTATTGAAAGCGGGAAGGTGAGCACCGAAGGCGTGAAGCAAAGCTGGGGAGTCTGTGGGGCATGCTCCCTCAGGAAAAATTTGAAATTTACACCTTTATTTCCTGCATTTTGAACCATTTTGTGCACCATCTTAGTCATATTCCGCGTTTATATAGTACAACAACTCGGCAAAATAGTACAACTTGACAGCCACCGACGGAATAATGCTACTTTAAAAAAAATTTTTTTACAAGAGCGGAACTCATTTTATAGAAAGCGACAGAGCAGGAGACTTTGTAAAAAAGTGGGAGATCTCCCGCCTTGGTGGGAGACTTGGAGGCTCTATTGAATACTTGTCCACTGTGTCATCAGACAAGTGGATATTGTAGGGCATGCATGTATATATTTCAAGTAAATGATTGTGATATGAAGTCTACCACTGTTTTAAACACCATGCACCACTTGTAAGAGATCACAAACCTTTCATGACACTGAAATTCATTTTGCTTAATACATGTACCCTTATTTTAAGACCATCTGCAGTATGAGCCCGCTTTTTACTCATCATGGGGGTGGTTTTCAATAGCAGGTAACAATGTACTTTAAAATTAAGCAGGTCAAATTTTGGGCTTTGTAATTTTCTTCCTGTTGCTATGGCATATGTTTTCAAGACTGCCCTTTCATGACAATGTCTTTTTTGGCTTATTTTACGACCTGCTGCAATGTGAATACAATAAAACCTGTTTTGAGAGACAACCCCTAGGGGCAAGCCAAAAAGTGGTCACATAAGACAGGTGGTCTCTCAATAGGTGTACATGTATAATACCATGGGAAAGATAGCAAAAGGGACATAGTAAACATGGTCTGAAAAGGCAGGTGGTCTTTCATTACAGTGGTTGCTCAAAACAGGTTTCACTGTACCACTTTTTTTGCTGGCATTGGAGGAGGTTTTAAACAGGGGGTACCATGAACTAGATTTTTCACACACTACATCATATGGGTGATAAACTCCAGCATATACCATAGTTTACTTCAAAACTTGTGCACTTATACCTTGTATTACAAACCAGCACTTGGTGCACTTTGGTATGTAAATTTTTTAATACATTTCAATGCGCACTACTGTTCTCAAGTAAAAAAATTAAACTTTGCATGATAAAAGTCTTCATAATATGCCTTTGTGCATTTACCAGCAAAAAAAAAAAAAGAACACCAATTAAACACATGTATTTTGATGTCAAAATTCAAGCATTTACATTTCGTATTTCCGTCAAATACATTGTGAAAAACAGAAATAAGAAATACATGTAACACACATGATAATGCATAATTTTGGTGGACTTTCATAAACTTTTCTTTTTCCACAAACTACAAGAATGGTAGTTTCTCACTGATTTTGTAAATGCCTGATATTGCTGAAATTTGGTCCATACCAGATCTTGGCCTTAGCAAATTTCTGCCTGTTACCAAGGCATGCCTTTGTAATGTAAGTACCTTCTTTAATACACCATAATCAATACTGATGTGTGTATATGCACATGGTCAGTAGACCTACAGGAGCCATTCCAAAGTGTGAGTTAGAATCAATCTTTGATTCCAAGAAGTGACCAAATATCATAAAATGAACCACCAGTAACAGCAACATATATGTAATAGCCAAACACAGCAGGGGCTCCGCCCTTTCACTCTTTCACTGCCTGTCAGGTCTTAAGTCAATCTGCTTAAGTCAAACAAGTCTGCATTATCATCAGGATCTCAGATTCGTATTCCTCATAAAAAGACCTTTCATTCAAGTACCAGTATATCTATAGTTCCAGAGAGAATACCCTAGGTTAACAGCTTTTCTCGGCACACATTGGGCACATTGTACCCAATGTGCACCAAAAAGAGCTGTTGACTCAGTAAACAATTTGGCACTTAAGGTACCTGCTCTTACTTACGGTACATATAACAGAGTGGTACAAAAATTGCCACTGTGTCTCTGTTTTTGGATACAAGCCCATCAATGTATACATTTTTAGTTTTGTCAGTATGTGTAGTTTTTTTGCATGTAACAATAAATATTCTAATATTAATTTTTAAAATTTGAGGGGCATATTATTCAAGGGGTCTGATTTACACTTTGAGAAAGGATCACAACAAAACTTTTGGCATAAAAAGCTTGACATCAACGATCATGTAGAGACAATAGTATAACTTAGGTAACAATTTTTTTGCTTTTCATTAAAAGGAATGCTTTTTATGTTATTGAATTTTGAAGCATCTGCAATTAACATTGATAATTCTTTCCACTTTGGAGCTCAAAAAGTAGCATTTAAAATTGGAATATTGCCAAACAAAAAAATGGTTACCAAAGTTATACTATTGTCTTTACATAGCCATTAATTTCACAAAGATTAATCCATCAAGTTTTGAGTGAGGCTGTCTCAAAATTAGCAAATCTTGTAAAAAAAATGTTTCCGAGATATTCACTACCAAAGATAACCAAGGAGATTTGGTGACTGTAATTACTCACAAATGACAGCTGCTCAGGCCATTAAGAAGGATGACTAAAGGTTAATCTCTTAAACTCTATCATAACTTTGACCCAAACACTAATAATAATATGGTGGTTCTAATCAGTCACCTGTGATATCCGCTCACTTGTAAAAACGCATCCAGTGAGGCTCTCAATATGAATGGTTATCTAAACATCACCATTAGTGACTACATCTAACAGCCAATTAACTGATTGACTCTGTAAAGCAGGGACACCTTTTTCATCTTAAAATTTTGCATAGAAGTAAACATGTTACAGTGAAACTTTTTGGCATGGATAAAGATTAGTACTTCATCATCTCAAAAGCAACAAAAGCTCAATTTCACTGATTTGAAGGTCTCGGGTAAGTGCCAGTGTCTCAAGGAGTTAATAGTCAAACACTGTAGGGGCTCAGTCCTTTAACAGCCAAACACACTAGGGGCTCAACCCTTGAATAGCCAGACATGGTAGGGGCTCAGCCCTTTAATAGCCAAACACACTAGGGGCTCAGCCCTTTAATAGCCAGACATGATAGCAGCTCAACTCTTTAATAGCCAAAAATGGTAGGGGCTGAGCCCTTTGATAACCAAATGCAGTAGGGGCTCTGATGCTCAGCCCTTTAATAGCCAAACACACCAGGGGCTCAGCCCTTCAATAGCCAAACAGACTAATAAAACATCACAACGCATTAAAACAAATACTGCCGACTTGGAAGAGTCAAACAGGTGATTACACCTATACAAGTTGACTCTCCATCTATGATTGGCAATAAAGATGAGTGCAGCTATCACTGGATAATAATGGTGATGATCAATTAAAAATGTCAAAGACGATAAAACAAATGCCCGCGTTTAAAATACAAATATAAGGAGCTCGAGCAGACTATCTCATGTAAACTTATTCGTAAAATTAAGATACTTAGTATCATTTATACTTTTAAAAAGTTTGCAAAAATTGTAAGCAGTCAATCACAATAATCTGCTAGGTACCTGCATTTTGGACACAAATACCTGCGCAGCCATGTACACGTATTGGACGAGTCAAAATACTCTTGTTGCAACTTGCTGTAGTGAGTATTTAGTCTACTTTTCAAAATATGGATAGATTTAGAATCACAGATGTGGGAGGGTAAGATGTTTCAAGTGTAAATAGAGTGATTTACATAGGATGAACAGAATGTTTCTGTTTTACATTTGGTTATTTTGAAACATAGACTATTGTCGGACGTACGTAAATTCTCAAGTTTGTTTGAATGGGGAACATATTGAAGAAATCTACATCGTAATGACCATGAACACATTTGTACAAGAACACAAGATCCAGTTGTTCATGCCTATAAGATAATGGGAGTAGATTACATTTCATTTGGCAAGGCAGGACTCTTACGATTCAGAGAAAGGAGACCCTAAGATGTATCTGGTCACTCTTTGAATGTTTTCCAGCGCCATTAGATTTTTCTTGCTTGTAACACTCCACACAACCGTGCCATATTCAAGATGACTCCGTACTAAACCAATGTAGGGTCTTTTAGTTGCTTCAGGGGTAGCTTTGTACCCGCATGTTCTTTTTATTACACCCAGGGCACGGTTAGCTTTAATGCAACACTTGGCAACATGCTTTGACCAGTTGAGGGAAGTGTCTAATTCGACGCCAAGGTCATTTTGGGAGGATACCTGATTTAGTGGGGTATGGTTCATACTGTAGGTAAAAACAACAGGAGTGTGGGACCTGCTGACAGTAAGGATGCTGCATTTGTTAGCGTTGAACTTCATACCCCATAATTTACTCCAAGAGACTAGTTTCTCTATATCATTTTGCAGTACACGTGCATAAGCTTCCGAATGAATTTTCCGAAAATATTTGGAATCATCTGCAAAAAGGAACATGGTTGTGCCCTTTGAGAGAGTGAGGGGCAGGTCATTAAAATATAGTAAAAACAGGAAAGGTCCTAAAATGGAACCCTGTGGAACACCAGATACAACAAAATTCCATTCAGAGTGAGACCCTTCTACTAGGACACACTGCCTTGACCCTTATATATCTAATACACCAATCGTGGAGATGACCATTGATACCAAAGCTCTCTAAATTTGTGCAGTAACAGGTGGTGGGTCACAGAGTCAAAGGCTTTGGTAAAATCGAGATACGATACATCAACCTAAGTCTTCTTATCTAGATTTTCACCCAATTTGTAGCAAAAGTCCACCATTTGAGTGGCACAAGACTTACCCTTAAGGAAGCCATGTTGAAACTGGTGGAGTGCTTTCTTAAGCACAGGAAACGTGGTTTAGAACACATCGCTCCATCACTTTACTTACAATACATAGTAATGATATTGGTCCATAGTTATCAACGTTTTCACGGTTGCCTTTCTTATGGACCGGAATTATGTTTGTATCTTTCCATTGAGATGCAATTTTACCTTGTTCCATAGATTTTGCAAAAAGGAGTTTTAGCGTGGGGGCTAGTTCAGTTGCACATTCTTTCAAGATGCAACCTGAAATATTGTCAGGCCCAATGGCTTTGTTTGGGTCAAGGCTATGAAGTATTTTCTTTATTGCTTCGGTTGAGAATGTGCAGTGAGCCAGTCTTGGATCCAAAAATGTAGCGAATTCTAGGCAAGGCAGGGATGGACTATCGTGATTAAAGACAGAATGAAAAAAGCAACTAAAGACTGACGCTTTTGTTTCGGGGGTAGAAAATTCCTGTCCAAACCCTTCGATTATATTAGGTAAGTTTTTGCACTTGGTTTTTGCTCTAAAAATGAACAAAACCATTTGGGATTTTCATATACTTGCATACTTAAAATGTCGATGTATTCCGCATACTTGAGAGCAACCAAGGTTTTTATATTGTTTGTAAGTTTACAGAGTTTGTCTTTCAGGTGTTGGGAATTCGAATTCTTTAATTTTCTAAGCATAGTTTCTTTTTTGTTAGACAAGTGAATAATTTCACTGTCAATCCAAGGCGGGGTGGTACTGTTGCGCACCTTGACTTTAGGTATAAATTTGTCCACAGTAGTTAACAAAAGGTCACACCGGTTTTGTCAGTTAAGGTCTATATCAGTTTCAAAAGGAACAAATGCTAGGTATTCAGTCGGCTTTTTTGAAGTTATATACATAACATGGGATCTTTGCTTTCTTGGTAGGTTTGATGTACATAAAGTCTAGTTGCAAATGATCTGAATCCACAAGACAACTGGAAGCTGAGACGTCACCAATAGATTCTGGAAAGTTAGAAAAAACTAGATCCAGCACGTTCCCTGAAACATGAGAAACACAATGGTTGTGTTGATGTAATGAATAATCATGTATCACTTTGTAAAAATCAAGCTCCTTTTTGGTCGTAGGTAAGATTATATCGAACCAATTGATGGACGGAAAGTTAAAATCACCAAGGACGCATACAAGGGGCATATCGCTTGATAAACCATACAGTGGATTGAGGACATTATTCAGGTTGAAGGAAAAGTCATCGTCTCCATTAGGAGGGCGGTAACATAACACAATAAAAACCTTCTTGGATTTGTTAGGTCGTAATTCGCACACCAATATTTCACTTTCTGATGATATGTCATGTCTTTGTAAACAAGGTACTGAGTTGTGAATAGCTATCAGTATGCTGCCTCCTCTGCCATTAGGTCTATCATATAACTGTCAGATAGGAACTCATCATCACATACATCAGAAAATAACCATATTTCAGTTATGGCCACAACTTGTGGTTGGTTGGAGTAAACTAAAGCCTGGAATTGAGCAAGTTTATTTCTGTCTCTGGAGATACTTTTGAGACTTCTAGCATTCAACAACAGACAAGACAAAACGTCTCTTTTATGCCCAGGCGAGGGGCTGGGTAGGGTGCTTTTGTCAATTTCAGACAAACTTTCATTGGCAGGTATGGAGGTAACGCTAGTAGGACTCTGGAAAAAAGAGTCAGTAAATCCTGATAAAATGCACTGATTGCAAAGCCATTTGTCCGGTTGACTGCTAATCCGTCAAAATCTGTCTCTGCTCAAGTCTGTACACTTTCTATGCCAGTGAAGCTCACAGTTTGCACATTGGATCGCTTTCTGATTGCTTGTTATTGTCTTGACACAAGCAGTACATGGATTTGTTACTGTCCCAGGACCGGGGTTTTGGGAAACATCGCCTGCTAATAAAAGGCAATCACAGACAGGTAAACTTCAGCCTTTGTTGACACACAGCCGGACTTCCTAATACGTTTGGATGTTGGTGACTGGAACCCTTGCATAAGCCTGGATAGTACATATTTGCCCATAAACATATGAACAGTCACATTGTCACCTAAAATCAGAGCTTTGGATGCGTCTCTGATGGTTGACAAATATGGGAGCGCTGTTGTTTGCGTGAAAAAGCCATGATGTGCAAATAAAAGAGTAGAAACCAGGAGCATAATAGATTATCCTCATTAAACTATCTGTATGTTTTAGGAATTGTCCAGACCTTCACATGAATATATGTATCATGTGTGAACATGCCATCTTGTGAAAATAAATCATATCACGTAAAAACTAGATTCATGAATAGCATCTAAAAAAAGATTTGAGATAACAGTGTAAAGTGAACACTGCTTCAGAAAACATCATTACTGTGCAGGTTATTTTTCTTTTTTTCTGTTTTGAAGTTTTTTGAGTTCCCAATTGGCGACATTCATTCCTATAGTAAATGCACACAGATAAACACTGATAAACAAACAATGTCATAAGATTTAGACTTTTATGTTGCATTTTGTACCTTTCAATTATCTGTATTACATAAAGACTACTGACTGTTAATTTGATTCTTGTAGGCATAGACCATGTAGACCTCTGTACCAAGAACACGAGAGAGAGCTCAGATGTCTCCATAAACACTGTCAACTACCCCACCAATGTGGACAGCAACAACTGTTCTTGCACCATCACTGCACGAAGGACAATAACATTGAAGCTGCACCTTAAGTTCCAGTCTGATGGCACCTTGCTGACAGTTGACACATGTAGTCCCATGTTGTATGTGGAGAAATCTGGGAGTCTTCCTTATTTTGTATGTCACAATGCACCTCCTGTAACAGAAATGTTACCGAGGAGGAGTTCCTATACAATCAGTCTGCTCTCACCACCTGGTCTTCGCAGTGCAGCACAAATCAATCTCGCAGGTAAGAGTTGCAGGTCGCATGCTTGCATGGAAGTCTTTGTTTACGTTGACATGTGCACAGCAGCTACACAGTTTTACATTTTACCCTTACCCCCTAAAGCCAGTTGTCTGCTTCAATGTTGTTGACTGATTCCACATTGATTAAACCATGCTTGGTCAGAGTACGATTGAGTCAACAGCTTTCCTTAGCAAGGTTGGGCATAATGCGTCCAACCCCATGCCAAGGAAGGCTATTGACTTAGGACATGCCATCATGAATGGTCTTACATACAAATGTCAGTGAAACATGTTTTCTATTAACTATAAAATTTAAGTAAAAACATTAAGGTAGATGACAATTACATCTGGGCACTTTTGGCCCATTTAAGTGGGAAAGGGTCAAGTACATTTCAAATGCAAATTTCAGATTCCAGCTGGGTTGACAGCTTCTCATGGTATCTTGGACTCTTAGCACCCTACCTGTGCCATAGAAAGCTGTTGACTCACTCGTATTTATAAAGGCAGACTGTTAAATACTTTCAACCAGTTTCGCTTAATGCAACCTGGTCATTAAGAAAATTGAGGTGTAATTAGTGATGCACCAATCATTGAGAGTAACGAAAAACTGGTTGAAATTTGCAAAAAGTCCAGCACTTACAAGGCAATTTTTACTTTCGATTATAATCCAAATAAATTTTTAGAAAGATATTTATAAATTTCTACAAAAGAAATGTCAGTTTGTTCACTTTTGTGGCCAGCCAGCACATGGGTGAACATTGACCATTTTTACCTGTTTACCATGAGAAGTGCATGATGACTTCATATTGTACTATAGCTGAAACATCATCAATAGTGGGATTCTGTGCAGCGGTATAGCCCAGAACCAGTAGGGTTACATGTCACATACGATGTGGCTATAAGGCATTGATGCGTGAATCAATTACAATCGATCGACACAGTTCACTGTCCTCAGCCAATGATCCATAAGGAAATTTCAGCCAATTCTCATCACTAGGTGTAACGAGCTTGTGTGAATTATGGACTTGTATTTACTAGTAATTACAGTACAGTGGTACCTGCTATTTAAGACCGCCTCTACAGCCTACAAAAATCGGTCTCATACTCCAGGTGGTCTTAAATTGAAGGTATATTGAACAAGAAAACACAGCAAAGTGTCTTGAAAGAGCGGTGTTAAAAAGACACACGGTCTTAAATTGGAGGTGGTCCTTAGAGCAGGTACCACTGTATCATAAAGTAAAAATGCAAGTCTATCACTGTCAAGCTTTATTCCCATTTTACTGGAACAGCCCTAGAAAATAGAAGAGTTCATTTACTATGTTGGAGCAACTATATGTCCCATAATCATATACAGTAAACTTGCCTTGAGAGACCACCCTGGAACAGACCCAAAAGTGGTCACATTAAACAGGTGGTCTCCTAAAGGAGGGTTGACTCTTGCGCCACCAGGCCAACCACTAACCTCTACATTGAATAATATATCCATAATTTAGATTCATACATGTGTGTTTCTACACTTCTTGTACCCAGTTCCGTCTTGCAGTCATTTGTTTTTTTATTTATTGATATTATAAACATATTTACTTTTTGTAAACTGATTTTATCAAAACAGTTTTGCTAATCTTGTAACAAAAAATGCAGATTTTACTTATCTAACTGGGTTATTTGTGGCTGGACAAGTGGTCTTTTGGGGCTATTTTGGGTGGTCACTGGTCAGGTTCTGCAGATGGTTTCGCAAAAGAAGTAAATATCATTAGAATGTGCTTTTGCACAAGAAAATGGTCATTAATGAGGGGTCTCTCAAAACAGGTTTTACTGTAGTACTATAAATTGAGGACAGAGTGGCCAAAAACTGCGGCAAAGTGATAAATTTTGTAGGGAAAAAGTTAAACTCTGAAAGACAGCTGTATTCCCCAAGGTCATTTTAGTGTGGAATACAATTCAAGGAGATGCTCCCTGTCTTCCCCACTAAAACAGTGAGTAACTACTGGCATCTTGAAGCACAGTTATTTCTTGCAATTCATTTTGGACTGAATTTCTCCTCTAGCTACATCAAAACCAGAGAAACCATAGAATTGTGACGTAATGAGGTTGTACCAGAATAGCTGGCATTTTCCTGGGCCATCTGGACAATTTGGCACAGATGATGTACGTCCTGCTCCATGTATGAAACTGATCTACAGGGGCCTTAAAATCTCTGTTTCTTTGGCAAGAGGGACTCACAGCCAGTGTATAAAAGCAGGTGGAGTAGTCCCTCCTTTAAGAGACCACTGTAGGGCAGGTCCAACGGTGGTCACATAAAGCAGGTTGTCTCCCATTTCAGGTCACATACCAAGGAAAAATATATGACCGAGGACCTGACAAACAATGCCTTAAAAGGCCAGTGGCTGCTCATTGCAGTAGACTCACAAAAGAGGGACTACTATATACTTCTTGCCACTGACTCAGTACTCTCAGCTGACACCATGTTGAACTTGAAATATTGATGATGGTGAGACTTGGTAGGTATAAGAGTCATTTCACACAAATGAATGATATTGCAATCTTTAGTAGTTATTTTGCAACAACGAGGTTTAAGATTTAGAGGTGCAGGGGGTTGCCAAATGCCATCCCCATTTTTGTCTCGCCAGCGTTAGCTGAATGCGAGACTAAGCTGTCACTTTCCGGACGTCCGTCCGTCCGTCAGTCCGTCAGTCCGTCAGTCCGTCAGTCCGTCCGTCAACCAAAAACTTCGGAGTGGCATTATTTCACTAACTAGATCAGATAGGGCTATCATACTTGGGTGGATGATTGATTGTAATCATCACTAGAGATGTGGGCCATCAATGTTACACTTCATTGATTACTTCATGCTTCATTGAGCATTGGAGAAAAACTTCGGAGTGGCATTATTTCAGTAACTAGACTACATAGGCCTTTCATATTTGGGTGGATGATTTATTGTAATCATCCCCAGAGACGAGGGTCATAACTGTCACACTTCATTGATTACTTCATGCTTGATTGAGCATTGGAGAAAAACTTCGGAGTGGCATTATTTCAGTAAGTAGACTACATAGGCCTTTCATATTTGAGTGGATGATTTATTGTAATCATCCCTAGAGACGAGGGTCATCACTGTCACACTTCATTGATTACTTCATGCTTGATTGAGCATTGGAGAAAAACTTCGGAGTGGCATTATTTCACTAACTAGACTACATAGGCCTTTCATATTTGGGTGGATGACTTATTGTAATCATCCCTAGAGATGAGGGTCATCACTGTCACACTTCACTGATTACTTTATGCTTGATTGAGCATTGGAGAAAAACTTCGGAGTGGCATTATTTCACTAACTAGACTAGGAAAGGCTTTCATGCTTGGGTGGATGATTCATTGTAATCATCCCTAGAGATGAGGGTCATCACTGTCACACTTAGAAGCTTCAGAAGCCTGTTGAAATTGGATGACCTCAACTGATTTCAACGACCTAAATGTATTTTCATGGGTGAAATGCAAAACGTGGCGTTACCACTGCAACTTTTGACGAATTCAAGCCAAGTTTACCAAACTTACACCACGTTTGCTTCTTTGGAAAGCTTTAGAAGTCTATTGAAAGTGGGTGGCCTTGATGTATTTTTGACCTACTTTGGAGGTCAGATGCATTGCATCCTCGAATGTACAATGCTATTCATGGCCAAGAGTCAAACCAAGTTCACCAAATTTATACTAGCTTTGCATCTTACAAAACGTCAGAAATCTCTTGAAAGTGGATGACTTTGACCTACTTTTGACTCGACAAATCTTATTTTCCTTGTGTGTCTTGGGTATAGTTGATTGTAGGTCCCTAGTTACTATTTAACATGAATAGCAAAGTACCTATGCTTTATTTTTGGTGTTCTTAAATTTATCTTGAAGTGTCCTTTGAAGGTCAAACTTAGGTAACTGAACATATGAAGTCATGTTGGCCAAGGGGTATTAAGTGCTTTACATGACATCTATCACTACGAAGCTTGAAACTGGCATGTCAAGCTCTGATTTGTATTCAGATGTTATATACTTTATTGGCCATTTTGTTAAAAAAAAAAAAAAAAAGTGGTATATTCTGAGTAAATATATTGAGATTTACTTGATACATTCAACATCTACTAAATACCATTATAATGTTTGGTCTTACAATTACATTGCTACTGAATGCTGGCGAGACATTCATGCCCCCTGGGCATGGCTCTGGTGATAGTCAACCCAGTGCATAAAATTGACAGTCGCCCAGTCGACCGAGTCGATTAAATTACTGTGTGAGCGATCGAATTGTTTGATCAAGTCGAACAGGTGGTCGTTAAAAAAATCAGAAGTCACTTCTCATTTTTGCTAGTCTGCTTTATGATTTAAGACATTTGTTATCGTTATTCTGTGTTGGGAATAAGAAATATTTACAACAATAATCCTGTATGCTGTCTTTGCTGTTTATGTTCCTTGTTGGACTATCTGACAGCATTAAGCGTCATTCCTATTCATGGGCTTGACTGGTAACTTTCAGTTTTCAAATCGCTAGCTTCTATTCATAGGATAGCCTTTTTTAAAGAAAGCGTGTGATTGGTTGACTCGAAATCTGCTACTTCCTGTTTCATGGGCATGCAGTCATCAGATTGATGGCTAATTTCAGGGTTGATGCATGAGGCATAGGCTAGCTTTCTGTGCACAATGTGGAAGTATTTAACTCCTAGCACACCAGGTTCGAGTGCACTCGTATAGCGTGCCTTGCATATTGCCACCAGTGTCCAGTACACTATAACTTTTCAAGTGGCCGATTCAAGGCCGTCTCAAATTCCTGGTGTTGTTTGTTCTCATGCAAGCACACACATTTTATTCTAGAGAAACGTCAGTTCTTGGCGATGGCTATTTTGATTTTGCATTAAAAATGAATAGTTTCCTTCCTTGATGATTTAAATCAATGATCGGGCTGTTGTTTGTGACAATTTGCTAACTGAAGTTGTATACGGGTCATATTAGCTCAATAACTGCCACTTTCCTTCAAGACTGACCCTCTTTCCCCAACTGATCCATAGGTAAATATTGTATTCACAGTGTGGCAAAAAAAACCCTGAGATGCCACCAGAGAGCACATAGATTTCAAAATTTTCTTTTGGGGGTGGGGGGTTGGGGGCATGTCCTCGGACTCTCCAGCATGGCTTCACGCCTTCGGCGCTCGCAATGTCAGAATTCCAGACCACTAAGTACTGAGCTAGTCCACTAAATATTAAAACTTACTGGCCCAGCTGGACCAGTCAGTTTTCTGTACTGTTTTATGCACTGTCAACCCATAGTAGTATTATAGCAACAAAACTGGTTTTAATATTTAAAGGTGCAGTGGGTTGGCAAATGCCAAACCCTTCTGTATCATCATAAATATATATTGTGACAGCGAATAAAGGAAGCTCTATGACCTGGTGGTCATGTGCCATTTCAACTTGGACCGTTGGGGGCATAGATATACAGAGAATCAAAAGGAAATCTTGTTCTACACATAGTAGTGAGTTGCCTAGTGGTCAGATGTGAGACAAGACAAGTTTGCTCACTTATGTAGGCCAACCAAAGCAATGGACAAAAGCTAAATTGCTTACACTGAGGTCAAAATTAGCAGTTGCCTTGCTTTCTGGGACAATTAAGTTCATTTACTCTAAAGCAAGTTTAAGTGTCTGCATTGGTTGCCTAAAGTGCAGCTTCGCAGTTTTTGAAGGATAAAGCCAACTGCAATATTTGTATTACTTGCCCAGTCCTTCCTAACATTTTAATGGACTTGGAAATCTCTCTGCTCAAGAAAAAAACAAAAACTTGTATCCTTCATCAAGATGACCATATGCAATGGGATTATCAAAAAAAAAAATGAAATCTAATTCAACAACAATTTATAGCTTTGAAGTTATTCATGATTTAAAATTTCTAATGGTGCTTCTTAGCATAATTTATATTGCTACAACCTTTGTTTTTAATTCATAAGGTGGGCAATGGTCAACAACCCCCTAGTAGAAGTTGAAATGACATCTCCATCTATTATAGTGTTAAAGATATTTTAGTTTTAAAATTTCAAATGCTTCTAATTAGCATAATTCAAATTACATTCATTAGATGCGCACTGGTCAATAACCCCCTTGTACGAGTTGGAATGACATCGTTATCTATCATACTTTTGAAGATATTCAAGATTTAAAATTTCAAATGCCCCTAATTTGCATAATTTTAAACATCTTCATTCCTCTGCATAAAAAGGTCCAACTCCTTGTTTGGAGGTACAATCATGCCAAGTTTGGAGTTTCTATGTATAATAGTGTCCGACAAATTCACTGGTAAAGAAGAAAGAATGAAAGAAAGAACAAATGAACAAAAGAAAGAATGAACGAACGAATGAATGAAAGAAAGAAAAAAGGAAAAACAGAAAAGTGTGTGTTGATACACACACACTTTAATTAGAGAACATTTGTCTAGATGGTCTACTATTCCTTGAGTCAGCTTAATATTCAGCAAAGACTGTCATCCACATCTTCATGTATTTGTTGAGAATGGGATCAATAAATTCCTTGTTATAGTGGTAGGGACATAGCAGAAACCTGTTAGGAATAGATGTTTATTCAGTCAGCTTTGTGATATTTCCGGAAGCATCGGTGGCTAGAAGCAAAGTTTTATCTCATGGGGAGATCACCCACATATGTCTTGCAGGTAGTGGTAATGTGATCACATAATTTCATTTGGTGACGAGTTCGAGAAATTTGCATATCTGTCTGATGTAAATAATCGTGTCAAAACCACTCCTGTGAATCCATTTGTGTTAAATTGTGATAACTGTCTAGCAAATGTGCATGAATTTTTTTTTCGTGGTAATGGCAGGCTTACTTTTACACTTTCCAGGGGGGACACATAAATCAATTGTAATGGGCACTGTTAGAAATAATGTGAAAAAGAGGCTGTCAAATACATTTAGTACATGGACAGCTGGTGTGAGGTATAATTAAAAACAGTGCTAGAAACTCACCCTGGAGAGCTGGTGGCCCAAAAGTTAATTTCAAGGCACCTTTGTATTGTTATCAATTGTTCCATCTGAATTATTTAGGTCACTAGTCATAGGTTTCGTACAAAATAAGGCAGCCCAGCCAGCTTTTTGGTGGTATTTGGCCACCAGGCCACTGGCTATTTCTGGCACTGAAAAAAAAAAAAATGTTGAATACTTCAGATACCTTTTTGGCCAGATCACTGCATGCTGTAAATATTTCAAACAAACCACACTCCAGGGAGGACATATAAATCAATTTTAATGGGCAATGCTAAAAATAATGTGAAAAAGCAGACTGAGAAATACTTTTAATGCAAGGACAGCTGGTATATTAGGTATAATTAAAAAACTTTAATACAGTGGATATTTTTTGGCCAGATTACTGTAGGTAGTATATATTCCAAATAGACCCCCAAATTTAGATATCAGATTGCCTGCCTTGTGGTGCTTTTATGACTCCTACTGTAGTACACCATCAGTTGACAAGTCATATCACAATTTGTTTAAATAAAAAATACATTTCTTTTCATATTCACTTGTATCAGCATGCTTGATTTGGCAAAAGCTAAGTTCCATGTACGCAGTGGTGCCAACACTCCGGGATTAGCCGGGAGACTCCTGGAATTTTATGCTGAAAATTCTTCAAAAATTTTAGATTGTTGGCAATTTTTAGCCACCTTCCTAAATTTTACTTTCCACCTCCCGGATTTTAAATGTGGCAGGTTGTCAACACTGTGTATGGTGAGAGAGGCATTTAACATGATGTAATTTGCAGGTTAATAACTCTTTCCATGTTTTTGCGTATTGGACAGATGCAGCAAGTTCATGAACTCCACGGCAAATTAAATTTGTCTGTTAGTTGCCCACAGGGCGAGTTGAAAAAAAAAAGCTCATTTCTCCCCCTGGCTCCTATGAAACATGACGATGTATATTCAGAAGGACCTGCATTTGGGAAAGTATGTCAGGTGGCCGATCCTGTGGCGAAACTGAAAGGATTGTCAGAATGAGAGTATCCATGATACAATATACATGTGCGGGTTGCTAGCTGCCTCCATTTGGTTGCTAAATACACAGTCTCACAACTTCTTTTTTTTAATCCTAATTGGTAAATGTTGATGCAGGTAGGCTGAATGAGCTTGATAGGGTAAATGTTTTGAGTTCTTCCAGCTGCAAAATAAACAGCTGACTGTGATATTGCCAGAGGCAGTGAAAGGCAGACCATTGGTTAAATTAGCTTCCTGTACATGCTGTATGTAAATGAGATATATTCCCATAAAATTTTCCACATTACGGTACCAATATATATTACAGGTCATATACAGTGAAACCTCCCTGTACCAAACACCCTGGGGACCGGAAAAAAGTGTTCGGTATGGTGAGGTGTTGGGTTCAGGGAGGTTTGATAGCATTGAAAGTACAGTAAAACCTCTCTAACTGAACACCTCCGTATACCAAACACCTCTCTATCCTAAACACCATTTCTGGGTCCCAAATATATACTTTCAATGCTATCAAACCTTCCTATACTGAACTCTTTTTTCCGGACCCAAGGGTGCTCGGTATAGGGAGGTTTTACTGTATATATTTGGGACCGAGAAATGGTGTTCAGTATAGAGAGGTGTTTGGTATACGGAGGTGTTCGCTAAGAGAGGTTTTACTGTATAGCAAACAAGTATTTCAAAGTAATATGTGCTCTGTTTCAGTTTGGGTTGAAAATTGAGAAACAGATACCCCAAGTAGAAGGCTGCCCCTCTGAAAACACAAAACCACATGACAACTAAGGCTGTGTCTGCCAAAGTGAGCAATGTTCGTATAACGTGATCAGTGGTGCTGCATTTTTGCTGTATCATTCTATAATTTGTTGTTATAAAGTAAAACTTGTCTTGACCACCTGTTCATGAGATTTTACTTCCTAGTTTTCACCCTATTTATAGTATACCTCCTATGAAAGACCACCTGTCTTATGAGAGCACAGTTTTGTCATGCCCAGGGGTGGTCCTTTCAAGCCTTGTTTGACTACATTTGCAGTAGTGATGAAAGTAATGGCAAGTATGTAACATAGATGCATAAAAAAAACTAAAAAAAAAAAAAAATGCAGCCAATTCAGTAATGGAAAGTGTATTGTTAAACCTGTTTCTGAATGTAGGCACTAGTATGTTAGAACATTCCCGCTCAAATTGGCTAGAAGTGTCTGGATGTAAACTGAGGTCTGCTTTACTCTTGTATATAACAGAAATCATTTTGCTAAAAATTGTAAATAAGACCTATCATAAATGCATCCTCTAGGAAAGCTGTTGACTCAAATCTTATGCTGACCAAGAAAGGGTTAGGCATGGAGTCCTATATGTTGCAGACATATGTATATTTGGTGGTGAAATATGTGGGAAAAATATAACTCTTTCCTCCAAAAGTGACCAAAGTGGGTTTATCAAATGTCGTCGTCTTCAATGTATAATTGTTGTACACAAATTTCAACAGCTCTGAAAAACAATTTGAAAGAGAATTGTAAAGGTTAATTTGGAGATATATCAAGATTACATGACCCAGGTCAACAGCTTTTCTTCACATAGTGCTGACCGAACTCACACCAAGGAAAACTGTTGACTTAGTCTTAATTCAAGGGCAAAAGGGTTAAAGAGCGAGTGAGTTGTCAGTAATTCTGGTACAGCCATTATATATGCAATTATTGGTTGAAGGAGAGTGTATTACATGTAGGAATCATGACAAATGCCAGGTTACTTCTCATTCCATTGGGCATGCACCAGCAGTTCTTTGTGGAATATACAGTTTTCTACATAATTGGGTCAGCACTATGTCAAGAAAAGCTGTTGACCTGGGTCTGTGATGTCAAAATTTTACAGAGGAACATGTGCAATATGGACAATAGAACTTCTATGTATATAAGTTAGACAGGGACAGGTTAGCTTATGGAGAGTAAAGAGTTTGGACTACGGAATAGGGTAATGACTACTAGGAAGTGGTTTTGGACAAAAAGACACAAATACAATAATACCAGAAGTTTTAAAGAAACTTGCATGCCATCAGATTTTATTAGTTCATGTAGGCAAAAGTAAATTTGTGCCGAATCTAGTATTATCTGTTTCAATTAAAGGCCAGCCATTGAGGGCTCATGTGATTTACTTGTAGCAGTAATTGCTCACAGAAAATGTGTTGTTTGGTCAAGACAACATTTTCTACCCTCAAAGAGAAGTTCAACCATGTATGGTTTGAAACTATTGATCCCAGAATGATGCCCAATGTTTTAAGCCCACTGTACCCAACATATCATATCATATCACTTGGCCACTGTGATTTATTGGTTGGATTGTCATTTAAAAAAAAAAAAAATAAAAAAAAAAAAAAAAAAAAAAAAAAAAAATGCTGATGATTTGGCTTTGGTTGGATTTAGCAAAAGCAAAGCGTGTCAAGTCCTATTTAAGCTCAGATCCATAAGGCAATTTCTTTAAATTCCAACTTAAGTCACTTGTCATTTGTCCACATAAACTCCATTGTAATAGTAAACTTTGATATTTCCAAGGATAATATTTCAAAAGGACTGTGACAGTTTGTGGATCTACCTTGGGTGGTTCTCTGCCATGGTTGTTTAAATGGTCATGCTCCAAAGAATTTTTTTTGTGTGTGTATAATCATTTATATTAGTGAGCATAAAATTTCCTGAATTAGGCGCAAAGAGATTTTTGTGAGTTTTATTTTCTCGAATTGACACCACAAAAAAAAAAAAAAAATTAATTATCTTATGAGAACTGCCCCATTTTTGTGTGTGATAGTTTCTTTTTATTTTTTAATTAAGATGTAAAAATATGTTTGTGTTCTGACTTTATCAGATTTAATATGCCAAAATTTGAGTTAAATATTCTTGAATAGAGTCTATTTGGGAAAATCTGGGAATATTTATCCCTCGCGAAAATTTATGATTACACTGTAATTTGTTTGTTTTTATGCTCCCACCACTTTGGTGGGTGCATATTGATTTGCCCTTTTTTAACATCAATAATGATATGATATATGCTGTGGCTGGGATTCACTTTGATATCCAAATCAATTGTATGTTTGTGCGACTGTCCCGCAATGCATTGCGCCATGTTAAAAATGTTGCAAGATTTGCTGGCTTGAGGCATCGTGTCACATTTGGATTTGTAACTGACAATGATAACTGCTTCAGACACAACCAAGCATGCAGATTAAAGTTAAGATAGTAAGTCATGTTTTAAAAGTACTTTAACACCTGTTTGCCCTGGTAACTCGGAAAAACAGACACCTGGTACCTAGCAAAATATAACGTTAACAATCACCGAACTTGGCTATGCCTTATTGAACTTTGTGTTGCTATGCTGTTTTCCCACGCAGCCCAAGTTAACCCTCTGGACAAGCTGAAATAAAATGCTGTGTTTGAGTGAACTTTACTGCAAAATAACGGCACTGGACGGCCACTTTTTCGATGAAATCTTCCAACCAGGGCTATGGCTATGCTGTTTCACTGAAAACCATGGGGCCCTGGGTAAAATGGCTATGCAGCTATGCGTTTTTCGCGGCCCAAGTTAACCCTACATTCCAGACAAGTTGAAATAGAATGCTGTGTTGGAGTTAACTTTACTGCAAAATAACGGCACACGATGGCCACTTTCTCGATAAAATCTTTCAGCCAGGAACGATCAATTTTTATTAGGGAAGGGCAGCTTGAAACTAGTTTTTCCCTTTTTTATGTTTAATAAAATTTATTTAGGGTCGGGACTCGGGCTTTCCAGTGGGGTCAGTCGGGTTATTGGAACCACACCTATATTTTTGTTAGGCCTTAGGTAGCTTGGGCATTTGTGGAAACATGTTTAATATGGATGTTCTTTCCTCTTTTACACATTACCTCCTTTGATGTCAGTTTAATTTGTTACCTGGCCACAGCCGGAGGCACTTTCAGTACATAAAGACATGCACCTGCAGTTTTGTTTGTTTGTGTCTTCGTCTGTGTATTTTTACAACACCCTTGATTTAGTGGACATGACCATGGTCCACCTCATGCCCAGTTCTCTTTACCATAGTGAGATGGTTAACTCATTCCATACCAGTCCCTGATTATTCCGTATATTTACCTTGATTTAAGACGATAATTGCATATTTAAATCCTTCATGAAAAGAGCTTTTGTTCAAGAACCAACATGCCTATGGTCTTAAGTTAGTGGTTTTGGTACTGCCTGGCAAATCATGCTGCAGCTGCCACAAGGGCAGCTGCAGCATGACTTGCTAGGCAGTGCCAGAACCACTGACCAAGGCCTGTCACCATAGTATGGAGTGAGTTAAAGAAATAAGAAACAATATTATGAGTTGAAATCAAGAAAGAGTATGTTTATATCTTTGTACAAAGAGGGTGGCTCAGTTAGCATAGTGAAATGCTGGTCTTTCCAGATCGAGGCTTTCTTGAAACACATATTCAAATTACATGTGCAAAGTGCAAGCCAAATCCCAACAGTTAGGCAGCGATACAATATTTCTTTGCTTCTTCACGCAATGAAAGAGTATATTTTGTACAATTTCATTTGAAGTGCACTGATGTAACAGATCTTTAAACTTCATTTGGCAGCTGATTCCATACTGCTGAACCATCATAACTGGGGACCAGTACATATTCAGTTTTTCATTTAGCAAGGTAAAGATTGTCGGTACAAGCTGATTTGGAGCTCAGCTGAGCTTATCATATAGTTCTTTTTCCGTCATTGTTGGCGTCATCAGCATCAGTATCCTTATCTGTCCCTCAATAATGCAGATTTTCAAGTTCTGATGAAAAAAAAAAATTCACCTGGATTCACTTGAAACTTGGAGGGGATGTGCCTTGGGTTGATCTCTACCAAGTTGTTCAAATGGTCATGCTCCATTGATTTTTGAATGTCTGATGATTGTAATTATTTTAATTTTTATTTGTTTGTTCAAATCTTTTTTGAAACTGCCAAGCCAATTGCTTTCAACTTACATACAGACATTTCCAGGGACCTCTAGACCTTAATTGGTCACCAGGTGGTGCTGCTTTTTTTATTTTATTTTTTTTTTTTGCATTAATTTTTGAGTGTCAAAGCTGTTTTTGACTTCTCCAAAACTGTCACTTACATTCTTCTGGAATTTGGTGGAAATGTAACTTGTGAAGGAGTCAAACAAAGTTGTTCACTTGGTGAAGATATTCCGCATCCCTGATTTTTAATAAATTTTTCAATTTGGGTATTTAATTCTTAATGCATTCATTCTTATTGATTATAATGCAAGTCAGTGGGGATTGCAAACTGGGTGTGGATGTGTCTTGGATGGATGTGTACCAATTTTATTCAAATGATCATGCGCCAGTAATTTTTGGAATTTTGAATTTTTTTTCACTTTTTTTTTCACTTTTTTTTGTTTGTTAATTTTTTAGCAAAATCTTCAGAAATCTCCTAGCCAATTGCTTTGAAGCTGTATGGGAACACTCTTGAGCCTTATATTTTTTTATATTTTTGAATGAATTTTTGTTTGTTTTTGCTATTTTTGACTTCTCCAAAACTATCACTGAGATTCTTCTGAATTGAAATTGTACATTGTGGAAGGGTCAAACTAAAGTATTCATCAGGTGATTATATTCCATATCTCTACTTTTAAACATTTTTTTTCAATTTGGGTACTTACTGGTAAATGCATACATTACGATTGATAAAGATGCAAATAATGGGGAGTGCAATGGCAAATCACATTTTTTACATCTCACCAAAACTAGCAACCAGATCTACTTCAAACTTGGTGGGGATGTACCTTGGATGGGTATTCACTAATTTTGTTAAAATGGCCATGCTCCAATGAATCTTGGAATTTTTATGATAATTTTGTTTATTCTTTGGCAAAACCTTAAAAAATCATTTACAAAACTGCTAAGCCAATTGCTTTGTAATTATATAGGGATATTTCTGGGAACCTCCAGACCTTCATTTGTTCAACAGGTGGCGCTATGAATATTTTTTGTTTTTTAGAGGATGTTTTGTGTGTTCTCACTTTTCTTTACTTTTTCTCCCGAACGGTAAGTTTAATCCTCTTCAGACTTATTAGAAATGCACATAAACTTGACCTCCACCAAATTTGTTCACTACATGGTGTAGCTGTCATTCTTGATTGTTTAACAAATGATCAAAATTCGGAAAAATCAGACAGGGGATATGTTCATGTTAGCAACAGTGGTGATTGTCTAACAAAGGTAACCTTGATATCATTACGAAGTTAACAGGACCACTTCAGTCATTGCATGTAAGGTCAGCTGAGCACAGGACTGTAACAGTCCTGTTGTTTAAATTAACACCATGGACATTTTGAACATGTGTGGAAATTTCTTGCACACATTCTTATCTGATACGTTCATGTACTGCCATCCAGCTTAGTCTGTTGCTGATGCTTCTGCAACTTGGAAATTCTGTTGGGTTTTGTGACTAAATTCCTACCCAGTGTGTTGTGGAGGCATTGAACTTTTTTTCCATCGGAGACTTGCTGCAATTGTTTCATATAGTGCAGCAGTAATCACTTTCTTATAGTATGGAGGCATTCACGAGCATAACTCAGGGCCTAGCTCCAAGAACAGATCACCTGTCTCCTGGGTGTACACAAATGACCTGTTTGCTCCTATTATTTCAGCTCAACAAAATGCATCTTCCTCGCCAGCCTTCAGTGTATCCTGTGGACCTGTTACAGATCAGTTGAAGAGAGAGAGGATACTAGAGAATTGTGTGTGCGTGGGTGCAGTGCGACCAGCCAGGACTCCACCTGTCCCCATCAGTATTCACGGTGGCAACATTTCACAAAGTAAGACACAGTTACCAATTACTGTAAAGCAGTACAACCAGGAAAAACATTTTCAGCAGGGTCACGTTACCTTAACCAAGAAGTGGTTCTTGATTGCTGATGCTATCAGTGGCCTACAATGCAAACTTGAGAGTTGTTTCGTGTATTGGCATCGGGAAGTTTTGGTGATGCTGATGTTGATGTAGCACATGTATTTGCACTGTATTGCTATATCGTGTAGCAGCACTTTGTGGACACATGGGTACCAAGTGGTATCCTGTAGCTTCATCCAAAATTAATGTATTCTTGTCATTTTTGTAAACTTTCATCATCTTTATTATTAAATTAGTAAGATTAAATTGTGATAAAATATCTTGCAGTTCTTTTCATGCTGTCTGAAGAGGTCAAAAATAGCATTAACATTCATTAATTACCACTTATATAAAAATCTGCCCATACTTTCGTACTTGTATCCACTATTGGGGCAACCTTCTCTACTAAGCTCCATCTTTGGCTGAGTGGGGCTCTTGACTGCTGTGCCCGGTGGTGCCACTTAATTCATGGCCTCAGAGCGACTTCAATGTTAAAACCAATATCCCAATTCTAGGGCACATTGCTGTCAACAACTGATAATTTCAAGCCATTGTATTTACATTTGTAGGTAATGCTCACACGGGAAAAGTCCGATTTTATATTTTACATTACATTTATGCGACAAATTAACCTTCTGTTAACACTAATCACACACAAATTTTGGATACTACCTCTTCAAAATATCGAATCCGGATTAACCCACAGTGGCTGCCATTTTGAAAATTGTGGAGTCCACACCCAAAGGTTTGTAAATGAGGATAGTAGTATTATTGTGCGACTGTCCCACCACAAGCAAAAGGTACAATCTCGAAATGTCCATGATTTGTGCGATATTTACAACAGGGACATTTGTAACGCTGACATTTTCTGGTTTTGTTTCAAGATTAAAGTGGGTGAACCCGCCCATGTACAGGGCATCATTATTTATCATTTAAGTATGATTGTGTTTTGGCATGATTAAATGTAAATTTGGATGGCGGTTTGATGATCTATTTTTCTTGATGTGCGCCATGTTCAAGTTGGTGCATTATTCGGCGGCTTGACAGTCAAGGTATTGTGTAGCATTTGGATTTGTAACTAATGATGATAAGTGCTTCAAACACAACCAAGTGGGCAGATTAAAGTTAAGATAGTTAGTCAAGTTTTAAAAATACTTTAACCACTATTTGCCCAGGGTAATTTGGAGAACGGATACCTGGGACATATCAAAATATTACGATTTACAGCCCAAGTTAACCCTCCAGACAAGTTGAAATAAAATTCTATGTGTGAGTTGACTTAATTGCAAAATAACGGCTTATGACAGCCACTTTCTCGATAAATCTTTCAACCGGGGCTATGGCTATGCTATTTCACCATACATGGAGCTCCATGCACCATACAAGCGTGGCTATGGTCTATGCAGCTATGCTCTTTCCTGGGCCAAATTTTACCCTTCACTGCCGACAAGTTGAAATAAAATACTGTGTTTGAGTTGACTTAACTGCAAAAAAAACCAGCACACGACGGCCACTTTCTCGATACTATCTATCAGCCAGGGTCGATCAATTTTTATTCAGGAAGGGCGGCTTGAAACTTTTTTCTTATGTTTCATATACTGTGACTGCGTTTGAATTAATTTTACTGCAAAATAAAGGCAAACGACGACCATCTTCTCAATAAAATTCTTCAGCCAGGGCCTATCAAATTTTATTAGGGAAGGGCGGCTTAATTTTTTTTTTTTTATTTTATATTTCATAAATATTATTTAGAGTCAGGACTTGGGCCTTTTCAATTACTGTGGGGTCAGTCGGGTGATGGGAACCACACATATATTTTTGTTAGGCATTAGGTGACTTGGACAGTTCTTGAGACATGTTTAAAATGGATGGATCCCCTTTTACACATTACCTCCTTTGATGTCAGTTTGATTTGTTACCTGGGCACAGCCAAAGGCACCTTGTGTGAACAAAAAAAAAAGATTATGGTGCCACATGGTGAAAATGTGAACTATGTGATCCCAAGCGATCCAGTATGTAATATCAAAGAAGCTGGACAAGTTTTTCTACAGGCTTTAAGTCTCCTAACTTTTCTTATGTTTTTACATCTACTTTTTGCAAAAAATGAAAAAAAGTATTAACATATTGTTTTGGTTTCATTTTGGTAGCTATTACAGCTGCTGAATGATTATTTTCATGACTGGGAATGTCTCTGATGATGCCTAAAATGGCTCAAAATGCAGGAAATTAAAGTGAAATTTTCAATAGGGGCTAGATTGGAGCCTGTATTGTGTGTTTTTGCTGAGAAAATATAAAAAAAACAACATGAATAAATAAATAAATTTGAAAATTCATAAAAAATAAATAAAAGTAATTGCCCCATAATTTCCTTTGCAAACTTGGCATAGGACAAGCTGGGAAACCACTGGAAATATCCATGTGCAAAATAAAAACATTATATAATCCACCATTGAGTGCTGATGATGCAACAGTTTTGGAGAAAAAGTTCAAAATGTGAAGTGTAACGGCAAGATGGATGATGGACACGAGCAGATTTTCCAAGCTCTGCTGAATGGAAAGTCAGCAGAGCTAAATATAATTTGCGGCTGAGGCATCTGACACTGATGTATGAGCATGCAACCTCTTCCCATTGGCCATTGCCATTTTTTTTTTTTTTGTAATTGAGAGTATAGGCTTTTTGTCAACAGCTTTGCTTGGAAGCTTTCTGCAAAGAGTGCACCAAGAGAAACTGTTGACTGAGTATCTTGAGGGTAAAGCAAAATTGCTGAGACCTAGCTTTCTTGCAGCAAAACTTTTATATAAAATACATGTATGCTGTCCGTGTTATACTTTGTATAACTTTCCCTGTTAGTATTTCAAATCCTGAAATTCAGGGCTCAGAATGGACTTTAGTGCATGATCTTAATGTCTTATATTACATTTTGGAAGAAAAGCATAATACCAGCAGAGCCTCCATTGATCCCTGACAGGCTGTTTGTAGTCACTACTCACTGACTGTATCTATCGTTTTTAAATCACCTGTGTGTTGGCAATACTGCATGGAAATGACATCAGTTAATTATCTGTATGCAATGGACCTTGAAGTGAACATCTGTTGCTATGAACATGTAATACATACATGTTTTAAGGGAATGATTTTTTTTTGGTAACAATCGTCAAATATCTTCATGTAGACTTATGTCCTGAAGTTGTCTACACTGTGTGTAAATTGTAATACATGTACGTTTACTGACAATCATTTGCCACATTCAGATCTGTTACTATATCAACCCAGAGCTGTATGTTTGACCCTTTCCCCCTTACACTGGCAATTAAGAACCAGCTGCTGGTCAAACATTGTCAGCTTCTGATTACTTCATGTGTTGTTTAGATAGCTTGAAGCACTTCCCAATTTATATCCATCCCAGTTGCTTCACATGCTTTATTCTGTGAAGTTTAACATAAACAGGTGCATGAACATGTCAAACTGGTACAGATTTATGCATAGGTGCGTGAAGGTAAACAGGTACAGATTTATACATAGGTACATGTAAGTAAACAGATACAGATTTATACACAGGCACATGTGAGTAAACAGATACAGATTTATACACAGGCACATGTAAGTAAACAGATACAGATTTATACACAGGCACATGTGAGTAAACAGGTACAGATTTATATGTAGGTACATGTAGCAAAACAGGTGCAGATTTATACACAGGTACATGTATGTAAACAGGTACAGATTGATACATAGGTATATATAAGTAAACAGCTACAGATTTAGACATTGGTGCAAATAATATAGAGGTACATATAAGCGAACAGGTACAGATTTGGACATCAGCGAAAATTAGTAAACAGGTACAGATTTATACAGGTACATATAAGGGAACAGGTACAGATTTATACATAGGTAGATGTATGTAAGTAAACAGATAAAGATTTATACATACTATTAGGTACATTTTAGTCAACAGGTACAGATTTATACCCAAGTTCATGTAAGTAAACAGGTAGATATTGATACGTATGTATATGTAAGTAAACAGGTACAGATTCATACATAGGTACTTGTACATGAACAGGTACAGATTTATACAGGTACATATAAGGGAACAGGTACAGATTTATACATAGGTAATGTATGTAAGTAAACAGATAAAGATTTATACATACTATTAGGTACATATAAGTCAACAGGTACAGATTTATACCCAAGTTCATGTAAGTAAACAGGTAGATATTGATACATATGTATATGTAAGTAAACAGGTACAGATTCATACACAGGTACTTGTACATGAACAGGTACAGATTTATACATAGGTACATGTACATGCTAGTAAACAGATAGAGATTGATACATATAGTGATATGTTCATATTAGAAGTAAACAGCTACAGATTTATACATAAATTTAGATACATGTAAATGGAAGTAAACAGGTACAGATTGATACATAAGTACATATAAGTAAACAGGTACAGATTTATACATAGGTACATGTAAGCACGCAGGCACAGTATGATACATAGGTACATGGGAGGCCTCAGCCACCAGGTTTTCTTCCTCTGCCTGTCCTGTGTCACCTATGAACACTTTAAACATGTACCTGGCTATTTGCACCACATACATACCAGTTATGTCATACTGATTATTGCCATACCACATTTTTTGACCAGTGAAAGAAGCTGGAATTTTGTATCCTCCAGGTGTCACCATCTGCAACAACAGGTGCTTACCATGGAGAAGTTACATGTAGCGCCATCTTCAGAGACATGCCCCCATTGGTCTCATGGACTGTTAATTATCAATGTAAAATTTCAGAAATGAGATATATACACACACACCATATGTATATATATTGCTATTTGTAGGGATTCTGATTGGCGTGCTGACTGTCTTGGCCTTTCTCGTAGTGGTGGGCATTGTTGCAGCCATTTATTATTATATGAAAAGGTATGTATGTAATTAGTAAGTATTTACCATTAGTGTATGAAGAATATGTCTTTTCACTGGGGCTCCAAGTTTGCACCTGTTTAAAGAGGTAGATTTGATCTCCTAAGCAGAATCAAAATGCAGTCACGGTGTAATGAAGCTTACAGATAATCAGAGAGGGCTGTGGACCCTGCACCATGAGGATATGCAAATTTCAGCTGATATCAATAACCACATACATTCTGGTGCATTTTTAAAGCTAGAAATTGCAGTGTTGATCAATTAAAAGCAAAACTGCTACATCTTGGTGTATCTTAGAGCAAAAACCTATGAAATAAGCAGGTATTCGCCATTATTTATTATTTCATTGAATAATACAATGTGGGTACAGTGGTACCTGCTATTTAAGACCACCCCTACAGCCAACAAAAAGTGGTCTCATACTGCAGGTGGTCTTAAATTGAAGGTATATTTAACATGTAAATACAGCAGAGGGCCTTGAAAGAGTGGTCTTAAAAAGACATGCGGTCTTAAATTGGAGGTGGTCTTTACAGCAGGTAGCACTGTATACTATTTTAATTTCATTGAAGTCATTTCATGGTACAATGTACTTTTTCATAGTTTTTAAGCACTTTCTCTACCATGATAGGCGCACATTGATTAGTACTGCATGCAAATGTAATTGACAAACTCATTTTGAATATCAACTTGTGATGCAAATCAAGCGACATGATATTACCCTGTTCAGGAACAATCACTGGATTGTCAATGGACCTTAATACCTTGTTACATATATGTGTGCGTGTGCCTGGATATACAAATCAAGGTCACTTCTAGCAGAAATCAAGGTGACTTAGTCAGTTAACACTGAGTGACCCAGTTTTGATATATTTTAATGCAACTTTTCCCAATAGCATAATGTCATACAGTGCGACCTCTTTATAATGGCCCACATATTTTCCAAAATATTCACTTAACGACTCAAGCTTTGAGGGACATAAAGTCAAATTCCTTTGCTCATTGACACACCTATGTGACATATTCAGATATATCTGTCACATTTTGCAGGGAAGGTTGCAAGCATTTGCCACATAGGAATCACCTTTGTAAATGTTGTTTACCTGCGCCTCAGTCTGACTTCAGTTTTGACTGTTTTGTCATTAGGAATGATGTACATGTACCATCAGTCAACAGTGGATTTCAGCTGTCTCCCACCTAGATTGCCCAAAGCACCCACATACACATTGTCACCTGCTTTAATGCTTGGGCTGTTTAACACTTGTTATAGCACTATGGAAATGTACAGTGCACTTGGCTGTATGTGCCTGCATGTAAAAAAAAAAAAAAAAGGACTTGTGTAGTATAGACTTTCAAAGTGTACCCATTTCAATAAAAATTTTGGAGATGGCATAAATTATTTTACTACATGCATTGACCATTAACTTTGTGATCTGTGCATCAATGTTAAATTGCATGTGTGTGTATATGAACTCATTTTATGTGACAAATATCAGAATTAAGTGAGCAAGATTGGTTGAAAAGAGTGTGCCCCAGACTGACTCTTATTCACTATTTTTGCAGAAGAAAGGCAAACAAGGAGAGGCCTGCAGCCACAGGAGACCCTGTCAGTGGCAGAGTACGAGTACCACGTGTCTCAACAAATCCTGCTGGTAGCATGGTAGCCAATGATACTAAATTACCACTACCAGAGTCCAATGGAGACCTTGATCTGAAACTGCGCACTGCAAGCAGCACCTCGGAGGCAATCTACTCTCAGATCAGACCGTTACAAGCTGGTGGTGATGCTGCATTCAAGGGGTCCACAGACTCGGGACTGTCTGGCTCTGGCGTGGATCTTGATTCCCCTGGATACTACAGCCTTAAGCAGGAAATGCACCCTGGGTATGCTTCTATTACCCCTGCTCAAGAGATGCAGCCACGGCACAGTCGTGCTGACCCCCATAGGCCACCCAGCATGGCCCCCATTGCCAGCCCCGAGGACATCAATGCATTATATAGTCAGCCCAATAAGCTGAGGGGTCGAGTAAAACCACCTGCCTCCCCGTATGAGGGTCAGGTAAATAATGCCTACTTGCAAGGGTCCAAGGACAAGCTGAATGAGTTTGATGGCGGTGAGGACAATGAAGCCTACAGCCAGGGCACTCCAGATAGCTCTATCCATGCACAGCATGCACAGAGCTTTAGCAACACTAGCTTTGAGACTGATGTGTAAATGTACATGGATCTCATAAAACATGAAATCATCTCTTTCATTACAGATATATATATACATATGTGTATATACATCCGAAGCCAAGAGAACATCTCTTTCATCGCTATATATATATATATATATATATATATATATGTAGGTCCTGGGCCAAGAAGAAGAGAGCAATTAAGGTTTAAAGGTTTAAGATTTTAATGTTCCACATTCCAGACTCAGGTTGTCTATCTTTCTCTGTGTTAGCATTAATTTACAATTAGCCAAGAACCTAAAAATGTAACTGGGAAAAAAGGCCACAGAGATATTCAGATCATGGATGTTATAAGTAATTCACATAAATGGTCTTTGAGCAGCATGTATTGACACAGTGTGCAGATCCCATATGTCACAGGTTTTATTAACCCTTCCGGTCTTCAAACAGCTGCAAACAGCTTTCCTAGAGACAGGTTGGGTGTAAAGTACCCGACTCATAGCAAGGAAAGCTGATAGAGGGTATCTACATTTCTCATTAGCAGTGAAGTAAGTGTGAAATAATTGAAGCAAACAACATTTGATGGTTTTGGTTTGGGGGTGGAGGTGGGGGTGTAAAGAAAAAAATAAGATTAATCAACATGCAAAATAATTTACAGGTAACTTATGCTTAATATAGTTACGTGCCCGGTTTTCGACCATGCCCAGTTGTCGACCAATTCCGAAATATCGCGATATTTTCTTCATGGCGTCTGCTCTATATCGCTGCTTGTACATCTGAACTTGTGACTTGTTCCTTCCTATGGACATGAACTCCTGGTATTATATTTTGATGCATATATGAAGATTTACTTTGAGACAAAACTGCGATAGCCAAACAAAAGCTTAAGTGGTCGAAAACTGGGCCCCCCATCCTATATGCACATAACTTTGTCTCCATTTTGACCAAGCACCTCGCCCTCCAGGTAATAGAGTCCAGAGGGCCTGAGCAGGGTTGTAGTGGAGACTCATGATCACCAAACTGCATATACATGTCAAATTCCGTAGCTTTGTAAGCTTGATAACAGATTCAATGAAAGTCGTATTACTCCATTGAACAAACAATAAGCTGACAAAGTATTCAGGAACCACTAGGTCACCATTAACCTTTGTCATGGTATAGACACATATGTAGGAAAGAAACTTATCACACTTCTCTAGCTATTGAGGGAGGGCAACTAATTATTCATTGCAAATTATAGTTTGCATGCAGACAATAATATGTTAACCCTTTCCCCCTTAAACTGACCAAAACTGGTTGGTCGTCAAATGTCAGCTGCATCAATATTTCAGACAAATTTCAACAGCATATGACTAAGACAGGGCAAGTGGCCGCTGTGGCTAATGATATTGAAGAAAAACGTTCGACTAGTTTCGTTGCGACCTGCAACTCATCAGGAACTGTTGGGAACACTGTGAGCAGCCTATATTTATACCGTGGGGTAACAGATCCATTGCTACGTATGCACATGTATCGTGATAGCGTAAAAAAAAAAAAAATAATAATTTCAACAGCAGCTGTGAAAAGCAATTTTAACAAGAAGTGTGGATGACCTATTGAAATAAGGAAAACTGTCGACTCAGTCTTAACTCAAAGGGGAAGGGGTTAAAGTATTTGATATAAACAGTTAGGAATTATTAGATTACTAGAATTGCTACCGCCATTGCATAACCAAAACTGTTTTCAAGAAATAGTTTTCTCTGATGGCCAGAACCAAAAATTGCAAAAACCATCCACGGAAATGGGTTCAGTGGTTTGGAAAGGTTCTTAAAATGACCCCCCAAAAAAAGCCCCAAACCAAACTGTATGACAGAAGAGCAGATAATTTCCTGAACGTGGTTTTAGCTCTTAGAATGGAGAAATTAATACTTTAAGGAACCTGTTTTAAGGTTAGACTGAAAGACACTGGTTTTAATATTAATTTTTGTTGCTAGTTTTTAAAATCGTGTAGGACTCCCATCGTTAGCAGACTCGGTAAAACCTCTCCTTGGCAGGCCCCTGGGTGGCTAGGACCCAGGAGGCACCAAAGAAAGCTGCTTACAATGGACATACAGTGTATGCATGTTACCATGGTATGCCTTCCCTGAAATTTTCATTGAAAATACATGTATTTTGAGAAAGGGTAATAATTAAATGGATGAAGCAGACGGCATTTGAAATTACCAGTCATTGCATTGTGGGACAGTTCGACGGTGACAGCATCAATCAATAAAAGAAAGAACTCAGACGCTATGGCTGATCAATGAACTATTTGATATTTACTTTTGCCATGAGCTGCAACTTACAGTACATTTACACGAAACATATATAATGAGAGATCCAGATTCATATTTGTTCACAAGTTTACTCTATAGATTTGTACCTGTACTTCAGAATGGAGACTCTTTACACTATAATGTGTAATATGTGACATATTGGTCTTGTCAACTGGAATGTAAACACTTTTTTTTAATGCTGGAATATGCATCTACATGTGCTATATGGCGTAAAACATGGCCAGGAAAACTTGTAGATACATGAATAGGTCTCTTGACCAAGTACTCTGACGACTGTGAATGGATATTTTTGTTTTCATAAGTTTTTGCATTTCATATCTTTGATTGTGACTTTAGATTTACAATTTTACATGCTTTTTTTATATGGCCTATTTTAATGTTCTATTTTTTTTCCCATTAAAACATGTAACAGTTTTGTGATAAACATACACTGTATTTGCAAAATAAACAGAGACTAATATATAATATAATGAAATGCATTAACATTGTATTTATGTTCCACTCTGTTTCAAAAGAAAGGTCAATTGAGTATGGTTACCTTAGTGTAAATAGTGAAGGACAACAAACAATCATGTAAACAAGACAAAATACAATTTCTATTATCATCTGTGCATATTTTTAAAGTGTATTGACCCTTTCAGGGTTACACTGAGACCGGGTCAAGGGCATTCCTTGGCATGGGTTGGCTGTAACTCACACTGAGGAAACTGCTAACCTAGGTGGGGGGTACTAATTGAATATGGTAGTTCTTAATGATATTTTGCATGTAAAATATTTCCTATTAACCAGAAATTAAATCAGTCCAAATTTGGCACTGTGAGAATTCAAACAGATGACAGTCAATTACGGTATTTACTCACGTAAAAGTCGCCTCGGCGTAAAAGTCGCAGGGTATACTTTGAGACCAAAAATCTTATCCCCAGTCAATACCTGGCATAAAAGTCCCCCCCCCCCCCCTGATCAAAAAAGTAAAGTTAAACATGCCATATGCACATAAATTTTCCGCCACAAAGCAGGGGTTTGACGCCAGGCGCTAGAGGAGACGTGCGGGTCACATCACTGTCACCGACAGGGCCATATGTTCATTTCTCACAAAATTCGTGTTTTTTTTGAGAAATTTAAGCTCACAAATGCCAAACTGGTATTCATTTAGTACTTCCCGAGCCATATGTCAAGAAAAATTTTCATCTGCCTACAATAAGTATTCACGGTTTCCAAAACATTAGTAATATCCCACTTGTCCCCACAGGTACCAACCCGTATCTCGCCATATCTCGCCAAGCGAGACTTGGCAGTCAGGTATGCAGTTCTATCAGGAAATTAATTAGCATATCTGCCATTGCCTACAAACAGTATTTAACCCTTAGCATGCTGGGCAGTTTTGGGAACTGGCACAGCCAACCATGGGGCATTTTTTTATTTTGTTGCGCAACATGTGACATGCTGGAGTAAAAGTGCTGTAACCTTTTTATTTTTGCAATTCATGCAAAATGATCTGCATGACTTTTGTTCAGTATGACCTTCTCTACATTTCTATGTGGTTTGTCAATTTAAACAAAAATTTGTGCCCTACTCCCTAACAAAATTAATATATCGATCTCAAACACAAATTGATGAAAATGATCAAGCCTGTATGAATACAGTTGCATGGGTACTGGTCCGTGCATTTTCCTTGGTTAGCATCATGAACGATGGTCCCTTTTTAATTTTTTCTAAAGATCGATTGTGTGTCACACTTGTCATTAAATTTTAGTGGTAGTGGTTGAGTTTGTTTGTTGCTGTAGTAAAGTCAATAAAAGCACTTTATCGCAGTCACTGATAAACTGTCAACATGATCAACACAAGCGGCAGCGTGCTGCGATATTTCCCCCAAACCATGCTTACCTGCGGCTGGTGTATTTTGCTCTTTTTTGGTGAAAAATTGGACCCCCTGCTCTATTGTATGCAAAGACTGGTAGTATGTTATCATTCTAACCAATTTACAGCATTAAATTTTGTTTCTTGTTTTAATAAATTGTCTGTAATCGTCACTTGTGTGCATACAAATGTCGCCCATCTTTCAAGCCAGACTTCACAACTCAAGGTAGCGAGAACTCCCAAACAAAACATCAGTAGAAAAGAACTAATTTGATTGGAAGGTGAACACCATGTAATCGATTCTGGCCCCCTGACTGACCTACAGTATTCTGGAGAATTGTCTTTGGGTAGTTTCTGACTAAAATAATGAAGTATAGGTTTGAAATAGAAGTAGTTTTGGAGGGGTTTCCCCTAAAAAACTTTAGTTTCAGCCAATGGGAAAGCTTGTTCTTAAAATAGACAAGGTTCTAAGCTTTCTAACAATGTAAACAGCATGGTGGGTAGACAAAAAAAGATCAAGACTGCGAATGTGAAATCACCCTATTTTTGCACAGTTTTGCACAGTTACATCATTCAAATTGTCACAAACAATATTCCAGCAGTTGATCAGCAAGGTCTGAGACTTCTAAGAGCAACGAATGATGAGATTGAGATTTGTCCTCTATATAAAGCCCACAACGGATTATGGTCTGATCCACTGGCATCCAACAAAATATTCTGTATTGTTTTATTTGCCCAACCACAACACTGTTATTATAGCGTCACATTGCAAGCAAAACGATTTTTATTTACATTAAATATGCATAGTTACAAATATGACACCTTACATGCAGGAAAATATTACTATATTTGGTGAAACTGCAGTTTGACCAGGCTTGGCGCTGGTCCATGCGATCTTGCTCATGGCCAAACATTGTGAAAACTTGGGTTCTCTATTGGTCTCAAATGTTAACCTGGCTTAAAAGTTACACCCTACATTTTAAAACTAAAAAATAAGGCCTTAAAAGTGCGACTATTATGTGGGTAAATACAGTAATACTTTGTGAGCAAAAAAGGATTGTAAAAGTACAAAGTTTTGTAGTTTATAGCTGAACATGGTTTGGGTGCAATCAGTTGACATGGCAAGGGAACTGACCACTACATTTACAAAGGAAACCATAAATCATGCACTCCATGAAATATGGCCCAGAGAGGATCCTGATCCTGATGTCACACATGTAACATTATTATTTTTGTAACCATTTTTGATGAGATAACCTGTCTCATTTGAATTCCTCTTGGGATTTTTGCCCAACATGTAAAAAGTACTGCAGGATTCAGTTGCCATTACATATCAAACATGAAACAAGATATACCTGATTTATGCAGACAATGTTGGCATTTTGTCATGTTTGTGATGTCCTCTGAACACTCAGAAGAAGTGAACTTTATGTATACCACTTAATTTCCTCTGGGACCATTTTGTCACTGATAAACAGTTCAACTAAGGAGGTATACAAGGATCCATGTTCTACTGAACAATAAACTGTAATTGTATACCTCATGAGACCCAGCAAATATAAGGCACTCAACTGGGAATGACACTGCTTGTCAGATTAATCAGCATAAGTAAAGACATGGGAACAGATCAGAGCTATTATCTACAGCATAGTTGTCCTTTGAAGTACTTGGCATAATATTTGTACAATTTTCAAGCACAATGAACCCATCATGATTTCTAAAATGATGCTGGGAGAGGTGAACACTGACATCACCATTATATTGCCACTCAGAAATGTGGTGTTAAGTTTTCTCCTTGAAGAGAATCTTAAAAGTTGTCTGTGGTAAATGGTAGAATTTAATTCAATTTCCATTTACCATCAGTGAATATTGTGCATTTCTGAAGACATGCTTCCATATGATCTCATGAGTTAATACTTATTGCACGGGGAAATCACAGCTTATAATATACCATATTCCCCCAATAAAGGCTGTTACTTCGATAAGGGCCTCTTACCCCTTTGCCTTTCGAACGATCAAAAATCAGAACCAAAAAAAAACAAACGTTTTTATGGTCTTTGTTGCCCAGTATTTTATCAATTATTTTCAAAGTGGGGTTCTTTATTTTATTTTACTACATTTCAATTTTGGAAGTGCCCTGGCCATTTATAGTAAGGAATGTGGTATATAAGTAGCTGTAAACTCAACTGCCTTGGCATGACACCATGGACAATGCTGGTGCCTCTGTATGTGTATCCAAGATTGAATCTATACTTATTTAATGTGATCGGTGTAGGTTTATTTTGGTCATATGACTAATTTTGACTGATTCATAAAATCAAGTGATGAAAGCCACTTGTGATACCAACTGAATAAATAAAATCTTTGTGTTTGTTGTCTTTTATGTAGATCATGGAGGGTCAAGGGGTCCCTCGACCATCTATGTGTGGAGATAGGCCACTTGATGCATATCCAAGAAATATTACTGGCTTTACCAAGTCTAGTGACTAAAAAATATGTCATCGTCATGCAGATTTATTCCAATTTTATATGTTCATATTCCTCTGTATTACATCTGAGTACAAGTGTAATTGTTACACTGTATTACCTCAGAGTACAAGTGTAAAATTGTTACAATGTACGTCAGAAAACCAGACCAATCAAATTACTATTTTGATTGTGCAAAATAAAACCAGGCATCTCCCTCTCAGCCTTCAGTCCCAAAACGTTTTCTTCAAGAGATGCATCAGAAAAGTCTTTGTTGGTTTAGAGTACAGTAAACAAATATCCTTTCATGGACCCCTTGATGCAGAGAATAAAATCAAGGTCATTTTTTGGGCAAATTGAAGTAAAATGCACAGTAGGACCAGGTTTGTTTATTTTTTGCTCGTAACCTTTGTATCTCGGCTGACTTGTCAGTTAGTTGGCTGAGGACTTGAAGGTTTCATTGTTGTTGATATACAAATCACAATTTAAGTTTCTCCAATATATTAGTCAGATTATTTCAAACCTGGTAGAGACCTCAACGTAGGGCGAGTCTCTACCAAGTGTTTTCAACAGGTCAGGATAGTGATTTTAAAGAATTCATACTCTTTTTCTTTTTCGCAGAATATTTTTAAAATCTCCCAAGACAACTTGACCAATTGCTTTGAAATTACATGTGCATATCAAGGCCTTAATTTGTTCAGCAGGTGATGCTGCAGTCTGTTCAGTTCTGACTTGTCACTGGACAGAACTTCTAAATCTATTTGAAACCAATGTGTTGATTTTACATGAGAATGTACCTCAGGAGGGGTTGTACAAAGTTTTTGATAAAGACAAGGATGCACTGAAATAATTTTTAATGACTTGTAAGGTATTTTTTTCCTTGGAATTTTTTTTCTTCTTGGGAACTGTCTGACAAATTGCTTCAATATTGCATACAGTCTCACCTGGGGTCAGGTAATTCATAAAAAATGCCACCAGGTGGTGCTGTCATTTTTGTAATCTTTATAGTATCAAACTTTGGGACTGTGTGCCACTACTGTACATGTATATAGCAGTACAGTGTTTGTATTACAATATTATCATCAAAACTGTTGTGGGGGAATGCTTTAAGTGTACAAACAGGTGTTTGCCAGTTTGGCTTCTATCAGCTTTGCAAAGGAACTGACAATATAATTATTAATTTTTTCTTTAGTGATTTTTAAATTGGTGTCATAATACATTACCTACCCACTACATTTGGTACATGATCTCTTTAGTTCCTATCAACTCCAAAACATAGAAACTATTTCTCCAAATATGTTCCTGTGGACTGAAGGCTAAAGGGACACCCTCTACTGGCTAGCCAACTTGATTTCCACAACAACTCCATCCAATGACCAACCCAAGGACACCAGCAGGAAAAATGGTGCAGTAGATGCTCCATGTTACCTCCTGTCTCTGCACCAGGTAGAGGAGGCATGAGAACTCTAGTGGCAATGACACAGAAGTGCTACCAGATACTACTGGGACAGCCCACAATATAGACTTGATAGCTAACCACTTTGGAAACCTGGGTCTTGGGTCACCAAAGAAGCTTTGACCCCCACTGCTGAAGCCAATGTCTCAAAAGACAGAGGAGCAGGAGAAAGTGGGGAACCCCTTCTCTGTGTACATCAAAGAGGAGACCAAGGTCATGTCACACGACAGAACAGTTGGAGATTTTGATGGGCAACTGGTCTCATGTGTTCAACTTGTTGCAGTTGCTTCCAAAGCCTTGGAGTCTTCCCAAAATGTATTGAGTTCTGGTTTCCACTTGGGACTTTAAGCCTTGTTGAGCTCAGGAGTTTGATACCTTATGCCTTATGGAAAGAAGTCTCCACCTGGTGTCAACTTTCTGCACAGAATAATTGACTGGATTATCATGGACATAAGGATCTTCCTATTGGCCTTGTCCAGATCTGATATCAAAGCACTAACCCAGAGCCAACTGCTATGCAGGCTCGCCAACTGCTGAAAACTAGATCCTGACATTTGCAAGGTTCTCAATATTACAGGGCAGTTGGAGCAATCCATGGCTCTGTTATTACACCATGCCCTCAGAAATATAGTTCACCTCAACATCAATGTTATGTTGATTCACTGACAGGCCTTTAAAATGTCGGCAATCAACTAACATCTGGGCTCACACTTGTATAAATCGCCAATGGTCCAGATGTGGTTATTTGCATGACCCCGAAGTGCTGCAGTCAGCAACACAGGACCGTCACCAGGAGTCTCATCTGCAGATGCAGCAGACCTTCCTACAGCAACACCACCAGGAAATGTCCTTGGGTGGTGGTGGTAGAAAATGGAAGCAATTCCATGGATCAACAAGGCAAGAAAGACAAGTGGTGGCCAAGGTGACGAAGGTCACAGCAGGCATGGAGGAAGAGGCAGAGAAGGGGCAGCAGGTTCAGGTCCACAGCCTGACAGCTGGTGCACCTGACATTGCCCACCAGTTGTCCTTCACCTCACACCTACCCATCGCTCACAAGCCCCAACAGGTGGGAGACAGGTTGTCCTGATACGCACTGATCAGATTGCACTGCTACACTGAAGATATGGATATTTTAAATCTGGGAAGTGCAGGCTACAATTTTTGCTTTTACTAAATAAGGTCCACCTCCCTTGTCAAACTCTCCAATTCATTTTCCTGTCTGAATTTGTAACAGGATCACTGGAGAACTTAAAGGTCTGTCTTGCAGACAGGGATAGTAGAGAGTTGTGTTTGTTCTTTTTGAGACAAACTGTCCCCCACTACTTTTAAAGTGTATCATGCCAAGTGGTCTTAAAGTTTGCCAAGCCGGGTTTGATACAGCAACCTGAAGAAGCCCCTTGGAAGGCCTCCATTCTTACTATAGCAAACTTTTTTTTTTGATGCACCTCTTTAATAAAGGTCTGGAGGTTTGTATTAAAGCATGCTATAGTTGTGATCTCTTCCTCTGAAGACATGAAAGGCATGCCAATGTTGGCTTAGGCATGGTACTATCATGGCTTATGGAAAGATCTTTCATAGGCTGGTAAGAGGCAACATCTTTCATCAGTGGGACTTCTCAGTGGTTCTTGTCAGCCTCTGCTCTTAGAGTTTGGAATGTAAGAACAAATCACTTGGGTCAAATTATCTATCTTATAAGACAGTCTTTTTTATCACAGTGGCTTCTGGGGCCAGCAGAGGTGAACTTTCCATTTTTTTTCCCCTTTTTTTAACCATTCTTAGTTTGGTTGGTCGGAAGACCACACAGAAGTAGTTTTGAAACCTAACCCTTTATTCATGAGTAAGATGCACGCTTCTGATCAGCCTGTCACCACCTTTGTGGGCTTTTCTATACAGACTCTGTGTGCTAGTTTGGATGGGCAGGATCCTGATGTATCACTCTGCCCAGGTAGAGCACTTAAGGTCTACTTGGAACAGATCCCATCAAGAAAGGCAGATACCCTTTATTTCTACCTCTAAAGAAACAGGCTTTAGTTTTTGTGTACTCTCCAGAAATCGTGCAAACACTGTTTCAAGCTGGGTCACTACGGCAATCAAATTGCCCCGATTAGCAGCAGATAAGATTCCAGAGCTCAAATAATTGCAGTAAATTAGACGTCATGAGGTCAGAGCCATCACCTCCTCTTGGGATGCCCTTATGCAAGTTGCAGTAATGACGGCATGCCTGTGGAGGTCACACAATACTTTCTCTTAATTTTATTTGAGGGACCTGTCCTATGGTGAAGGACAACTGATGACTAAAAGCATACCAACACCCTAAAAGTGTAGGGCATGGTCTAGCTCAGGATCCTCTGGTTATCATATCCTCTCAGGGTTGGCTTCTTCAGTCAACACATCATTTATTCATCCCTTTTTGGGATCTGTTATTTCAAGTGGAAGGCTTCCAGAAACAATTCCTTTGTCCTGGAGTCTGAATCATCTCCCTCCTTCTCTCAGCTAGAAAATCTACCAAATGTTGTGGATTGGTAATATATTATGACACAAATCTATGCAGTATATTTTAATTTCCATATTTGTAACTAACCTACTCGATACATAAAAGCTTGCCCAGCCAACCCCACATATCAGATCATTCCAAGATTAGTCTGTTGTGAAAAACAGATGTGATTGGTCAATACTGGAGGTCAAGAACAAGGCAAGGAGGCCACTGAGTAGAGTGCCCCATTGGCCTCCAGTCAAGAGGAACACATACACGGAAATAGTTTCTGATGGGATGAAGTTTTGGAGTGGATACAGTTTAAACATATCATATACTAAATGTAATGAATAGGTAAGTATTACTAACAAATAAGGAAATTAAAATAAATGAAATAAGATATAGCACAAAATGTCACCTGGAGTAACCTAGCTCATACTTTTTCCACCAGGTGGCATGGCAAACTTTGTTATTATATAAACTTTTGTGCATTAAGGCCACTTGTGACTTCTCCAGAATGACTGAAGAGAGTTCTGTGAAATTTTATCAGACTTTATTCTGACTTAAGATGATGAATGTTTGCCAGCTTTATGGGGATATGTTAATTTTTGACCAAGTGTTGGACCTTGGGCCCATGTTTACTGTTAAACATAAAGCCCAATGTGCCAATGGGGTTTCTTTTGCTGTTCACTTTGATTATGAGTGACCCTAAAAGGTCCGGCTGACATATTGGCTTGCACCTTGATCATGTTGGATCCTAGGCCCATAGTTGCTACTAAACATAAAGAGGAAAGTACTTTTAAGGTTTCTTTTTGGTTTTACTAGTTTTGACTTTGAATGCCTTTGAAAGGTCAAAGTGACATTGGTTTATATCTTGGTAATATAAAACTTTTGATCAAACTATTGATACTCACAAATACAGTACATGCTTTGAGCAGTCAAGTCTGCACTTGCAGAAGCAGATTCCAATCAGCAGAGCACAGAATCATCATGATCCTCTTGTCTTCAGGTTTGAAGTTTTTGTGTTTTAAAATTTGTAATTTTTTACCTCCTGTCTCAACCATACACACAGTTCTCTTCAAACTTGGGTAAAAATTTTGCTGGACTGCGCTCCAGCAAACTTGTTCACAAAATGTTTGAGTACAGCTATGTTATGGCATCTAAGAAATTTTCAAAATTACATAAGGATGTGTAATACTACATATGAGTATGGTTTTAAAGGGATAATAGGGTATATGTATGTTTTTCCAAAATGTTGACTGGGTCCACTTCAAACTTGGCAGAGATGTACCTTGGGTTGGTTTCTATTAACACTTATCAAATGGTCAAACTTCAGTGATCTTTTGAAGTATATTAGTTTTCACAGCAGTGCCATTTAGTGAACAACTTTGCTTGACCCTTTCACAAGGAACATATAAGTTTCATTTTAATCTGAGTGATGGTTCTGGAGAAGAAGTCGAAAAAAAGGAAACACATAAAAATCAATAAAATAAACAAATAAAATTGCAGTGCCACCTGTTGAACAAATTAAGAACTAGGAGTCCCTTAAGTGTTCCTGTGTGATATCAAAGCAATTGGGTGAGTGCTTTTGGAGAAGATATTTAAGATTTGCCCCCCCCCCCCTCCGCAAAAAACCCCACAAGAAATCATAAAATAGTCAAAAAAATTCCTTAAGCATGACCAGTTCAACAAATCTGGTAGAGATCCATCCAAGGTGCATTGCCACCCACTTTGTAGTCAATCTGGTCAACAGTTTTGGAGAAGTTGAAAATGTGAATTAGCATTAGAATGCCCATTGACTTGCATAATAATCAATAGGAAAGGTACTTTTACCGATAAGTACCCGAATTGAAAAACTTGTTAAAAATCAGGAATCCACAACAGCAGTGTAAACAGTTTTGGAGAAGTCGAAAATGTGAATTAGCATTAGAATGCCCATTGACTTGCATAATAATCAATAGGAAAGGTACTTTTACCGATAAGTACCCGAATTGAAAAAAATGTTAAAAATCGGGAATCCACAGCAGCAGTGTAAAATTTCGCTTCACCCTTCACAAGGAACACATCCACGAAGCTTCAGCTTAATTTGAGTGAAGCTTCTGCAGAAGAAGTTGAAAATAGCAAAACCACACAAAAAATCGTAAAAAAAAAAAAAAAAAAAAATTAAAAAAAACTGCTCTGCTACCTGGTGAACAAATTAAAAACTAGGAGTGTCCCTGTGTGATATCAAAACAATTGGGTCAGCAGTTTTGGAGATTTTTTAACATTCACCCCCCCCCCAAAAAAAAAGAACAAAAAAATTTATTAAAAATCCCTAAATCACTGAAGTGTCACCATTTAAAGAACTTTGTAGAGACCCATCCAAAGTGCATCCCTGCCAAGTTTGAAGTGAAACTGGCCAGTGGTTTTGGAGAAAAAGTCAAAAATGTGAATTGTGGATGGACAACGGGCCATCCTATAAGCTCAGCTGCATGACTGACAAGTCAGCTGAGCTAAAAAAAAAAGTTAGTAAAATAAGATAAACAGAATTTTAATGCTATGGGTTAATTGCCCTGACCTACAGGATTCAGGATAACTTTATTCTAACATAAACTGAAAGTACATGTAGGTACAATCAATGTTAATATTACAGTCATCCCCCTCTGATAAAACCCCCTTCAAGAGAGGCCACCCTTTCTACAAAGGTCACTTCTTCATGCAACAAAGTGGTATTTCCATTGTATTGTCCCTCTCAAGAGAGGCCACCCCTCTGATGTAGTGACTTTGAGGTTGTATTTGGGGTGGCCATATTAATTAAAGGGGGACCACTCCATACTTTATTCATAAACCACAACAATTTATAGAAAAATTGATAAATGGTTACTCTTTACACATAATAGGTCAGGGAGACCCACATTAAGACCTTTGTCAGATCCCTAGCATCATGCACTGTGCCATCCTGTGTGCATGTGAACTAATAAAACCATGAAGATCGACCTGCATATACAAAGCTGCTATATACCATAGCCATAGGAGGCAAGAAAGAACAAAAACATAAGATATATCAGGGCTGAGGAACCAGACATGCATTCATGTAAAGTACAGGGTCTAGCTCGACACTGCTGCACATGATGAATCAAGCGTATCGCTTCATGGTCACAATTTCCGGTGTCACAATGTATGTATGTGGGCTGACACTCATAACCCCCCCCCCCCATAATCACTTGGGGGAAAGATCTTGTCCGTATTTGTAGGAGCACATGCAGCTTTACTGAAGTATTTTGACACAATGGCTGTTGGATGAAACTCTGTTCTATAGTCTCAAATAGCAAAGATGAAAGAGATACTTGGGTTCACCACATTTCCAGCACTGCTTCTTACGGTACTTTTTACCAGGAACTCACCTGTTACAGGTATGTGAACCAAGCAAAATTAACTACCTGACTCCATAAACTATATGGGCATGATTTGTTCACAATGCCAACAAAAAAAACCCAACCTTTTCTTTGACATGTAATCTTGCAAAGTTTGTTAAGACAGAACTTGAGCACAGCTGGGTCTCCTCACAAATTCATTTTAAATAACTGTGTGTAACCTAATGATATATGCCTTGATAATGTTGATATTTTTACAATGTTTGCCAGTACAACACAAACAGTGGCCACCATGCATGCAGCAAAGGGGTTTTTCCCTTGGAGTCCCGGAGCATATTCAAATAGCACTTTCGGTCGTCTCAACCTTATTGAGGTGCAGTGGGGCATGGATCATAGTCTTTGTCCACCACTTGTACATTTCTTGCCTTATTTGTGTGGGACAAACATGGACGAAAGACTTCATTTATGTACATGTACATGGAGGCTCAAATCAGGCTGTGGATAGGAGGTGCACAAGGTCAAGGTCAACATGTACATGTACATATGCGAACATGAACCTTTTTTTTGTTTCTGGAGGGGGGTTAGTGAAATTTAAGGTATACACATGCCTGTAATTGATCATCCTGCATGCTTTCTATGTTCATTTAAAATCTACATAGACAAAAATACTTTGAAACATAAAGATCAAAATTTGACTTCACTGATACTGTAACATTAATGATAAAAGAAAGAAAAGGAAAACAAACATTGGATCAATTTAAAAAAAGTGCCGCATGTGATCATTCAAACCAGAAAACAACTATGTATATGTACAGGTATATATGTCTCAGTGCATGGATTCATAAGCAGTCCGTGCTATACTAAAATATACACCTGTGCTGTCAATTTTGCAGTGTTGTAGAAAATATTGGTAACACAAGAGTTTCCAAGAAACCTGAGATTTCCTCTTCCAAGCACAGTAATTCCTTTTCAGACAACATCCAACCAGACTACCCTGTCTTGCTTGAGGTGTTTCAGAGGTCGTGTCTTTGGGTCACAGTAAAAGGCTCTTTAACTCATTCTGTGCCAGTCCCTGATTTTTCCGTATATTTACCTAGATTTAAGACGACAATTGCATATTTAAATTCTTCATAAAAAGAGCTTTCCTTCAAGTACCAACATACCTGTAGTCTCAAGTTCTGGCACTGCCTGGCAAGTCATGCTGCAGCTGCCCTTGCAGCAACTGCAGCATGACTTGCCAGGCAGTGCCAGAACCACTGACCAAGGTCTGTGACGTATGGAATGAGTTAAGAACACAAGTTCTTTTCATGCCTCAGTGGATAGCATGCGACATTCAGGATAAAATAATGCAAAGCATCCTACCTAGATATTATACATACTATAGAATCATGCACTGCACCTGCAATTTACCAAAAATATTTTTTCATAATATACATGTAATCATACAAATTTGTATTTTATTGAGCCAATGCTCTTTTCTGCCCATTTTTCATTGTAAAACTGCTTATTATAAATATTCACAGAAACCAGCAAGTTAAAGGACAAAATATATACATATTCTCAATATCTGTGCCTCAATTCTTTCAACTTCCAAATATGTTGGCCATTTGTGCTTGCTAGTCAGAAACAGAAAACTTCTTTATGCTCATTCAGGCAAAACAGAGAAAAGCTACTCAGTCACTCTCAAACAGGCTCAATTGCAGTAACATAGAATCTAATTACAGAAATGGGCTAAAATAGACCACAAAGTTTATCAACCATGGCAACAGTAGATGCTACAATGTTTTTTTTTTTCAAACAAAACATGTATTATACAGTATGTCACAACAATTTAATAATTATATTGGCCATAGAGGTTCACGTTAAAAAAATATGTTGCAAGCACATGAGTCCTGTGTTGGTAGAATAGTGTAAATATATAGTCCTGTATCAAGAAATGTTTAAACAGATAAAGAATTACTACTTATACATGGCATGTTTTGATGGATGGTCATTGTCAGACAGTCACAGACCAAGAGTATTTCACTCTTTCCAGCTCAAGTTGCCCTGAAAGTGCTTGAATGTAAATTGTTGTCTGCCCTTATGTTTTCTACTTACATTTATCCACACCAGAAAACATTTTTGCTTAGATTTGTATGTAAGACTACTCACAATAGCACACCCAGGCCAATCAATAGCTTTCCTTGTTGCTGCGTCCACCCCGCCCTAAGAAAAGCTGTTGACTCAGTCACACTATGCCCAGGAATGGGTTAAAACAAGTGATTCATCAGTTCTAAGCTTTACAAAAATCAACCATACAATTAATGGGGGAAAAAAGTACATGTAGACCATATGTCTGTGGTTAAGATGAAAGGACGGGAAAAGAATCAAAAGATACTTAAAGCATATATCTACTCAATAATAGACATGTTCCAACTTGGGGGCATAAATTTCTGCACTGGTAGTGATGGACATGTGTATGTATTATTGCTGATTGACTTGTTTCTCTCGCAGGAGTAAACTATGTGTACTTCTGCACACCAACAGCAAGTGTCAACAGTACCAGCGTCATGATCAGCACTCCTGGCTACCCTGCATATTCCAAGAGCAACAACTGCTCTTGTACCATCACGGCTATAAACACCCTTGAACTGGACATACAACTACAATTCGAGACTGACGTCATGGTGTCAAAGGCTGACACCTGTGATGCTGTATTGCACCTGCAGAAATCCCAAGACCTGCCCTTCTTCGTGTGCGATCAATCACAGTCATTTAGGGACACTTTACAAGCCACAAGGTCCTACTCCATCAACTTATTTGCGCCTGCTGGACTACGCAGTAGGGCACAAATCTCACTCGCTGGTAAGAATGACGGCTTCGTAAACACAGAAGAACATTGTAAACTCCCTGGTAGAACATCCACTTCTGACATACCCACTGTAATTTCTGCAACAAACAATATTAATCGCTAAAGCGCTGATTTAAGACTGAGTCAACAGCTTTCCTGGGGGCACTTTGCGTGCAATGCGCACAAAGTGCCCCCAGGAAAGCTGTTGACTAAGACAAATTTTTGCTTTAGACTAGGCATGCTGGTATATGAATAAAATGTATCTTCATGAGGAATTTGAATCTTTTAACCATTCTATGTTTAACAGTAATGAGAAAACGACTATAGCAGTGATTAGCACTTTAAGGGTTAATACTTTCATATTTTTCCTAAATGAGGTCCTGAGCATTATGACTAGACATTTAAGTATCTTAGGTGCATGTATAAGGTTCAAAACTTAATTGGGATACAACAAATGAGCTATCATACCAATTTATTCAATTTCTGACAATTTTCATTTATAAACATTGATACATCTTTCTTTTTGTGTGATATTTTTTAATAAACTGGGCATCTGAACCTGTTGTAGTTTAGTCGTACAAAATCCTTTTTGTCTGTAAAATGCCATGTCATGTGTTGTTACTTTCTTTTCATTGCATGAACTTCAAGCTGGGTAAAAAAGTATCCACTACAACCTCTGATTGATTCATTTGGAATGAAATTAAGATATATCAAAGTGAAACAAAAATCCATCTTCCTGAAATTGGTATGCTTATTCACCTACCTGGATCAAAGTTAGACAAACTCTTGTACTCTCAATACAATAAATATCATACCTGTTGTAATCAGTTTTCACACTATCATTTGTCATATTTCATACTAGCCCTAGGAGACTCTTCCACACACTGAGAGCATGAATGTCTCCCTCAGTGTGTGGAGGAGTCACCTGGGGATAATTTAATACCAGTTCTTTGTTGAAGGCATTTCTGCCTGAGTTAGCAACCTCGAGTCCCTCACAACTCTGTTGAATACCAGGTAAATTCAAGATTGGTACAGTGTATATAACATCTCAATGATGTAAAGCTTATTAGCCCATGGTGTAAAGCCTTTTAGCTGCATGAATATTTGAATATGTATACATGGGAAATCTTCACATGGCAAGTGGGAAAAAAATGAATTAACAAAAGTATAGCCTTGTGTGCTACTCATTTGTTTTCTGCAGTTCAAGGTGCAGCTGTGTCTCCAGGCTTTATAGTATCATGTGGACCTGTATCGCCACAGGTGGCCAAGGCTTCCCTGGAGCAGTGTATCTGTGGCACCCTTCCTACTGCTGTTCCCATTTACCAGCTGAACATAGGAAACCGTGAGGAAAACTTTCGATCTGCATCTCTTTTCCACAATCTTTGACTTTTTTTCATTGAAAAGTTTGGGGTTTTTTTTCTTTTTTTTTGTTTGTTTAATGGTACATCTCGACTAAATTTGAAGTGAATCCAGCCAGCTAGTGGGTTTTGGAGAAGTTGAAAGTGCAAGTTACCGGCCATTACAATCCCTATAGACTTACAAAGTAATCAACAGGAATACATGCATTAACCGAAAAGTAACCAAACTGAAAAATTTGTGAAAAATCAAGGATTCAAATTCTTGCCATTTAATGAACTGTGTCTTCCACAAGGAATATTTCTACCAAGCTTCTGTACAATCTGGTGATGGTTTTACGTATAAAGTTGAAGGCTCAACACATAAAAATTCATGAAAAAATGTAGTTCCAGCAGGTGAACAAATTAAGGTCTATGGGTCCCCAAAGTTGTCCCTATGCAAGTTCAGTGCAATTGGCCAGGTGGTTTGGGAGAAGATTTTGCTGAAAAAGGAACAAAGAAAAAATCATTAAAATCCAAAAATCACTGGAGCATACTATTTCAACAAATCGGTTGAGACCCACCCAGGATACATATTCATCAAATTTGAAGTGAAATCTGGCCCAGTAATTTTGGAGACAAAGTCGAAAATGTGAACAGTAGATGACAGCTGACAGATGAATGACAGACAAATGAGAGATGTCTACCCAAGACAAAGTCGAAAATGTGAACACTAGATGACAGCTGACAGATGAATGACAGACAAACGAGAGATGTCTACCCAAGACAAAGTTGAAAATGTGAACAGTAGATGACAGCTGACAGATGAATGACAGACAAACGAGAGATGTCTAACCATCACATATGTTCTGCTGACTGAGAAGTCAGCTGAGCTAAAAATCCAAAAGTCAGTGGTGCAATATCCTTTGAAGAAACTTGGTAGAGACAACCCAAGCTACAATAGACCTGTTCATACCGACTCGTACCGAACTTTTCCGGACCCTAATTAATTATGCATTCCATTGTTGGCCTGATTGTCCAATCAGCAAGTGGCCGAGTTGGGCCCACACTTTCATATGTTCACAACGGATGTCACAGCTAACACTAGTGATTACAGCATGGATTGTGCTGAACAGTGCAAATCTTTTTCTTAAAATGTCACATCAGTGGTGAAATGTGCATGTTTAGTTTGCTGACGGTTTGATTTTTCATTAAACCCACGGACATCCTGTGTTTTACTTTCTGATCCTTCCATGTTAAATCCAGCTAGCGTGGTCGTGCACAAAATGTAAACAAAGCAGGCTGCGCTTCCCAAACTCGGGCCGAAGTGAACTGAATAAACCCGAGTCCTATCCTCTTTTGCATCAAGTTTGCAATAGATCCAACAAACAGTTTCTGAGAAGTCGAAAATATAATTAAGTTTGACCATGCAATGCATGGATTATCAATGGACACCTGACCAATGATGGATGACTGAGCATCCTATAAGCACAGTGACTTGTCAGCTGGAAACTGGTGTTTACACAGTCATAAGGGAAGTTTTACAATTTTAGTATGATCCAAATAAATGACTCATAGCCATTTCATAACTCTATATTGTACTTTGATCAGGTCTATTTCAGTACGCTGTCAGTTTATGCAAAAGCTCTGAAGGTTGGCGGATTCTTAATGGGCAGAGCAGGTGCGGAGGGAGTACATCATGTTCTGTACATATTATATCAAGCAATAATTTATAAACAATTTTTGATTGCAGTGCTATCTTAAAATTTATAAAAGTCTATTGCTGACAGGTGCAAATAAAATTTTAGCTATTAGGAATTCATTTGGGACACTTATAAGCGGTACCATAAATTTCTCCATAAAGGGTTCCTTGAAAAATACAAAAAGATATATACAACTGTCTTTACCAAAAGTATAAAACCATACAAGGCCCTCACATTTAGTACTGTACATACATATGAGGGCTAGGTGAAGTATATATCAAAGAGTATGGGCAATGAAAGCAGTGCTCAGCTTTTATAGAAATATCATTAACTAAATGAGATTAAAAACTAGAGTGCCATTTTTGCCTGGTGTCTTCAGTATCTCATCAAAAGCTTACTTTTAACGAGATATTGAAGAGCTACACTGTGCATGGTTGGTGTGCATGTAAAATGGACTGAACATATTTGATTTATACAACTGCAAAAATGAACTTAATACAAGACATGCATATTAATTTCCCACCACAAGTGCATAACTGGTTGTCATAGTAACCATAGTCTGGCCTGGTGAGATATGGGAATATACCTGTTCAGGCAAGTGGGATGTTACCAGTATTTTGGAAATAAAGAATACTTAGTACAGACAGTTGGAAATGGCTTCTTATGTCCAGTTTCCAAAACACTAAATGAATAGGACTTTGGTATTTGTAAACTTAAATTTCTCTAAAAGAAACACTAATTTTGTGATAAAGGGGTTTCTATCCCTGTTTGTGACACTGATATACCCGTGTGTCCTCTGTGATTGACGGGCCTGAGCCCTGTGCTTTGTGGCGGGAAATTAATTTATATGCATGTCTTGTATTGACTGTTTCCCTTTCCATTGTCAAACAAAGCCACATGCTTTTAATACATATGCCATACAGCACTAATATTCCAAAGGATCAAAACTCAACATTTTGTCAAACATAATAGCAACTCGACCCTCCATTTACAAAGGGGGTTATGGCTTCAGATAATGGCCAAGGAAGACTGAGTTATGCTTCTTGTTATGTGAATAATGTCCTCAGAAAAAAGGTGCTGCACCTGCATGCTTACAATAGCAAAGGCAAATCAATACAATTGTTGGCTAAAATAGCAAAGGCCTTAATTAGTATGCTGGTACAAGTAATAAGTTTGCCCGAGTGCAAGGTACGGAGAATAAGAAAATGTACAAATACTAGTTGATATGGAGTACGGAAATTAAAATGGGCTGCAAGTATATACATTGTAAGTATGGCAAATAAAAACGCCCAGTTCGCAGGTACAGAAAACCCCTTACCCTCCCCCACCATGTCATATCTGCTTCAATTACAGTAGCAACTCTCACATTACGATATTAATGCTAATCATCAAAGAATCTATTTTTCCCAATGAAGTTTTCATTTTGCCTCATGCCATATCTTTTCATACCCATGGAGAGAGTACATGTACTTTGTATTTCAGAGTTTATGGTTGGCTGCCTGGCTGCTCTCTGCTTTCTGATATGTGTTGCAATCATCTGGGTTATCTCTAAGTATTACAATAGGTATGTTCATGATTCTTTTTTGTATGATCTCATTTGAGGTCTGCCAGCTTTACATGTCATGTAAATTTCTCTTTGTGAAAGACTTTCACTAACACAATAAGATAAAGCTTTAGCTGTATGCACAAATAAGTGTCATGCTTCAACAAAACCCCTCTTTTCACACCATTGATAGAGCCTTGTTAAGTTTTATTCAAAGAAATTACTTTTGTTGTGGTTCGAGTATTCATACTACAATCTAAGCATTTATCATCTTAACATTGGCATCATTTCATCCAACATGTATTTACATCTCTGCAAACTGTATGCAGGTAACTGTGGCGACTTTTTTTTGATACTTGCGCCATAAGCTATCATTTGTTCTCTTTGTTCTAGTCCACTTTGTCTTGTACATAGTGCCGTGTGTCTCTCTTGTACTGGAGAACCCTCAGATTATTATCAGTTGTACTACTTAGATAATCGAGTCTAAATAAATACAGTGGTACCTGCTCTAAAGACCACCTCTCGTAAAAGACCACACTAGATTTTAAGATTGCCCTTTCAAGACACTGGCTTTTACTTTCTTTGCTAGCTTACCTGCAGTGAAAGACCACCTGTCATATGTGACCACTTTTGTCTGGCATTATGGGTGGTCTTAAATAGCAGGTACCACTGTACATCATTATTATTAAACTATTTTAAAGGGTCAAGTTTAAAAATTTAGTGACTGAGTCAACAACTTTCCTAAGCTCACTCCCGACACAATGCATGCTCAGTGTATTGAGGAAAGCTGTTGGCTAATGGCATATTATTTTAATGACAAATCAACCAACCAACCAACCAACCAACCAACCAACCAACGAACAAACAAACAAACAAACAAACAAATAAATAAAAACATGACACTTATGATACCAGATGCTTACTGGTAACACATTACATGCAGATAGATAAATCAGCCAGGCCCCTTAGAGTTAAACATGAAAGTATGTTATGTGAAATACATCCTGATATCTCTTCTTGTATTGGGCTCCTTTCACATTTTGCTTGAACACATCTTTGTAATTTTATATCAACAGCACATTGTACATATCAGCAAAAAAATTGTGAAAGAATTTACGATTTTGTGGAATTCAGAATAAATATACCACAAAAAAAAAAAAAAAAAGAGGGTTGACCCTGCCTCAGTATCACTTGCTTCATTGACCATTTGCAACAGACTGTCTATCCTGAGAAGAGTTTGATGGAACTAAGTGGGAAATGGGCAGGCCTTGATGTCTTTAGTGTCAGAAAGTTGAAGTTGGTGCTTATGGTACATGCTGGTATTACAAATGGTGGTGGTGTTGGTCCTAAATTGAACCCTTTTCCACTGAATTAAGACTGAGTTTAAGACTGGGTCAACAGCCTTCCTGTGCATATGTTAGATACTAAGCACCCAACATATGGCAAGGAATGCTGTTGACCTGGGGTATGTTTTCTGTACTGTAGGTCTCATCTACCATTCTGATTCAAATTGTTACCCCTCTGCTTAACACCATATCTACAAAAGTACTCACTTTACAGAGACTAAATCTTTATCACAAGGTTCTATTGAGGTGCTTCAGGTGCCTAATGAAAAGTAGATCACTAGATCACATAGTTAGGTCACAGTACTACATTGAAGAAAAAAATGGCGTTAACACAATATCTAAAAAAATGTCAAATGTAGCTTCATCAATTAATTATGACAGTTACTTCTTAGGATGCCTCAGAAGCCTATCGAAAACTAGGTCACTGGGTTACATATTTAGGTCACAGTGCTACATTGAAGAAAAATGGCGGTACCATGTTATCTTCAAATATTAATTATTCATTGTAGCTGCACCAATTATTTATGACAGTGGGTCCGAAGGATGCCTTAGACACCCAGTAAAAACTAGGTCACTGGGTCACATTTTTAGGTCACAGTGCTGCATTGAAGAAAAATGTCCTTGCCGTGATATCTCTGCTCATTGCATTTTGCACCAAAGCTTTGTCACTAGGTCAAACAGTAGTAACCTTGACCTACCAGAGAGATATTGTTGTCACCTAGGCATCCGTCCATCTGTCTGTCCGTATGTCCAGGCCGAGGGGTTTTCAGTCATTAACCAGCTTCTAGCTTTTACTTAGTGTTGAAATTAGTCAAGAAATCATCAAGGCAGATGACACTTGACCACCAGCTGATTTTGGCAGGTTTAAGGGGGGCAGGGGTAAGCAATTTGTTAATCAGAGTTTGGCTGTGATGCCTGTGAAATTCTACAGTTGTTGGCAGTGCACAGTGTACATCTCCTACCAAGCAAAACTGACTTTATTCCCTGCTGATGCACCAGTAAACGCTGTCTCTGATAGTTTTGAATTGTTATCAAGAAGCTAGTGTGCTCACACACCATGCATGTATTATAAGCTGTACTACATTTAAAATTGGACCCACGCACTAAGAATCTTTGACTTTATTAACAGTACATGTACTTATTTTAAGTATTTAACTTACTTCAGTGACAAAACTTATTTACTTAAGTAATTCAGTTACTCGAACAAGAAATTTACTTGCTTATTAATTTATTTACTGGACACAAGTGATGATTACTTTCTCAAGTAATTAACTTACTTTGATTTACTTATTTAGTGTAAAAATATGTCGCTGACGTAAAAGAATACTTAAAGTATGAATTAAATTACTTAAAATAAGTAATTAATTACTGAATAAGCAATTAATTGACTTAAATAAGTAATTAATTGATTTAGATAAGTAATTAATTGATTTAAATAAGTAATTAATTGACTTAAATAAATAAATAATTAATTAATGTAAGTAAAAGATTTGTTAGTGTGATATATAGTGCCCCTATGTGCCAAGTATGTAGCACAAGACTACTTGCCACATAGAAAGCCTCTTAATGGTTATCATACTCATTAGAGAAGTCAAGGTAAGGGGTCATACTTATGTCGGTGCATGATGACACAAATGCTCTGCTGACATGGATCATCTTAACATCCCTACTCCACTATTGTGCTTCCAGAACATACACAAAGAAAGAACCAGGAGAGACTGCCAGTGCTGCGGTACCCTACACAAACCCTCTGTCTGGTCAGGCCGTCAGAGGACAGCCACCAACTAACAGAGACCCAGAGCTCAATCTCAATGTGTGTACCTTGCCTAGTGGGGATTCTCCTGGCCATTTGGGGCCATTCAGTGCTCACAAAAATTCTGCGTTCAAGGGATCAACAGATTCTGGACTATCAGGCTCAGGCCTGTCAGGGTCAGGCTTGGATATTGATTCTCCTGGGTACAGTAACCTCAAGCAGGAAAGACATCCAAGATATGCAGAGTTTATATCACCTCAGGATATACAGCCCCAGCTGAGACAAGCTCATCCCCGTGATTCTGACTCAGGATACAGCACCCAACATAGACCATCCAGATTGGCAAGGGCACCTCTTGCTAGCCCACAATACCATCAATCCTACTCAAACAAAGCTTACATCCAAGGCTCAAATGATAGACTTGATGACTTTGATCAAGGGAACCCTGAAGATGGCAATATAGCTTACATGCCAGGGACAGAGGGTGGCTATCCTGACAGTTCTCAGGATTTTCATGACACTAGTTCATCTCATGTCTAGCCCAGCCTTTCACAATCATATGGTCACTGGTACATTCAAGAAGGACCTCTGTATACACATAAATTGGTCACAAGTTTGCAATGGTCAAGCCAACGCCACAAAATACCAGATATATTCTGCATTAGAAACCATGGTTAGTATTAGAGCATAATTTTGTTTTTTCTTCAGATCCCAAGATTGAAATTTGGGATTTGGCTTGTATAAGTTCCTGGCTCTTTCAGTGCACTTGATAAGACACAGATATATGTGGATACAATATATTTTTAGGATACATGTTTGTAGATTTTGGCAAAAAACATGTTTGCTAAAAGATCGTGGTTAAAACAGAATATATTATCATTATGTTGACCAAAATGAACATGCCTTTTGTGCACATTGCAATTTAAACTCACCAAGTTGACTCACTCCCAGAATCACAACTCGGGTGTTAGCTTGAAAAGATGAATATTGCTGCACAGCAAATTAGTGTGTGTGTCTTCAAAGCAAATTGGTATGGCAATGTACAACTATTCCATAACACAGGAGTAGAAGGTGGAATGGCATCTCTATCTATTATAGCTTTCAAGTTATTCAAGATTTAAAATTTTCAATGGTGCTACTTAGCATAATTTAAATTGCTACAACGTTTGTTTTTAATTCATTAGGTGCGCAATGGTCAATAACCCCCTAGTAGAAGTTGGAATGACATCTCTATCTACCATGGTGTTGAAGATATTCAAGATTGAAAATTTCAAATTCTGCTAATTAGCATAATTTAAATTGCTACAACTTTTGTTTTAAATCCATTACATGCACAATGGTCAAAAAAGCCCTAGTTGAAGCTTAAATTACATCTCTATCTATAATAGTTTTAAAGATATATTATGATTTAAAATTTCAAATGCTGCTAATTAGCATAATTTAAATTGCTACAACTTTTGTTTTAAATTCATTAGATGTGCAATGGTCAATAACCCTCTAGTGGAAGTTGGAATGACATCTCTATTTTTTATATTTTTGAAGATATTCAAGATTTAAAATTTCAACTACCTCTAATTGCATAATTTTAAACATCTTCATTCCTCTGTATAAAAAGGCCCAATGCCTTGTATGGAGGTACAATCATGCCAAGGTTGGAGTTTCTATGTATAATAGTGTCAGAGAAAAGTGTCGGACAAATTCGCTGGTAAAGAAGAAAGAAAGAACTAGAAAAGAAGATTTGCTTCACAGCAAATCAGTCTGGGTGCCCTCAAAAATGAGAACAGTATGAAACACTAGACTTTTCCATTGTTCAACATAATCTAATTTTTTTATATTATGCTTATTTGCATAAATTAGAATGCTACAACTTTGGTTCTTGGTTCATTGGATGTGGCCATGTCACCAACTTATAAAGTGAAGTTTGAATGACACTGCTATCTGTAATAGTTTTTAAGCGATTCAAAGACTTTAATTTTGAATATTTGCCTAATTTGCATGTATTAAAAGCCTACAACTTTGGTTTATAGTTCATCGGGTGGGCTATCTCACACACCTACAAACTGAAGTTGGAATGGCACCTCTATGTATTATAGTTTTGAAGTTATTCAAGATTTAAATTTCTTGTATTCATCTTATTGGCATAAATTAAAATTGCACAATTTTAGATCATGGTTCATTGGATGTAGCTATGTCACAAACCCATAAATTAAAGTTGGAATGGCACCTCTATCTATAATAGCTTTGAAGACATTCAAGATTTAAATTTTGCATATACGCCTAATTAGTAACAATTAAAATCCTATACCTTTGGCTCATGGTTCATTTGATGTGGCTTTGCCACAAACCTATGAATTGAAGTTGGAATGGTATTTCTGTCTATAGTACTTTTGGAGATATTCAACTTTCAAAGTTTTCAATGCCCTTTATTAGCATAAGTTGAAATTCTACAACTTTCATTTACTGTCCATTATATTGGCAGGTGTCACAAACCTTTTTTATGAGCTCACTAAAACTTTGTATCCATCTGCAATAGTTTGGAAGATATGGAGCTTTTAAAATTTAGAAAGGCCTGAATTTGCATAATTTTAAACATGTAGATTATTCCAAATCAGAGGGTCAACTTCCCTACTAGCTCTTTTACCACGCCAAGTTTAAACATTGTAGCTTGCGCGGTGTTTGAAAAAAGCTCCAGACAAATTATGTGGCGGAAAGAAGAAGAAAAAAGGAATCTTGAGACAACAGTATGTCCCGGTTGGCACCCAGATATAATGACTAAACAGACCTTGTATTTTGAGCCATTTGCACTGGCACATAGTGTAAAACATATTCCAATCTAGCCTGCTACAATAATTGTCAGTATCTTGCCACTGTGATGCTAGAAAATATATAGCCTGATACAACAACTCTCAGCATCCTGCAACAACTGTGCTATATATATATATGTGGTACTAGAATATATAGCCTGATACAGCAATACTCAATATATATAGCCGAATACAATGGTGGTTAGTGTTTCACAACAACTTTCAAAAGTGCTCACCAGTTTTCAACAAAACTCGGTAGATAAGTTCTCAATAGCTCTCAACAGGTTTCCAATATACTCAGTTGTACTCAACAAATCACATTTTTGCTCTCTAAGTATCAACAGTTTTACAACAGAGGAGTGTGTAAAACAGAAAAGTCAGTATCTCTTTGTCATTTTTCTTGCACAGCCAGTCAGTGAGTGAAGCCCCTGGGATCAAATGTCCTTCATGAATAATAAATGAGGTGATCTGTATCCAACCATCAAAGAGCACTCAGTCATTACATAATACAGCAATGTGTGAACTTTTCCAATGTGAGCTGGTTGTACAATCAGTGGTCTGGCTTTCCAAATAGGCTGTCACTGGCAGTGAATGCTTTAGTAGAGCACTGTCTGTAATCTATTGTGTAGTGTTGCAGAAATCTTTCAGCAAAGGCTCACCTTTTACACAAAGGCACAGGCATACAGTATTGGAGGGGAAGTTGTTGGCAAGTGTGTTACCAATCAATCAATCAATCAATATTTAAACCACCAAAAGACCAGTTTGAGCACCTGCAAGAACTGGTACCAGGAATGTACACAAAGCAGGCTGGGGTAATAAAAGCCTAAGGAGCTGTCCAAGAAGGCCCCATATATCCTTGAAAAATGACACCACTTGTTCCTTGGCCAAGCTAAAAAAAATGCTCCAAATTAGCATAATTTGAAATTCTACAACTTTCATTTTCTGTCCATTATATTGGCAGGTGTCACAAACCTATACATGCACATTGATATTTTGTGTTTATCTGCAAAAGCAGAAGGGGCTGTCCAAGAAGGCCCCATATATCCTTTAAAATGACACCACTTATCCTGAGCCAAGCTGAAAGTGCCCCGAATTAGCATAATTTGAAATTCTACAACTTTTATTTACTGTCCATTGTATTGGCAGGTGTCACAAAGCTGGACCTGAACATTGACATTTTGTGTCTATCTGCAATAATTTGGCAGACATGGAGCTTTTTAAATTTTAATGGCCCCTCATTTGCATAATTTTAAACATTGTGACTATTCCAAACCAAATGGCAAAATTTGATTGGTATGTCAGTCGCCATGGCAAGTTTGGTGGTTTTGGAAATTATAGTGTCTGAGAAAAACTCTGGACAAATTTGGGTGCCATGGAACACGAGTAAAAACAATATGTCTGGGTTGGCACCCAGACATACATACATAAATAAATGAATGAATGAATGAATGAATGAATGAATGAATGAATGAATGAATGAATAACGAAAGAAAGAAAGAAAGACAGAAAGAAAGACAGAAAGAAAGAAAGGATAGAAAGAAAGAAAGAAAAGAAAGAAAGAAAGAAAGAAAGAAAGAAAGAAAGAAAGAAAGAAAGAAAGAAAGAAAGAAAGAAAGAAAGAAAGAAAGAAAGGAAGGAAAACAAAATGTCTGGGATTGCACCCAGACATAATTACTCAAAATTTACAGTATTTTCTCAAATGTCACAAACCTGACACATTACGTTGTTACATTGACTCAGTGTTGGCAGTGAAATAGAGCTTAATTGTTTGGAGACTTTCAAAAGTGAGGAGTAGGTGTCATTAGGGGGGTTGTTTTACATTTCTGGTGCAAGATGTCCATTTTTGCAGTACTTGTTAGGATTTCCCTTGGTTTGTACAGGTGGTCTAGCTGCAACTGTTTATTTTACAATCACTGGGACTGAATATAAGGCCCCAGTTTGTTTCTACTTCAGTTATACATTGGCACGTGGTTTTACTTAAGGATTAGCTATCCAGCTAGAAAGGGTATACATATTGGTTCAGGGTAAGTCAAATTGTTCTTATGTGAACCTGTACTAAACAAATTTAGCAATTATGTTCTGTTTGAAAGGTTTTCTTCTTTCATAATGAAACTTTGCATTTGTGAGCAAAACTTCACGTATTCAGCTAATTCATCATTTGCCACGTTCATATTTATTCATCATTATGTGGGTTGTCTTTGCTGAATATTTAGCTTAGACAAGGAGCTGCTACTCAGAGCGACATGTACGGGTATAGGCTCTGAAACATGTTCTGGGTAGTTACCCACTGATGACCCTTTAATTTATTCGGGCTAATACAGCCTATGTCAAAATTCTACAGAAGAACATGTGCAATATGGACAATAGTACTTCCATATTTATATACAGGTTAGACAGTGACAGGTTAGCTTATGGAGAGTAAAGAGTTTGGACTGCAGAATAGGGTAATGACTACTAGGAAGTGTGTCTGGACAAAAAGATACAAATACAACACATATGTAAAGACAGTATGGTGGGGGGGGGGGCAGTGATATACTCTGTTGCAATAAAATTATTTGGTAATCACAAACAACGAACAAACATTGTAACTGCCACTGGACATAAACAAGAAGACTGGAAATACTTGCATTGTAATATACATGTAGGTCCAATCTTAGTGATACATTTATACTTCAAACAAAAAGCAAAGTGGATCAGGTTTTTCGAAAATTTTGTTCTCTTATTGTCAACTGAACTGGGTAGCCATCAGTTTCTAATACAAGAAAGTATTTTTTGTAGGGGAGAGTGGGTGGACAGTTTAATGATAAGAGCTGAGTTCAGGCAAACGGCCGTTAAGTCTGAGAGGCTGATGTCCGACCGGTTTCGTTGATTCATTCAACTCGTCAGGGACGGTTAGGAAGATTGCCTGAGCCCTTGTATACCTATTTGGAGTTACGCTTGTTGTTACGTTACACACGTGTATTGTGTTTACGTTTTAAACGTGATTGGCCATGATTGATTGATAATGTCGTCATGATCATCTTCAAATCAGACTTATATGTCTGATTTAAAAATCAGGATCTCCCAAATAAGGAAATCCGATCTGGGACTTAACTAGGGTTAGTTAGTGCAGTTTTTTATTGGGCTGGGTCTAACCCGGACAACTGGATAATTGTGCTGATGCTGAGGGTAATAATAAGATTATACTCAGTTTGCTATCTTGAAAATGTTTGACCATCCTAATGCAGTCATGGCAGGGGATAATGTCAGTAACAGTCTGGTGGCAACAGTGTCAAAAATTCTAATCTGGGACCGTGACTGTTTACTTACATTATAAATCAAGAAAATAACAAATACAGTATTACTACATAGATATTAGGGATCACTGCTATGTGCACCGTTGACCACATAGAAACAAAATTGTCAACTGTAGTAGTTCGGTAACATCATTTTTAAATGGTTTGACTTGTGTTTTTCTGACTTAACTCTTTCAGTGCCAAATTTTGGATTGAGCCAACAGCTTTCCTCGGCACACTTTGGGTGCATTGCATTTCTGGACCATTATATTCCATGGGATTATGCTGGTATGAACTTGAATGAAAGGTGAATCTAGCATCCTTGTTATAATTGAGAGTAGTTCGTCTTAAGTAGTTCGACTTAAGTTGTAGTTGGCATTGAAAGGGTTAACCCTTTCACCATCAACTGTGACTAAAATCAAAGTACTTTGAGGAACTCCTCTGAATTATCAACTGGATACTGTATTAGTGTTCTTTGTCGACAGGCCTTTCATACCAGCAAGTCCATAGTCTATGGAATAAAATGGTCCAGGTCAATAGGTTTCCTTGGCATGTTTCAGGTGCAATGCACTGGAAGCACACCGAGAGAAAGCTGTTGACTCAGTCCATAAATCGGTACTGAAACAGTTAAATGTATGAAATAAAAAAACATTAAAATTAATACACATGAAAAAAAAGTACATTTCTAATATGTAAACTAAATCTTTGGATGCCGTTGCAGTATACACAACTATCCTTTTGATGAGAAATATAATTGTGACAAAAACAAATAAACATTCAGATAGGTGTTTCTCCACAAACACATTTTGTAAAATTCAATAAAGTTGAGTCATCAAATTTATAATTGTTATAGTTATTCTACTTACAGTACATGTATGATGCATAACACACTTGTTTTGTGTGCAGACTGGGGTGCACACTGATAACTGTTTTGTTTAGTTTTTGTTTTTTTGACTTATTAGGGACACACAAAGTATAAAAAGGAACAAGTGAAGACGCATATTATCAACTGTCAACACTCATTTCCAACTGTGGACATATTCGTGTATACAATGTGGACTTGTTTTTCCCTGATGAATACATGGAACACAAAATTATGTTTCATTCTCAGAAAAGGTGAAACCTGATTATTGAAGCAGGCTCATTTTAACATGATTTTTAAATGGCAGATGTGTGTAAGTGCTGTCATTTGCAACACAGCAAAACAAGTGGGGCCATCTCTGGCTATTTGAAGTCCCTAGCGTTTGGAAAAATCAGAAATTTGCCCCTGTTGTTATCAACCAAATCACACACATACACTGTACTGTAGTGTACATGTATACGGAATTTCAGAAGCCAGTGAATATGCATGGATTCATCATAATCAGTATATTAATATAATTATCATTTATTTTCATATTTAAGAATACATCAGTGCATAGTAAAAATAACCAGATATAATAGTGGTGCTTGCACCACTGAGGGGACTGCCGTATACAAATACATGTATGGGACCATTTAGGGCATCAAATACATCTCACCTTGGACATTGGGTAAACTGACCTTGGATACAGGTTCAAAGTCAGCTATAAACAGTTATAAATCATTGAACATAAAATCCAGCATCCAGAAGCAAATAAGTGGCTGTGTGACCTTGAGAAGTGGGCCAAGGTCATTCATGTTCGAAGTTAACCATGGCATTATAGAGGACTATAATCATGTACAATATAAAACCCATAAATGAAAAAGTTTATAAATTACTGTGCAGACACTGAATTTCACAAAAGTGGCTGTGTGACATTGGAAATTGGGTCAAGGTCACTCATATTCAAACTTCGCCTTGGCCTGATAGAGAAATATGATGATGTGCAATATGAAATCCCTATAGCTTGAAAACTTGTCAAGTTATCATGCTGACACCAAACTCACTAATGTGGCTCTGTGACCTTGGGAATAGTGTCAAGGTCACCCATCTTTGAACTTGACCTATCCCTCACAAGGGACTATAATGTTGTGCAACATAAAAGCTGTAACTCCAAAGCTTCTCAAGTTATCATGTGGATACCAAATGAACTCATGTGGCTCTGTAACCTTGAGAATTGGGTCAAGGTCACCCATCTTGGAACTTAAGGTAGCCCTTAGAGAAGGCTAAAATCCTGTGTAATCTGAGAGCCCTAGCTTAAACTCTTCTCACCAAATTCACTATGTGGCTGTGTGACCTTGGGAATTGGGTCAAGGTCACCCATCTAGACCTGAAGGTAGCCCTTATAGAGGACTAAAATCCTGTGCACTATGAAAGCCCTAGTTAAAAAAACTTCTCACGTTATCATGCAGAAAGGATCCAGATAGACAGAACCTGCGATCACTATAGGGGACTCACCTTCGGTAGTCCCCCAAATATAATAAGTTAGCTGTGTACAACCAGCTTTTTTTTTCCATTACAGACACAGTATTGATCATTGCTTGAATTTCATCATAGATGAAGCCTGTCAGATTTACTACCTTGTCCCTTGTACATGTTGTATACAGCATTTCCACGATATTACTAGCCACTGCTAATTGAGCATCAGTATACATGTACATGTACACATCTTTTATGAAACAGCCACCTTTCAGCAACTGTTCTGCCCCACATTTAAACTTGTTGGAAGAGAGTTTCTTCTGCTTAACCCTTTCCACTGTAAACTGGCCAAAACAGGCTCATATGTTGCCTGCCTCAGTGTTTTCAATTAATTTCAACGTGATGAACAAAACAGTTTGACTGAGAATTGTAGATGAGATCTTTCAAGATAACATGCCCCACGTCAACAGCTTTCCTTGGCATGGGTTGGGCATTAGTGTCCAACCCATGCCAAGGAAAGCTGTTGACTCAGTCTTAATTCAAGGGGAAAGGGTTAATTGCCTTTATCTGACAGGAGTAAGGAGGAATTGTCTGAAATTGTCATTTAATTCTGATTATACAATATGCCTGTCATAAATGATAAACAGTATGTGTTTAACATATTCCTGAATTTGTGTTCTTCTGGGTTTGTTTGTTTTTGTTTTTTTTTTGTATTTTTGTTTTTTGTTTTGTTTTTGTTGTTGTTTTTTTGTTTTTTTGTTTTTTCGATGTACTAAGCAGAACCAATGTAAGCAAAATGGAAATGATCAATAGATTTCAGTATTTAAACATATTTCTGTAACTGTCTTTAATATCCGGGGTACGCAAGAAGTTGTTCTTTCTAACACATTACCATAATACAAGTTTATCAGGCTACCCTACAGATTAATATGATAGACATAACCCTTTCCTGGTTAGCTTTCCTGGACATGTGTTGGGAAAAATTAAGACTATTACAATAGCAATTTGTAAAGGTCGCCTGCTGCTTAAGTACATTATAGCGATGTGATGTTCAGCCTAACTACTGAAGTGTATCAGTAATGTATAATGTAGCCTAAGCTGATAACCTGGGGCACGCTCTCAGTAAAGGTATCATCTACTTTTCTCAGCAAAAACGTTTTATGTCGAGGAGAATTTATGTAAAATGATTGAGGCCAATAGCAATTTACATCCAGGTGCTTTTGGGCGATATGGGCAGGAAAGGGTTCAAGGTCAATGGTCAATGTACTGTTTATATATTTATTTTGCATATTCTATCACTTGCGATCATGAAATAACCATTTATCTCCCCAAAAATGAGGTGTCTTACATTTTTGTATACATTGAATCTGTTACAAAGTGTGACTTCCCATAGTTTAAAAAATAAGCTTTAATATTTACAACAGTCAGCAATACATCTATCCCAATGGAGTCTCTGGAGCTCCTTTCTAACAATATATCAAGTATCACTTCTCCCTTTCAAATTCCTGACACTTCCAGTCAAGACCACCAGATGGCATGCATGTACATCCAAATTTGTAATGTCTGGTATGTTTGAAACCTTGTCAACATTATGACACCAATAGCCAGAGTGACGGGCATTGTTTATGATCGACTTTCAAACCAACTTTCTCAATACAATTCAGTGCCATCGACCCACAAAGCAACATCATGTCCCTGGTTAACCCTTGTATAAAGCGTCAGTGATGATATAAAAGATGTTCCATGGTTTACACAGAGTAGCACTCTGTCCCCATTCTTTCATTGCATGGTCATGTTAAACAATTTGCTGTACTGAAATATGAACTTTTAAGTTGCAAAATATGACCTTTCAACATGTATTCGCTGCCTTTTAATCACTAAATTTCCACCATAACATTTTAAACTCCATGGGGAAAGACTATCTCAATATAAGGAGTTTATATGGTTTGTTGGGTAATTTTGATCAAATAACCTCTTCATGGGAAGAGGCCTTCAGTAGCACATGTGCACATATAACACATGCAGGGAGATTAGTTTGATACTGATATTTGCAATATAATTACAAATGACATGAGACTAATATTAATGGAACCACAAATGTAACATGTTAGACTTCCAACAACCATGCACTCCCTGTTGCTAGACACTTTAGCAATCTTGATCTACATACTGCATGATGGAAACACCAGCTGCTTTAGAGGAAGGATAGCTCCATACTCCTAGTAGATGAAAGGGCAAGTTGGGTACAATGGGAGGTGCAAGTTAACAGCTTTTATCTGTTCCTTGGCATGTACGTTATGCTTATAATGCTGTTAACTCATTCCACCCTGATGACGCTTTTTCCCGCTAATATCTAAATGTCGTCTGCTAATTGTATTTTACTAATTTAGGGACTATTTTTCAATATTTTGGATGAAACTTGCATGGAAGATCATTCCAAATTATATGCCCATGGTCAACAGCTTTCCTTGGCGCGCTCTGGGCGCAATGCGCCCAGAGCGCGCCAAGGAAAGCTGTTGACTCAGTCTTCTATCAGGGTGGAATGAGTTAAGGACAGCGGGGTGCCTGCTGTACCAATATGGTAGACAAAGCAAATGATTAATATCCTCTGTTGTTTGGTACTGGGTCACTAATTAAATGCCTCTCCACTTAATTGTTTATCAGTGAAAAAAGCTGGACTGCATGCTATGCAGCTACTTGTTCCCAGTTCTATTATATAGGGATAGTTTCCAGCATGTAATTTGTTGTTAGCTTATTTCAGCTGGAGCTCAAAGCTATGACATATACATTGATACATGTAAATGATTTGTTTCCCTTAAGAGCATATACATGTACACCACAAGAGAACCATGGCAGTCCACTGCTCAGTTGACCTTGCATGCACAATTGTAATCGCAGATGTGTCTGTGTGTGGTATTATGTTTTGTGACCATGAAACAGCCGGGTCTCGAACCAGCAGCCTTCAAGGTACCAATCACCTAGCCGAAAATGCATGGGAAACGCACATTCCAACTGTATTAAATCCTCATTCTTAAAAGAATGGTTTAGAAGAGGCTGGTATGTGTGAATGCCATAATCTACATGGCCTAGTTCATGGTAACTAATCCAGTACAAGTACTGTACTCGGAGTACGTTGTCCCAGATCGGGGACTGTACATGCACGTGTGAACCATGTTTGCATTTATACAGAGAAGAGAGTCAGCCAATATGCGACCCTGCTGAATTTGAAGAGGATGCAGTCAAATATTTTGGACAAAACTACACACACACATTAATACATCTGTACCCATATACATTGTAATATCTCTATTAAGACCATCTATAGAACTGAAAAAAAAACCGTGGTTTTAATAGAGAATATAATTACAGATGAACAAAAATGGGACTGTACAGTGGTCAGGTATTAATTTTCAAATGGTCTCTTCACAGATGTGGCCCTAATAGGACATCCTACAGTGCCATGCTAATATGTACTTATATTGATCATTATGAATAATTTCATAAATTAAAAAAAAAACAAAAAAAAAACAAAAACGGGGAAATAGAAATGAACACCTTTGATACAAAGTCAAGTGAGGTACATTTCCACCAATAGTTTGAAGACAATCCTGCCAGCAATTATGGAGAAGTCAAAATAACAAAAAAGGCACATATTCATCAAAAATACTTTAAATACTTTTCTTCCAATGTAATTCCAAAGCCATTGGCCCAGTAGTATTGGGATTTTCTAAATATTTTCCCCTCAAAATGAACACACGAGGGCTGTGTGAACAGCCCATGGCAAGCTGACCAAGAGATTCATCACACTTGTGGCTCTGTGAACTTGGGACAGGGTCAAGGTCATCCATGTACTGAGTAAGTCTTACCTTTATGGAAGAAAACTAACATGTGCGACATCAAGGTCCCAGTTAAAGTAATTCTCAAGTTATAGTGAAGAGTAAAATTCATGTATGTTGCACTGTGATCATAGAAATGAGGTCAAGGTCACTCATGTACTGTCTAAGCATGACCTTTATAGAGAAACATTAACACGTGCAACATCATGGATCCTCACACAAAACAGATCTCAAGTTATCAAGTGAACAGGAAATACTATGTCAGTTGAACTGTGACCTTAGGAATGTGCTCAAGGTCCAAAAATCACTGGAGCATGACCACTTGTGCAAAATAGGTGGGCACTTATAAAAGGTACATCCCTATCTTGTCTGACAGAAATCTGCCCAAAATTATTTGAGTTATAACTATTTCAAGAAATTCCCATGTTAAACTTCCCTATTAAAACTTTTCAAAGATTTTCAAAAAAAAAAAAAATCATAAAAAATCCAAAAATCACTGGAGCATGACCATTGGAACAAACTTGGTAGAGACCCACACAAGCTACGTTGACACCAAGTTTGAAGTCAATCTGATTGACAGTTTCTATGGAAAAGTCCAAACTGTGAATTAGCATTAGAATGCCCATTGATTTGCATAGTAATTAATAGAAAAAGTGCATTTACTGGTAAGTACCTGAATTGAAAAAAATCGTTAAAAATCAGGAATCCACAGCAGCGCCACTTAGTCACCATCTTTGTTTGACCCTTTCACAAGGAACATATGCACTAAGTTTCAGCATAATCTGAGTGACGGTGCTGGAGAAGAAGCCAAAAAAAGTGAAAACACAAAAAATTGTAAAAAATTAGAAAACAGTTGCAGTACCACCTGGTGAACAAATTAAGAACTAGGAGCATCTAAGAGTGTTCCTGTGTGATATCAAAGCAATCAGGTGAACGGTTTCAGAGAATAAGATTTCTTTACGAGTTGCCCCCAAAAAGAACAAAAATATTCATTAAAAATAGAACCCCCCCATCCCCCCCCCCCCCCCCCCCCCCCACTGCAGCGTGACCATTTGAAGAAACTTGGTACAGACCCACCCAAGATACATCCCCACCTAGTTTGAAGTCAATCTGGTTGATGGTTTCAGAGAAAAAGTCGAAAATGTGGATCAGCCTTAGAATGCCTATTGACTTACATAGTACTTAATCAGTAAAAAAGGTGCATTTACCAGCAAGTACTCGAATTGAAAAAATCTTTGAAAATCAGGAATCCAAAGCAGTGCCACCTAGAGAACACCTTTGTTTGACCCTTCTGTCCACAAGGAACATATCCACAAAGTTTCAGCTTAATCTGAGTGATGGTTCTGGAGAAGAAGTTTAAAATACGGTTCAAAGAACACAGTACCCTTCGGCTGCCTTCAATCTCTTTTGCTGTAAGTGAATAGGAATGGTGCCCCATAGTATCAGGTATAGTGTATGATCAGAAAGCTGCTGGTAGCCTGTAGTGTAAGAGATCACGGCCATTTTGCCACTCATCAAATAATTTCACAAATGGAGATCTTGTCATAATTCAACAAATACTACTATTGTACACTTGACCTTTGACCTCAAAAACATTCGGTCAAATATAGAGGTATAAACTTGACTTACAATAGCCTTCTAGATCACCCTATGTTGCTTTTTTTGTTTTAAGATTTAGATTCCTAGATGCACAATGTCACTCAGCAAATGGGTGACCCGTGTGTGACCTTGAAAATTAGGTCAAGGTCAATTATGCTTGCACACAAGGCAAGCCTTATAGTGGTGTACTATCACATGCAATTTGAAAGTCCAGTCTCAAAAGCTTCTAAAGTTATAGTGGTAAACAAAATTTCAATGAATAGGTCACTGTGACCCATATACTTGACCTAGTGACCTATTTTTGATTCATGACACATTCTTTGGTTGTGATACATGTGTGTATAAAATTTCATGTAACTAACTTCAAAACTTTTTTACTTATACCAATACCACCATTGTGCACTTGACCTTTGACCTCCAAAAGTAGGTCAAATATAAAGTTATGACCTTGAATTTCAATAGGCTTCCAGATCACTCTATGAAGCTTCTTGTGTGTAAGCTTTAGATTGCTAGATGCAGGCTTTCAATATTTAGAGGGATTAAGTAACATTGCTTAGCACATGTGACCACTGTGTGACCTTGAGAATTAAGTCAAGGTCAACTATGCTTGCACACAAAGTAGGCCATATAAGAGTGTACTGTCATGTGCAATTTGAAAGTCCTGTCTAAAAAATTTCTGAAGTTATAGTGGTAAACAAAATTTGAATGAATAGGTCACTGTGACCCAGATGCTTGACCTAGTGACCTATTTTTGATTCATGACACATTCTTTGGTTGTGATGCTTGTGTGTATAAAATTTCATGTAACTGACTTCAAAAATTCCTTACTTATACCAATACCACCATTGTGCACTTGACCTTTGACCTCAAAAAGCAGGTTAAATATAAAGTTTTGAAATTGATTTTCAAAAGACTTCTAGATCTCTCTATGAAGCTTCATGTGTACAAGATTTACATAGCTAGGTGCAGGCTTTTAATAGTTAGAGTGGAAACATTGCTTAGCACATGTGACCACTGTGTGACCTTGAGAATTACGTCAAGGTCAACTATGCTTGCACACAAAGTAGGCCATATAGGAGTGTAATATCATGTGCAATTTGAAATTCCTGTTTAAAAATTTCTGAAATTATGGTGGTAAAACCTTGGACGGACGGACAGTGCCAGGTATGACAATACCTGTACATGTCGGCCTCACAAGGCCGAAGGGTAAAACTTACAAAAACAGAAAAAAAATCATAAAAAATTAGAAAAAAAAATTACAGCACCACTTGGTGAAAAAACTAAGAACTTGGAGTCCCAAGGAGTACACCTGTGTAATATCAAAGCAATTGGGTGAGCGGTTTCAGAGAAGAAGATTTTTTTAAGATTTGCCCCAAAAAAGAAAAAGAAAATTAATTAAATATAGAAAAAAATCACTGGAGCATGACTATTTGAACAAAACCTGCTAGAGACCCACCCAAGGTACATCTCCACTAAGTTTGAAGTAAATCTGGCGGACGGTTTTGGAAAAGAAGTTAAAAATGTGAATGATGGATGGACGACGGATGGAAGACGTACAAAGGACCATTGTATAAGCTCAGCTGACTGACAAGTCCGCTGAGCTAAAAAAAATTACAAGGCCTCCATACTTACTAAACAGAGACCAATTGAATAAACTTTGTCAAGATCTACCTGTGATTCCTATGGTCCCATTGCAGCAGGGGGTGCTGCAGCTGCTGCTGATGAGGAGGACGATGACCTTGATATGTTTGGATCTGATGATGAAGAAGAAGTAGCAGAACAGTAAGTTTCGAAAGGATCTGGATGATTGTTGTGGAGAAAACTTCATGCATTACAAACTTACTCATGAACAAGAATACTGTGATAATTCTGTGCTCAACTGACCTTGCATGCACAAAATGAAGTGGTCCTGTGACCTTCGGAATTAGGTCAAGGTAATAACTTTTCTTGAAGACTGCCATGAAAAAATATTAAAGTACTGGCTCATTATTTAAAGGCTTAGCTCTCTAAGTTTTCAAATTATAGAGTGAACAGTAAAATTTATGAAAGTGACCCTGTGATCTTGGCAATGAAGTCAAAGTTACTCATGTATATTTTAAAATCTGGCCCACATACAAATGTAGAGGACCACCAGCATCAAAGTCCTAGCTCCAATAAGTGACCAGGTGACCTTAGAAATAAGATCAAGGTCACCTATGTACTGTGTACATCTCGACTTCATACCTAGTAGTGTCGCAGCAGTTTTAAAACAGCAAAAAACTTTGTTTGTCTGATTCAATGTTCAATCATTTATGAGCCTACAAAACCAAACTTTTCAAAGTCTATACCATACTCAGCATTAAAATAGCACCCAAGCAGTAGCCATTACATGTTCGGTGTTAACAAGTTAAAAAAAGAAAAAGAAGAAAAATAAAAGGCCAGCATAATTACTAAATTAGGTTATAATTTAATGGTGATTTTGGCAAATGAGATAATTGTGACAAGACTCAACCCAACTGAGTGAAGGGGTTGCAGCTGTGATGCAGTGAATGCATATTATGCAACTGGGCTGTGACACATAATGTTTAGAAGTTACTCAGTGTACTTATTATTAGTTGCATCAACTTGTTCACATTTTTTTGTAACTTTGTTTATTATAAAGTGGCTACTTGGCATCTTGTCCCAGAATAATAATCCCTTTCCCTGACCTTTTATTCAGGTAGCAGTGGAGACTGGTGACCCCTCATACCTGCATCCTTTGTGTTTTAACACAGTCAGACATGCACACATTGGCATGTTCACCTACAAATAGTGAATACGACCATAGTAGCTACAATGCAAAATATAGTATTGGCCCATAATAACTATAAAGAAATCTCAATTTTCTCATCTATTTCAAGCAAAATTGATGCAATACCATGGAAAAAAAGTTAGGGAAAGGAAGGAAGGAAGCAAGAAAGCATGCAACAAAGAGCACTGAAACATTCAGCATCAACATGACAAGCAAAGTCATCCATCATGATGGAATTTTTTTGTCGCTATTTTGGGAAAATATGTTAATGTACTCTTTGGTATCTGAGCATTCTGAACACAAGAAACGACATGTGCAACAACCAGTAGAGCACAGGTACACGTAAGGCCACAGAAAACAGCCAATAGATTTTAAATTTCTGCATAGAAGTTCAATGCTGTTGACAGCTTGCAAAAAGGTTCAGCGGACCGTGGTCTGCAGCTGACCTCGCCAGACAGCATTACGGCCAGATTATTACTGGATGCACACAAAGGCATGGAATGGAATGCTAGCAGGTCTTGCAAGGTATCACCTCTGAGCCACCCAAGTGTCTACTATTCTATAGTATGTCTGCATTATGAAGTACCCTTGGGTCAAAAACCTCATATATACAGCTATGGATCAACAGACACGTACATACCTACAGGCCTACATGTATATGCGGCTGTAGGACTTCAGTGCTACGTGCTTTAATTTGCAGTATTTTCAAATACACATGCACATGTGGGTGACTGTACACATGTCAACGTTCTTTGACACCAATTAGGATTTTTAAAAAAATCTACCATAAGAGGATAGTTTATTATTAAACAAGACATGTTTGTAAAACATAGATGCCCCCTGCAGTCTTTATGTTCACCCTCATTACCCTGTTGATAGTACTAAATGGGCCACTCATGACCTTGGGAAGTGGATGTAGAAACCAAATTTACTTAAGTGGACTTGTGACCTTGGAAACTAGGTCAAGGTCACCCTTCTTTGAAACTGATTCTAGCCCTGATAGAAGCCTATATACAAAATAAAAGCTCTGGCTAAAAAAATTCTGCAGTCATTAAGCAGAAACCAAATTCAGTAATGTGGCTCTGTGACCTTGGGAACTGCCTCACGGTCATCCACTTCAGAACTTGATCTAGCTCTTATAGAAGGCTATATTCCTGTGCAATATGAAAGCTCTAGGGAAAAAACATCTTAGTTATCATGCAGAAACCAAGTTCACTGATAGGACTCTAGGTAGTGACCTTGGGAATTTGGTCAAGATCATCCATCTTCTAAGTTGACCAAACCATAATAGAGGACCATTGCCATGTGCAATATTGAAGTCATAACTTAAATTTTGAGTTACAATGCAGAAACCAAGTTCACTAAAGTACCCTTTTGACCTTTGAATTAAGTTCAAGGTCACCCATCTGCAAATTTGATGTAGCCCTGGATAAGGACCATAATCCTGTGCAATATACAGGTCCTATCATAAAATTTTTTCCAGTTATTGAGCAGAAACCAAAACTTAATATAGTACCTTTGTGACCCTAGAAATAAAGTCAAGGTCAACTATCTTCATACATCACCTAGCCCTTATATAGGAGTATATACCTGTGCGCTCTCAAAGTCCTAACTCAAAATCTTCTTGAGTTATGGAGCAGAAACCAAAGTCTCTCTACTCACCGACTGACCAACCTGGTGACCTTGGGAATTTGGTCAAGGTCGTCCATGTTCTAAGCTGACCAAAACCTAATTGAGTACTATTACCCTGTGCAATATTGAAGTCATAACTTATATTCTGAGTTACAATACAGAAACCAAGTTCACTAAAGTTCCCTTGTGACCTTGTGACTTTTGAATTTAGGTCAAGGTTAACCACCTTCATACTTCACCTAGCCCTTATACTGGAGTATATATCTGGTCACTATCAAAGTCCAAACTTAAAAACTTCTTGAATTATGGTGCAGTAACCAAAGTCTCTCTACCAACCGACTGACATGAGCAAAGCTATATGCCCAACCTTCTTTGAAGGGGGCATAATAAAGAAAAAAAGTATAGAAAAAATAAAAATAAAGTGTCCAAAGTAGGACTTTTTTGCTCAAATTTAATTATTAAGAGAAAAAAAGTAAGTTGACTCCTATCAAATGCAGAAAACTTGACAGGTGTGAAACTGGATCCTTCTTCACTATCATTCTTGGGTTGTCATAAAAACCAATTTTATTCAATTGAATGTGTGACTTTGACCTTGAGGTCAAGGTCATCAATAACCAATCTCAGGCAAGGTCCAACCTAGATAAACACTGACAAAATCTGAAGGAAATTAGACAAGTATTTATAGATGTCAAGCTACAAATACTTATCCAATGTTTTAAATTGGGGGATCCAGATAAAAAGTGCATCAAGACAAAAACAAGCAGACTGTGACAGTCCTATGCTCAGCTGACATGTACATATTCCCATGCATTTTTTTTTAATTGCCCCCCCCCCCCCCCCAATTCATAAAAATCCAAAAATCAATGGATCATGACCATTTGGACAAATCTGGTAGAGACTCACCCAAGGTACACTGCCACCAAGTTGGAAGTCAATTTGGATGACGGTTTTGGAAAAGAAGTTAAAAAAATGTGAATTAGCATTAGAATGTCCATTGACTTGCATAGTAATCAACAGGAAAGGTGCATTTCTGGATAGGTACCTGAATTGAAAAAATCATGAAAAATCAGGAACCCACAGCATTGCCACCTAGTGTACAATTTCGTTTGGCTCTTTCGCAAGGAATGTATCCAAAACGTCTGGGCTTAATCTAGGTGACGGTTCTGGAGAAGAAGTTAAAAGTAGCAAAAACACACAAAAAATTTAAAAAAAAAAAAAAATTGAAGTACCACCTGGTGAACAAATTAAGAACTAAGAGTCCCTGGGAGTGTTCCTGTGTGATATCAAAGCAATAAGCTCAGCAGTTTTGGAGAAGAAGATTTTTTTAAGATTTACCCCAAATAGAACCCCCCCCCCCAAAAAAACATAAAAAATGCAAAAAATCACTATAGCATGACCATTTGTACCAGTTTGGTAGAGACTTATTCAAGGTACATCCTCACTAAGTTTAAAGTAAATCTGGCAGACGGTTTCGAAGAAGAAGAAGAAAGTGTGAATTGTGGTATGGACGGACAATGGACAACGGACGAAGGACCATCCGATAAGATCAGCTGACTGACAAGTCAGCTGAACTAAAAATGTGCCATTTAATTCTCACATATGGAATAAATGCTAAAAAGGCTTGCCATAGTGGTAATGGAAACGTTTGATATACATTTATATATGTACGTGTATGGTGATGTTACCAACGTATACAAATATACATGTTGCAATAATTAAATACACTTTACAAGTCAGTTCAATGATACAAATATAAACATATGTACATGTATGTATCATTACTTTCACAGCAGCTGCCGATCCAGGAATTAGAAAAAAAGAGGGGGGGGGGGGGGGGGTGTCAAGAGGCCAAAACATTGAATTGTTTTGATAAGGGTGGGGTCTAGAGCAGGTGAGGAAGTAGTTGTCTACTATATTTTCTACTCCACATACACTGCAATGTATAAATGGATGTCTTCTTGTGTCCTCAGCTCTCTACATGTACATGCTAACCGCACTGGAAAAGCACTCCATAATACATGTCTTGCACATTTAATTACAATATCTGCCCACCTAAGGATGAAGTTGGGCATGCTAAACCATGGGAACTGGTACTCCTACATGTATGTGAAGATGAGGCCTCAGTGGTTTTTGCAGACAGTAAATTTCAATTCCTATGCAAACATCCACCAGTACATTTATTATGCTTTTTTTTTAGGGTTCTGGAGCGAACCAGTAAACAAAATCATAAATAAAATACATATATTTTGGTGCTTTTTTTTTTTTTTAGATTTATAGCTAAATGATGGAAGTTAACAAGATCACAACTGCAGTTTCCCACACCAATTTCAATCACATATATTTTTTCCCAATTTCAAACTATCAGAATGTACAGTGAAACCTCCCTATACCGAACACCCTTGGGGCCAGGAAAAAGTGTTCAGTATAGTGAGGTGTTTGGTATAGGGAGGTTTGATAGCATTGAAAGTATATATTTGGGACCGAGAAATGGTGTTCAGTATAGAGAGGTGTTTGGTATACGGAGGTGTTCGGTTAGAGAGGTTTTACTGTAGTATTTTAACTGTAAATTTGTAAAAATACCCCCCCCCCCCACTTCAATGCATTCTCATGAATTCTCACTTAGAAAGCAGGAGGGGCTGCTGAAATTGGACAAAATAACTTGGTGCCTGTGACCCTGTCAGATGACCACATAACAAGCCATCACCATTCTCACACCTGCTGCTCACCGAGAAAATTAGTCAAATGTGCCAAAATGAAAGTAACTCGTTCAGTTGGGCAAACAGTTCAAACACTTTTTACTAAAAATATACCAAAATGCTGCATTTATCTGCCACAAAATTATTCAAAACCTTGCCAAAAGTTGGAGAATGGGTATTCCATGGAGGTATAACCCATGTCTAGTATATCTATATACATTTCTGTGATCACCTGCCGTATAATTAGATATATTTTAGCTAATGGGATATGATTGCTAATATGCACGTGGAACGTCTTCATATTTTTCTCCGCAAACAAATTGCTTGCCTTCAATACTGTGCGTGACAAAAACACAAGTCCACGCTGAGCTCTGGTTCATATTATGCTCAATCAGTGGACACTTGCTGAACTCTTTTCTTGGCAAACCTCTTGATGACAGAGGTTGTGGATTTTCTGGTCCCTTCCAATTCTATACATATAAAGGGGACACCAATTATGTGGCAGGGTATGTGGCAGGTGTACATGTAAATGTCAGGTCAAAATGTGAACCAGTAATTTCCTGTGTACATGTACATGTACATGTACCTGCCACCATATCTGCATAGAATGTATTACAAAAAAAAAATATATATATATATATATACACGATTAGCCGTACTATAAATTTTCTTAAAGTAGCTGTATTGTTCTTTAATTGTAACTGTTATTTAAAAACAAAAACAAAACAAAAAGCAGGCAATGGAGCATGTCTCCTGTAGGTGGCACTGCAGGTACCTTTTCCCTGGTATCCACATGTTGCAGGTGGAGACACCTAGGGAGTAAACAAAACCTGCAATGGTTGAAAATATGTCATGATGCAGTTCAAGCAGGTGATTCCATCATGAAGAATAGAATATCTGATATGTCCTGTTGGTGAGAATATCACACAGGGTTACTTCAGTTCTGAATGATTTAATTACAAAAGCCTTCAGACAAATAAAGTATCTTTCTGAGTTATTTTCTTATAAGTAATTTTGAGTAGACACCATACAAAATTAGAGTGAGAAGAGCATATTCCTCTTTTGTAGAAATATGTCTTTCAGACAGTTTTTAAAGTCATAGTTGCATAAAACTCAAGCACATAGATATGAAACCCTATAAAATTAGGGGTCAGGGGTTTTCCATACTGGCATACTGGGCATTTTGATTTGCCAAACTTATACATAGAGGTTTCCCTCTTAATTTCCATACTTTGTACCAACCATTATTTGTACATTTTCCCCATACCTTGTACTAGTGCAAAATTATTACCTGTACCAGCATACTTGGATCCCCCCCCCTTACACCCCCCCCCCATATTAGGTGGCTTTACTATAACCTAATCTATGCATGGAGCCCATCATCAGCATAATGAGGGGGCTGTGTACCTTTAAAACAGTGGATATACATATCAAAATGATGCTTTTTTCAAGATGAACTTACAATATATGTCCATAATCATAGCGACTGAAGTTCCATATTTTGCAAGATAACAATGAATTATTAATTTATGTGACAATTAGGAACATATTAAGTCTATATGGAAGAAACTGACTGCTCCTCTCTGATGGTTTAACTGCATATATCCATCTGAGACATTTATGTCTGAAAGTGAATTAAGTTTTACATTTTTTTTCATAGAGCTTAACTTATCAACATTGTCTTGAAAGAAAATGCTTTTGTCCATGTTTTAAAATGAATTTAAGGGTAATAAATAAGATGTACTTAAATACATATGTATATATACTCCATGTTTACAACAAGTCTGTAACTTGCTAAGTGACACCTAACAGTGCCAATTAATTGCTAGGATAAACATGAAATGCTAAAAATCAGAAGACATCTCTTGTGTTCACTCACTATTATAGATCCTGTTCTCATTCCATGGTAAATTACCAATGGCCTTTGTACATTATATTCAGGAACTATACTTGTAAAATTAAGGTTTTCATACACCTGTACATTGTGGGAACTTATCTGGTCTATGACGCATGCTGACTCCAGACATATGGGTTGAACAACTAGAAATCCCATGAATAAATAGTTGACCAAAATGACATGTCCAGGGACTGCATACAAACTGTGTCAGTCTACTGTAAAGTCTATTCAGGTTCTGCATAAGGACTTGCCAGCATGGTGGTATGAGGGACGTGTCCCGTTGTAACTGTAGTTCCATTATGGGGGTTGCGTGCATGACTGTTTAGGGGTCAGCTCTTTCACTCTTATTAGCTAGCACACAATCACAAATTTTGACACACCTATCATTATTTCACTCCCACAAAAAAACTGGTAGACATGGCACTGATCTAAACTATTTATAGTACCATATGTTTTCAATATACACACATTTAAAGTATAATGTAGCACCATACATACATGCATAAAAGATACCATTCACTAATCTGCTGCTGATTTTAGGAACATTTTTCCCCGTTGGATGAACACTTCATCTTTGAAAAGCAAACTAATAGACTAAGTGTATTTTTACATCATGCAATAATTTATGTACATATACTTCCTTACTTTGAATATCAAGTGGAATTTAAGAAAACTTCCATTAATCTGTGCAATAGGGAAGAGCAAGAACAGGAACTTTTACTGTTCTCCTGTAGAGGGCATTTCAGTCATTCAGGGCCAGAGTTGTGTATTACAATTACTTTTCATTGTAATTTACAGCTTAATAACTTTAAAACCACTCATTGCAGAGGCAGCAAAATTTGTGTGGTAAAATTATGTACATAGCCAAAATGTTCACATAAATTTTATTCTTGCAGGTTCAAAAGCAGTCTTTTAATTTGAGGTTTATTTAACATGCAATCCAATGGGAATACACATCTCTAGCCCTGAAGAATTCTGCGTATTGGATTGTGTATTCAGCTGAATACACAGATAATTGGTAATTGTGACCCCTCCTATTGCATACTAAGAGCCATTCAATAATTTAAGCTGCAGAGGATCAATGGTCATTCATTAATGTAAGCTGGAGAGGATCAATGGCCATTCATTACTGCAAGTTTGAGTCTCAGGATCAATGGCCATTTATAAGTGTAAGCTGGAGAGGATCAATGGCCATTCTTTAATCATGTTAATGTAGCTGGATTCTCAAAATCAATGGCCATTTATTAATGTAAGCTAGCTGGCCAGGATCAATGGCTATTCACTAATGCATGATCAATGGCCATGATATTAAGCTAGTGAAACTATGACCATGCATGTACTCATTAATGTAAGCAGGCCTGTCACAAATATACCATTAGAAACCATGTTAAAATGGACTGCAACAGTCTTGACGTTACATACTTACTAAACATTACACAAGAAAAAACAAACATACCCACACACCAACACCAACACCAACACACACACACACACACACACACACACACACACACACACACACACACACACAAATACAACAACAAAAGAAAAAAGGAAATACAAATTTTAAAAAGCACTTTCAGAAACCAGGAAGTGACACCAGTGCTGTCAACAAAACAAGATCCTCCAAGACTAACTCGGACTGAGCTGGAACACAATCCAGTGACCAGGTTTGAGAACTTGAATGTAATGTTACAATCAGCTGCACCTTTTGAACAGACACAAGGTCTTGGTTACCAAGTTGTAATCCTTTCCATATGCAATTGGCGATGTTTTTGGGAATGTTCTTCACATTTAAATAAATATTGAACAGTTCACAAAAAAAAAGACTGAACCATGATATATTGGCCATGCAGGAGACCTGCCCAAGGCACATTTGTATCCCCACCAAGCAAGAGTATCTGACCAACAGTTTTAGATGTAAACATGAATGTGCATGTTCACTTGTGCACTGTTACTGATCATAATTTTGTTTCAAAATTTTGTTGAAATAAGGGAAGTACCACCTGGTGAACAACTTTGGTGACACTAAGTCAGTCTATGTTAACAGTAAATTTGAAGAGAATTCCCCTACAAAAATCTTCACTTAGCTGATAACCATCTGCTACTTTGCTGCTAGTTTGCTTCAAAGACAAAGAAAAACAAAAACAAAAAAAACAAAAACAAAAAAAAAACAAACAAACAAAAAAATAAATAAATAAAACAAACAAACAAAAAAACAGTGAAAAGACAAAATATTATTTAGCAGCTAACTGTTAAGCTGCTGCTAAGCAGCCACTAACTAGCCACAGCTTAATTGCTAGATGCTAAGCAGCCACTAGTTAGGGGCAACTTAACAGAAAGGACTTTTTCAGGCAAGGCAAGTGGCAACTAATAACAGGAAGAACTCAATTTCTGGCAAGGCTAGCAGCTTAACAAGATGGACTTTGTAGTTCTCCAGCTTTAATAGCAGGAAGAAATGTTTCTAGTCAGTCTAGCGACAACTTAAGCAGAAAAGACTTAATTGCTGGTAAATTAGAACCAACATACCATGCAAGTGGAAAATATGACTGAGTGGAACATTTCCTGGCTTTCTTCACAAGGAAAATTTGCAGTTTTTATATTTCCAAACTTGTCGTTTTTCTTTATTTACTTCCTTTTACATAAATTAATTTTTAAACTTTTTAAATGTGTGTTACATTGTTGAACCATTAAAAATCACTCAAATTTTAGTGATCATTCTTTACATTTTACCTTAAAAACCATCCCAAAAGAATTACATCAGAATTTGAAATAAAATAATTGCCTTCCATCTGACTCACTCTTAAGTCAATCAGTAACAAGATAGATTTAATGAAACCATTTTTCATGAGATATGTAAAATTACATGACCATAGCAATGAAAAATAATGGACATTGAAGTACCTCTAGCCTGTTAGTAACTATGGAAGACCAGCCAGTAGAACATTAGTTAACCATGGCTGATTTGAAAATTAGTGGCTACTTAGCAGCAGACCTTCCAATGGGATTTTCTCCCTTATCTGACTGAACACAAGACCGTGACAGCATCTTGCAGCACCTTAGCTGCAAATAATGGCTATTTAGTGGGAAAACCAGCCAATGCGATTCCTTCCTTACCAGGCTGAAAACGTGGCAACTTATCCAAATGTGTACAAAAATGTTTGAAAGATAGAAACAAGAATAATCTCTGCTTTGCTAACCTATAGAAATCAAGTCCCAACCTGAGCTGTGCTTCAGTTTCCATTTGGGCTACATGTACATTTTGAACTGAACTAAGATGAACAGCCAGTGCAATGCTAAGATGAACTTACTTTGAACTGATAGTACATGTATATGGATTTTAATGACCCTCATGCTTGACCTAGTGACCTACTTTTAGTCAGTAATGCATTTGAGGCCTGACATGTGTGTAAGGTTTCATAAACAAAGAAAAAAACTGTTGTAGGCCAAACACAAATGTTAACAAATGGGCATCAATGAAACCCAGTTTTAATATACGGCAATATGTATCCCTTTGACCCAGGTACATGTATGTGGATCTACTGACTTAGTTTCATTAGATGAGAGATTTTAGGCCAATACCAATCGCTAAACATACACTGGAGATTTCATGACACACTGCTAAAGTATTCCTAAGACAGGATTTGTGACAAGAAGTCAAAGCAAGAAATTACAGTCAGTTATAGTTTTGTTACATGTTACATCCACAGGTACCTACATGTCTGTGAAGTTTGTGAACTTAGAAGTAAAAATTAAAAGATGTTGAAGTCACCACATTTCCATCAGCATTGCTTTGCCCTTCATCATGTAAATGTATAGTTTACAATGGTAATTAATATATACACTTATTAAACAGGATACAAATTTAAAATTCATTCAAAATCAGGAAATAATAGTAGTTTGGCACTTCTAGCACATAATTCTGGTAGAAGTTTACTCCTCCCCTCCCCTCGCAAAAAAAACAAAAGAAGAAATAAATCCAATAAGCAATTTTGGTGAGGAATTAAAAAGTACTAAAACACATACAAATTAATTAAAAATTAAACAAAAATTGCTGGGATGCCTGTTACACAAAATAAGATTTAGCAGTTCTCAGAACTGACCCTGTGAGATTTAAAGGGTATCCTTTGTGATTTCAAGGCAATTGTCCGTGCAATTTAAGAAAAGAGGATTTTAAAAAATCCCTAGAGCATGACTGCTTGAACAAACTTGGTACAGGCCCTCAGAATTTACATCACCAAGAAACGTTTCATTATGATCTGGCAGCCAACAGCTGTTTTGAGAGGAAGTCTACAATTTTAATTGTAGATGGCAAACAACAGATGAATGGTGGGTGGATAAATGATGAACAGATGAACAACAGATGAATAGCAATTGCAGAGATCAGCTGAGTAATAAGGCCGCTGAGCTAAAATAATTGAAGTATGAGTTATTGACCAAGCTTGATGTAGACCCACTTAAGGTACATCTCCATCAAGTTTGAAGAAGATCGATGCAAATGACAGTTTTTATGAAGTCAAAAATGTGAATTATTGATGGACAACTGACTGTAAAATAAGTTTACTTGACTACTCAGTCAGCTGATGTAAGTGATTAAGGATGATAAACAATGGCTGAAATTCTGGATTTTGTCTTATAATGATGCACGATTACTAAAATCCTCTCTTAAGTAAAAGTCAGAAATAACCCACTTTTTTAAAGCATTAAAAATACCTATAACCCCACATGCCTGTCATGTCTGTAAATGGCATCTAAAGTCTTCTCAGATCATTAAAAAAATGTGTCTCTTTTCTGAAACTGCCTGAATTTCTTTTGCCCCCCGTTGTTCAGCTCCAGAAACTGGATGGCTTAGTGCACATATGTATAGGCTGGCTGAGAACCAACTGCAACAAAAGTCAATACAGTTGTAAAAATGTCCTCAATTGATTAAACAGACACATTTACACCTAATATAATCATGTTTTAAACCCACAATTGTATAATATTCAGATGTACTCAGCCATAGATGCCACACTAACCATATGGTACTCTGTCACCTGTGAGTGGGTGACCTGACAATACGTGCCATTTATTTCCTTATTTTTGTGGGTTCTGTTTATAGACTCAGCACATGTAATAGTGAACTTTATAACCTTTCTTTGTGTAACCTGCTCAAATGCTCAGGTGGACTAAGTACACCAAGTACTGAGTCATCACACGAAGTCCAAAAACAGCTGGGTGTCCATTTATGTCCTCGCTTTACTTCTGCATAGCAGTAGAGTACGTCTTACATCTTTCAGATGGCTGAGGTATTCAGATTGTACCAACCGCGTCTCTCACTCTATAGCCTACTGCTATGCCCCAACAAAGAGAAACTCTCATGCCTGGAGAGTAACCTCAGTATGCTGTGCAAGCTAGTTCTGCTTGTGACTGGGCAGGCTATAATTTGCTTGTCAAAATTTTGCATGACATCTAGCTATGGTACAAACACAGCCTTGTTTAAACCAACTTGCCAGCTCCTTACAGCTGTCTCTGCTAGCTTAGTTTACTTCTTGACTGACAAGCAATATAGATGTATTTCCACTCATAAAATATTACATTGCTTTACACATTTCAACCTCTTACTCATTTTTCTTTTACCATTGACAAAAGCGTAGCAATAAGAATGTGCAGAATCTTTGACATTTAGCCAAGCTGCCACCCCAAAAATGTCTGAACCAGTAAGCATCAATGGTTAAGGAATTTCTGCCAGCATGCAGGCTTATAAATGCCATGCCAGCATCAAATTCATAAGCCACTAAGCCATAGGCTAAAACAGGAGGGATCTGGCTAAAGATATTACCTTCTTTCAACCAATTTGGCTATAGAAATATTTTAGATTCTTGTATTTTAATTTTAGAACAAGCTTCAATGTATACAAGAACAGAAGATTCTGCCCTGAAAGATGATTAATGGAACCTTAGCTTTGACCAAACATTTTAACCCTTCCAGTGCCAAGTTCTGGACTGAGTGAACTCCTTATTTTGGCATTGCACCCAAAGCATGCCAAGACCATTATTTTCTCTGGAACTATATTCATGCTGGTACTTGAATGAAAGGTCTTTTCACAAGGAATATGAATCCAGAATCCTTATTATGATTGACAGCAGTTCGTTTTAAGTGGTATGATTTAAGTCACAGTTGGTATTCAAAGATTTCAGTCACTGCAGCTAAATTGGCTGCAATAGGCATAATTGCTGCATAAATAGCACAGATGATGCAGTTGCTGTATGCACCTACCTGTAGCTGTAACACATGATCCCCACCATGCATAAAATATTCCTAGGACAAAAGATTAACTTGAATTTTACATATACTTATCTCATGGACTGCTGTGAGCTTGACTGAATCTCTGTCCACTCAATTGCAGCAAGCCACTTACTACTGAGATAATCTCTGAAAATTGCCATGGCAGCTCACCTAGCTGTTAGGGTTTGCAAATCTAATTACCATGTACTGTTAAATATACAGCTTAACCTGATGCATGTAACAACCATGTACTCCTTTGCTGTCCATATCGGTGTCAATAGATATTCTTAAATACTCTGAAACTGTCCTTTGAATTTTATTTAATTTTTTTACCTGATGATACAGTCTCATTTCATTTCAACTAAATAATGCATAAAATTATATACTATAAAGTCTATTCATGTGTGCATCTTTGTATGTTATGTATAAGCATTGATCTGAGTTAAAGCAAAACTGTCAACTTTATTATTTTCAACAAAGCACTCTCACTTGACATGACTACCAAAATGTTTTGAATAGTACTTGTATGATAAGAATATTTTGTTTACGTATATGAACATCACTTAATCATAATGAGTTGAAAATTGCTTTTGTACAATCACTGAGAGGTGAACCCCCAAACCCCATTCTCCTTACATATAACTTTGCCTTTCAAATACAAGTCATGACTTTCTAGTCTCATATTTGCTTAAGTTTTCACAGAGACTGTTTCTTGTGAATAGTATTTTCTATGGCATGCTATGTCATACTGGTTACCATTTCAAGGCAGAATGCATCAATTTAAATACCCACAATTGGCTATTTTTCTTGTTCAATGAATTAGCTAGCATGTCAGGAGTTGCACATACTCCATGCATGTTTAGAACTTACATGTGGAGTTGTTACAGTTACTGCAACATGACATTCATTTTAACTTTAACAGCTCTATCATCTTTTGCTATGGTCACTTAGTCTTGGATCCACACATTATATGTTCTCCACACAGGGTGACATTACCCCAAGATCCTTGACACAAACTTACAACTTTGGATCTCTTGCATGTCTGCATATAAGTATAAGCCATGCAAAGCAGTTGATCTTTGCTGAGCGGAACTTGAGGATTGTGAAACTGTATGGTATCAACAGTCTTCTAGTTCAGGTTTATATACCTGATACTGTATCATCATTGTGGACCTTCTTTCCAAAGCTCTTGATCATGATTTGGAATATATAAATGCTATTTCCAGTCATTTCACTCAGTTGCTTAGAAATTTAATGGCGGCCACAGTTGCCTCATCCTTAAAGTGTGTGTGTCAACACACACTTTTCTGTTTTTCCTGAAATTCTTTCTTTCTTTCTCTCTTGCTTCTTTACGAGCAAATTTGTCCAACACTTTTCTTGGACACTATAATACATGGAAACTCCAAACTTGGCATGATTGTACCTCCATACAAGGACTTTGACCATTTTATACAGATGAATGAAGGTGTTTAAAATTATGCAAATTAGGGGCATTTGAAATTTTAAATCTTTGAATATCTTCAAAAGTATAATAGATAAAGATGTCATTTCAACTTCTACTAGGGGGTTGTTGACCATTACACACCTAATGAATTAAAAATAAAAGTTGTAGCAATATAAATTTTAAATCTTGAATAATTTCAAAGCTTTAAAAGATAGAGACACATTCCAACTTCTACTTCCGTGTTATGGAATAGTACGTTGTATATTGCCATACCAATATGCTTTACAGACACACACACACACACACTGATTTGCTATCCAGCAAATCATCTTTCCTAGTTGGACCTGTGTACTTGTTTGATGTTGATGGCCATTAGTTTGTTAGTTCACATCCTTCTTGTTTGATGGTCAAAACAAGAAACAATTTAAACAAAATAAAAAAACAAAACAAAACAAAACAAAACATGCCCTTAATTCCAAAGTAATTATTAAAGGCTAGGTTCCTGGTATGGCTTCCTCTTGTTTAAATCTAGGAGCTATATGGGGCATGATCTTCATCATCATGAAGACGTGCTAGCTTTATGTGATTATCCTGGGCAGCAGGATCTCAATTTTCTGAATCCTACTGCTGTAAGAGCTATAAATCAAAACGCTGATTCATGGTACATGTACTCCATGGAATGCAACCACAGCAGTATGTCGCTTGCATATTATAAGCTTTGCATGTGTGTGTACCTGAAGCACCAGCCAGCAGTGTTTTGGGGTCCAGATCAACCGACATTGATGATCTCTGTCACATGACACTCCACAGGCCTCGGGAGAGACACAAAGCACAGATCTTTGGGGTAATGACCCCCAATTGTCTATTAGACACTCTTCATTGTCATGATCACCCATTACCGTGGGATGCAGGTATTGTGTGTGCCAGTGAAAGGTTGAACAAAATCCTTCAAGCAAGGCAGAATCCCTGCTCTCCAAAACATAATTGCCTGTCAAATGGTTCTTTTTAAGTAAGCAAAATGAGTATATATTTATAGCTCCAACTGAGTCCTGAAAGTAGACTTACTGGGTATTTATTGTCCAAGTATTAACTAGAAGAGTCCACGTGTTAACCAAAAGAGCCCATGTCCAATGCATTCTGTGGTAGGTTTCCTTCAACATGTTTTAAAATTCTGCCATGACAGCAGCCAAGGTACACGTGGCTTAAAGCCCTTAGGATGTAATCGTCACACTATACTCCAAGTCATTTTCTTGTCAGCAATTTACAGAAGCACAATTGATACAGGTATAAAGATACAGGGATGCTTTCACAGCTGAAATGACCTTAACCAGCAATTAGGATGAGCTCTTTTATCATCTAATGTCAATGTACTTTGTTGTAAGATACATAACTCTATTTGACTCTATGCGAGGATAATCTGCCTAACAATAAAGAAGGTTCAACCAAGTGCGATGTATGTATTTGTTCTGTGCCTAACTGCCCAAGTGTTAGAGTCAGTCCATCATTGTTGTTTTGCTGAAAGTCACAGTTCAGTCAGGTGCTCATGAAGGCCCCGGAGATACTTGAAATTGTCTATAGCTAGTTCTTCGTCAGAGATCATACTAAAATGCACCCAGTTTCTACAACAGGGCCTCATTTCAAAAGTGTTCCAAAAAAATTTTGTAACAGCTAATGTGTATCTTCAAGTAATGCTTAATTACGCTTTCAATCAATACATGTATGCATATGTATCCTTTTTTCAAACCTTGGCACAAAGGAAAATGTGTGCTGTGCAGAAGAGACTCTTCTTTACAGTGAATTGTATTCTGCATATGCATGTCGACACAGCAGACCAACATGAACGATGGAAAAGGCACAATATAAATACTTAACATATTGTGTTTCAATTTAAAAGCTTGAGAAGCAGAAACAGGTTAAGTCGTATCAGGAATAATATAGTGCCCAAGGGTATAATTATAACAGTAATGCCTGCCATGACTGTGTGTCCACTAGAGCGGCAAATTTATCTTTTCTTCAAATTATTTGATAATTTAATGTGTAAAAGAGAGAGTGTGAGGCAGTAATAACTGCTTGTAAGCTTCACCCAGTCAAAATTAAATGTGAAAATTATAAGCAGTGGCAATCAAAGATTAACCCTGCCCTGGTCAGAATACGACTGAGTAAACAGCTTTCCTTGGTGCAAGAAAAGCTGTTTACCTGGGGTGTGTTTTTATGACAGCTCTTATTAACAATTCTTAGCAAACATGTTTTCTATTAACATGAAATTTAATTGAAAAGATTAAAGCAGATCATAATTTACATCCAGGCACGTTTGAGTGATTTGAGTGGGAAAGTGTTAAAGAAAGATAGGCACAATACAGAGAAATAAAGTTTAAACAAAATCTATACCCCGTAGCTCTAATAACATGACATTTCATTCTCTCTTGCCACCAGGAGATTACTACTTGATGGGCATGATTTTAGTAGAAGTTTACACAAACATTTACCGATATGACCATATGAGAAGCAAGTCCATCATTATATACAAGTACACTGGGTAATAATCTTAGGGTCAAGGTTCCAGCTGGCTGATTTCTTGGGAGAAGCACGTTCAATTTGATTGGCCCCACAGCCCTGGTTGTGGTGCACACAAGTGGTCATGTGATCAAGGGGTTATAAGTGTGTATGTAGCTGTCAACATAACAAATACATCGTGGCCGAAGTGATGCCAGGCCTCTCGTGGACATTGCGAAGGCTTTGAGTTGCATGTCAACAAAGCCATAATGGCCTGGACCAGACGTACACTACTGGGGAGACTGGCCTGGCTGTCTTGGATGCTTTCCGTTACTGCTGGTAAGGATCCTCATTTTGTTTTGCTTTTTTTTGCTTCTCTTCTTTGCTCGTGTGGTTTGCAACTTTGTTATTGGACCAACTGATGTTGTTGATACAGTATTTGTACCTCTCAGTAGATTCATCTCTGCAAAAAACACACTAATTTGACAGAAGTTTCATTTATCATGACTTGGTTAATTGGTTTTAGTCTGATAGCCTGAATCTGCTACCCCACCTATTTGCCATTTTGAGTATTTTCTTTTTCTTTTTCTAAGCCCAATATAATTTTTTCAAGCGGAAATTCTTTTCTTATGAACACCAATGTATGCTTTATGTATTTGCACAGACATGGTGGCACCACTATGAGCACAGACATAGCTTTCACCTCTCCCTCCCTGGATGCCACACAGTTTGTTAAAAGGACAACACTCCAAGAACAAAATTGGGCAGTTTCTTGGCTTTTGTGCACTTATATACTAATATGCTGGTTAGTTTTTACACCCACACATGTCCGCTTGTAATACCAGGAACTACTGATTTAGGTATTACATAAATTTACATACACTTAAAAGGAACAAACATGCCCGAGCATCAATTCAACTTAAAATTTACTAAAAAAAGGGAAAAAACAAATATTTGTATGCAAAGCAACACTTTGATTTCTTATGGCATTATTCCAACACTACAGCAAAGCATGGGTCATTGAGTAACTTTGGCAGGCAAAGAAAAAGGAAAACAGAAAACTGTGTGCATTCATCAATCTTATGGACAAATGCTTTGCCTCAACGGACCTCTTTCCAAACGGATTGACAGAAATGAATATAGATCAAGCATGCACATGATCTCTGGCCTAGTCCTTCTCTCAGCAACTTTCTCCAATGCATTTATTTCAACATGTAGCATATTGCACAAATGAAAAGAACAATTTACACTGTGCTTGATTACTGCGAACAATGCTTCATGCTGAATATCATTTTCCCTTTCAGGTTATTGCTCATGTATTTGTCGACAAAACAAATACAAAATTAAAAAAAAATTATAATAATAAATGATAAAATAGAAATACATCTTGCTTAGTGCCAGTTGATGAACAAGTTACCTGATTGCATGCCACAGAGGAGTCTGCATTTAACTTAACTCTTTCAGTGCCAAGCTTTGGACTGAGTCAACAGCTTTCCTTTGTAAACTCTGGGTGCCATGCACCCAAAGTGCACCAAGGAAAGCTGTTGACCCAGACTATCATATACTCTGTAACTACAGGCATGTTGATACGTGAATGAGAGACCTTTTTACAAGGAACATGAATTTAGGACCCTAATTATAATTCAGAGCAGTTATTGTTAAGTAGCTTCACTTCAATCATAATTGGCCCTGAAAGTGTTAATGGTAAATTAAACTGCTGATCACTGCAGCTGGTACCTGGGAAAGCTCCTTCAAACATTTGGTCACTTAAAAAAGAAAACTCTCCGACTATATGATCAACTGACCAACTTTCTGTAGAGTATGTCTGTCAGTTTATGCCATATAGAACTTAACATGTTTGATCTGGCCAGCAATCAACCTGTGCTTTCACCACTTGATGCCCATGGTTCAGTGATTCCACTATGCTTGTCCGCCCACGTGGTTCCACAAAGTTGTAAACAAAGTCTTGCCTGCTTCAAGGAATTCATTGCGCATGGCATATTTGTTGTGCGTCATATTTTCTTACGTGCTCCGCAAAGTGTTGGTACAATGTAACCGCAGGAGGGGATTTTATTGGCATATATACATATATACTTTCACTGGTGTTTTGATCACACACCAAGCAGTCCTCCCCTCCAGTTCTCTTGTACTGCAAAACTGTTCCAAAAGGTGCAATGTTCATACATATTTAACATAGCAGTATTGGTATAGAGGTAATATTGATGTGCATGCAAGAACAGAGTAGCTCTCTGATCCCTGTCTGGCATTGCCAGGTTGCTATAAACCTTGTACACACACACACACTGAAGCATAACTGATGGAGTCATAAGTTGCTCTGCTACTGGTAACACTGCACAGAATCCTTTCAGCTAGAGAGTATGCATTCATTGAAAACTCTCATTTTTATGATGGAAATACATAAAGTATCACACTATATATATTTGGTGATAGGAGCTATGCCCTATAACCTCCTGGCAAAATGCTACCAGCAGGACACTTGTACAAATCTTTGACAAGACCTGCCTATTCTAGTTGTCCCACAAAGGAATACCTTAATATAGCTTCAAGTCTGGTAACTATATGCCTTGTACAGGACTTGCAGCTCCACAAATATCTCATTAGCAATGCATCATGTGCAACTGTAAATCGGAGGAAATCATGTATGCTCACCATGCACACGGGTGTAGCAAGTCCCTCGATTGCTATTCGCTAAAGTCACTGATTATCCCATGCATGGCCCTCCTCTGTTGCAAAATCAATAGCGCAGCAAAAGATCTAGAAATCTCTGTTTGTATCAATGCACTGTACTAAGTGATATACCACCCCATAATCAAATAGAAGTCTTTGTAGGAATAATCTGTACCAGGCAGTATGAGGGCATTGCAGGCGGTAAAAAGCCACTTGTAAGTCACAATACATGTATGCCAGGTGTACTTTGGTTTTCTTGCATACTATATCTGGAATAGCTATTCCCATCTAATGCTGTCTAGTGTATCACAATATTGGACCTCTCTATTCGTCTTGCAGCATCTTTCAAATTCACTGAATATTTCTGCTGTTTTGGTGTTAATTTTTTGCCCCTGTCAATACTGAACAAACCTTTCAACAGTCAGTAGGCAGGTGAGCCTCCATCATTTCCTTAACCCTTCCCCCATTAAACCAAACTAAACTGGCTGGATGTAAAATGTCGTTGCTTTGATTATTTTTTTTTACTTTTTCTTTGTTTGCGAAAACTAATGTGGACCAGAATACCTACAGATGAGCCCATCAGAATGATGCCCGAGGACAACAGCTTTTCTTGGACAGGGTTGGGTATTAAGTGTCATCTCGCCCCAAGTAAAGCTGTTGACTGAGACTTATGTCAAGCAAGAAGGGGTTGTGTAGACTGCTGTACATACAATGGCTCTGGACATTATTTGGTCCTTACAACAACTGGATCGAGTCACATATTCTGAATGTTGTCATTTGAATGAAGTTTGAATGTGCATCTAATGCTCTGTGTTGGCAACGAAACTGGTAGTGATCAAGTGTTGATAGAAATACTGCGAATTTGTTTAATTTCACTGTGAACTTATTTTTGTTTATTTCGCTGATGCTTCAAAACTGAAATTAATAGCACAGTGAGGAAAGTTTTTAACATAGATTTGATTGGAAATATGACCAATATTGTAAATACAAAGTCTCAGTGAAAGGTCCAAAATACAAAAACCATGAAAATTACTGTCCTTGCAAATATACACGTATGTATGTACACTAAGCAGAAACCCATTAGAGCCATCAAGAGATAAGATTCAGCTGCAATCTTTCGGCTCAATTGAACATTAGTATAACTCTGGTCCTCTTTTGGAGCTATAATGATTGGATGAGAAAACTACCTTTTCAACATAGCATAGAACAGCAAAGCACTTTCACATCTGAAAACTTGGGTGACTGGGTCATCCACGAGGATTGCCTGTATCAAAATGCACAGCTTTCACAAACGCAGGGGGTGCAATTGAGGGTTGTACCACTGCTCGGTTCGGTAACTATTTCTGGGCAAGATTGTAAAGCAGACATGCTGTTCTTGGTTTTGATTGTGCCACACACTGCAGGGTAGCAGCAGTTATTCCTCTCTTAATGATTTTAATTGGATTCAAAATTCAAAGTACTATTTTGAGGGACTTGTATGAATAAGAAAATGAAGTTTATTCCCAATGTATATGTGGAACATTTTAATCATATTAACCCTTTTGTCTTGAATTAAAACTAAGTCAACTACCTTCCCTGGCATGGGTTGGGCCCTAGATGCCCAACCCATGCCAGGGAAAGCTGTTGATCCAGGTCATGTTATCTTGATAGGTCTCATGCGATATTCTTGGTCAAATCACTTTTCATTACTGTTCAAATTAGTTGAAGACACTGAAGCAGACGACATTTTACCATCAGCACGTTTTGGCCAGTTTAAAGGGGAAAGGGTTAATGGTTTAGCTACATGTAGATCGTACTCTAGTTGGGCTGCTATATTTTCATAAATCCACTCTATCTTTACATGTTCACAGAAGGCAGCAAATTAGTGGTCAATGCATTGAGAAGGCAATCCTTATTAAGTTTAATCACCTATCACAGATAACTGTATGAAGGTGATTTTTAAAAAATAATATATGTATATATTAATTAGCACATAGTACTATTTGATGCATATAAGCCAGCATCCAATACTATTGATGCATATGAGCAATTTACACATGGTACTATCTGATGTGAAAGAGTGTGAGAAGCATGGCAGTACTCTTGCATTTACATTCATCTGTATAAGGACTAACTTGTTGTGCATCTACATATCTCAGTTAATTTTGCCCGATGATGATCACCTACATGTGCGCTTGCATTAAGATCATTTTTGTGACAGAAGGATCAAGCCACTACCATTTTTTTTTTACACTTATACAAGAAAAAATGGAATGTGGGCCAAGTTAAGAAAGTCTCTTTAAGCTAGCTCTTTCAACCATGGAAACATTTGGTCAGGTGCTTAGCTTTTGCCCAAATGACTTCAAGAAGTAACAATCAATCAACCTTGATCAACATATTGCCCAGGCACCATGAACCTCTGGCAATACAAGCTGTGCAAAAGTAACTCCCCCCCTCCCCCCCCCAAAAAAAAAAACAACACACACACACACACAAAAATAAACAAAAAAACAAAAACAAAAACAAAAAACAAAAACAAAAACAAAAACAAAAACAAACAAACAAAAAACAAACAACAAAAACCCATAGTGATCAAAATAACATTTACAGGAACTCTTTTCAATGGTTTCTGAGCATCAACTATTGTGGTGTCCCAACGAAGTTGTGCACCTGTAACTGAAATGGTAGCAGGACTGTTTCAGGAATACATCTTCAGACAGACCATGAGTTGTCACATGAGAAAGTATATGTCCTCAGTGCCCCTCAGTTCTTATTGTTCATTTTGTAGAAAGTATAACTCTGACCCTGCTGGAAGTGGAAATATGTGTCCTTATTTAATGTGTACTCCTTATAATCCCCCGTGCCAGTTTACAATGAAACATTCTAAGCATGTTGATACAATATTTAGGTGCAGTTTCACAGAATTAAATATGCATTTAAAACAGCATTCAACAACCTTTGCCTTTGTACATGTAAGCAACCAAATGTCACCCTAAAAATTTCTATATTAATCATTTCCACATAAAAAGAAAATTAGAATAGTTGTCACCAACAGACAAGATATTCCTCCACTTTTCACACACATAGGTCCTGTGACCTTGAAAATGAGGTCAAGGTCACCAAAATGTAATCAGGTAAAAATAATGCCAATGTACAACCATCAGATAGTTTGCTCACAAAGATTGTACTATGGACAGTCATTCGGACAAGCCAAAAACTGTATCCCCCCGAAACTTCACTTGTGGGGTTATAATTAATGCTTTAAGTTTAAACTTCAATAATACACGTCAAATGCAAGATGACTGAGTTTTTAGAAGATTTTTGTAGACAGATCTCATCTGAAAAACTTTGCCCTGTAACTCAGACTAACATCTTGCAAACAAATCTTACAGACCACCTCTCATTGCATTACTGATGAAATCACATTCCAGATAAATCTCATCTCGGCAAGCATTTGCTTCTGTTCATTGTAACAGCAGTGACCATGGCACTATAGTCACTTAAGCAATACAGGTAGCCACATTGTCACAAGACACAATACACAAGTTTAGTATCTAAAGCAACTTGGATACAGGAGTTGAACATTTACATGTAAAACACCTGTGGGCCAATATCAAGTGAGCCACAATGTTCTTCCACACGAGACACATTATGTGCTAAAACATAGTTGATGCTGCACATGTCCATGCAACATCCTGTCCACAGCCATGATTTGGATTGATCCAGACCCAAGTGACCATCATGTTTTGTCAATGTTGGCTTCCTTGACAATTCTGAATGTCTAAAAGCCAAAACAAACCAACTGGAAAAACCAATGGAACCATACAGTTATACATTTAACCTTAGACCTAGCTATTGCCAAATGTCCAATCATACTGCAAAAACCATGAGAATATGCTGGTGCCAAATTTAAAGAGTTACAACAGTGCATCAAGGAGCCTCAAATGGACATCAGTGATTCCATTGATCTACATTGAGTCTGCCAAGAATATAGTGACAGTGTGAATGACCTATTACCCATGGTTTGTTTGCAGTTTATCAGACACTACATGGATGAGGAAATGGGAATTAAAACCTATGCTGTCTATTTGGGAAGAGAGACTACATGTATGGACTGACTAACACACATTAGACATTATATGTATCGCATCTCAGTAGCCTTGCCCTACAGTTATGAACACCGATCATGCACGAATTGGTAGTTTCAATTTGAGCCATTTAAAGTGGTTTACTGAAGCGGTCATTCATAGAACATATGTTTAAATTTCTGCACAAACTGAACAAATACAGATTCTGCAAGGTTTCTAATCAGACATTTCTCAACATATACATTAAGATTTATATAAGTCTCGACCTGTTTGAAAAAAACTGGGAAAAAAATCAAGTTCAACAAGCGTTGAATGCAATAAATATCATGCAAGCAATGTGCCATGTTACTAAGCAACTGACTGATAGCTGTGCCAACTTGGCTCCTCCCAGTAGTAAACAAACCAGAGTTTTCTGGTAAAATAATACATCATCAACTTCTACAGATCAAACATCAATCATAGTTTACTTCTGATACTGATAGAAATTAATAGTTAATGTCAATTACAAGAATCAAACTTCCTTCCTATTGCATCCACCTATGCGTTTCACTTTTCAACAAGCACTTTTTTCAAGATGTCGCTGAAGCAACATCATGAAAAATGACTTTCAAAAAGTAAAATATGTAGGGATGAATGCATTAGAAAGGAAGTCAATTTCTTTACATAATCACCTCACAGTAAATCTTGATAAAATCCCACTAAATTCCACTCTTTATGGCTTTTGCTTCAATGTTCAGCTTTAAGACATGTAGAGACTACATGTTTTGCATGTTTGCTAGGCCTTGGCTATACTGTTGGCTAATTTCACAGGAACACAGTAAACTTGCATTTTAACCAGCATGTCACAAAAAACATGTGTGGTGAGAAATGCTGGCCTGAAGGATGGACTCAAGCTTTTAACCCTTTCTGCCTTGAAACAAGACTGAGTGAACAGCTTTCCTCAGCATGGGTTGGGCACTAAGCACCCAACCTATGCTGAGGAAAGCTGTTGACCTGGGTCATGTCATCTCAATAGGTCTCATCTACAATTCTCCATCAAATCACTTTTCATTACTGTTGAAATTAGTTGAAGACAGTGAAGCAGACGACATTTGACCAACAGCAAATTCTGGCCACTTTAACTTGAGTGGTGCCACATACCTATATTTTGGTATGCCCTGGTCAACTGCCAAGACCCTATTACATAACATACCAAAAAAGTCAGTACATGGCACTTGGGCAGTGTTTCTGAAAAAAGTTGTGGCACAACCAGAATTAAGGGAGAAAGAGTTCAAGCACTTGGTTTAAACATATTTTATTTCAAAAAATACAATTGGGAAAAAGGCAATACCTATAGTAATCCCTCTCGTGACAAGCACTTACGCTATGAAATATCTAAACACAGGCCAAGCATACACCACTGAACTAAATGTATCCAGCCTGTTCACCACATCATTCAATATTAGTGGCCCAGAACATACTTAACAAGGAACAAAAGGTGCACATGGAGAAAAGACCATCTGATTTCTTAGCTGCCTTTTATAACACTTGACATGATTACAGGTTGTCACTAGATTTTAAAAAAATAGCTAGGTAAACTGTACAATATCAACTAAGTAGATGCATATATTTTCTCATTATTATATGCCAATGTAGTACTTGTCCTCATGCACCTGTAAGAGCAACCTGATGAAAATATCCTGACCCTGAGCTCTCATGGCAGAGGCATATTAAAATCTATGGTCAACAGTGCATGCATGAGCTGTATGGGCATAACTTTGAGGTTCACCTGACCCAGACAATCCACTGTCAAACTTCAAGGTAAAACTCATCAACTGTGATGCATCCCATAGGCTTAGCATATATAGTGCATGTCTTCTGGCCTCAGGGTCCTCACTAAAGAATAGACAGTATTACAACAGTCTTATGACACCTGTAGACAGTCTGCCTGGTTGCTGACACTGTCACAGTGGGTCAGAGGAACTGGCTCAACATTTTACAAACATCGCACCGACATATCAAAGTTGACAGCTGAGGCTAATGTTTACCTTGGGTACTGACTACAACGTATCATTTTCAAGTAAAAACACCAAAAAGTGATGAAACGGGTGTTATTTTGGCCAATGTTTTACAACCTGAACTGCCATGTATGACCTTTCTGGGTCTTTGTGACCTTCTCCACACACTCCAGCTAGTACCTTTCATTCACAGTCACATTTAACACAGAATATAAATCATTTTCACAATCAGCTACATTGTAACACCATAAAATGCAGTTTACACGTTTGCTACACATACAGCTGGGGGTAAAGGTGACTGTTTGATGTGGAATATTTATGTCACACCTACTCATTACCACCAAGGACGTACACCAAAGAAAGACCTGCCATTAAGTATAAAGTGAAACCTCACAGTAATAACACCAGCTGATCCTTCCAAAATGTGTCAGATATCTGCATATGACCGTTATGAAGAACTGCTCTGTGAATGACTAAGTTTATGTTTGGAGCGAGGTTCCATCATGTACCTGCAGGTGGCCTTTAAGAGTGTTCTTAGATAATAAAAGCATCAATAAAATTAATAAATGACAATATTTTAATATGCTGTGTGTATGTTTATAGTTAGTGGGTCCGCTGAGTATACATGTATGGATGTGACAAACATAATAATGCATGGCCGGTTCCGTATCAGTACTCTTATCTGCACTGTCTGCTTTCATATCAGTACACGCCATCGCTCATACTGATATGAAGTTCTCCATGCTGATACCCGATCATACTAATATGGTACAGGCCATGCATTATTATATACATATCGCTAAATCATTTAGCTATATACATATCGCTATAAAAAATTCTGCTTCCTGTACTATTTTTGTCCAATATGACTGCTGATTTAGAGGAAAGTGCGATGGCTTTATCTTCCCAAAGTGTTCTGATGAGAATTGAATGGCATTTTCAATGGGTTTGTTATCATATGTTGCAAAGACACTGAATGCTGACTATTAATTCATCAAACTTACCAGTTAGGCCTACTGGTCCAAATGCTGGTTCCTTTCTGCCAGTCATTATACAGGCAGAACACAATCACCCAGCATGCACCAATTCACTAAATTAATTGGCGATATCGCTAAAGACATTTTATTTGCCAATATCTCTAAATCATTTAGTGATATTGCTAAATCCATCAGGGATATCTCTAAATCATTTATGGATATCACTCTAAACAATTTAGGGATATCAGTTAATGATATTGCAAAATGATTTGGTGAAATTGCTGAACGATTTTGTGATATTACCAAACATGACTACATTGTAAATGTTGAAATGTCTTGCCATAGGTTTCACTGTAACGTCCCAGGATATCATCTTTATTGCCATTCTACATGGGAACTGGAACTTATCCTGGTTACCCTGAACACATTCTTTGTGTGCTGGCAACAGTCCCAATTGGTGCTCACAAACATACTTAGAGCCATCAGGATTATCTAGTTTTGTATGAAACGCTTCGTGACAGCAAGGACAAAAAAATACTGCCCCAGCTCTGACGTAGTATTTGCTTTCTGTACTCTGTAATCAGAGAGTATGTCAAAATCTGAGCTTTTATTATTTGTTTACATGCATGTATGTATCTATAATGGGTGTTTTGCGCCGTTTACAGCTGGTGTAATTTTGTGTAGTTTACACATCCCTTCTTACTGTAAGATGATGCATAACATATCCAATATGATCTTTATACTTGATACAATTATTGAAACTGTATCTTTCAAAAGAAAGTTTCAAATCGTAGAAGTATACCTGTATCATTTTGAGGCACCAGACTTCATGCATGAAAGAACTGTGACAATTCTGTGTTTAGCTGCATGCATACATCTGATGCAGGCAATATGACTGTAGAAATAGGTTGCTCAGCCCGACAAGGTAGGATTAATATTATATCTATATACCATGACTCCATTACCCTGCAAGACTTCCAGTACATTTACTTCTGCATGAGGTCAGTTTCAAGTCTGTAGTTCTAAATCCATTATTGATATAAATTCAGCCATAAACCTGGACTGCTGATTACACTTTCATGAATCCAAAATAAAGTGATCATCAGGCACTGTGCCAAACTAGCGACCAAGTGTAAATATTAATATGCACCCACTGAGATTTCTTTGAAATGGAAATCCACTTTCCTCAAACTTCACCAGACAAACTTCATAAACAAGCTGTAAAGACCTACATATATCTTTGTGCTTTTGACCCTTTTCTGTTCAGTTGACTCATTGGGATCAACTAAGTGGTCATTTCAGAAAGGAAAAACAAATAAATGAAACGAATACTGTTTAACCTTATCGATGGAAGAAGATTAGCTTTGTCCTCTTTGGTGACCTATATGTACTTAAGATCTGTCTGTATGTACATATCGGCAAATAAAATAACATGCTCGGCTTGCTGATCTCTTTGCACAGGCAATAACAATTCTTTAGGCAAGAGTCGAGTTTTCGTATTGGGGATTGACATGGTAATTCACATAATTTCCAACTTCTTTTCCAAAACCATCAGGCAGACCCTCCTCAAACTTGGTGGGGATCTACCTTGGATGGGACTCTGCCAAATACATTCAATTGATCATGTTCCAGTGATTTTTTAAAAAAAATTTATGAACTTCCGTTTTTGTTTTTTTTTTCTTGCAAAACCTAAAATATCTTTTATTAGTCAACTGCTTGGTCCATTGCCTCAAAATTGCATGGGGGCATATTTGGAGGAGCCCTACATCTCAATTTGTTCAACAGACAACACTGCCATATTTTTTTCAATGTTTTTTTGAATTTGTGTGTTAAAGCTTTTCTGTTCATTTAGTGGTGATGATATGGGTCTCTGATTTTTAATAAATCACACATGGATCCCCCAGTGCCAAATAGTCTGGTAATTAACTCTTTAGTGCTAGGAGTAGGAAAACCACAAAAACATTCACTTCCGGGAACAAAGACCAATGAGCTTGCACATATAAATGTGTCACAATTTACATCAAAATTAACTTGTCTTGTCACTGAAGAGGTGATAAATGACTGACAACTGATAAATTTATAGATATCACGGTTAGAAACAGCAATATAAAAATTACCAAATTGCATCTCCAACACAAGAGAGTGCTGGACAATTTAGCATTTGGGGGCACGTGTGAATATTTCAGTTTGGGTACTTATTGGTTGATGCATACATTAATTACTATATCGGTTAATGGGATTACAATGCACGGCAATCAACATTTTTGACTTCTCTAACACTGTCAGCCAGATTCACTTCAGACGTGATGGAGATGTAGCTTTGGTGCATTTCCATAAAGTTTTGTCAAGTGTGCATGCTCCTGTGATTTTTTTATTTTTCTGCAATTTTTTTTTTTGTTTCATTCATTTGGCAAAATTTTGACAAGTTGTTAAAGCTAATTGGCCATTGGGTTTGACATTGCACACAAATGCTTCTTGGTACCTATGAAACCAGATGAGACTTATTTTGGGCAGAGAGTATCAAAGTCAGCTGAGGACAGGTTGTTCACAAAGCCCTCTTGTTCTGGATCCCAAGACCTACCTCTCTCTCCCCCCCCCCCTTAAAATATGAATGGTCCATATTGCAAATTTACCAGTAAGCCACAGATTAACTTCAGTCCTAACAAATGGCTGTTTAGATTTTTTGATAAATTGATGTGTTCCTTTGACAAATACTTGGATAGAGATTTAATACCTGTTCATTGTTTTCGGCATTTATGCGTGTCAAAAAAAAACACACAAAAAATTAAATAAGTTTGTGTATTTGAGCAAGACTTGGCAAGTAGCCTTTGAATGGCAAACACAGGTTCAACAGGTTTAGAAACGGTGTATATAGTTCATCAGGAACCATTAAAAAAGTGTTCATACAAAAGTAGCGTGCCATTATAGTTGCGTTATACGTGGGTTTGTGTCTACATTTCAGCAGCACTATGACGTAATACAATAGTATGTCCGTCATAATACGAATCTGGTTCCCATCAGTTGTGTCAGGTCCAGAACCCAAAAAATAGAAAATAAAAAGTTTGTATATTTGCTGTTTGAATTATTGCTGAGGTCTACAGTAAAAACCATAGTGTACCACACATTAACAGGAAGCTCAGAACTTTTCTTCCTATGCAAAAAATCATCTATTGCCCAAAAAAAACAACAGTTGTGCAAATCTAAAAAGATCAACTGGTTGTTCCGGCTCGTATGCATCTAAAATCACTCACATGTTGGTCATCATTTAGTCAAATACATTGGATTTTTGCTGAAACACTCCAAAATAAAAATGTTCATTGCGTGGCCAGCTTGTCAAGAAAGAAATATATAAGTGAAGAGTTATGGAAAATTTATTGGACTAAGAAACAAAATTTAACATGATATATTTTAGTGAAAATTATTATCCACAACCAACCTTTACCTCTCTAGTTAAGCATTAATCAACATTCCTGATGTGGACTGCATGGGGCATGGGACATGGCAGAAATGCATGTACAGTGGTACCTGCTGTATGTTGCCACCCCTTCTGCCAAGAAAAAGTGGCCACATACAGCAGGTGACCTGTCACCACAGGTAAATTTTACAAAGAAATTGACTCCTTTGTCCAAGCCTAGTGACCACAAAATGCAATGCAGCTGCTCAAGGCAGTGGTTGCATGCAGCAGGTACCACTGTATAATTAATGCTTGCAATAATTATATGTATGTAATCTGTTTTACAGAACATGATTCAAGTAAACTGTGAATTGGCCACCATTGTACATTTCACTCTCACCTACATAAAATTTATAACTGGATGAATTACCCCAATATATTTGATACCAAAACTGTCCAAGGTATTAAGACCAATAGCTTTAGTTAAGCAATGTATAGTTTGAAATGATTCCTCTGCAATTTTAGGCAGCTTATACACACAACTAACATTTATTCAATATGCACAGAACTAAATAACATTAAACAAAACTTCATGCACATGACAAACTGCCATACCATGGTGACCAGTAACATTATTGTCAGGCCATTGAGCACTATTAAGCCTACAAATTGTGCATTGTGCATGATGCTCATTGCAGATGGCTATTGAACACATATAAGGCTTACCGATTCTATAAGATATGCTTATAGCATTAAAATAAAATTCACATTTAATTCATGGCTTATACATGCACTTACATGGAAGTTTTAATTGCCCTCCATGCCTTATAAGCTATATCTTTCCATGCCATGTGGCAGGATATTATAAGCCTTATTGTGAGAGGGTTATTCAGAGTCACCCAGCATTTACCCCTGGGGTTTGGCCTTAGCCTTGGCGGTCAACCTCCACCTCAGCTTAAATGGTTATGAAACATGGTGTAAGAATTTCCATTGTGATCTGCACATACTTTAGAATTTGCTAAATGCATTGCTGAGTGAGAGTGCTCAACGGGCACAAGTACAAGGCCCTTATTTATACATATGCAGGATTAACCAAATTTCATAGAGTTGAAAAGCCTTAAAGAAAATACCATCAACTCGTCATTTCCCCCAACAGAGCATGACCCAAACTGAACTTTAAGGCAACTGAGCTATTTATTTACCAACACTGACTGGTCAAAGACAGCAAACTTTAAGGTGGCACACTTCCACTCGAATATAAATTTTTGGCCTAAATGCCTGAAATTGCAAGCTACCACTTTGTCTTTGATGGCAACATTTGTCAAAGGCCCCTAAAGAAGCTATGTGGATGATCACAGCAAATCAGAGTTTGCTATTTGTTATGCAATATGATTTTGCAGTTTTGTTTTCTGTCTCTAAATAAATTTATTGATTGGCAGATTGTTTAAAACTGTGATGTTATTTGACTAAAACTTTAAAATAAGACTGAAGCTAGCAACAAATTTACCCCCTTCCCCCTTGAATTAAGGACAAGGCACAAGCTTTTCTTGATGTGGGTTGGGCACTGAGTAAAGCTGTTGACTCATTTTGATAGGTCTCATCTGTAATTCTCATTCAAATTGTTCTTCATTGCTGTTGAACTCAACGTAAAACATTGAAGCAGACGACATTTGACCACCACCCAGTTTAATTGAGAAAGGGTTAGGAAACATGAACCTCCATGGCCAGGTCCAATCAGAGTTGACCAGCATACTCTTCTTCATCTATTTGTTTTGTGACTTTCTCTCCTGGCAAAGGGCTTTCTCATTTGATTTCTTAAGTGGAGCTTACTTCTGATAATAACCATGCATCTCAGTCCTACATGTATTGCCAGTTTCCCAATATAACAGCTAGTGCATTCCTTCATTAAGCTTTCTGGGGTTTAAGTTACACGGATCAGTTCTCTTGGTTTCTACACCTTGGTATTATATTAACCTACCTTGAGCAGCAAAGTTGTTATTCCTGGATGTATAATCCAGCTGCATTATTCTTTGTCCATATTTTTATTTCTACATGCACAGTTAGTCCCATGTTCAATATAGTGTTGAATATGATTATAGGTGTTCAGCCACCCAATTTTTAACAATTTAGCAATTCAAGCAGATAATTGTAACACCATTTTCATGGCATTCAAGACATTATGTGGCGGCAAGGCTTCATTATTAATCCAGGAAACCAGTTTGTTGGAGCCATCTACATGACAAGGGCCATGGAAGTTTAATACTGCTTTCCCACACGCCCAATTGTAAAGAACTCGATGCTTATGTAATAGGTCTTTAAAGGTGGCCAAAGCAGGACTCTCTTCCTTCAATGAGGAACATTGTTAACTTAAATAGCTCAGTGTACTTTTATTTTTGTAACTACTCCTATCAAACTATACATTTTTGAAATTGCCCAAGACCTCCAACAGAGGTTGCAAGTTATTTTTTCCCAATTCAGGAGATGCTCCTGATTTAACAGTAGAAATTCAGGAGATTTCGCCGACGATGGGGGGAGGGGGACGTGCCCCCTCTTGATGTGAGAAATTTTGTAAATACACAGTTAAAATAGGGCATTTTGGTAGTTTAGAATTTCAAAAATCAGCTGTAAGAAAAGGAATAGGAGAATGCATTTAAAATGCTTTTAACCACAGTCACTAGGCAGTAAATACACAAAAACACTGTCACAACACAATTTATATTTCAAAGTTCTTGTTTACTCTCCGGTTCTGGCACCCTGAAAATGTCTTAGTTTTTCCCTTTTTATTTATTTTTTTTAAAGGTCCAGTCTGAATCATCAATGACCAATTCTTATGAATGAATGTGATGACTAGTATGAACTGTCTCATACTCTTGGAAGAATCATCTAGGTGCATGATTAGATAATCAAATGAGCAGCTTTGGATATCTTTATAATTATCACAAAATTGATATGCATTGTCACCAGGTGGGGAAATAACTTCGCTACTTGCAAAATGTCAACTGTTTTCATGGAAAAAATTGATAATTTGGGAGTGTTTTTTTCAAGATTCGGGAGATCGAGAGACTTTAAACAAATGAGTTAAAGTTCAGGATATCTCCCGAAAATTCGGGACTTTTGGAACCTCTGCGCCAATTTCAAATATTCACAAAACAAAGAATATCAATGTGAACACATTAAAATCCACTAAAAATATAAATTTTGTTCATTGTGTCCATTTTTCTCATAAAATTAATCACTAAAAACTTTTTGAAAAAACATTTTTGATCCAATCAGGTAAAAAAGTACTGAAAATCAAATTGAATATGTTCCACAGGGAAGACTATTTTTCAAATATTTCATAAAGTTATTTGGTCCAATATCTTTGACGTTAATAGGCTTGGGTGCTAAATACCATAGTTCAATACATTCAGATGAAAACTGCTTGCACATTGTACATATATTAAGTATATTTGTAATCTTAAGACTATTTACTTTCTGTAATACACAGTTTTGTGCATTATTTTTAAAGATTTTAACACTGCAGGCTATTCAAGACAGCCGACTAGTTTTCTTTAGTGGAAGAGACTATATTTTTACCCTGGCCACACACTCAGCTTTTTAATTGCCAATTTCAATAACAGTTGATGTGCCCCGCATTGACATAATGTTACCAGATTGACATTCTTTGTAAAATGACCTTTCATTCAATACAACCAGTCAAAAATCTACATTTTTTGCATTTTGCCTGGCAAGTGTATTCCATCCACAACAGGGGCAGTTAGTGCATAATGACCAAGCCAATGCAAAAATGTCTCCGCCAGCATAGCATAAAAGGTATTGAGTACTGAATACTGGAAGTACATCTATCAGGTTCATACATGCTCACCACCCTGGTATTACCAATTCAATTTAATTCACTAGATCAATTGTGTCCATAATTAGTTTACATAAGGCAGAACACTGTGCTTTGAGGTGTTTACTCACACCTGCACGTGCTCCACCATTGCACAATTGTCAACACAAAATTAAAGTGGCTCTTCATATACAGTCTCTACAGCTGATATTTCCATGTATTATTGCATAATTATAATATTTAGTAGATTAAGAAGTTCAACAAATCAAACTGTCATGAAATTCAAATAACACTGTAAATGTCCACCAGCATTAATTATCAATCTGTCCTTACCTCATGCAACCACACCCACAGGTATACTACATACATTTCAACAGCAACCACAATTTCATGGTCCACAAATTATTCCTCTTTCTTACCTTCAAACTATCTTATGTCAGTGTGCACTCATGAATATATCATCAACCACATGTACACTATGGGGAAATAAGCTCAGTGTTATTATCATCATGTATTATTGATGGTATTGTGAACTATTGTTACACAAGGCAAAGCTGTAAAACCATGCTGTTGTTATGATATATTTTTTAAAGTGTTTTGAAACTTAGTGCACTGCATGTATATGTTTTAAAGTTTGCCTTTCAGGTCAGTTTCAAGATACAAAAATACCGGGTAGCGTTCAGAGAACGATTTACCCTCGGCGCCCACAATCTTATTTTCTTCAATTCTCCTTTTTTTTTTTTGAGAGACTTCGCAGTAGAATACTTTACATACAATTTCCATATTGTTGTCTGTAAAATGAAAGAGTACTTTTGGATGTGTTCTTGGGGCAAGTTCTGGTGACAGAGACCACTCTACTGTGCGTCACTCAGATGGCCATCAAATAAATACTTCAAATGTTTCATAACAAATTTAAAAAATAATAAGAGGAAGCTGGTTTTCAATAGGAATGTGGTCCACTATAATGTGCATCTCTGGAAAAAAAAATTGGTGAAGCTGCATTGGATCCTTGTCAAGATATTATGGTAACGCTGTCCCCTTGTGCACCACTCAGACAGCCTTAAAGATAAATACATTACTTAAAAGTTTCACAAAAAGTTTATGAATACAAAAAGGAAGCTGGTCTTGAATAGTGGTCAGTATTTTTTGAGATATACCCTGGTAACGTTGTTTGGGTTGACACTTCTCTGACAGCCTTCCAATAAATAATACATTAAAAGTTTCATAAAAAGTTTTAAAATAATCAGTGGAAGCTGCTTTTAAATAGGAACCTGGTCCATTAGAAGATACATCTCTGACAAAAATTTGGTAAAGCTGCGGTCAATATTTTTTGAGATATCACAGTAACATTGTCAGGGTTGACACCACTCAGACAGCTTTCAAATGAATACATTAAAAGCTTCATAAAAAGGTAAACAATAATCAGAAGAAGCTGGTTTTTAAATAGGAAACCGGTCTGTCATAAGATACATCTCTGACAAAAATTTGGTAAAGCTACCTTTAATATTTTTTGAGTTTTCTTAGTTTATAGGGAAATAAACTTGTGTAGAAAATATCACACTATCTAATCAATCTTATGCAATACAATGTACATGTATGTGGCCCCAGGAAGCACAGTTCACATCCAAGTAAGCAGAGAAGAAAAACCTATGTTGGAAAGAAGGTCAAAATATGCCAATAAGTTTTTTCCTGGTAATAGAGGGTCTTAAAAAAGGCCCAGACCATTGAGAGCATGTGACATCAATGTGTGAGTCAGAAGGCCCTGCGGGACTCTCCAACAACAATAAGCAACCTTTGACTTTGAGAGAGCAATGATTGCTTAACCATTGTGGAGAAGCCAGAAAGCTTGAGTACCAGTACCTAAGGACCACAATAAGCTGTAAGGGCAACTGTTCTGTAGTTATAAACGAGGCAATATATGAGAAGAGTGGGATCTGTCAAATCTTTCAGCTGAAAATTAAAGATGTCCAATACCCTGTGCAGTTTGAAAACACACTATTTTATCTCCAGTCAGTCAGGTCTCACTATCCTGGCCACATGTACATGTGTGTTGAGATAAGCCATCACCCATTTTTTCAATAGTTCTCCCTATGCTCAATGTCCAAAGTCTGCCACAGGCACATGACCATGAGAACGAAATTTTCACGTTGGTGTCCCATGTTTGAAACACCCTTGTGAAGGTTCTTGTTAATTTCAATTTACCATTCCTCTGCTATTGCTTGTAATCCTTCTTTTTTTTTGCTGACTCAGTTGGCTGTCAGGCTACTCTAATTGTATTCAATAGCATAATATACAAGCAATTGTGTTATCGGAGGTATAACTAAGTGACCGATAGGTTTGATCAGGCATTTATTGTGTGACTAAAAGAATAAACAATATATTCATGCATCTTCAGTCTGCAATGAGCTTTGGATCAAGCCAAATTTATCTTTGATAACTAATGATTGTAATTCACATTCTGCTGCAGAATTGCCCAATCTCTGTTTGATATTTGAACTACATGTGTAGGCAAGTGATATATATTAGTCGAGATATACATGAAATTTGAAAGGTACAAGAGAACTGTACATGCAGAGAAAGAAATTAAGTTCGTGTAAACTCTTAAAAATTTATTTTCATAATGTCATGGAATGAAAAAATGTATGCAGTATGAAAAGACAAAAAAAAATATTCCTTTAAACATGGGGCTTCAGGACTTTTGGTAGGAACAAACTTCTATGAAATAGAAGCATTTTTAGAATTAAACTGAGCAAGTACTTCTCCAGTGAAGGAAACTTAAAACGTAAGTTAAAGCTTTAGTGAACACAATTATCTATCTATCTATCTGTCTGTCTGTCTGTCTATCTATCTATCTATCTATCTATCTATCTATCTATCTATCTATCTATCTATCTATCTGTACTGTAACATTAAGAATTCATATGTAAATTCTGTCCTAATTTACAATTTCAGGATTGGACACTGCCGTCACACAGTGCATTAAGGATGGTAGTCCTGTGATGAAATGTCCTCCAAAGCACTCGGTTGTTGTTCGTTCAGCAAAGCTACACAGACTCTCCCAGGCAGGAAAGTGTACCTCTGGTTCCATCAAAGCATCACACTGTCTTGTCCAGGACTTGAGTAGATTGCTCTTTGAACAATGCTATGGACATGAAACATGCCATCCCTGGATTGGCATTCCACAAAACGGTGCTTGCTCGACGTCTCAGGGAGATTACTTCACAAATATCACATACCGCTGCTCTCCACGTAAGTCATAGTCAAACCTTAGTTATCAAATAAATGTGTTTTATCTGACTATTTTAACATTTTGCCTTACTTATCACTGGTACACTCTCACCATGCCATGCTCTGCACTGAGTATGCACACACTGCAGAGATCATTCCCACCAACTTTATAACATCCCATTATCTATAGCCTGCAGGAATTTTTGAAAATGCATCTTTAACAAGTAGATGTACAGGTGAATCTTAATAACTCTCAGTAGCCGCATGCACAAACAAAAGAAATAATTATATACATGTACTCCACACACCAGTGATGGCCTTTTTCATTTGAACCTAAATGATATCGCAAATACTTTGTAGCTACTGGTACCATGGCCTCATGCTTTGGTCATGGTTCAGAGGTCAGAGTGCTGGACTTTACATTTAACTGGGCGATGCTGCCAAAGATGGAGGGTTTGAATCCCACAGTAGGCTGACAAAAATTATGGTATTTGTCATTATTTGATGCATGAACTGACCACTTTCAAAGATTGTAACTGTGTGGAATAAGGTGTAAACAACACACTGAATAGATTCCATATCAAGTACATGTATACATTTCCATGAGTTTGAATCTCGTGCACATATACATAGTACAGTGGTCCCCCTCTTATAAGGCCACCCCAACTGCACCAAAAAAGTGGCCTTATAAGAGGGGTGGCCTCTCTTGAGGGGTAAAATACAATGAAAATGCCATTCTTGCTGCATGGAGAAGTGGCCTTTGTAGAGGGGGTGGCCTCTCTTCAGGGGGGCCTTATAAGAGGGGGACCACTGTACTCCTCAAGGTGTATCCTCCAGTGAAACTGAATGATTCTCGTATACATACACAGTACTTCTCAAAGTGTATTCTCCAGTGAATATGAATAATGGCCGATTGTCTAATGTCATCTGCTTCAATGTTTTTGTCTGATTTTGAGACTGATTTTAACAGTAATGAAAAATAATTTGAATGAAAATTGTGTACTGCGGACTACTCAATTGTTGGACAGCTAAGCGCTAGGTTGCTTCCATTGCCAAACTGAAAATAAAATGACTTTTACTGATGTTGTTTGGCAGTGCCCCTAAAAGACCAAACACTGGGGATTGTTGGCATATGTTCCTTGTTGACTCATACTCTTTGGATTGCGAACACGCACATACATGTATTTTACAAGAGATGATCGAGAAAATCCTGCCATGAGCAGAAAGTTAGGTGTGCCCAAATGTCGGACTTGGGAAGGTATTTGCTCAGCGTTATTTTTGTTCACCTTCTGGCTGGAAATTATACTCTAGCTCTTGAGGTGAGAATCTATGTATTTAAATACACATATTAGATTTGCAACTTTATTTTGCAAACTGCATTGCATGGGTGCCAACTATAATGGATATTTTCTATCTCTAAAAGCTGACATTGTGTCTAAAAATATGCAAATTTCAAAAATGGTCAACTTGTCTTCAATCCCACATCAGTCTCTCTGTACTTATCAAATTAATAATTTTTCTTTATATACATCGTCAATGAATGGCAAAATTATCGTTGATTTCGAGAATTGGACACCTCTGACAATTGGGCACAGCTCTATAGAACAGACCAATCAAAATAACATTAGCCATAGGTCAACAGCTTTCCAAGGAAAGCTTTTGAGTTGGTCTTAATTTGAGAATTAAGGACAGAGATGTAATAATGTAACATATGGAAGTTACAACAAAGTTAATTTCACAAATAGCCCAAATATCATTTGAGGTTGCAAATGTTTTACATGAAATGTGGAAAAAATAACTTGGAAATTTGAATAGTTAGAATACGCTCACTTTAATTAAATATAAACCTTTTATACGTGCATTAGACGTAACATTTTATCACAGCTGAGGGTAATTGTGCCAAAAGCTTTTGAGAACATATTGAAAGTGAACACAGAAAAGAACTATCGATGCAATAAAGATTCTTTCCTTTGCAGACATCACAAGGAAAGCAGGCCGAGGTCGAGCCATACATATGTGTTCTAACTTAACATGGACGGGCTCTTTGACTTATATCTGGAGTCCAGGATTCCCTCACTGGGCGTACCAGTCCCGCTGTTCCTGCACTGCTCTGGTGAACCACCATGTGGAGGTGGAGGTATCCGTGCCTGTCTTTCAGCAGCGGAGGTACACCAATAGCAGCTGTGAACAGATGCTTCAGTTCCAAAGTGGTGGAGCATCCAGCCTGGTCTGTGCTAAAGAGAAGTTCATGTTCAAGCCTTTAAACCTTCAGATTGATACACAGCTACAGATTAATTTTGACAACGTCAATAATACTGGTGCAAGGTTCTGGGTTGTAGTTCAAGGTAAGGAACAGCAACATCAAATGTCATGTACTGAAATATACACTGGCTGTACGGCTGTTATGTCAAGCCCCTGATGAACCATACAATGTGATAAGCATAAAATGCTCCAATCACATGAAGGAATCACTTGTTAAGGGGGTCAGCTGACACTCTTTGTCCCATCTCATTGGTCAGGAAATGCCAGACGATCCTTCTCGACAAGTGGTGCCATTTAGCTTATCCAATATTCCAATAGTATGCAAATTTTAAGAAGGTGTGGTCCACAGTTAAACATGCATAAAATCTAAATCTGTCAGGATATTTATACACTTGACATTTAAATTCTTGTTAATTATATCACTTAATGATGTCTATATAAAACTGATGCCCACGAGCATATAGCTATACTGACATATCAATAACACCATCTTGTGACCAAGTGATTTTCTGTCCATCAGTGAGAATTGAACCCCAGATCTGTAGCATCAGTCAAAATGTTAGTTTTTCACTAGAATTGGAGTTAACTGCAACACAGCCAGTATTATACATGTTATAGTTGCACGACTGCTTGACTCTCCAGGGCACGGGCACAGATACCTTAAAAGGTGATGTCAATGTTTATATTTCTGTATACCTTACCATTACACCACCTTCTTACTGGCAGTGTCCCATCACGACAACCTGACAATAGTATGTGGAGATCACGAGAACAAGGCAATAGAGAAGCGACCTCTTCCTTCCAGTGCCATTACTGTGTCACCTACATCCTGGAATCCAGACAGCTCAGATGCCCTGGGATCACTCATCACTAGCACCCCAGCACCACCCTCTGATCACCCTGTTCAGGTGCTGGAGGATGGAAATGGTGAGTATAGGCCCACAGCAGTTGCAACTCATTCACAATATGTTATATGCCAAATTGACAATATGTGTATACACCAGTTACAATTGATTGAAAACACATGCATCAGTTACAACCTATTAACAATATACACCAGTTAGAATGTTACAATACATTAACAACATACACTAAAACAAAAACAAAGAACAAAAACAAAAACAAAAAAACCCCAAAAAACTAGAGGATCAGGACTGATCCTGTGCTCATGTGAATCATAAGTTGACCGTTTGAACAAACTTGGGGGAAATCCACTAGAGTAACATTGCCACCAAGTATGAAGTAAATCTGGCTGACAGTTTCATTGGAGAAGTTGAAAATGTGAATCTGTATCAGAGGCCAATTGATTTACATAGTAAACAATCAGAATATATGCATTTACCAACAAGTACCCAAAATGCACCCAAGGTACATTGCCACCAAGTTTGAAGTTAATCTGGATGATGGTTTTGGAGAAGTCGAAAATGTGAATAAGCATTAGAATGCTAAGTGACTTCCATAGTAATCAACAGGAAAGCTGCATTGAGTGGTAAGTACCCGAATTGAAAAAATTGTTTAAAGTCAGGAATCCACAGGATTTCCACATAGTGTACAATTTTGTTTGACCCTTCTACAAGGAACATATTCACCATGTTTCAGCTTAATTTGAGTGACTGTTCTGGAGAAGAAGTCAAAAATAGCAATAACACACAGAAATCCATAAAAAAATAGAAAAAAATTACAGTGCCACCTGGTGAACAAATTAAGCACTAGGAGTCCCAGGGAGTGTTCCTGTGTGATATCAAAGCAATTGGGTAAGCGGTTTCAGAGAAGAAGATTTTTTAAGATTTGCCCAAAAAAGAACAAAAAAATTCATTAAAAATCCAAAAATCACTGGACTGTGACCATTTGAATAAACCTGATAGAGACCCACCCAAGGCACATTTACACCAAGTTTGAAGCATATCTAGCTTGCGGTTTTGCAGAAGAAGTCGAAAATGTAAATTGTTTACGACGAACGACGGATTTTGAGCCTATATATGGTATCAGCTCAGGTGATATGATCACCTGAGCTAAAAAAAAAAAAAATCCATCAGTTACAATCCATTAACAGTGTGTACACCAGTTACACCTCATTAACAATACACACCAGTTACAACTCATTTACAATACACACCAGTTACAACTCATTAACAATATATACCAGTTACACTTAAAAAATATACACTAGATATAACACTTCAGCCATACACACTAGTTATACCCTTTGACAACACTACATCACCACCAACAACTTGACAATCTGTACTAGTAACAAGCCTTCAAATGATTGCACTTTCTGCCTGTAGATCACTTTGATTGCGACTACATATGCAGCATTGTTGATCTTTCTGAAAGATGTCAATATAATAGCACTTCTCAGCGCATGAAATGTATTTGGGGAATATGAGATGTGTAATTAATTACAACCATGATAGGCCTATAATATGCCTGTTATGCAATAGTTACAACACTGATAATACATGTATACACACCTTACAACACTTTGACAATATACATCAATTTACAACTTTTATAATGTACACTAATCACAACCCTCTGGCAATATAGACCAATAACAACACCTCGACAATATATATTCATGAACATTAATTTGCAACACTTTTACAATATACATGTACCCCAGTTAAAGCCTGTTGATAATATATGACAGAACACTAGGACAATACCAGTTATAACCTGTTGACATTATATGACAGAACACTTTGACAATATTACACCAGTTATAACCTGTTGACATTATATGACTGAACACTTGGACAATATACACCAGTTATAACCTGTTGACAATATATGACAAAACACTTTGACAATATACACCAGTTATAACCTGTTGACAATATATGACAGAACACTTTGACAATACAGTGGTCCCTGTCTTGAGGGACCACTCCAATGAGAGACCACCTGCCTTGGAAGACCACCTTTTCAACATAATTTGATTAGTACTTTTCTTGTTAATTATACCTCCTATGAGAGACCACCTGTCTTGAGAGACCACAGTTTGGTCATCCCTAGAGGTGGTCTTTCAAGACAGGTTTCACTGTACAGTGGTACCTCTTTTGAGAGACCGCCCCTACGGCGGGTCAAAATGTGGTTTCTCAAAAGAGGTGGTCTTTCATTAGAGGTACAACAACCTGGAAAAAATAGCACAGTGTTCTGAGACAGCGGTCTTATAAAGATATGCAGTCTCTCATAAGAGGGGTCTCTCAAGAGAGGTACCACTGTATACACCAGTTACTATACTTTGGCCTTGTACACCTGCAGTTACAACACTGACAACATACATCAGTTACAACACTTTATGACACTTACAATGTGTACAGCAGTTAATGACAACACTTTGACAATATACATCAGCCACAACACTATACACTATATGTACACCATTTACAACACCTGGGCAACACATGTACCCAGATTAATTTGACTAAATCTATAGGAAAAATCTGTTCTCTTCTTGAAAAATGTTATTGACATAATTATGTATTAAAAGCACTTCTTGGCTCAATTGGGTTGCATTTTTGCGAATACAAGGCATAAATTCAGTTTAATCGCGATATCATTTTTTTCTGTTTTACATATATTCAAACAGGTTTATAAACATATTTGGGATACATCCCAAGGCCCCCAGTGTGCTGAGGAAAGCTGTTATCTACACAATTTACTTTGTGTGGAATGCAAAAATTTGACTATGGGCATGCTGGTACTTGAATGAGAGCCCCTTGCATGAGGAATTTGGGGTTGGAATCATTACCATAATTCAGATAAGCATGACTACAGTGTTAAGTAGCACTCAAGGGGTTAACATCTGTGTGTAATTACAGGTTTCCTGCCTGTGCTGGTGGGGGCTATCTGTGCTGCCACCTTGGTCCTCATCATTGCAGTCATCATCATGATTGTACTCATCAAACGCAGGTAAGTCACCCACATATTACTGCTTTAACCCTTTCCGCCTCACACTGGCCAAAATTGGCTGATGATGAAATGTCGTCTGCTTCAGTATTTTCAACTAACTTCAACAGTAGTGAAAAATAATTTGACTGAGAATTGTAGATTAGACCTATCAAGGTCACATGCCCCAGGTCAACAACTTTCCTTGGCATGGGCTGGGCACTTAGTGCCCTACTCATGCCAAGGAAAGCTGTTGACTCAGTCTCAATTCAGGGAGGAAAGGATTAATAGCCTTAATGTCACTGAAAATTTCACTTCCAGTGGATAGTGGAATTCTCTCTCTCTCTCTCTCTCTCTCTCTCTCTCTCTCTCTCTCTCTCTCTCTCTCTCTCTCTCTCTCTCTCTCTCTCTCTCTCTCTCTCTCTCTCTCTCTCTCTCTCTCTCTCTCTCACACACACACACACACACACACACACACACACACAACCTGTCTCATTTCTCTCTCTTTCATTCACACACATGTGGTCTCGGTTCCAAACTAGAGTGGAGGGTAAGTTATTTTACAATTGTACTGAGTTGTACCCAGAAGTATTCCTGCAATGTCACAGCAATTGCTCCAATAGTTTAAGCAAAGAAAAATCTGTTAAAAAATCATCACCCAAAAGGAGCAGAAATGATTTTTGAGATACCCCCAAACCACTGGACTGTGACCAATCTTCTCAGAGACCCACCTGGGGTACATCCCAACAAAGTTTGAGGAAGGCCTGGCTATAAGTCTTTGGGAATTGATAATGTACAGTGCTCCCTCATTATAGAAGTAAGAGTGAGGTCCACAGAGCAGTCAGTGTTACAGCAAAACCACCTTATAAAGAGAGGACTAAACTCCTTTCACCCTGATAGAAGACCGAGTCAACAGCTTTCCTTAACACGCTCTGTGTACCAATGCGCCCAGACTGCCAGAGCACACCAAGGAAAGTTATTAACCCTGGGCATATAATTGGGACTGATCTTCCATCCAAAAGTTTGAAAAATAATCTCTAAATTGATAAAATACAATTGGCAGAGGACATTAAGATATTAGCAGGAAAAAACATCTTTAGGGTGGAATGAGTTAACTCACTCCATACTATGGTCACAGGCCTTGGTCAGTGATCCTGGCACTGCCTGGCAAGTCATGCCAGAACCACTGACTTAGGACTATAGGTATGTTGGTACTTGAATGAAAGCTCTTTTCATGAAGAATTTAAATATGCAATTGTCGTCTTAAATCTAGGTAAATATACAGAAAAATCAGGGACTGGTATGGAATGAGCTAATATAATAAAGATGTAATGGGAAAAAAAATTCTCTGGGATATGTACGGCCATAAACCCACCCTGTTATATCAGAAACTGCCATGTAAGGAGGGTTGTTATAAGGGGGGGGGGGGAGCACTGTAATGGTGAATGGACATAGAACATATGGACAACAGAAGACCATCTGTCCTTGACAGAAGCTACAAAATACAAAGACGGCTACGTTTATGATCAGGATATCCTGGTAATTTCTATACCTGTATATAGTTTCACTGTATAATTGATCAAAATTGTGGGCATTGCAATACCTAGGATCACAACTATTAAACCATAGATGTTTTTGCATTCGAGTAACACATGCTGCTCAAGTTTTCCACCAGATGGAAGCACAATTCTGTTCCTACATGGGTTTCATGAAGTGATGCAGTGAAACATGCATTTTTGATCGAGCCTGTTACTAGATGGCAGCACCGACAAGGTTACCAGTTAAAAGGTGGAGGGCTGAATCAGAGATTACCATACATTTACATATGAAAAATCAAATACTTTGCTCTGCAAAGTACAAAATGTTCAGACTTCCACACTTGTTGAACTTTTACACTAAAACTATTACTAGTATTAGAAGCTGTTGTGGCCCTTATACACCAAAAAAGCAGACTACAGTAGTGCCCATCATGGTCACTGGTGTATAAATATAACATAAAACATGGAAATTTAATAAGTACAAAATTATGGGCATGTAAAGAAAAAAAAGTTACAACCTTACCTTTTCGTAGGAAATGTCCATGATCTCAAGAGATTTATGCACAGATGGCCTACAAAATACAGATACATGTATCCTCAAATTATTAAAGTATTTCTTAGTTCTTTGGAAACCTGTGAGGGAGATGCTAATAATTTTTATAATTTGACCCATGAAATCCAACAATCCATTAAAATTTGACCGCTAATCCAAAAGTATTTAGACCTGAGATAATCCAATAACCTTTTAATCAGGTGCAATAAGTCATTAATCCTAAATTCCCAGAGCACATAATCTGTAAGTGAACCACATTTCACATAATATAAAGTATGTTGCTTTAGTTGAGCTAGCTAAAATGGATTTCAATAGGTTGTGCCTTGAAACTGTTAATTTTCAGCTCTGCTGACTTGTCAGTCAGCCAAGCTTATGGAATAAGACTGTGTCCATCTTCTAACTGCCCTCTGTTGTCTGTCCTTAATTACATTTTTCACATATTCCCCCAAAGCTTTGGGTCAGATCCTCTTAAAACTGTATGGAGATCTACCTTGGGTTGATTGTTGCTTAGGTTGTTCAACAGGTGGTGCTGCATTTTTTAAAATAATTTTTTCATGTATTTTTGATTAGTTTTCATTATTTTAGACTTTGTTCAAAAACAAACACAAAAAAAAAAAACCCCTCAAGTTATACTGAAACTTTCAGGAAATGTACCTTGTGTAAGTATCAAAGAGTTGCCTCCTGTAGGTGGGATTGCTGTGCTTCCCCAATTTCAAACCAATTATTTAATTGAGTTTCTTATCGGTTGATGCATTTATTCATATTATTTACAATGTAAGCCAATGTGGAATGCATTGCAATTTACATTTTTGACTTCTCCAAAACCATTGGTCAGATTTAATTAAAAAAAAAAAAATGTGTTCCCTGCTTATCTACACTGCCATAACTTTACATCAGCCCTTGCATAAGCTGACAGCTGGAATACTGCAAACTCCCTGAATACATTTCCTTACAGTTAAGTATCACAGCTTTGTCATACTAGACTTTTGTCTCTACTTGGCAATAAGTTTGTGGCTTTTTCTCCATCAGTATTGCCTTTGGGAGATAGCTGCCTTGGCACTATATCCCCCCCCCCCTTTGTAACCCAGATTGGTCACTAATTCACGTGACGTGCCAGAGATTTCTAAACGTCATGGCAACACGTCCATCTGGACGGTTGGACTGGTAGTTCTGTCACGCGTTGATCCATGACCCTTTTATGACGTTGACCTAACGTACGCTAGCAACGTTACCCTCTGCTATATAAGCAGCATACAGTATTCCCTAACAGCCTCTGATGAGATTCTTTCGAATCGAAACCGGTCAGGCTTTCTCCACAGCTTTTAGTTTCCACACCACTGGCTTTGCTGGGTCGTATTCAGATTTAATTCACCTTGTTAGGGATAAGTTTCTACTGAACCTTTTCACACAATCATGCTTCATTGATTTTTGGGTCTCTTTATAAGATTTTTTTGGCAAATTCTTACAAAAAAATCTTTTTTAAAAATGCAAATTGCATAAAATTGCATAAGATAACTTTTGGGTACACCTAGACCTTACTTTGTTCAACAAGTGGTGCTGTCTTTTTTTTTTTTTTTTTCCATTTTTTTGTGTGTATGTTTTTATGTTTGAATTTTCCAAAACCTTAATTTAGACTATGCTGAAACCTGGTGGAAATATACCATGTGGGAGTGTCAAACAATACTGTGCACTAGGATCCTTGATTTGTGCCACCATTTTTCTTCAAATTGGCACTTACTTGTTAATTCACACATTCCTGTTTATTGCATTGCAAGTCAATCAGTATTGCAATGGTAAATTACATTTTTTATTTCTCCATAACCATCAGACAGATCTGCTTCAAACTTGGTGGAAATGAATTTGTGTTAATCTCTAATGATTTTGAGGAAATAACCATGTGCCAGTGAATTTGTATTTTCATTTATTTAATTATTTTGCAAAATTACAAGAGATCATGCACTTTTTTTGCCAAAATAATTTAAAAAATCTTTCTGAAAACATGCAGCAAATTGATTTGGAATTGCACAGGAACACTTCTGGGTACCATGAGACCTTAAGTTGTACAACAGGTGGCATCGCAATTTTTCTAGTTTTTATGAATTCTTGAGTGTTTTCACAATTTTGACCCTCCACCCCCCAAACCACATTCTGAATTCTTTTCAAACCTAATGAGACTGTATACGTACCCTGGCTCCATCTTCACATGGTGCTACTGGTATTTTCTGATTATCAACTGAATTTTAGAAATTATGAATTATTCATAAGGACACATATACATTTCAGCATTATGACTAAAGAGATGGCAGCTTGCTTGCATGTCAGTAATGGTACATTCAAAGTCCATGGTTTCTATACAACACTAAGTATCTATGAGGTTTCTTTTGGCATTGTTAATTTTGACCTTGAGTGACACTGAAAGGTCAAACTAACATATTCACTTATATTTTGGTAATGGTGGGTTGTAGGCGCGTGGTTATCATTACAATCTAATAGGAAAGTACTTATGGATTTTTTCTGGTAATTTCAAAATTGAAAGGTAAAACTGACATAATGGATTTTATCTTGGTAATAGCGGATCCTGTCCCATTTCATTTAAAAATGATGACTCCAGAAAAGTGTGCGTGAAGACATTGAATATTGTAAACAATGATGATGGTCTTATAGAACGGTGACATTAATATTATTTCAAACATCAAAGGGACACTTTAGCCTGTGAATCCAAGGTCAGCTAAGCACATGTCTGCCAAAGTCTTCTTGTGCTTCATTAGCATGTATTTTATTTTATGAACAAAAGTTAATAATCAAGTAATATATATATATATATATATATATCAATAATCCCAGGTGTAAAAGTTCCATTAATCCATTAAGATAGGCCCAATGATCCAATTAATAAAATTAATCAATAAATTGTAACTTGGAGGGAAACATGTCAAGCATTTACCTGTTGTGCTATGAAAAATATGTACAAATTTGAACACCTTTTTGTCTCTCAATATATTATATTTTCAAGGCTTCTTGTCATTTATAGCTTCACTCAAATGTGATAAGAAGGTGCAAGAACCCTGTTCCATCCCCCCCCCCCCAAATAAAAATAAAATAAAAATGCCAGTCAGGAACACTGGATACCTAAAAAAACTGGAAAAGAAGATTTGCTTCACAGCAAATCTGGGTGCTTTCAAAATGAGAACAGTTTGAAATGCTACACTTTGCCATTGTTCAACATAACCTAAATTTTGTGTACTAGACTAATTTGCATAAATTAAAATGCTACAACTCTGGTTCTTCGTTCATTGGATGTGGCTTTATCACAAACTTATAAACTGAAGTTTGAATGGCACCACTATGTATAATAGTTTTGAAGCAATTCAAGATTTAAGTTTTGCATATTCACCTAATTTTAGTACATTAAAAGCCTACACCTTTGGTTCATGATTCCTTGGATGCAGCTTTGCTAGAAACTTGTAGATTGAAGTTGAAAAGGCATCTCTATCTATAATATTTTTGAAGATATTCAACTTCTAAATTATTTAGTGTCCCTATTTAACATAATTTTAAATTCTACAACTTTCATTTACTGTCCATTATATTGGCAGGTGTCACAGACCTAATCATGCACATTAGAATTTGTATCTATCTGCAATAGTTTGGAAGATATAGAGCTTTTAAAATTTTTATTGATCTAATTTGCATGATTTTAAATATTGCAACTACATGTATTCCACACGATATGCACAATTTCACTGTTAGGTCAGTCATCATGGCAAGTTTGGTGGGTTTTGGGAATAATAGTGTCTGAGAAAAACTCCAGGCAAATATGGATGCCATGGAAAGAAAGAACTAGAATGGATAAATTTCAAAGCAAATCTGTCTGGGTGCCAATTGGAGTAATAAGTTTTAATGTTTTGCCATGTTTTCTACATTGTGATACTATTATTTGAATAAAAGATCTTGAACAAGTTTATATGATTGACCATATATAGTTTTATTTATTTGTTATATTTTATGATATGTGTTTTATTACAATGACTCACTGTTTTGTGACACCATCAATCATGGGTCATCAGGTACAACTACTGTACAGTGGTACTAGAGTAACCAGGCAACAGGTGTATTGTCAATTAATGCAATGTGATTGGCTAATACAACTACCATTGTTTTTTTCAGCCAATAGCTGAATTGGATTTTTTTGTTAATTTTTTACCCATAACTTCAATAATTTATAACATATCAATAAATCCACACCAGGTGCACAATTTCAGCTATGGGTCTCATAGTATGTAAAATTTCAATGTTGTAACTTGTGTAATGGCTGAGAAAACTGAGTCACAAAATGTGGCAGAGAGGTATTAAGAAATAAAAAAAATAAATAAATAAAGAACTCCTACAAAAACAATATGTCTGGGTTGGCACCGAGACCTAAATAAAGAATCCAAGGAAAAACAATATATCTGGGTGCCAACCCAAACATAACAAGGAAAGAAAAAAAGAATTCCTGGAAAAACAAAATGTCTGGGTTCACGCCTAGATATAATAAGTTTGAGGAGTAGAAATTTATGCATGATGTGTACAAAACATGAATACTATACCTTTCCAAAGGAAATATCCATGATCCCTCCTCTAATCAAATGTACATGTATAAACACATACAGCATGTGTACAGCATAAGGCCTCTTTCATGGCTTGGTTACTTAGTACAACAGACATACTGATATTTGTAACATGGTGCAGTATTTTTCATTATATCCTCATGCAGACATTTTATATCTGCCAGTGTAAAGAGAAGTAACTTGAAGCCTTTCAAAATCAATGTCACTTAGTGTATGACACATGGTGAATTTACAATATGTAAATTGTGATTGCAGACAGAAAAAGAAAGAAAACCAGGAGCAAGTTAATCAAGACCTCAAGGACTTCAGCTATGACAATGCACTTTACATGGTGCCAGGTGATCTACACCGATTGGGCAGCCGAGAGCGACTGTGGTTCCAGGCTTCCTCCGACACTTCCAGAGACACGTCACAGGGAGTACATCTGGCGCGTGCTTCCAACTCTGCCCAGTTGCCAGCGCGACTGCAATTTACTGTGGATGTACACCAGACATCACTTGAACCAAGTCTACAGTCACTGCCAGAGAATCATTCTATATCATGTGCATGTTCCTTAAGTCATTTAGAAAAACATACGTGTGCCGACAGCGAAAGTTTGTACTCAAGCGCCACCTGTTATGAGGATACACCGGACGTCGATGTCAAAGACAAATCAGAGCTTGTAGAACATGAAGTGTGTTCAAAATAGGAAAATATACCAACACACAAGGACCAAACATTTTCATCAAATCATTTTACCTCGGCTTGGATATAATCACTAAGGATCGAGCTGCTGGCTTGGTTGTAAAATGAGCGTGCTTCTTCAAATACATGATATACTGCTGTATACCATATATATATATATATATATATATATGGATCAGATCATTTCTGTCAAATCTTGAGTTTCACTTATTTCTTTTGTCATGCAAGTGTTGTCAGCACTGAATTTGGAAGTATATGCTATCTGTCATCCTTGTGGTGAAAAAGATATTTTCACAAGTAATCTGTCTGTAAAAATGCATGGGGAAAAATATTAAAATGCATTACTGTTCTTCTATCTTTAACAATTTGTTATCATCAGTAATATTCATAGTGCTATCTAACTTTTTTTTTATATTTGAATTTGAGTATAGTTTTATAATGAAACAAAACAAAACAGGATTTTGTGTCTGCAGAAAATTTAATAATACACTGATATTAGCACCTACTTTTAGTATATGTACATAAAAATGTTATACAGCAGAAATTATCCAATACAGTGTATGGCATAATTATTGATTGTTCGAGTGATCTGACACTTCATTTGTGGGATGTACCATGATGGAAAGTTGCTCCTTTACAAGTTTGCCACCAGGTGGCATTAGCAGCTACATTCACTTTCAAGGAAATTATACATGTAACTTGAGTAGAAGAACAAGATTCTGGGTCTTTAAGCTTGTGCTGGTCACAAGAAGAAAGGATCTGAACAACATAATATAAACTTGATGTAAATAGATAATCATATTTAAATTTGCTTGACAGACAAGATTATTGCATTTTGCATTGATCAACTTATATCATGTAACATCATTACTTAATTTATATACTGTATGGTGACAATTTTAATGCATTTGGGAGCTGTATGTACCAGAACGCACTGGTCTAATCAACACCTTTACAGTCATAAGGTCTGGCAATTACTGGTTGATGAACACAGTATACAGGAATCATATCCTGAAGACGAAACCAACTTAGACCCAACCTGAACCACTGTCTCACTTGCAAGACCTCGACCATCAAGAAGTAGACATCAACTCCAATGCAATTTGTACTTCAAGACTCAAATCTAATCATATGTTTTCCCTATTAAAGACAATCAATTACTTGGGTTCCACATTTTTTTAAAAATTAGTATGAATTAAACAAAACATTTTGACTTAAATACAGTGTCCTTCCTTTGAGAGATGTGTGTGTGTGTACATCTAAGGCAGTTCCAAATGTCATGTGTGGAGGGGGACAGTTCTCATTGCCACACATATATGTATCAACTGCAGTCCATCAAGCCAGCATAGTAATAATACGTAGTTTGTCGTCAGATTTCACGCATGGTCCTTAAAACAGAAACTACTGCATTTACAATATTGACATAAGTCAGTGCATGTATGTGTTGTTTGACCACTGAAAAATAGAGCCACATGACAATATATTGTGCATACTCTTGCCTCGGGTTTGAAATGTCACAAATGTTTATGGAAACTACAGTGATAACTTAAACTGTTGAGAATGACTTTCTTCAATAAGAAAAAGTTGTAAACTTCTGGCCACCATCAATACATATTTACCTGCACCAGGTACTTATGGGTGAAAGCTTGCATTGACTCCTAAATTGAACAGCAAATTATATTAAAAGTTAAATTTGTGTAACTTTGAAATATTCACAAGTACATGTACAAATAAACAAGGAAACAAATGAAACTTAAGCATCAAGTGGCAGTTGCATATGTCTGTGGCAAGAGTTGTCAGTTTTTTTGTTTGTTTGCTTTTTTTCTGTTTCTATGTGGCTTGCCAAGAGAGAGCCAAAATATCAAACAATAAGTTTCTCACAAGCTATTCTTCACAGGAATTGCAAAAAAGGTCTGTAAATGGGAATGAACTTTTATGTCAAGCTTCTTGCCATTTTGTTTGCAATTCAAGCTATAACTGACCAATAGGAAGCCAGTATCAGCATAGATGGAAGTTATCCACCGCGGCAGGTGCTGGATAGAAACAGACTGATGGCCACACTGACACAAGCACTTATATAATATAGTTACCTGAGAAAATATAGTACAGCATGACAGGCTACAAAGACTTCGTAACATGCACAGAGATTGACACTGATAATTGGTGTCTGCAGACCCACCTCAACTTTTGGTTTTCCACGAACAGCATACCAGAGTAGGCCTACATGTTTTGGGGAAATGCAGCAATGGATCTTGGATTTTGTAACATGTTTGGTTAACTCATCAGTTTCAGGAAAATCAGCTTAAGGGTTGGGCTGATGCTAGTAGTGACAGGTTTCTGCTATAGGCACATCCAATAAAGCACAAACAATAGTTGTAGAATTTTAATTTATGCAAATTAGGGCACTTGAAAATTTTAAATGTTGAATATCTTCCAAAACTTTTATATACTATAAATATTATTATTACTATTCAAACCAATGCAAGAAGCATGTTTTGTTCATCCACCAGGTGTCTCCACTTGCAATAGGTGGATACCAGGAGGAAGGTATTTGTAGTACCACCTGCAGGTGACATGCTTAATTTGATGTTTTACGGTACATGTAGTATGACTTGACGACTGTGCAATGTTAAGTTACACATGCAAATCTACAGTGTATTGAGAAGTCTTGTCCTATGACTTGATGACTATGCAATGTTAAATTACACAAACTTTCAGCATATTGAGAAGTCTTGTCCTGCATGTCATACAATATATATCTGTCCAGCTAGGGGTCAAGGTATTTTACAGTGGGAAAAGGCCTCTGCCACATGGCTTCCATGCATGCACCAGAGTGTAGATAGAATATGTAACACAGTATGCATGAAACCAATTTTACAATGTAAGTTATGTTACCTATCCTACTGCAAAGTAAACAAGATATAAAAACTAAATTCACTAAATAGCTCTGTGACCTTGAGAATTGGGTCAAGTTCGCCCATCTTCAAACCTGTTGGAGACCTTATGAAATCATGTCCAATATGGAAGGTATATGTCAAAATCTTTTCAACTTATTACATGAAAACCAAATTCACTAAAATGACCTTGGGAACTGGGTCAAGGCCACCCATCTTCATACTCGTCTGGGACCTTACGTAGGACTATAATCATCTGCAATTTAAAAGGCCTTTATCACAAATGTGTTATAGTTATCGCATGAAACCCAAATTCACTAAAATGGCTCTGTGACCTTGGGAATTGGGTCACGGTCACCCATCTTCGAACTTGTCTGAGACCTTATACAGGACTATAAGCATGTGCAATATGAAAGCCTTATGCCAAAAAGTTTTTAAGTTATCCTATGAAAACTGTCTCAATGGACTGAAAAACGCACACACAGACAAAGTAATTGCTATATGCCCTCTTCGGGGGGTGGGGGTGGGGGTGGGGTGTCAGACATAATAATGGACGCTCACTGCTGCTACCTAGTGACAAGACAAGTTATTTTTGGGGACAAATTAACATGTGTCATGTTAAGCAAAGATGAAAACTTGAGGGATGCTACTTGTTTATGCTACAAACCAGTGTCTGTGCAGCTTTGTGAATAAATATACTTATCAACATTCAATTAAATATATGGTTCCACTATTTTTCATAACTGTATCACTCCATGCACAATGATGTACATGCCCATGTTTTTCACTTATTTCAGTAGTCCCTGTCCAATGTCTTATGGATGGTGAGGTTGAACTTGTGAAAAAGTTGAAGTTGAGATGTCTGAGAAATGATATCCAGGATTTTTTTTTTCTTTTATTATAACTTAAATGATGATTTTGATATGAATGGAAAAAAAAGCTTACTTTCCATTTGCACAAAGAAACTGGGTGTTTGCTTGGGGGGGGGGGGGGGGAATTTAAAGATCATATCTAAAGATCACTAAAAAAATTAAAATAAAATTTTAAAAAAATAATAACAACACTGTCTGCAGACAAAGTTATACCATTCCAATCCCCATTGACTTGCATAGGAATCAATGGAAATGTATGCATAGGTTTAAAAAAAAAATTGCAGTGCCATCTTATGAACAAATTAACCCTTTCCCCCTCAAACCGGCCAAAACCGGCTGGTGATCAAATGTCGTCTGCTTCAGTGTTTTCAACTAATTTCAACAGTTATGAAAAACAATTTGACTGAGAAATGTACATGAGACTTATCAAGATCACATGCCCTAGGTCAACAGCTTTCCTTGGCATGGGTTGGACACTAAGTGCCCAACCCATGCCAAGGAAAGCTGTTGACTCAGTCTTAATTCAAGGGGGAAAGGGTTAAGGTCTACGCATCCATGGACATGTCCCTATGCAATTTCAAAGCAATTGGCTTGGCAGTTTTAGAGAAGATTTTTTAAGATTTGGAGCAAAACAAAAAAAAAAAATCACTGTACTGTGACCATTTAAGCACATTTGGAAGAGACCCACCCAAGGTACATATCCAACAACTTTTAAGTGAATCCACTTGACAGTTTTTCAGAGGTTGAAAATGTGAATTGTTGACAGATGACAAGGTCAATGACGACAGATGAAGGACCATAAGATAAGCTTACATGTAGCTGACTGACAAGTCAGCTGAGCTAAAAAAGTATCTTAATTTTTGGGGCCCACACCCTCTGATGTCATTCGCCAGCTCATCTGACTGAGGGCTGTGTTAATTCTGTTGTGGCCCACTACTGTGCTGACCAGTGTGATCTCCCAACAGTCATCAGCAGCAGGGACTTTGAATGTCTAACTAAGCAGGCATAATAGACCTGTTCATACAGAGTTGTACCGAACTTTTCCAGACCGTAATTATGCATTCCATTGTTGGCCTGATTGTCCAATCAGCAAGTAGCCGAGTCGGGCCCACGCCGTCATATGTTTACAATGGATGCCATGGCAAACGCTAGTGATTACAGCATGGATTGTGTGGAACAGTGCAAATCTTTTACCTAAATTCTCACATCAGTGGTGAAACGTGCATTTATAGATTGCTGACGGTTTGATTTTTTTTAAATCCAAGCACATCCTGTGTTTACTTTCTTATGCTTCCACGTGTTATCCGGCCAGCGTGGCTGAGCACAAAATGTAAACAAAGCAGGGTGCACTACCCGAAGTGAACCGAATAAACCAGAGTCCTATGAACTGGTCTATTCTACCAAGTTTGATCTAGTTTTGTTAAGTGTTCCAGAGCTTTTCACATGGAAACTAAATTCAAATTAATTTTTTGATTGCTAGATCTATGCCCCCCCCCGTGACCTTGTGATTTGGGTCAAGGTGAGCCATCTTCTACCTTGTCTGAGACCTTATGTAGGATTAAAACCTTGTACAATAAGAAAGGTCTATGTTAAAAACTTTTCAACTTATCGTGTGTAAACCAAGTTACAAAAATAGCTCTGTGACCTTTGTAATTGGGTCGTGGTCACCCATCTTTGAACTCGTATGAGACCTTATAAGTTATTCAGAACTATAAGCAGGTGCAATACGAAAGCCTCATGCAAAACACTTATCAAGTTATCCAGTGAAAACCAAATTCACTAGAATGGCTCTGTGACCTTCATTCATTCATTATATTTATTCATATATAATTCTTTCATTCCATTTCATTTTGGCAATTGTTTTCATTTCTGTAGTTCTATTATATTGTGCAGTACTCATGATAATTGAATGAAAACAACATGTAACTAGAAAAGATGATTTGCTGTATAGCAAATCAGTGTGTGTGTGTTTCAAAGCTTGTTGGTATGGCAATGTACAATTAGTACATGTATTTCAGCACTACAGTGTATTATGTACAATGGGTACTTCAAGTAAAAGAGTATATGATCTGTATGACAATGTTATGACAGTGTAAAATGGGCACTTCAGTACTAAGTGTATGATCGGTACAAGAATGTTACGACAGTGTACAATGAGTACTTCAAGTACTACAGTGTATGATCAGTACGACAATGTTACAACAGTGTTTAATGGGTACTTCAATACTACAGTGTATAACAGATACAACCAGTCAGCGTAATTAAATGGTTTTCAGGAACAATGTTGGAAAGCCACATTTGACACAAAACAGCCTCAGTTTAAGAAGCTCCAGATCTTATTTCAGTGGACTCAACTTATCTCTTGAATGATGAAAAATACTCTTTCAAATTGCCTCAAAGTACTCTAGCTCAACTTAAGTTTAATTTTACTACCTAAACGTCTGTGTAATACCAGGTGTATGTATGTCTTACACAGCCAAGTCAAGCTTGTGTACAAGCCTCTCTAATGTATGTGATGTATGCACAACCTGCCAGTGTGCATACAGAAGTTATGCAGCTTTTACACATACTAATTGGTAACATCTAAAAATAGAACTCTGTCACAGCTGAGGTACCTAGTGAGGAGGCAGCTGCAGGGGTGGCCCCCACCTGACTTTTTACGAGTGGTTGTGCACATGGAAATGAAGCTCCTTCCTGGATTTCACTTGTTGCTATCCCTTCCAGTTTAAGAAAACATATTACTCAAAGCCACACTGCATCTTCCACCATACCCCTACTATACGGTTCCACTTTCACCAACATGCCCGTCTGTTGCTAAGTGACTGGCATTGTCACAATCTGAGACTAGGAATTCCTGGTCTCAGCCCCAATTCAGATCCCTTGCATGTATACATACACCAATGAACTAAATTTGTTTCATTTCACTTCATTTAACCGGATCAATCTGCTACAGTCATAGAAGATATAAATGGAAGTTATTGATAGGTCTGACTATTATATTTTTGATAACAGAGTCAACCTTCAGACTCTATTGCATTTTTAATTTCTCTAACCAGGTGTCAGCACCTATCCGAGAGCTGAACAAATCTGTGTGTGTGCATACTTTTGAAGATATTCAAAATCTGAAATTTCAAATGTCCTTAATTTGCATAATTGAAATTTGTGCAGCCTTCGCTACTAATTCATCAAATGTGTACTAGTCCATAACAATTGAATACAAGTTAGAATGGCATCTCTATTATACCTTTGAACTTATTCAAGATTTTAAATTTTCAATGGTGCTACTTAGCATGATTTAAATTGCTACAACTTTTGTTTCAGATTCGCTACAGGCACAATGGTCAACATGCCCCTTGTAGAAGTTGGACTGACATCTTTATCTATAATAGTTTTGAAGATATTCAAAATTGAAAATTTCAAATACTGTTAATTAGAATAATTTAAATTGCTACAACTTTTGTTTTTGATTCACTACATGCGCAATGGTCAATAACCCCCTAGTAGAAGCTGAAATGACATCTCTATTTATGATAGTTTTGAAGATATTTAAGATTTAAAATTTCAAATGCTGCTTATTAGCATAATTTGAATTGCTACAACTTTTGTTTTAAATTCATTAGATGCTTCTAGTAGAAGATGAAATGACATCTCTATCTATTGTACTTTGGAAGATATTCAAGATAAACAATTCCAAATGCCCCTCATTTGCATAATTTTAAACATCTTCATTCCTCTGCATAAAAAGGCTAAACTCCTTGTATGGAGGTACAGTCATGTCAAGTTTGGAGTTTCTGCGTATCATAGTGTCGGACAAATTCACTTGTAAAAAAAAAAATTTGAAAGAAGGAAAGAAATAAGCTGGAAAAGAAGATTTGCTCCACAGCAAAAGAATAATAATGTCTGAGAAAAACTGCAGACCAACTTAGTCCAAAAGAAAGAAAGAGAGAGAGAGAGAGAGAGAGAGAGAGAGAGAGAGAGAGAGAGAGAGAGAGAGAGAGAGAGAGAGAGAGAGAGAGAGAGAGAGAAAGAAAGAAAGAAAGAAAGAAAGAAAGAAAGAAAGAAAGAAAGAAAGAAAGAAAGAAAGAAAGAAAGAAAGAAAGAAAGAAAGAAAGAAAGAAAGAAAGGCTTGGGTTGACACCAAGACAGAACTCTCAGACACATAATACCAGTGTTTACTTACAGAGTGAAACCTCTCTACAGTGGGCACCCTTGGGACCAGAGAAAAGTGCCCACTCACGAGAGGGTCAGCTCTTCTGGGCAGTTGGATGAGCATATGTGCATGTACATGTACATTGTTCATACATGCACATATACATGTACAGTGTATACATATTATAATTCAAGGGAATGTGTATACTTATGAATAAGTTTTAAACAACAAAAAAAGAATTGATGGGGCACTGGCTGCATAGTCTTCTGCACATGCAATACAGAACTTTCTTTGTTCCTTTATGACATAAGCCAAGGAGGCCACACGTGTAGCCTCCTTGTATAAACACATTTTAACAGACACTGTCATGAAACTACATGTGTACATGTACCTGTGAACTCAGACAAGCACTATACTGTTTCAGTATTTCTTGTCTTGGCTATGAAGAACAGGCTTCATCTCACTGGTTACCAAAAAAAATAAATAAATAAAAAATAAAAAAATAAAGACATGAAAGTGTCCACTGACATGACACAAATCCACACACTGTTTCAAAATTCACAAAGTTGTGAAAACAATCACTGAGGACTGGAAGACCATACTTTGATGGGTCTAGCCAACTCCCCACACTGTATGTAGTCTATTTTGAACAGAGGGTACACTCAGGCTTATTCTCTGTCCAGATGTCCAGCAGCCTGTGCCCTTTGGGACTGATAAGCCCAGAAAAAGAAAGAAAGAAAGAAAGAAAGAAAGAAAGAAAGAAAGAAAGAAAGAAAGAAAGAAAGAAAGAAAGAAAGAAAGAAAGAAAGAAAGAAAGAAAGAAAGAAAGAAAGAAAGAAAGAAAGAAAGAAAAACAATATGTCTGTATTGGCACACAGACACAACTAGTGCGGCTAATGAAATAAATAATTTGAGAATTGTTCACTAGGTACATCTAGATTTACCATAACAAAATTGTTTCCACATTAAGTGTCTTTTCAGTTGTTAAGTTGCAAGTTACAATGGGTATACACAGCTCTGGCCCCCCAGACCGAAGTGCCCTCTGCAGGAGGGACACAGGAAGCTTGTACTCTTGCTCTTCCCTGTTGTGCACTGTAATATGTAATTTCACAGTTTATTTTTAACCCTTTCGTGATCAGAAGAAGACTGAGTCAACAGCTTTTCTTGGCATGCATGGGTTGGGCATGATGCATCCATCCCATGCTGTGTTAAGCTGTTGACCTGAGAATATTATCTATATTTCTCTATCAGAATATTTTATGACAGATTCGTGTAAAGACACTGAGCAGATGACATTTACATTTTGGGGCAATTTGAATGGAAATGGGTTAAATTATGCACTGAATTGGTAACTAAATAAGTTGAATTTGAAAATGGTCTCAGCACACATAATATACTGCCGATTGTCAGACAGATAACATACCACTAGGATGCATTCATTGCCAAACTAAAAATTAGATGACACTTATTCATGTTGCTTGGTAGTGGTGCTAAGAAGACCAGACACTGTGCTTTGTTGGCATATGTTCCTCGTCAGATCACACTCTGTGGATTGGGAACACACACATATATTACAGTAGATGATTGAGAAAATCCATCCATGAACAGAAAGCCAGATATGCCAAAATGTCAAACATGGAAAGATAGTAGGCCCTAAGTTATTTCTGTTCACTTTCTTTCTCGAAAATCTATTCCAACCTTTGAGGTCCGAATCTCTATATTTTAACACACAGATTAGATTTAAAATTTTATTTTGCAAACTTCATGGCATGGATGTCGAATAACACTTGCTGACAAAAATGCAATTTTCTATCTAAAAGCTGACATTTAGTCTAAAAAATATGCCAATTCCAAAAACTGTCACATTGTCTGTGATTTTTTTTGGCGATTTCTGAGAATTGGGCACGCGTGACAATTTGGCATGGCACTTTAGTCCACAGCTCCAGCTCTCTGCTATATACAGTTTGTTCTGGTTATAATTGAAAGTACAAGTAAATTTTTTTCATTCAAGTGTTTACTTTAAGATTAACACAGGCCATTTTTTCATTACAATTTATCATGTGCAGCATATCAACTCAGGCGATGGGACAATACCTGTACTACTTTTGCCACATATGTCTCTCGAAGAGTCAACAGTCAAGAAAGCTGACACGTATACGTACATTCTCCCCTGGGTACCTTGCTATGTGCATCACGGAGCAACACTTGTGAGTCCCCTCCTATAAATTCCTCTTCACAATCTACAACACTTTTCCATCCATTATACATGTTACATGACAGTTTTGTATTGAGGAAGACACTTAATTTTTGTGCCCACCTCACGGGTTGTCCAGGTTAATCGAGTCGTTCAGCTTGAGTGCCTGCCTTGAAGTTACCCTGTCTTGCCTGTCCATTGAGGTGTGGCAAATATCAGGCAGGTTCATTAACACATGCAGTCATTGGGTCGGTCCAGTATCCCATGTCAAAATTTTCATTCAAAATCACTGACATTAGAGTGGGTGGGTTCAGGTGTTGTGGCACACTAGAAATATAATGTGGACACATAGGACTTGGTAACTTGTAATTGAAACATTTGATATTGTTGAAGACAGAATAGCTGACTTGTGGCACACATATGTAACGGCACTTTCAGAGTTGATTCGTCACATGAACTGGCCATATACGGAGAGTTAAATATGCAACACATGAGAAAAAAGTCATGGAACACAACTTTCTGCCTTTGCAAGTATACATATAAACTGCTTTTTTTCTTTCTCTCAGATTCCTTTAAATGAAAGATTAAAAAAACAAAAACAAAAAAGTTAAGAACAAAACCAAAAATCAAAACGAAACAAAACAAAAACAAAAACAAACAAACAAACAAACAAACAAACAAACAAACAAAAACAAAAACAAAAAACAACCCAAAACAAAACAGAAACAAACTCATAAAAACTAAAACAAAAAACCAAACCATTTTGTGAATAGAACCTCTATATTGTTTTTTCCTGCCAGGATTTGGGAGTGAATGAGTTAATACAAAACCAGCATGGCTACAGCATTTACATGACAATGCCGATCACACCATAAAAGGGTTGAGGCAAAGCATTGCCAGGGAGAGAGTGAAGAAGTCAACCCCATGGATGGTCACTCCCAGCCACCCACAGGTGCTGCCCATGTGCCCCTGTCTACCAGCAGAACACACAGGTAAGTAAACACAGTCATTTGTCATACTTTATTGCCAGGTAAAGCAACTTCTACCAGAAATAATCTTTACTTGACCTGAGGCGACTCCACATTCCAGGATGCACTGGCTGACTGCAGGAAATACACCTGGTTAAAAATAGATTGCGTGCGCTTCATTCCTCTTTGCACATGGAAATCCAGGAACAAAAATAAATTGACAACACTCAGTGTGGCTATATGGAATTAAGGGCAATTACACATGTATGAAATGAAAAAAATCCCTGGCCATTTTAGGAACACTGTTCAGGTTCACTTTTCAATAGACCAAGGTGTCTGCAGGGAGGCAGTCAGAACTTCAGGAGAAGTTTTTGTGGGTGTTTGTTGATCGTGAAAGTAATCCGTTGCCTTTGTGTTTCCATTGTATGCTGAGTCAATATGAAATCATGCATATAATTTTAAATGTAAATTGCCTCATTCTACACTGGTAATGTGTGCAAATATGGAAATACCACTGTACTTGTAATAAATCAATTTTTGTCTTTCTGGAGGAAATTGAAGAATCAAATTGACGTTTTCCTCGGGCAAAATTTCAAAATTTCTTTTTTTTTTCTTCTTTTTTTTTTGCAACATGATTTTCTGACAAGTTACAATGAAAAGCACCTTTCCACAAAGTCAACCCCAATGTATTATGGTGATCAAGAATCTGCAAGTATGGAACTTTCAGAAAAAGTTGTTCACATTAAGTTAACTTTGTGGAGTGTACTTTAAACATCAATCATTTGCAGATTTATTTTACTTTCAGGGAGAATACCCCCCCTCCCCCACCCCACCATGTGTTGTCTGAGAGGTAGCTGTTCCTTTCAGAAATCATGTTTGGGACAGTGTGAATGTCAAAGCACATTCACGTCACGATGCTGTTATTGTCAAAACGTGTGTGTCAAGTCATCAGTCCTTTCAGCCAAAACTCTTCTTTTATTAATTTGTCTACAAACAAACTGTGCCAAAATAAAACTTTCCAATAGGCACCAGACATGACTGAATACTCCTTCCCCAGCATAGACTCCTGGATTAGACACAACTTACATGTGTAAAGTGCACAGGTAAAAACTAAATTTTATGGTGAATACTCTCTGTCAAATAATTTTATTCTACTACTTCCTGGTTGATGTAAACTTATGTGTATGTTCAAATGTAAATGTAAAAGAAGTTGCATATTTAATATGTACACATGTGAACAAAATGTTTATAGGACCACACCTGAAGCATATCACATACATGTGGTCTCACATTGAAGTATATCACTTATACACAGGTACCAGTCTTAAAACCACTCCAATGAGATACCAACTGCCTTGGAAGACCATGTTTTCATGGCAACTTGCTCATTACTTTGCATATTATTCATTCATATATTTATACCTCCTATGCAAGACCACCTGTTCTGGCAGACCAACATTTGATCATCTCGGGGGGGGGGGGGGGGGTCTGTCAACACAGGTTTCACTGTATAGGTTTAACCCTTTCCCCCTTAAACTGGCCAAAACCATCTGGTGATCAAAAGTCATCTGCTTGAGCGTTTCAACTAATTTCAACAGTTATGAAAAACAATTTTGACTGAGAATTGTAGATAAGACCTATCAAGATCACATGCCCCAGGTCAACAGCTTTCCTTGGCATGGGTTGGGCACTTAGTATGGAGGGGGCACTTAGTGCCCAACCCATGTCAAGGAAAGCTGTTGACTCAGTCTTAATTCAAGAGGGAAAGGGTTAATACACTGTAGCAGGCTTCCACCTGTGGTGAGACCAATCCCATTGATCCTAAGTTCTGTTTATCTTAAATGTTCACGTCTGCTTACCTGCACATGACAGCAACAACAGAAAAAAGGTACCGCAAAACAACAATGACAAAAGCGTCTGATGACCCGAAGAACGCACTGTCATGTCTTGCATACAAATGTCCTAAATCCTATTTTTGATATTAACAATACATCCATGATATAGCTGACATTCATCATAATGGTTTTGCTCAGGGCCACTGAGGGGGAATTTAGACGATGCATTATTATCAAATAGACCACGAAATGAGGTCATTTTTTCATAATTTTTTATTTGTAATTTTTCAAAGTAATAATGAATCATAGTGGTAGATTTTGCTTGAGAATGTTAGTTGTGAAGGTGTTTTTATTTTCTCCATGGACCATGATCACAACCCCTTGGGGCCCCTCATTTACTGGGTGTGGATCTTGCTGTCTGACTGGGACAGGCTGGTACCCGGAAATCAGCATGTGCTTTTTAATGCTAAAGCTACATTGGCTATATCCACCCAACATTTACCTTGCAACCAACCCTTTATGTAAGCAAGGTGATTTGAATTCAGTTTGACAACAAAAACGCACAGGTCTTGGGGTCAAACATGATTACCTGGTACACACCCAATAGTACAGCTATGTGTACCTGCAGAATACTTGACCTGAGCAGCAATGTCTAAGTCCCATTAATGTCACCACAGTAACCACCATATATCTTTGTGTCTTGCTCAAAGCATGTGCCAAAAGTTAATAAGTGTTGGATGCTCAAGCAAAACCTGTTCTGTCTGCCCCTGGAAGTCAAAGAGCATGCCTGCAGCAGACGGTAAGTCACTATAGTGTTCAAAAGTATTCAGCATATACCGTTACAAAAACATCACACTTATGATCTTCTTTGGGAAAAGGCTATCAAGATGTACTCAAATTTTGAAAACAAAATTGTCATAAAGTATAAATTGCAGTGTTATGATCTGTCAGACCGTGATGTTGAATGGTGCACTCTGCATCTTGGTCTTTCTTCACTCCTGTCCGTGAGAGTGCTACAGTGTATGGTGCCTGCTCGCAAAGACCACCTCTCGTGAAAGACTGCCTCAGTTTTTAAGGCCTATTTTTGTCTGATCCTCCCATAACAGAGAGCTATTTACTCATTGTTGTTATTGCATGGCTGTTCATTGCAACTGGGAGTAATTTGACACAAGTGAACTCAAGCCAGTTACTCTTGACATGTATGTACTCATACAAAGATTCCCTTTGTGCTCAACTCAGGTTGCCATAGGCTTACAATGATTGTTCAGGATTTTATGTCTCTTTTAGCATATACTGTACAAAAAAAGTTAAGCTCCCCCCCCCCAAGGGGGGGGGGGGGAGAGCTTAACTTTTTTGGTACAGTAAATTTCATTGAACAATACATTCATTCATCCAAGAAGGGACTGGTAATTAAAAATACTATGTACATTTATAACTATTTCCTACACACGTCATGTACCTGTCACTGCTGTGGACTCTCCTAGCCTGCTCAACCTGTAAAGTTACTAAAGCTTAAATGTAAATTAACTTGACAATCATTAGGGTGTTACTCTATACGTTACTGTACACATTATGACCTCCCTTACCATGATATAGCGGTCTGCTCCGACCAAAGCAGTCCACTGTATTAGCACTTCTTTATTGCTTTTATAGAAGCAGTCAACACAACTTTTCTGAAAGTAGCCAGCTTACTTGTTAGCTGTATTCCCAGCTTTCTCAGAAGCTGTATACACTGCTTCTCTGAAAGCACACAAGTTACTTTAAAGCAGGACTGTTGCTTTTCTCAAAGCAGTCTGCTTACACTAAGTTGTATTCACTGCTTTAACAGAAGCTGCATACACTGCTTCTCTCAAAGCAGAGAACTTATTTCAAGGGAAGAATACTGCTTCTGATGAAGCAGTGTGAACATAGAAAATATTTTGAGGCCACAATGCTGCTTTATTGCTGCTTCTGGAACTTCAATGATTTTGAAATAGTCCTGCATCACTGTATTACCGCTTCCTGGACTTCGTTATGTTTTATTCATGCATGCATGCATGGATGCAGTCTAAACTAAGAAGGTATTCACATATGAACATATATCACTTTATGATGTTATAGCACTACATTAAATAGATGTTTATTGATAAGGTTACATCCAACACTTATTAAACTATATGTATAGTCTTTGTTGGCAGTTTTACAAGCTTCCCAGAGGCAGTCAAGTCTTCTTATCCAGTGTGGGTGGGGTGGGAGATATACATTGTAAATGAGATGAACATTACAGAAATAAACACAATCTTCCCAACCGAAAAAATATACCCCCCCCCCATCCATCCAGCAGTCTAGTGTGGCTGAAATCCCTGTTTTATACATGACAAAGGGTCTCTTTTCCCTTAAGTTGGATAGGATGGCCAAACAGCATCTGAAAGCATTCAGAGCCAGGGTGTCAAGGAACACAGTAACAGCTATACCTATTGGTACCAGTTAGCTTTATGCAGGGCAAATGACTGTTGATACAGGCACATCTGGAGAAACTTGAGAGCCTGCTGGAATGGGGGGGGGGGGGGGGAACAAGACAAAGCCAGCCTGGAATAAGAGGGTGAAAAGTATTCCAACATGCATATCTAAATGATGATGAAGTTAAATTAAGCAATTAATTTTAGTAGTAATTGATTGCATTAATCTATGATATCAAACATTTGCTACCCAGTGTCACTAAAGCTTAAATTAGCCATGGAGTAGTGTACGAAACAGTGGGGGGGGGGGGGGGGGGGAGCCACAAATGGTATCTCTGTTGGTTCATTTTGGCGGTCATTTCACAGTTATTTTAAGCCTGGCTCAGGACTATTTGTGGGTCAGCATCATTTTACTATCATTTTTGTCCATTGAGTTGCGGCTGTTTGCAAAAGTCAGCAGTATGCTAAGTCTGGTGGAGTGGCAGGACAATGGATGACCAGGTCGTGGTTTTACTACAAACCCCCACACCAGGCAAGAAAGGAGCTTGACCCCTACAAAGTTGGGGAAACTTTTTCTTCCATTCAAGGCCTGCCCTGGGAAAGAATTTGAGGCAGTTACACTAGTTGGCAACATGTGGTAAGTGTTCCTGTTTTCCAAGCTTGAATATCTGTGTGTATGTGCTGATCAATTGATATATTCTAAACTGAACAACTATGTAAGATTCTAAATATCTCACGAGTGCCAGGGGCTAAATTCAATGCAAGCTAGAACAGATGTGAAAAATTTGAAAATGGTACACATATTTGTTTCAAGCATCCAAACTGCACTGGTAATGTTCGAGCCAGAAGCTGTGCATGCAAACATTTGCATGTATATGTATTATAATCTTATAATTCACAATGTACAGTACCATAAACTTGTTATTTTTCTTTTCTTTTTCTTTTTATAAACAGAGCCTTATTAATAATAATAGAATGAAAATTCATCAATCAATATTCTATATGTCTTAGTTCAAGATCAATTTATAACTGAGAGTATGGGGTTGATCAAGAAATTATTTCTATCCTCCTGGCACCCTGTTCTGGGAAGATTATAAGATAAGTTAAGGTTTGACATGCATTTTTATTCATGTGAGATATACCTTTAAAATGACCAATTATATGGTTTCTAGGAACTAGGTACCATGGAGGAACTGCAGGCATTGCAGAAACATTTGAAAGAGAGGGGGTTGAAGGAAAACTGCAGGAAGATGGCTGGTCAGGTTAACTTTAATAATATTTCTACATGTACATCATATAATCCCCAATGTAACATGACACACATATGTGCATATGTACTGGTATATTTCTAATAATTGCAGGGTAGACAATCAGGATCCATTTAAATCAAATACTTAGCATACATGTATATAATGAAAAGAAAAATGTACAAGCAACTAAACTTATTTAAAAGAAACATGGGGAACATAACTAAATTTAAGGTTCTTGTCTTCTGATAATAATTAGTGTGGGCATTATTGATTTATATACATGTCCACAACATGGGAGTGTTAGCTTATCATTGTATGTTCAAAGTGTAATGCTTTTTTTTTCAACTTTCTTTGCTTCTCCAATTTCAGCCTACTGTGTGGAGAATATTCAGTGGCTCAGGTCCATGCTGAAGGAATTGCTGTGTTCTCTTGCTGCAGTTCTGCCACAACAAAGGCCAAAAAGAAGTAGACGAAGATGCCATCTTCCTGCAGCTAAGACCAACTTATCAACTTATGAGCAACAAAGAACTGTCAGTTAATATAATAGATAATGTGGTTGACCTTGAACTGCTTTTCAAGGTCACTAGAGTTGTGCAATGGATATTTTTCAACATTTTCCGAGTATGATATAGGCTGTAGCGCATGTAAAATTGATGATGCAAACTCGGATATTTGATGGAAGTGATGGAAACACAAAGTTTGTAATTATGGTAATTAAATGTGGCTTTTAACTGACAAACATTTGTTTGTATTTTCTAATAATTTTCGTGTCTAACCTTCAATGTCTGTAAGTAGACAATCTGCAGACATTGTTCATGAAGTTCCCCTTGCCCCCTATACAGAAACTGGGCCATTGGTGATTTTCTGTCTTGTACTGGTAATGAGAGTATGAAGCCTAAGGGGGCAGTAGTCAATATCACTGTATACATACGAACAGGATTTTTCCCAGTGGCCAACACTTGCTGCCGTACATTCTTTCTTCTGTTAGAATTGATTAACTATTTTTTTCAGAGTTTGCAGATATGTCAGTCCTGGGTTCTCTTCTGTGCTTCCAAGATATGGGTCTTTCATTCAGTTACATGAATGTGGCACCTCACATCTTCTCAACATCATATCATTTCTGATGGTGCTTTTCTGGGATTGCAGAAACAGAATGGCTGAATGACCTTCATACCGCCAAATTCAGCAGATTGTAAGAGAATAGATGCTGAATTTGGTGGTAATAATGCATACAGTATACTTGACCCCCACCCCCACAAATATAACATTTTGACCAATTAAATGTTGTCCAAAGACACATTTTAGGGTCTCAGACAGTAGGTACAAACCCATGGAAATCATTATGCTTTCATTTGAACAGCTGTATGCGTGCTTTATAGGCGCTACTTACAAAGTGGTTACATTGGCAGTACCATGTATTAAATACTGCTTTTTTTCAGCAATGTAGTAATGCAGTGCCGCTGTATGGGTGCTTAAGAGCTGCTTCTTACAAAGCAGTTACATGGAGAAACCCATGTTAGGTACACCACTTTACAGCAGCTGTATTTTACTGCTACGCCAGAAGCAGTAACACTACTTTATAGCAGCTTTAGAGCTGCTTCTGAAAAAGCGGTTGCATGGAATAACCCATGTAAGGTATACTGCTTCTCAGCAGCTGTGATGCTGCTCCGCCATAAGCAGTAATTCTGCTTTATGGTTGCTTTATAGCTGCTCCCTACAAAGCAGTTACATAGAGAACTCCATGTTATGAATGCCACTTTTCAGCAGCTGTATGATCGCTTTTACGGAAGCAGCTATAAAGCAACAATAAACCGTAGCCAAATATTTAAATGAGCACAGCTTTTCAGCCGCTTTAGTGCAGCTTCAGTGAAAGGGGTACTGCTTCTCAGAAGCTGTATTGTTGCTTTGTACGAAGCAGGGTTGCTGCTTTGTGAAAAGCTGCGTTATCCCTTTGTAGAAAGCAGTATGTCAACTTTCTTATAAGCGGCATCACTTCTCAGTTGCTTTATTGCTGCTTTGCAGATAGCAGTGTACAGCTTTCCATGTCTGCTTTATTATTGCTTCTCCATTGCTGTATTACTGCTATATCATGGTAAGGGCTGTCATTGTTGTACAGTCTCCTCATGATGTAATAATACAAGATAAACAGAGATTCAACTTCCGCTATCCACTACTATACCAAATCCTTTGGATGAATGTCTTGCCAGCATTTGAAAGCAATGTAATTGTCAGACCAAACATTATAATGGTATTTAGCATGGATGTTGAATGTATGAAAATGTGCACTGTTACAATTCCTGCCACTGGAGCCAGTCATAACTGAAATTGGATGAATACTGTCAGAGGTATGGCTAAATGGAACATGTACATTACAAAAATGTGCATTCTTACAATTCCTACAATTTGAGCCCAACATGATAAAAAATCTTATGGAAATTGACTTACAGTGAAAAGGCATTTTTTGTGCACTTACAGGAACAAGCATTGCTTGGAAGGTTGGAATGGTCACACTTGAATGCAAGGGACCTTTGTGTTTGGGCCTGTGTATTATAATGGAGCTTATCAACATTTTTTCCTGGAGTGAAACCTGTCTAGTATAACCGCCCTCCCCCACCCCCCCCCAAGGTTCGTTCATATAGGGCCTGGCCTTGTTCCTCAATTGCATTAAAAACAAAACAGCCCCTTGGAATGGCCAGATTGTGATCTAGCTCTCAAGACAGGTGTGCAGGTGGTCTTTCACAAGAGGTATAAAGATGCAGAGTACTAAACAAAGTATCCTGAAACTGTGGTCGTTCAAGACAGGTGGTCCCCCATAGGAGGGGTCTCCCAAGACAGGTTTCACTATCTCAGTGTACCAGACTGAAACACTGAAGCAAAATGCTTGCTGCAGCTTCATCAAACAGTGGACAGGTACATGGTCTGTCTGTTCTGGTCATTCTCTCACACGTGCAAGGACTTCACATGCAAGAACTTTTACATTTCTTGGCAAATGATCTGAATAATCTTTTTGGTTTTCAATGCCTAACAAGGATTTTTATATTCTTATGTTTGATGTCTGTAAATAAACCAAATAATTACTCACCAATGTATACAGTGCCAAATGAACCATCACGCCTGAAAATAAAAAGGGTACTCGTTAAGGTCAATACACACATATACCTTGTGTAAAAAGCATTACAGTCATGTTGATTTCATCACGTGTTTCATAAATTTCAAAGTATAAATCTTTGTCTAAATGTAGACATTTTCAATATAGTCACAAACCATGCATTATAACAGTGTACCAGGATAACTTTCCAAGGATAAGTTCCCCTCCCTAGGGCTTGCTAATATACTGTTAAAACGGGATTACTGTGTCACAGCAGGGGAAGCCATAGATTAATGTACAGCGAGCTCTATAAGGCAACAAGTCATCTCCACAATTATCAAATAAATGATCTTTGAAGATTGGAAATGTTGCTTTGTGTTCAAATCATGTAAAAAAGCTTGAACTGGGGCCACTATTTTTCCCTAACAGCTATATATGTAATGCAATAAACCAGAATGCATATGAGTAAAAACTGAAAAAATTTTTATGTATGTTGCAGGGGTATATGCTACCAAAAATTTTTCCCAATGATGCCTGTAGTAAATTGTGTTTTTTATGAGGTAAATATTGTGAACTTCCATGAAAAATATATGTCATGTTGGTGTATAGACTTTGGAATTTAATACGGTGACTGTAACTGAACCTCTATACCCTCTCAGATACAGAATTTTGCCCATAGTTGAAATCGCCATCCATCTAAACTGAGCCCTGAGCCCTCTGTTCTCTTTAACAGTGAAATCCTATTTTTGGAGTTTTCATAGTCATGAGTGTGCTCTCCATAATGAAATTATGCCACCAGAAACCCATGGGATCAGTTAAAATTGTGTGAGACATGAATCACACAGCACAACGTTTGCGGACATACCTCGTTCGTACAATTGAGTGCTAATTTTGAGCATAAATGGAATTAAGATAATTAAAATGCACTTTTATGTGTATATTCATTCATAGAATATAATATTTCAAGTAATTAAATGAAATAATGACAGTACAGATCTGACAATGGGTCTTTCTGCTGCCCAAAGTAGTCACCTGCAGTACCCCTTAAGGTGTTACGTTACAAATTCAACCCGCAAAAAATGTAAACAAATCAGGTTGCAGTCTGTACCTTCCAAAATAACTTACAAACCCAAACATGTCTTATGCCAAATTGTTCCTTACAATATTCTGAATCATCTGAGAGCAAGAAAACCTAGTCATCATTGGGAAAATTTTTAGATATTACTGTTTGCTACAGCCAAAGTTCTGACAGCAGTCACGCTGCCTTGTGAGGTGACTTGGAGAACTCACATTGTGGCCATGTGTATTCAGTCACTACACTGGGTATATTGAAAGCTGACATGTCAATAAATACTGCACCCTATACCTGTCAGTTTCAGAAAAAAAAATATGATACAGTGGTCAGAATTATGTAACAGACAGCCCCCAGCACCCTATACCTGTCAGTTTCAGAAAAAAAAATATGTTACAGTGGTCAGAATTATGTCACAGACAGCCCCCTGTACCTGTAAGGGTCATTTCTAATATGCACTCTATAATCCTTCTACCTGGAAGCCGGCCGAATTACTCACGTAATACCTATAAAAATCTTATCTATGCTACAAGCATCTATTGTCACACTGCCAAAACTGCTTCATTTTTTTTTATTCTTGTCATGCTTATAGCTGTTGAGTGGTAAACAGGAGCCTGGTCTGGGCAACTCCACCACAGCCTTGTTCACAAAGACTCTACCAGTGCACCATCGCTGTAAACTCTTCAGGCAAATATGGTACCCCACCAGTGTGGCAGAATGCTTCTGCTTGTCTTCCTCATATGGCTAGCTACAGCAGGCAAGTACATTGTATTTTCTAAATTTTCCTGCTTCATTTTCTATAGAGTTCAAAACAAGCTGAGGTGACAAAGTTGAGATTGAAGATTATGATCACAATCTGCAGTCTAGCTGTTTTGTCTACTACTAACATATTACTAAAAGGCACATGGCACATTCATACAAAGACAATTAAGCTACAGTTTAATTAAATGATTATAGTAACACTGTCCATATAAATACATATATATATATATATATATATATATATATATATATATATATATATATATATATATATGTAACTTCAGTAATGTGCAAAGTGTGTTGCTTGCTTTGTGCAAGCACATGCATGGTGGATTGACCACTCATGTCTCACGAGCCTTGGGCAGTGGTACACCATACACCAGCGCGTAAACACTAATCCCTGACTGTCCATTTTGTTGCAAAATTTTGAATTGCAACCTTTGCTTTTTGAGAGTTTTAGTTAGTTTTCAACAGCTCTTCAAGTAATTTTTTTTGTTAAATATATATATATATATATATATATATATATATATATATATACATATATATACACACATATATATATACATATATATATATATATATATTTGAATATATATTGGCAACAATTGTAGAAATGTTAGCACTACATGTATAACTATAGCCATGCAATGCCATGCAATTCAACTATTAAGTGATCTATAAATTCACTTTCTAGTCAAATTGCAGGACTATGGTGGTATCATTTTTATTAAAATTGCAGGAAATTGTTGGCTCAGACAGGAAGGCAACTAACTGTACAGTGATAGAGAAGCTGTTAAGTGTGCAGGGATCCCATTCCAAACATCCACATACCTTTTCCCCATATATGCCACAGATATGTAAATGCAGAGGAGGCAAGACTTTGGGATATGTAACTGTCAATTGCAATACTGGCATTTATATTACTATTATTAGCTGGGGTGCTGGTTTGTGGCATTCCAGAAGGAAGTACTTGCATGTATATGCAGATCCATATCAAACATGACAAAATAATGTTTCTTTTGCCAAACTGGTGACTACAATAAAACGAATTTACATACATTCTACTTCTTAACATAAGAAAATAGAAAATACAAATTTAAATGCTCACAACTTTTGTTTGTGGTTTATTGGGTGCACCTTTTGATGCAAACCTATAACATGAAATTGGAAAGGCACCTATAATAGTTTTCAAGATAATCAAACTTTTCAAGTGCCCCAATTACCATAAATTAAAAATTACAACTTCTGTTTGTAGTTCATTGGATATGCCTGTAGCACAAAAACATAAATTGAAATTGAAATCACACCTTTAGCAATAATAGTTTTGAAGATATTCAACATTGAAACTTTTTAAGTGCCCCTATTTTGCATAATTTACATTTTTTTTTTTTTTTTTTGTTCACGAATGTGCCTACAGCAGAAACCCATAAGTTGACATTGAAATGACACCTGTACCTATAACACTTTTGAAGATACATGTATTAAAGATTTTAAATTTTCAAATGGCCCTAAGTTGCAGTGTTTTCAAAATGTTGACTCCTCTTGATAAAAAGGCAAAACTCCATGTATGATACTATTATCATGCCAAGTTTGGAGTGTCTAAGTGTCATAGGAGAGTAAAGAGTGTGGACTGCGGAATAGGGTAATGACTACTAGGAAGTGGTTCTGGGCAAAAAGACACAAATACAATAGTGTTGAGAAATTTGTTTGACAAATTTGCTGGTAAAGAAGGACAGAAATAAAGAATGAATGAAAGAATATCTGTGTTGCACACAGTGATAAAAATTGAGTTTATTGCCTCATTAATACAGGTGATGTTGTGCACATGTGCAACCATGGCAACCTACATAAGTTGTAACTAATGCACTGTGTGCTATACCGCCACCCCATGTGTGGATAAGCTAGGGGTACACTACATGTTCTGTTGTTACATTGAGTAATTTATTTTTGTAACAAAAGTAACAAGATGAACTTCCTATCCACAAAAATATGTATTAGTTATGCAACATTAGCTCTCAACCCCCATTGCCAAGACCTCTGTGTTGGGGCATAGTGCACAAGACAATCGAGTTGAGTTCATTCACTTGATTGTTCCCAAAAACCTGACATTGGACCCATGGCCCCATCTCTTGGTACACGTGGATCCGATAGTGACTCCTGATCCAGATACTCCCATCTTCCTTCCTCTTTAGGTGCCATTACTGGCTTGCTCTATCGAGTTGAAGCTCGGTGAACTTCCATTCATCATCATTGAACACCTTCTTGGTCATTCCGTCCTTCGTGATGGGGACCCCCCAGTTTGTGGCAGCAGCCCTGCAGCTCCTGGAGTGGACATCGTCCTTGGATCTCAAGGACGCATTCTTCCACGCACCAATCCCGGAGACTTCACGGAAATATCTGCAGTTCACATTCTCGGTCCAGCTAATATTACCTGATCAGGGTGCTTCTGTTCGGCTTTGCCACGACCCCTCTGGTGTTGACCAGAACTGCATTCACATGTGCCTGGATGACTGGTTTATCTGGGCACTCTGGTGCCTAGATTAGCAGCATCACACACACACACATGGTTCTGGATCTTTAGTAATGCTTGAGCCTGATTATGAACTCAAGTACGTCCAGACTCTGGCTGGAGCAGATCTTTGTCTTTCTAGGCATACAGTTTGACCTGGTCGCCTACATCTGTCGCCCCTCGGAGCACAGATGTGAGAGACTCCTTTTCAGGTCCAGCTTGCCATCTACAGGGACTCTTCTCAGTCTGGGTGGGGAGCCCAAGTGGAAAGCCGGATGGTGTCAGGGCTCTGGCCGGTGTAATCCGCATCTCATCACATAAATTGGTTGGAACTGGAGGCAATATTCTTAGCTCTCCTCCACTTCCAGGAACTAGTGGGCCACAAACATGCCTTAATTGTGTGTGACAATAGGACTGCAATTGCCTACTTCAATGAGCAAAGCGGATCATGGTCCCATAAGCTGACAGAGATGGCTGGACGCACCACGCAATGGTACTCCGAACACGACATCCACACACAAGCAAGGGATGTCCCAGGACAACAAAATGTCCTGGCTGACCATGCAACTCCTGAGAGGAGGTCAGCTGGTAGGGAAGGAGTGATCGCTTCACCCACAGGTCATTCAGGCCATGTGGGTCAGATGAGGAACTCCACATGTGGTTCTGTTCACGACAAGCAAAAACAGAAAACTACTGGTTTGTGTTTCACCAGTCCCTATTCAGTTAAGGCTCTAGCCATGGACTGGAACAATCTTTTGGTGTGCACCTCCAACCTCTGCAGATCCTGGCGAGGGTACTAAAGAAAATTCAGTCCTGCAACTGCAATCTGATTCTGGTCGTTCCCTGGAGCCTGCAGATGGATTGGTCCATGGACCTTGCGGAATTTAGTGTCGAGTCCCCGCTATATTTACCAGCATGGTCAAAACTTTTGGTGCAATTGTGGATGAGCGTGTTCCACAGGAACCTACAAGTGCTCAGCCTCCACGCTAGTCGGCATAGCACATTTGCAACAGAGGATTTTTGGAATCAGTTGCCGATAGAATTGCCAAAGGCGGGCTTCGATCCTCTTCTCTGATGGTTTATTCAGCTCATTGGAAGGTGTTTTCAGACTGGTACGCCGATAGGAGAATATATCCTTGGTCTCCCCATATAGCGGACATTGCCGACTCCCTGCTTTACCAGTGGGAAGTCCTTGGCAAAAGCTCATGATCTGTAGATCGAAGGAATTCGATCAGCCATCTCCTCAGCCCTTGTAAAGGTCCTCGACATTCCTTATCTGTTGGCACTGATCACCTCCTCCTACACCGTCACATTGGGTGATAGGCAAGTCCTGCCCCAGATTAGGCTGTTGGTGGCCTCAAGTCTATGTACCTGTGGGGTTTTCCCTTCAGACATCGCCTCCTCACTCGGACCGATGGTTTCCCCAGGCTGCCCTACCCGGCATTATAGGTCAGTATGCCAGTACCATTACACCCTCCTCCAATGTGTTTGTATATTGGCAATAGTGGTTGAGTGGTAACATCATGTAACTAATAAGTGAAATTTTTAGTAATTTCCGTATTAAATTAGTAACTTGTATGTACCTCTCAACCACCAGAGAAACCCATCCAACCAGCCTGCTTCCTTCACAGGTGATGTCAACTGACCACTTAACAAAGAGGATGTAAGGTGGGAGCATGTGCACCAGGAGTCACCATCAGATCCACAAGGACCGAGAGATGGCACCACGGGACCTTCAGGTTTTTGGGAACAATCAAGTAAGTGAACTGAACTGTGTTGTCTTGGGTGTTATGCCTCAACACAGAGGTCTTGGCAATGGTGGTCGAGAGGTAAGTAAACTTACTACTACCAAAATTACTAAAAAGTTCACATGTACAGTGGTACCTGCTGGATGCAACCACTGCCGTGAGCAGCTGTGTTGCTTTTTGTGGTCACTAGGCTCGGACATAGGAGTAAATATCTTTGTAAAATTTACCTGTGGTGACAGCTAGGTCACCTGCTGTATGTGGCCACTTTTTCTTGGCAGAAATGGGTGGCCATGCACATAGAGCAGGTACCACTGTGTATGCAAAATTGTATTTTTAACATAAATATGAGAATTGAACATCTTTCAATTGTATTCATCATCCTTTGATTTCAACTTGAACACAGCATTTTTTCTACGTCACATTATACTGACATCGTGGAACATGCCTGTCTTCAAGTTGACAATGAGAAGACTTAAGGCAAGTGTTGATAAGAACAGATACACAGTGTGCCAAATAAGCCTGATGCGCATTTCGTCCTTCACTGGACTCATCAGAGGCTAATGAGTAATGATTGACCACAGGTTGCGCATAACTCTAGTCTTATGCCCAGCAGTACAGAGAGTTGAAATCTTTCAAGTCTCCACAGTCAAGTGGTTCAATCAAAACTGAATGCTAGCTGCATTGTGTGCATGGCCTTTATATAGGGCTGTGTAACGTTGCTAGGGCAAATCTAGCCGTTACGTTGTATTGTGACGTCATCAATTGTGGGTCAGCACGTTCAGCCTTACTGGATAGTAGGACTGGGTTGTGCCAGTCATCAAAGGTGACTGTGTTGGCATGTGGTTTGATGACAGGTCCTGTTCACAGGTTAATACGTGTAAGTGGGGTTCCACACGGGTTTTCTTCTTTGTGAGTACCCATGGAAGAAGACTCCCATCTCCCTGTTCCCTGATCAGATAATGTGTCTGGATCATAAACTTTTGTCTTTATATCCTTGTAAAATTATGTTGCTACCCAAATTGGAAGCTAAAATAAATCTGCAGCATTTCCAGAGCACATAAGAAAATGTTTATGTGCACATGGCATGGTTGTTAGAGGATTTAGACAACAATTAAAATTTTGTCTTCAAGTTGAAATCCCCTCCCCCGTCCCACAAATGAACCCAATTGAATGGACATATATGTTCTCTAAACACATGCTGACCTTTACATATGGAGTCATCAACTGTTTGGAGCAAATATTCTTTATTCCTACAACTATTGGTAACATGCTTGGTTTCCCACCAATGTGCCCAAAGCAAGGTCACAGACTGTCACTGTCTACAGGTGACAGCCTGGACAAAGATTTTGGCGAGAAATTTATATGCATGCCCCATATATATATTCGAAGTGACTGGTACTTAAGGGAAAGTGACGCTCAGTGGTCATCTGTAAGATACTATAAACTACAGTAAAACCTCTCTTACTGGATACCTCCATATACCTAACACCTCCTTATACTGCACACCATTTCTCGATCCCAAATATATACCTCCAAGGTTAGCAAACCTCCATATACTGAACACCTCCCCATACCAAACATTTTTTTCTGGTCCCAAGGGTGTTTGGTATTGGGAGGTTTTACACATTTTGGGAAAGCTTACAGACTTTCATTTTATGCTGTATGGTATAATGTTTATAAAGCTTAAATATGGGTGGAGTGATTACAAGAGCATACACAAAGTATTAAAGTCATCAACATTATTTCTGCCAAGTTTCAAAGGAACTTTTGCAGCTTTATACATTTCAACATCAAACTCACAGCAAACTAAAATAAATATACTGCAAATTAAAACAGCACGAGTCAATTAAAAAGAAAAAACTTTTGTTCATCAGATACAGGTGTTTAAAGTTGAAACATTAACACATGAAATGCATACTACCTTAAGTGTGACTAAATATCACAAACTGAAAAAGCTCAAGCATTGTCCCTTTTAACCAATACCTATATACTGTATCTTTGGGGTTACTGTATCCAGAACTGAATGGTTTTATTGGATAATTGCTTGAAATCAATTACAACCCTCATCATCTGAAGCAGTCCTTGATTTTTGTTTTTGTTTTTTTTTGTTTTTTTGCTAGGAGTCATGTTACAATAACCAGGTCGTGGTTACATACTCCGCCACATAACACTATCATGTTTATGAGACGTCATGCTAAACCTGTGTAAATGGATGGTTTGATTGCTAATCCTACATATAGCTCGCATCCTGACATACTCCGTGTGTGACGTCTGCTAGCAATGTTACCCCAACTGGGGTTTACAGTGTTCCTCCTGCCACTGATTAGAACAGTTGATGATTCAGAACTGGTCTGGCTGTTTTTCTTGTGGGGTGTTATTTGATCATTGGTCTGGCCTGGTCTTTTCACTCCATGAAATTAGCTGAAATTTTGCCATTTTTCGCATCTGTCACAAAATGGTAAAATAAAGTAAATCCTAATTTTACAAGCAAAGTTCACAGTTTTCTGAAAATGCAGACTTTTGGTACTAAAAAAAAGAAGTCTTACTGGAAAATTAATGAAAGTTTGCTTTTCACTCCATGAAATTAGCTGAAATTTTGACATTTTTCGCATCTGTCACAAAATGGTAAAATAAAGTAAATCCTAATTTTACAAGCAAAGTTCACAGCTTTCTGAAAATACAGACTTTTGGTACTAAACAAGAGAAGTCTTACTGGACAATTAATGAAAGTTACTGGTAATCCACTTTCTAATAATATGGTTTTGAAGTTTCCTGAAAGTAAAAAATAAGAATCAGTAACACATTCCTATTTCTTTGGAAATGCAATTATGAACATATACCTCGAGTGGTTCTTTTTTTAAAACACAACTTCAGATGTTACCTATCAGTCCCTACTATCAAGCTAAATTTAGGAACATTGTCAGGATTTTTTTGTTTAAGTAAAATCTTTTATGACACTGAAAACTGTTATTTTGTAATATTTCTTTAAGCGACTTACATCAAATGTATTGTAAATGTAACCAAACATGAACTTTTGTGCAAAGCCCCCCCCCCAAAAAAATGTATATGAATAAAGAATGAAATAAAATATCCCCCCCAACTTTTTTTTATAATCAAAATCAAATGAAATAAACAATAGCTATCTTCCCTTTATTTCCACGTTCATGTAATATATATATATATATATATATATATATATATATATATATATACTGGAAAATAAAGATTTTTGATAGGATCACTCTGGAAGTGAAGAACATCATGATTGTTGCACTAGCCATGTCCATAAGCAAAGTGTACATGTACGTGGCTGCATGCATGGTGTCCTCATTTTGTTTATTGACAAGTTCCCTGATAGGCTAATGCCTATTGTGGGAGAATTAATCCATGCACATTGTCCTTCACAACAGTTTTGAACATTAAATTGGTAGGCCTAATACATGTATGCGTGGCTTTGCAGATGAGTGTCTACACGAAAATTTGCACACAGACACATCAGTGCTGATGCAGCCTTGTTCCATTGTCAAGTACAACTGTGTACTTTGGCTGTGGCTCTTCTAGTATTCCTACAATAAGAAGCAGCCACCAACAATTTGCCTCCAAAAATATTATGCCAACATACATGTAAACATTTTGTTTTGCTTCTTTTTGAAGATTCCCTTTCAGATTTCCATCCTATATGCACATGACCAAGAGTACAAATATGTTCTGACTAGTTTTTAACTCATTCCACCCTATTGACACTTTTTCCCGCTAATATCTAAATGCCATCTGCTAATTGTGTTTGACTACTTTAGGGATCATTTTTCAAAAATTTGGATGAAACTTGCATGGAAGATCATTCCAAATTATATGGCCATAGTCAACAGCTTTCCTTGGTGTGCTCTTGGCGCACTGTGCCCAGAACGTGCCAAGGAAAGCTGTTGACTCAGTCTTCTATCAGGGTGGAATGAGTGAAACAGCTATGCATTTAGTGTGGGCACACAGTGCAGCTAATTATAATGTGCTTACCTAGCCAAGTGTGTATATGTGTGTGGACAACATTGTAAATGTTCAAAAGTTATCAACTCTTTTATTGAATGTCAAAAAATTACAAATGGTGCTTAGCAATATTCTCTTTACAAATAATAATCAACCAGAAATAAACAAATTGTCAATTTCAAATGTGATTATCATCAAAACATCAAATTGATGAAAAGCTTTGTCTCAGTATGGTTTTGAATCTTGGACAGCTTAATTCTCCTCCTCCTTTTTGTTTTTGCCACTATGTAAGCCTTAAAATTGATATCAATAGCAATACCCCCCCCCCAAAAAAACCTACATTTTATCCAATACATGTTTAACTGTCTGACACCTCCATGTGGGCATTTCTATATAATTATGATCACAGACAACTGTCCACTGCAGGTGGGGTTTGCATATGCGATGGAGAGTTGATAATACAGTATCACCTACAGTCTGCAGGTGTGGAGTGATACACTGTGAATGACTCTTGTATTACCACTACCAGAACACTTAACTCATGCTGATCAACCCATTAAATCAGAAAAGACTGGCACTGGCTTATAAAGTGCTATACAGTGAAACCTCATTATAATGACATTCAAATATCCAACATCTTCACTTGATCATGCAAGTTTTGAGGAACAAAAAGTTTATTTACTTTGTTATTTGATTCATTTTTCTGACATCTTCAGTTATGACATCTTCTTAGATGGGCACAAATGGTGTCATTTTTATGAGTTTTTACTGTATATATATATATATATATATATTTATTTATTCTGCCAAAGTGTGATTCACTGACTGATGCATGATCTGTTCACTAGCAAAGGACACAGAATATTGCCTCACATTTTCTGTTCTCTTCCAAAGCCAAAGACAGAACAGATTGTAAAATATTCTTTTAGGTGGACAGAGCAAATCACATTGTGTTGTACATGTAGTACGAGGCTAGTGACTTGAACAAAAACATTGGATAAGATATTACATCATAAGAAAACACTGGTTAAAATATTACATCACAAGGAAACACGACGTGAGCAGACTCCTGACAATAGACTTGTTTCTTTCCATTCATTTTTATTCAATCCCGTGGATCAATATGCCCCCAGGACATGCCACTTGCTTCTACAGTTTTTATAACCCCATGTGAGTGCACCATTCCTATGTACATATATGTTGTACAATTATGAAGAATTGATGTACCCAAATACTCGGACAAGATATACAGTTTAGCTCTGGCTATATACTAACTCAATGCTTTGCTTGCTAAAGGAACCAGTCTGAATTTATCATACCTTGGGACATGAAGTATGTATACGTTCAATCTATAGATAGTTTCCTTTGCTGGTAATTTGTGGGGAAGATCACCGCGGGAGATCACCATAGATTACCACACATCAAGTTTGGTGTTTTTGTCTCAAGGACATCATCCAATGCTACAACACTTGGGACAAACAAGACACAAAAGGAACATCACAACCTTGCCCTTTGCTGTGGGGCACAACAGACAACAAGGTATCTTGTATGTCAGGGGTTCCCCTTCGTACAACTTAGATGGACTTCACTCGAGCAAACAATCTGTGTGCAAAGTAAAGCTTGAGCTGCCATCTGGAAAGAGATCTTTCAGCAAACTTTTGATATTTTATGTCACAGTATTTTCTGCTTAACTTTCCCATGAAAAGCGGAACAGACCATTAGAATTTCTTCTTGAAAACAAGTTTTGCATGATTTGCTTCAGACACTTGGGAGAATGGAATCAGTTACACCCTGGGCAATGTACCTGCAGGGTGCCAAGGATATATGCTGACCAATGGGCCTGGTATTGTGCAGGATGATAATAAAGAAACAGCTGACATTTCGGAACTTGTCACATTCTGTTGACTTTATGAGAATTAGCTGCTTTGCATAAGCCCAGATCTATATGCAGCACAAGAAACTATTTGGTCCATATAAACATGACAATATAAATTAGGCAAAAGAATAGGCTGAGTACAACAATAACAATATATATGTTTTTTTAATCATAAATTGTTCAGAGACATGGAATACTCTGAAAAAATTTTTGTCAATTCATGTTCTGGTTAAATCACCATTAGTAAATATGTGAATTATTAACTTGGCACACTATTTTGAAAAGAAAAAGAAAAAACAAGAGGCCCATGGGCCTAATGCTCTGTTAGCACCCTGGCTATATGGCACCTGTTCATTTCAAAGTTGCAAGTCCTGAAGTGTCTTCTGAACATATAAAGCTTATGTAACTTTAGTGCATAAAATGTTCACCAGATGGCGCTTCACTCCACATGTAATCATAGCTTATTTGTGCAATTCCTGTGATGGATATTGTTGCATGTGCCCACACAACGAGCGAGTCCTTAACATGTCCTCAGTGAACTTGGGACAGAAGATCAAGGTCACCCAGATTATGTAATACAAGAGGCCAATAGGCCTGGTGCTGTGCTGACATTGCCACTGAAGTCCAAGCTACACCCTGCCATTACAAAAATCACCTCTTTCAACTTTACAGGCATGGTGACCTCACAAAAATAGGTCAAGGTCACTGATATTATGTAAAATTCTAGCTTTGGCATTGTCTATATATCCTATAAAGATATGGAATTTTATATCTTAAAACACATTTTGGCTCATAATTACCATCAAATTATAGATGGTGCCACTAGTATCAATATAGCAACTTAGACATTGATCTCCCCCACAATGCCACCAAATTTGGTGAAGATCTGACACAAATTAAAGATGCTAGAGTGTTCACAAAAATTTCATATTTTGACCCCTATGGTATATAATATTGTAGTAGCCACCACCAATATTCAAACGGACTTAGATTTTTAAACAGCCTGTTAGTCCTGAAAGTTATATTTGGCTAACTTGAAAACTGTGCACGGTATTGCGGTCACAAGATTTTCACATTTTGACCTGTATACTACATAATACTATAGGTAGCACCACCAACATTGATGTCCACAAAGATTTTTTAAAGTTATATGGGCCTGTCTCAAAAATTGTGGGGTGTAGAGCATTCACGAGATGACCCCTATACATGTATTTAAACTGGCAATTTGACCTTGACCTTCAACTTGGATTAAAAAATTGTTATGTTCAAAATATGTGCCCCAACATCAAGCTTTCAATATATAGTCTATTTGTTCAACTTGGGTAATAACTTTTTGAGTTATTGACAAAAAACAATAAACTTGGACAAGCACCAAACCCCATAATTACTGGGTTACAGTGACCCAAAAAGTAGGTCACCGAATACAGTTTATGTATTATGTAATCAAGTGCTATTTTGATCTGTGGGCTCAGTTCCCTTTGCTATTGATGTCCAAACTACGCCCTGCCATTACAAAATCACCTTTTCAACTTTTCAGGCATGGTGACCTCACAAAAATTGATCTAGGTCACCCATATTACACAACATTCTACCTCTGGCCATGGTCTATAAATCCTATAAATTTGCAAGTCTAATCCAATTACTTTTCAAAAACATGGAATTTTACATCTTAAAGCATATTTTGGCTTATAATTTCCATCAAACTATATGTGGCGCCACTAGCATCATTAGCAACTTAGACTTTGACCTCCTGCACAATCTCATCAAATTTGGTGAAAATAAAAAATTAAAGATGCTAGTGTTCACAAGATTTTCATATTTGGACCCCTATATTACATAATAATGTAGGTGGCGCCACAAATAACGAAAGGGGCCCAGATTACCATACATCCTATAAGTCCTGAAAGTTACACTAGGCTAACTTGAAAACTGTGGATGATATCCCACTAATGAGCAAAGGCTTATGGACAGACGGATGGATGAATGGACAGATGGACAGACATGAGCAGTCAAATAAGCTCTGCAACCTTTGGTCAGTAGAGCTAAAAACTAGAGGGCTGTATGAACATGCAGCCAGTGCTCAACTGACAAAAGCTTGTTCACAAAATCAAAAATGCAACTGAACTTACTGTGTTGAGCTTTAGCTGAGTGGATGTGACATTTTAAAGTATTTCTAAGATTTGCCTAAAGAAAAATGCATTAAAAATACAAATTTTACTGCAGCATGAGAAATTGAAAAATATTTACATAGAACCTTAAAAAGTACATTGCTACTTCGTGGAGAAAGTACATTATATTGTAATGTGACAGTGACAGTGAATGGTCATTTCCACTACATGTATGTAATATGATCCCATGATGTTGGCAAAGTGCTGTACATATCAATAAGAAAATTTCCTCAACAATGGCCCTGTGACCTTTGGATACAGCTCAAGGTCACCCATTCCTAAACATTGCGCTTATAGAGGACCAAAATTGTGTGTAATATTAATGCCTTAACTCAAAAAGTTTTTGACATATTATGCAGAAAGCAAATTCCACTTTAATGGCTCTGTTTAATCTAAAATCACTGAAGCATGACAAATTGAAGAAATGTGGTAGAGACGCATCAAAGGTACACTGCCACCAAGTTTGAAGTAAATCTGACAAAAACTTTTGGAGATGAAGTCAAAATGTGAATTAGCATTAGAAATGCTCATTGTCATAGTAATCAATAGGAAAGGTGCATCCCCAGTTGAAAAAATCATTTAAAATCAGGAATCCACAGCAGTCCCACGTAGTGAGCAAATTTGTTTGACCCTTTCACAAGGAACATTTCCACCAAGTTTCAGCTTAGTCTTGAGTGATGGTTCTGGAGATGAGCATTCGTATGCTAATTCACACTTGGTAGAAACCCACCTAAGGTACATTCCCACCAGGTATGAAGCTTGCCCCCACATCTACGTAAGTCACCGGAGAGGTGACCCCCCTCCCCAATGGAAGGCTGAACAACCTCCATTGGGGAAGAGACAAACCAAGGAGATGTGGTCTCCATGGGCACTGTCTTAGTAGTGGGGCTAGTGGATCAGAGCACCACTCCATAACCGTCACCTCCACCCTCCTGAAGCCGGGTGTCCAAGTCAGGCCAAGGCCTAGACTCTGAAGGAGAAGTGCAGGAACCCTGGGCCTGGCAACTTACATTTTGGAGAAGAAGAGCAGTGGCAGTGTCTCCTCTTCTTTTCCCTCCTATGGCAGGAGTGCAAATGCTCACAACCAAGGGAGGGAGGCAGGGGAGAGAGAGCCGCACCGAGGCCGACTCATCTCCCCCCCCCCCCAAATGTGTTATTGCTTTTTTATTACATCAAAAAGTTTAATTGCTTTGACTTTTGAAATGAGCCTTATTGTTATGTTGATAGTCACTATGTCTGATCATGTGATCTTGCTTCTTGCCAGTGCTTTATTATTTGCTTCCTGCTTTTCTTCTTTTAGTCTTTGTTCTTGGTCCAGCCAACATCACCCGTTACCTTTGCTGAGAATTTTCCCTGGAGATTTTTTTTTTTTTGGTGATCACCTTAAGTGCCATTAGTGGATCAACATGTGGATTTGATTTAGAGACTGGATCTGCACGCCTTCATGATTTTTGCCCTATTTATATGATGGCTAAACAGGCTGGCATGAGATCATTACCTCCAGTTGATTATGTTGCACTGAACTCCGGACATTATGGATTGTCGAGTCAGGCAAGTGGTACATGGTTTGAAACATGACGCAAAATTGAGAGATCTGGAGGATATTTTGCATCATGAAACAGAACTAGACATTGAGGCTGAAGAATTGGACAATACGATCAGTGATCGATTGAAGTGCAAAAATAATAAAGTGTATCATTATGATAGTTTGTGTTGTGTGTTTTATTTCTTAGGCAGAGTAATTGCTTGATGCTGGAGTCCTCACCACAGAGGACCACCATGCAGTCAGAGACCTGAGCCTTGGAAGGCCTGGAACCAGATGCCACCACCATGGGAGGCTAAATAGAGGCTATCGCCCTAACTGTCCTAGTAACCATAAGCTTAGGTGCAGCTGCTTCCAATGACGACTCGGCACCACTCTCATAGGCAGGGCCAGGCGTCACAGAGGAGGCAGAGAAAGGAGGAATGTTCACATGCTTCCTGCAGGAAATGGACACTCCAACGTCTCTAAATATTCACCGAAAATGGCAAACATAGCCTCATCTTGCCCAACAACACTAGGGCAGAGGCCTCCATCTGGACAGCAGAAGCCTGCCCTGGCAGAGCAGTAGGGGACGATTTCACTGAGGGTGTCACCTGCGCCTGACTTGAAGAACAGGCTGGGGAGGGCCACTAACCACAGATCCCTTTAAAAAAGCTACTGTGGAAGTGGAGGGGACCTAGCACAGAAACCCCCAACCACTTGCCACAGAGAATCCATGGTAGGCCTCGCCCCCGGGGGCCTTGATTCGAGGACCAGTTTAGGCCTGGCTGCAAGGACTGGCCTGGATGGTCACCCTCCTCCCCAATGGAGGACTTGATTTGAGGACCAGTCTGGGCCTGGCCAAACTGGTCGAGGCCTGAGCTTTGACCTTGAGGGGAGCCTCAAATTGAGGACCAGTCACCCCCTCACAAGGCACTGAGGCCCCGATCAAGCTCACAGTGTGCCTCCGTATGTCAGCATCTCCGTCTTGCAGACTTAATGTCTGCCTGACAGACTTTCTGCAACTGAGAAGGCATCCATCATCGACAAATGTCGCATGGACTCTCCTCAGCGCAGAACATGCTGCTCTTGGACATGCAAGAGTGACATGCAGGATGGTCATCCCACTGGACATCCAACCCCATGTTCGAGTTCATTGTGACCAAGTCACCAAGCTAAGCAGGCGATAGGACCAGGTACCATGGATACCTATATCAAGCATCACACAACGAGATGAAGACAGAAAAGAGCAGAAAAAGGGAGCTTCCATACAACATGCCTCCACCACAAATGGACAACAGAGTAGGAAACTCAATTGCGACTGCTCTCTAATATGCATTACAACCACCAGGAGCGCTGTGCCACGCCACAGCTAGGGCCTGCATGGATTTGATGGAGCCGCATGGTGACAGTACTGGATCCATGAATTTTTTTATAGGGGCTCTGGCAAAGGGCCTAAGTGCATAGAAACCAGTTTAAGTGACCTATGGTGTTGTACTGTGACCTTAATGGTAACATTTTGCGACATAAAAGTGCTTATTAATGAATGTATGTTCAATCCTTTTTGAGTAATAATGCCAAACTGAGGAACAACAGAACGATGACAGAGTACTGGATATTTGCCACAGATTGGTTTCACTGAAATTGTAAATGTTGTACATAGAAAATAAATAAATAAATAAATGATTAAACAAAGAAATAAATTAGTAAATAAATGAATGGCAGACTTCTTTTTTACCTCAAGAAGCAATTCAAGTGAGTTTTATTCCCATAAGATAGGTGATCTGCCTGTTTACCAAGAAACTTTCAGAAGTTTGGGTCTTCTTATTTTCCTTTTAATATTCCCACTTGATACTTAATACAGAGCTGTTCTTAAAATATATTTGACGTTGAATGGACTGAATTAAGTTGTCACTTTGATCTCATTATAATTACTTTATGATGCTAACAATTGCTATAATTTGATCTTGATACACAGGTGAGAGGACAGTTGAATGCAGTGCCAGTTACGTCCTTGAGGACATGTGTAACCAACAACAATTTCATCGCCCTGCTGCTGTAGGTCTGTGGGCTCCCTTTAATCCAACAGCCTTGCATCCTGCCAGCTCCAGGCCACGTAGCTGTACCTGCCACCTGGTGGTCAAAGCCCAAAGTACGGCAATAGTTCATGTGGGACACATGAAGAGGCCTGCTGGGGATGACTGCCAGACTCACATCACACTCCATACAAAGACATGGTCACACAGAGTGTGTGCCACCACGGCACAGAACTTCACCAAACATCAACTAGATTTATCTTCAGGTGGTCTGTGGGTGTCATACCGCAACACAGATGCTGATAGCCAGGTCACTTTTGTCATCAATATCAAAGGTATTTGAGGCTATGGAAGTGAGAAATACAAAATTTGACTTGCTGTAACTCCCTCCTTTATCACACTGGATTCTGTGACTAGATTGAAGACACAATTAATGCTTTATATTAATTAGCACATTCAATGTGTACAAAATGTCACATTTTCCGCACAGCATTCTGACCTATTTTTTGATCTTATTCTGAGTAAACACAATGTACATGTATAACAATTTAGCTAAACAATATACATGTACATTACTGATGTAAAGATCTGCAGTTTTATCGTCCAGCCCTTCCCTGTTGAAATCAACTGAAACTACCCAGATGTCAATTGTCATCTGCTTTAATGTTTTACTTAAATTTTGTGTTAATAAAACACATTTATGCTGAGAACTGTAGATTCTGTCACAATAACAGTCCCCTGGTCAAGAGTTTTCTCTGGCATGGGTTAATTGGGTGCATTATGCTTAGCCCTGCCAATGAAAGCCTGCACTCCCTCAGCCTTCAGCCTCATTCTGACCAAGAGAGGGTTAATATATCTGGTCGTGAAGACCTGCCTACTCACGTGCCCACATGTTCATAATTATCTTAAATATGGAACATGGTATCTAAGGGTACTTTTATTTGCAGGAGTCAATAATACATTGGAATCATGGGTAGGATGTGCTATTGGCAACAAGAAGCCCTCTGTTACCTTTCCAACGACACCTTCTGCAATATCTGACCATACCACCAAAGAATATAATGAATCTTCTACATCAAAAACTTTGAATAATCAACCAGTAGGACCTAATGCTGGTCTTAGCACAGGTAAGTTATTGACTTTCACAGAGGCCCCAAGTACTATACACAGAATATGGGGGGTGGGGGGGGGGGTTGCAGAAAAATGGTGCAAACAGCAGAAGTCTTGTTTGTTTAACATGGGAAGTGCTATCTCCAAAGTGGGATATATGAAAATTCAAGTAATTTTTGTGACTATCTAACTTCAAGCCTGAATTCTGCCATTTTATTGGGTGACTTGAAGCCTCTGTTTGCACAGTGTACCTTTTACTGCTCAGTGAGATATTAACTCTTTCAGTGCCAAGCATGGCTAAAGTCGATCTACTTAAGTCAAACTAGTCAGAATTCTCATATGGATCCCAAATTCGTATTTTACATAAAAAGACCTTTAATTGATTCAAGTATCAGCATGCCTATAGTTCCAGAGACAATATCCCAGGTCAACAGCTTTTCTTGGTGTGCATTGGGCACATTGCCCCAATGCATGCCAAGAAAAGCTGTAGACTCAAGCCAAAATTTGGCACTCAAAGAGTTACAAGCTTTGCAGCATATACACAAGTGTTGTTTGTAATTATTATGTATGGATGTACATGCTGGGTTAACTAGAGATATCTCTATGGCTAATTGTGAACCCAGTTTTGTCTTTTCAAGCGTCAGAAACCTGAAACTGATACATCCACATGAAAGTTCTTCCCCCAAAAAAAAAAAAAAAAAAAAAAAAATACACCTGAAATGGTCCTCTATGGGAAATGTCACCTGTTTATCATATTCATCAATGTTGATGTTGGCAATTGGTCAACTGCTTTAATTGGCACACTATGGGCATATTACACCAAAATGTTCCACAGGAAAGTGGTTGACTCAGTCTCCATGGAGTTACTATGGCAACACCTAACATGTCGTCAATCCCAGGCATCAATGAGGGACATTAGATGGGCATGTTGACTGGAAACCTCACAGGGTCTTTAATTGAATGTTTAAAAGATCCCAATAAAACTATATACATGTACCTTTTCACTTTCAAAATGTCTGGGAACTTTGTGTGCATCAAAATGAAGCTTATATGATTCTGAAACAAGCAATTCTTTGAGCCATTTGAACAATATATAGCCTATGTCTTGCATTAAATTTTATAAGTTGTCGAGAGGTTTCTGACAACTTTGCAAACACTTTCACATCCAATCACCATCAAACATTTATGTATCAAATTAAATGTGATTACAGGGATTTTTTTCTTGCTTTGCTTTTGTTTCTGTTTTTTAACAGAGGTACCTCTGTGAGGCAAATATTTTGATGAGTGGATCTAGTATTTTTTATGACTTTTAAGTGTGACAGCTGCTAATTCCATTGAATAGAATGACATGGGTTATACACTTTGGTACATTTTGCCTTTTGAAAGCCAAGGTCAGAAGCTTAGAAAACTAACTTCTATCCTAAGTGGGTGACCAGTATGATCATGGTATGCACCACACCCACTAGTATTATTAGCAGGTCCTGCAACCTGGTGCTATGTATGTATGTATGTATGTATGTATGTATTTTATGTTCGGATCGAGCGGGACTCGAACCCGCAACCTTTGGCACCAGTCGCCCAGCTGAAATGGGAAATGCACATATCCACTCGACCAAATCCCCATTCCTAAAAAGAATGGTTCAATGGAGGTAGTTATGTGCGAGTGCCATATCAACACGGTAATGCCATATATTTACTGAGTCGGCATTTATTTCCAGAATCGGGGACTTAAATCCACCAGCATTAAGGAAATGCCGAAAATATATATCTTATGTTCGGAACGAGCGGGACTTTTGTGTGTGTCACGGTCACGTTTAGTATCAGCATGTGCTGCCACCTGGTGCAGTGTCCTAACATATACTGCATGTATATGTATGTATGTATGTACATGTATGTATGTATGTATGTACATATGTATGTAAAAAGACTGCTTTAATAAGGGTACCCAAAATATGAATAAAGAGACTAGAGACTCTCTAAGTCAAGAATCCATGCTTTGTGGAAGCTTTGAGAACTGGATCCAGACAGAGACAAGTAGTGGCAGTCCTAGTACATGTAAGGTGTAACCTGAAATTTTGACCACCACAACCCCAGAACTCAAAGGGTGAGAATAACAGTAGATAAGACCTATTATGACAACAAACCCCAGGTCAACATCTTTCTTTAACATGTGTATTGCACCCAACCCATGCCACAGAAAGCTACTGACTCAGTCTTACAGCAACCAGGCTGCATGCAGTATATGTTAGGACACTGCACCAGGTGGCAGCACATGCTCATACTGACCGTGACACACACACAAAAGTGATCACAGCAGTCATCCACAAATGCAGGGCCTCCTGTTTAATTTGTCCTTACTTATGAAATGCAAAATACATCTATACCAAGCATGTAGCATATATGCTATTCTATTTAATGGATTTAGAAGCTCTCACACTTTGAAATTATAAACAGAATACTCCTTCTACTCATAGAAAAAGTTGCCTGGTTTAACTGTTTGAAATGTTATAAAACTTCCACATATGCCAGTAACAGGCAAATATTTTGTGTTGAAAAAGTACTTCAGTGTTACATTTCATATCTGGTTTCTAAAATTTTGTTTGAAAATGTCAAAAGGAGGTCTTATTTGTGTGTACAGTGTGCTGAAAACTGCATTACAGTTTACCTAAGGTTAGCATAGCCTGGGATGTATTTTAGTTGATTGTAACTTTCATGCATTAATGGAAAAGCTCATATAAATTTCTTGTAACAAAAAGGTTATGGAGTTTCCACTTCACTTAAATTAGATATTTTAAAGGCCTATTTCTTGGTGGTAACTAATTACAATTAGAAAGTGTCTTCCAGAATTTGATTCTCCACAAAAGTTAATATTATCAGTATCATAGGAACAAGATCCACATGAAAATTTCCTTTGATACATATAAAAAAACCCAAAAAAACTTGAAATGTGATGCACATTCAATGTTGTTTTTCAATGTTTTGATAACTGAATATATTTGTTTATAATAAAGGTTTCTTGCAATTTGCTAAAAAAACTTGTAGAAACAGTGTACCATGGAATCTGCATTGGAACAATGTGTGTCACTTAATGTGAAATACTGTTTTCTATATTGCATGCTGCTTTGCAATATATATTTTGCTCAAAAACCTCACTCACATAATCCAATAAACTGAATAAATTTTAACTATTTCAGCACTAATCACAACAAAGATTATGCCAGTATCTCAATTCCAGATTCAAATTCCTCATTTAAAAACAATCCGTTGTTCAAGTACCAGCATGCCTACGTGTAGCTTCACAAAAAATAGATGATGATGACGACGACGACGACGACGACGACGACGACGACAATGGTGATGATATAAATAAATACATAGAATAAAAAATCCTCATCAGCAGCTTGCCCTGGAATGGTCTGGAAGCACTGTGCCCTAAAGGCCCCAAAGAAAGTCGTTTCTTCAATCACTAACGGAGCTCAGAACAAAGTCCTACAAATTCCCAGGGCTTGGTTTATGTGTCCAATCACACTTGCCTCAAATATTATAACTTTCTGATAATTGCCATTTTTTTTCTGTCATCAGGTGTAATTGCCATTGCAGTTGTCAGTGTGGTGGGAGTGATCCTGCTAGCAATAGGTGCTGTGGCTTCAGACTTCATATGGAAAAGGTATCCCAGATGTGTTCCTTTAGCAGTTTTCTTATGAACAAATGTGATCTTTTATGATAAATGTGATCTTTTATGATAACTTCATTATAGTTAACTTAAAATTTGTACATCAGGTTCATTTAGAATTCTTCAAAAACAGAACAAACTCAGTTATGTACAAGAATGGAAGCCATACAGCTACTGAGTAAAGCGAGTTCCTAAAATATCACCTATTTTTTAAAAATTCATACAAGTATGTCCTAAGTGGGTGGCTAGCCTACTTGTGTGTTGATGTGGGTGTGTGAAACCAGTTAAAAAAAAAAAACTTGTTGCTTGCGGCTCTTGTCATTCTACACGTACATGTACTCTTGTGTCAGACACTGTTTAAATAGATGTGCATAGCAAACATGGTGTAAATCCAGATGAAATGCGTCGTCGTGGCAATCCTGTTGATCTTTCCACCTTCTCTGGGCACAGTGGTGCTCTAGTTGTTACAGGTCACAAATCTCTTGCACTCCTGTCAATCAGCATCCTTTAATGAGGGGCTCCAAGGGGTATTTGCATGATACGTTATCATCTATATTATTTTATTCCTTGTGAACTGTGAAATCGAAGATTATTTTAGCCTGATTCGTGAGTATCGAATTATAAGTGTTTGCGTGATTCATTATTCTATATTTATTTCTCGTGTACTTTCTGTGAAATCAAAGATTATTTAACATGATTTGTGATTATAAGTACTTATTCACGTAATTGTAATTTTTATGATTTGGATTTAGCTGTGAAAGTACATTTAAATTTTCTGTGAATCGTGCTCACAACCCCCTCTTTAATGGGATGTAGGTTGATTTTGTGCTTCCATGGGGAGATTTTATTTTTAACAAGCAATAAACAAGAAATAATAATTCAGGATATTGTCCAACTCAGGCTAATTTTCAGGCGAAAAGTGAAAACTAATACATGTACATTTAGACTTGCTGAAACATCATCTCTAGTAAACAAACTTATAAAAAAAAAAAACGATTCTATACATGCATGTGTTGTTTTTGCAGACATCGACAAAAGAAAAAACATGTAGAGGAAGAAGAAGATAATAATGCACACTCTAAGCAAAACTATGTATCTCTAGACGAGGTGATACTGCCTGGAGAATGTACTGATCCTCACAAAGACTTCCAAGCATCAGGACAATCAGATACCAATGTACAATACTCGCACGCCTGAGAGACTGCCACACAAGCTGATGCTGAAAAAGGTTCATCATTGTCAAATTATAATAATTACAGGACATGTACCAGTCTCACAATCAAGTAGTTCTTTGAATACTGCAATGTGTTTCCAAATGTCCTAGGTGACAAAGCAAATTTTCTGTGCAGACAAACATGAGATGAAAATAATTCTTCCCTTGCATTGGAAAGATTAAAATATACATTGAGAGCCTTCCAGTATTTTGCTGAAAGGATTTGCATGGAAATGATTAAAGACACCAAACATCATCTACACTGTACAGGTACATAACCTTTGTCCCTGCACAGAAAATATTTGTTCTGATCGACATACCATGTGACATGGGCCAGGGTTTTCCAGATGACAGCACAGTGCTCATATGAAACCTCTTGTATAAACAAAATAAAGTAGACATAGAAGCAAATTTTGTGAAACCATGAGGACTATGCAGTAGTCCCTCTTTTCGGAGACCACTTGAACACAGTAGGGCCTTAGTGATATATTTTCTGTATTTTACCTCTTTTTAGAGACTACTTGCTCTATGTGACCACTTTTGAGGTGAGTGGTCTCTCAAAGGGGCAACCATTTCACAACGACATTGTATCAGACATCCATTCTATCAGCACCAAGTGACTGGTGAGCTGTTGTGTACCAGACATCCATTCTATCAGCACCAAGTGACTGGTGAGCTGTCATGTATCAGACATCCATTCTATCAGCACCAAGTGACTAGTGAGCTGTCATGTACCAGACATAATTCTATCAGCACTGTGTGACTGATGAGCTGTCATGTACCAGACATCCACTGTATCAGCACCAAGTGACTGATCAGCTGTCATGTACCAGACATCCGTTGTATTAGCAACAACTGACTGGTGAGCTGTCATGTACCAGACATCCATTAATTGTATCAGCACCAAGTGACTGGTGAGCTGTCATGTACCAGACATCCATTGTATCAGCACCAAGTATTTGAAGGTCTGGTTCTGGTGTCCAACATATCACTGTCTTCTCATAATGTAAACAATGGAAGTATAAGTTACATGTATGGACATGAGCCCAGACAATGCTTAGCAGTTTGGCCAAAAGCCTGAGTACTGTCTCTTTAAGTTACTGATTTCAGGTAGCCATGGCTGAATGTCAATGATACAAAAGTTGGCAAACACGAGATGTATATTTTGTGTGTACATTAATATTACAAATGTATACATTGTATATCTTATAATTGTGAAGTAACCAAAATTGAAAGATTTGAAACCAAATTTGTATAACATCATGATAACCTGCAACTGTTATGTAAACATTGCAACTTACATGTAGCTACATTTGAACATTGTCTAGATCTGGTACAGCAAACTAAATGTACAATTCATTAGCTCTAAGAAAATGCAATTGGTGAAAGTGGTAACTTTCCATATATTCTTCGAATTGTGATTTTTTATTTTTTATTTTTTTTTAATTTTTTTTTTTGGGGGGGGGGAGAGGAGGGGGGATTCTCCTTAATGAAAGTGTGAGATCTTCCACTTTTCTGGTCACAGAAATGTGTTGGATTTTTCTCACCTGCCAAGGATGCGTCTTCATTTTAAATGAATGGGACTCTCACTTCTTGCACCACTTCTCATTGAACTTTGACTTTAAAAAAAAAAAAAAAATCAAATCACAGGTGCACATAATGAAAATACACGAAAGGTCATATCTGATCCTGTTAGTCAAATATACACTGAAACTTCATCAGAGTGACACCATCTGTTCCCTGCTAAACGTCAGATATCTGATCATGTGAAATAAATGAGTCATAACAATGGAATTTGACTTTATGTCCCTCAAAGCTTGTGTTATTAAGTGAATATGTCCGATATAAGTTTCACTGTGGTCAAGTGGGCATGTTTGGCCCAAGATGAGAATGTCACATGACAATGTACCCAGTCCTATGTAACCAGTCTGCAGCGACAGTTTATGCTGTCTCATGTTAATGATGCAAATTATTGAAAATTTGCTTGAGTCTCAAAAAAAAAAAAAAAAAAAAAGAAATGTTTGGACAAGAATCATGGCTGAGGCTTAATGATATAGTATCCTTGATGAACAACTTTTCATAGGCTCAGATTTAAATGCTCACGCAAGTTATTGAAAATTTGCTTGAGTCTGAAAAAAATCTCAAAAAAAAAAAAAATCATGGCTGAGGCTTAATGATATAGCGTCCTAGATGAACAAATTTTGATACACTCAGAAGTTAAATGCTCAGCCCACAACCTGTACAAGAGAAAGCTGTTTTTTCAATCTGAATCCAACAACAAATTGTCAGCTCTGATCAAATGCAATGATGCACCACAGGCTGCCAATGTAAAATTACTGTAATGACCCCAATACATGTGTATAGTATGCGTGCTTGTTTTTATGGGCTGACATTGGATAAAATATCCAATCATGATGTGATTGGGCCAATTTAAAAGCTCAATGAAGATGCTTTTGGTGCTTCCTGCATAAGTATACAGTGCCCTGCTTCGTCATAATGATGCTGAGGCAGGGGTCCATGGGGCAGACTGTGTGTTGAAGCAAGAGTAAAGACTGGCTTATAATAAGGGAGCATCTATACATACGTGTAGATGTATGCCGTATACGCTATAAAAGCCACAGGGCTCCCACAGGAGGCCAGATATCTTTTCAAGACCACTCTTGCAGGACATTTGACTGTACTTCTTGGTTAAATCTAACTGCCATGAAAGACCACCTGCTGTATGTGACCACTTTTGGCTGGCCACAGATGTGGTCTTCAATAACACGCTTACTGTAACAGGAATAATTCCTCAGTGTGGGCCCAGGGACTTGCCATGTTGTGTCAGCGTCTGCCTTGTAATGATCGACCTTACACAGAGGGAGCCACTGTATAACATTACATCAGTGCAATGAGTGTTCAGCTTGGCTTGCTCTTTCAGCCAAACTATGTAAAGACAGAAAAATGCATTCTACATTGCATTCTTTTCATGGAGCTTCAATGTTTGGAAATGTGTTGTGTAAAGAAGACTGTTAAGCAGTACAAGAAACCTTATGGTGAACACGCATCAACTTGACAGAAAACATGTACAATAAGTTTAATTTAGCAACAATTTTAACTGGCTAAATCCATCCACTAGTCTACAATATGTGAGCTACGAGCTTTAGAAAGTCTACACAAATGGTGAAGCAAAAATTATTGTAGTACTATTTATAAAATGTAGATCTGCATCAGCAACAGATATATTTCAGTGGTACATGTACCTCCTAAGGGGTATATACACTCACCACCTAGAGTCAGCCCAGACACTGGACATCCGGGATTGGATACCAGTTGTGGTGATCTTTAGCTGGCAGATTACATGACCTTTGATTATGATGGCAGGTTTGACTGAAAGTAGAAGTGCTGGATCTCCTGTCCAATCAGAATCCTTGGTACAGGGTGGCTATATACACAATTTGTCTAGTCCTCGCTGTGTTTTAAATTTTTTTTTTCAGCAATATCGAACTAAATGGGACCTGGCATAACAAATCCATGGTGCTACAAATTGATCACTTACTGCAAAGTTTATTTTCAACATGCAAATGCATAAATTATGTGAACATAATGTACTCTTTTATTCTGAAAGTTACTTCTACATTTTATGGACACATAACAAAAGTAAATACATATAAAGATGTTCTATAAGTGTGATTAGTTTAGAGTGAAAAAAGAGACAGAGTCTATATTAGTTTAGATATTAAGTCATGCTGATACAGCCGTCCATAACTGAATTTAACCATTTCCTGCCCAAATCACACAAAAGTGCCCAGATGTCAACTGTCATCTGCCCTAACAGTTACTAGAAAACATTTTGGCTATGATTTGTATGTAAGCCCATTCATGATGGCAAGCCCTAGGTCAGTAGCTTTCCTTGGCACGGGTTGGTTACAATGCACCTAACCTGTGCCAAGGAAAGCTGCTGACTGAGTCATATTCTGACCAAAAAAGTGTTAACCAATAAACTGTCAGTTTATAGACTGGGGTCGAGAGCTTTCCATTGTGAAATTTGGGCTAAAATGGAAAGCTGTTGACCTGGACCCTATAATTTCTCTGGAACTATCACATTAAGGCCAGGCATGCTGTTTGTGAATGAAGCATATGGAGGTGGAATCATTAACCAGTGGTACCTCCCCCAAATCACCACATCTCTTGTCAGACTGCAAATCTTTAAAGACTGCCCTTTTATGAGACTGAAGTCTACATGTATTTCTATAAATTTACCCATATTTTAAGATAACCTGTAATGAACATGTAAGAATCCTTTTTGCCGGTAGGGATGGTCTTAATGAGCAGGTACTACACTGTACTGTCAAAATTCCAACAAGTGTGACTATTGTTGTTACTTGCCCTCAAACAGTTGCTATCTGGCATATAATCCTACTACAGTCACTAGATATTAACTTTTACCATGTCAACTGTGCATGAAGTTGAACTACTTAAGATGCACTGCTCTCAATTACAACAAGGATGGTGGATTCATTTTCCTTGTGAAAAGACCTTTCATTCAAGTACCAGCATTCTTATAGTTCCAGGCAATATTATGGTCCAGGTCACTAGCTTTCCTTGTTGTCCTTTGGGCACAAAGCTGTTGACTCTGTCAAAAATTTGGCACTGAAAGGGAAAAAACCCCACAATTCTGTGGAGTTTTTTCCCTTTTTCTTTCAAAATATCTTCTAAACTGGAATTCATTCACTGTGTATTTGACTCATCTGAAATGTTATAAACATCTCTGTTCCTCTGTTCATAAAACAAACTTAACATTTTCATTCTATTTTTGATATACATGTACATGTAGCATAACATTATAGTTAAGTCCCCTTGCTTTTTCTTATACCGTCCACACACAAAAAAGTGTTCCATTTTTTCCTGCCTCCAGAGCAGACGAAGCTGTGCATGTATTTTCTCTTGTACACTTGACACCAAGTGGAGAAAACACGGAGGTCAGTTTGTTTTGCAGGCAACCTTTTTTTGGTCACTTTAATAAAACTCCTTCAGATTAATTGAACATGATACGTATTTTTCTTTATCAGATCAGAATGCCATTATCGTTTTCAAATATGCTCAACTTGTGTCATTCTGAACACTGGAGCTATTATTGCCAATCTGTGATGAAAGGTACTTTTAACTACATGTATAGTTATTTTATGGAAAAAAAATACGGCAAGCTGTTTTAACATTTAATCAGATTTATGGATAACCAAAATTGAATTCTTGACATCAAAACTTATTTTTGGATATCAAATTATTTTTTGATACCTATAATTCAATTTTGGATATCTCTAAATCAGATTAAATGTTAAAACGGATTGCTGTTTCATTGGGAGCAAATAACTATATCACAAACAGGACAGGCTAACATTTAACATTTAATCAGATTTATGCTATCCAAAAATCAATTTGGGATATCAATAAATGATTTTTTGATATTCAAAAACCATTTATTGATAAATGAATTCTTGATATCCAAAATTATTTTTGGATATCAAAATTTATTTTTGGATATCCATGAATAATTATTGATATCAACAATTCAATTCTTGATATCCAAAATTTGACATGCAAAATTCATTTTGGATATCCATAAATCTGTTTCAATATTAAATGGCTTGCCATAAAAAATACCATACAGTTCTTGCCCCTGAGGCCATTGGTCAAACTTTCTAACCTTTTTGAACAGTTTGTATCAAAACTGTTGAACATCACTACCAAATTTGATTTTTTTTAGTTTCAATACATCAATGATAAAACATGTAAATGCAACAAAATGACCTTGAAATAACTGCACATGTTAAAAGATACACCCCACATATATAATTTTGCTTCTATCTTGCCAAGTCTGAATATTTACTGCCATTTTCCTGCTTGCTTGGGTGTACATGCACATGTATACATGTATGATCTCTATAATGCACTAAGTTGTATACATGTATGATATAATATTTATGCCATAAAAGGCAATAATTTAAAGGCTACTTTTGCTTGACAATAAGACGGCCATGCAGCTGGCACTAAAAGCTACAACATTCAAAACTGACAAATGGCAACTGCATCATTTGAAATGCTGTAAACAAAGTTAATATAAGAGTATAATTCTGCGTAAACATTATCATGATTATTATTTTTAAGGTAGTTATCTTTTGAAGGTTAATTTATATATAGAGCTGGTTGTTTATTTGTTCACTTTTTATTTGTGACTCTTCTTAAGTTTTATAGTATTTCCTTAAAGGGGAGATAAAGGAAAAATATATGGCTTATTTTAATTGAAATTAGCTTCTATGCATATAATGTTGAATCAGTAATTTTGGAACCAATTGAACAACCAACATTACTGTCTAAAAACAAGTTTTCTTCTTCTTGTCATCGAGAGTTCAATTGGAACAACTTTTTAAAATATAAATCAGCAACTTTTTTTTTTGGGGGGGGGGGGGACAATTTCAAGGCATTGTTTGGATGGATGGTTGTATCTTTAATACCATAAATGATGCGGGCAAAAAATACACTTTTTTGGAATTCAAGCATAAATCTTTACTTTAGCACGGAAAATGTTGATTTGGCATTGTATGTACATGTACTTGCATAGCTGGAGTTTATTTCATTGAATATTTATTCTGTAACAACATCTAACTTGTGAATTCAATTGCTGATATCTTAACAATTGTGTAAACTAAAAAAAAAAAAGCATGTTCAAAGTATTCCCCTTGTTTTTCCCATCAAGAAAATATATGTCATAAGCATATTTTTTTAAATATGCTGTAGATTATAAAAATTAAACAATGAGACCTTTCATTAATTTTCACTAGGTTGCTACCGGAAGGAAATATCACATAAATATGTATATTGCTCATCAAAAAATGTTTGTCGCATGCTTGTATTGGATGCAATAAATTCTATTTTGTCCTTGATCTGCTTTGTCCTGTAGTCTGTGTTGATAAAGTCTGTGACCTGGCCAATGTGGAACAGGGTTCAGATCCTCTGGTATCCACAGAAGCACCTTTGGTTGGCATGGCTTTAAGATTGTGTGCTCCTATCCCTTTCCATTATAAATCACAGGCAGCATAATTTGAAATATAGGTGTCGAAATATCAGTAACTATGGTGAGCCTATAGGTAGTTGTACAGCTAAAACTACTCGTGCAAAATAAGTGTAGTACTATATACATGTGTAAACTACAGATGGGGCAATTACATGCTTCATTATATCACAATAAAACAATTAATTCAGTCTAATGAGACTACACATAATGCACTTTCAGCTCTTCAGGTTATTTAGCGGGTCTCACATTCACTTAAATACACGTATCAATACACATACTGGCTTCTTGTGTTTTGGGAGAAGCAAAAAATTTAAAAGGTTCAAAGTCCATCAAATCTTCACTGTTCTACAACTACATATAGATCCCAAACAAACTGATTGATAAAAATAGTTTGTAGTTTTGTTATCCTATGGGTATTAATAATTTCAAGTTGTGGGAGGTTTCTTGATAATGTTTATTTTACTTTACTTCGCATCACTTCACTTTACTCTATTTCAAATGTTATCAATTTTTAGCTCAGCTGACTTGTCAGTCAACTGAGGTTATGAGGTGGTTCGGCATCTGTCATCTGTCCGTCTAGTTGCGTCCAAAATTTACATTTTAGACTTCTCCGAAGCCACTGGCAAGGTTCACCCGAAACTTGATGAGAATGTACCTTGGGTGAGTCTCCACAACTTTGTCCAAGTGGTCAAGGTTCAGTGATTTTTTGGATTTTGTATGTTTTGTTTTGTTTTGTTTTTGTTTTTGTTTTGTGTTTTTCTTTTTGTTTCTTCTTTGTTTCTGCCAAATCTCAAAAAATCTTCCTCTCCAAAACTGCTTAGCCAATTGATTTGAAATTGCTTAGGGAGACTTCTGGGGACCTCGAGACGTTAATTTGTTGAACAGGTGGTGCAGTGATTTTTCAAATATTCTTTGTACAAGAAAAGTTGTTTTTGCTATTTTTGATTTCTTCTCCAAAACTGTCACTTAGATTATACTGAAACTTGGTGGAAATGTTCACAGTAGAAGGACTAACCAAAGTTGTTCACAAAATGGTGTTACTGTGAATCTCCCAATTTGTAATGATTTTTTTTATTTGGGTACTTAGCAGTTTATGCATACTGTCCTTTGATTACTATGTAAGTGAATGGGATTGCAATGGTAATTCACAATTTTGACTTCTTCAAAACCACTAACCATATTCACTTCAAACTTAATGGTGATGTACCTTGGGTGAGTCTCTACTAAGATTGTTCAAATAGTCATGCTCCACTCATATTTGGCTTTTTTATGATTTTTTTTTTTTTTTTTTTTTTTTTTTTTTTTGGTTTGCTTTTGGACCAAATCTTCAAAAGCTTCTCCAAAACCAGTTGACCAATTGATTTAAAATTGCATGGGAATACTTAAGAGCATGACAAGTGGAGTTACACAAATAAAGGTCAGACTTACTCAGTATATGGGTGATCTTGACCCTATCCCAAGTTCACAGAGCCACGAGTGTGATGAATCTCTAGGTCGGCTGAGTACGGGCTTGTCACACAGCCCTCTTGTTATTTTTAGCTCTGACAGTGGCAGCAAGGTTTCATTAATTCATATTGAAATACCTCATAACATTTCATATTCTCTTTAGGACTCAAAATCCACTGACTACATAGAAGTAACATAAGATGGGGGGAAAAATGTTGCATCCCAATTGTATCTGCATGACATATAATGCTGCTTACAGTTCAGTGGATCCAGTTAACAGTCACAAATGACTTGCCCCACCTAAAACTTTAACTGACAGGATAGTCAAATGGCCCACTGCCTGCTCCTCAAATCTTTTTTGTTTTACCCCAAGAAATAAATCAGGTTTAAACCAAATGGCCCACTAGTCAATTTTGACTGTATTTATAAATTTGGTTCAATGTTTTTTTTTTTTTTTTTTTGTTTTTGTTTTTACTCAGAACAGGCAGAGGATTTTGGGCCTGCATGTCCAGTTTTGATTATTATAACATGACTAACATTTCATACCCAAACTCACTAGCATTGTGGCACACTTTTTGGAAAATTCTTCTCTTTTAATTTTTTTCTTTCCTGAATTGATTTAGGGGAAGGGCTGAGGGAAAGGTTTATAGAATATAGTATTTGAAGCACTTATATACAAAATGATGAAATTGTCCCATCATCCACAACTTCCTTGGATGATTGTTTCCCTGCATATTTTTACAAAATGTTTATACCTGTATCTTTTTTAAAGTGTCAACATGCTCAATACATTTAAACTCCAAGCATATATGATGTACAAATACATTGTAGGATCAACCCTGGTAACACCTGGAGCTGAACCTGCTCACTTGACAATGAGTGAACTTGCTCATCTGCAATCCAAAGGAAGGTCTTAGAAAGACATATGATCCAGACATTTCCTTCAAGGGACCCTGTGATCTTCAGAATGCAGTCTAGGTCACGCATCTACATGTCCAACCCTAGGCATGGTGTTAGGCACGCTTTGGCTATGTTTGGTCAACTTTAAACAAATCCCAGAGCCTCCAAGGTTAAACCTAACATTAAGTCATTATTTTCATTGACTGAAAATGTCTCTGATGGTGGGTGCTCAAAATGCAGGTAATGAAGGTGCAAATTTCAAATTTTTCGTGGGCAAGCATGCCCCCAGACCCCCCCTAGCTATGCTTCGTGCCTTCAGTGCTCCCCTTCTCACTTTCCAGTACTTGCCAGATGGAGATCTCCTACTTTAACATACATGTAGGCTAGATTGCAGGCTCTGAAATCCTAGAGGGCTCTGAAATCTTACAGTTATATATTTGACCCTGTGACCTTGAGAACAAGTTTGAGATATTCCGCCTCCAATCACATACAAGGCCTTACTGAGATACAGAATATGTGAAAGTTTCATAAATTTTTGTCAAAACCTTAAATGCTCTGTGACCTTGAAAATGAGGTCAGGGTCACAGATTTGCATTTCAAAACAAAGTCTTTCTAAGATGCATAATCTGACCTAGTTTGATCAATTTCTGCCTGTCTGGTCAAGATCATCCATCTATAAGTTAAACCCTTTTTTAGATCTTATTAAGATGAAGAATCTGCTGAAATTGAACCAATTTTCATCATATGTTTTTTGTGATCTTGAACAGAAAAAATGATAAGATTTTTAATCAGTCCCATGACCTTGAATATGAGATAAAGCTCACTTGATTACAATGTCAGTCAATGTCTTGCTCCCATACAAAATCTGGCAAAGTTTGATCAAGTACGTCGTATCAAATCTTTCTACAGAAACATGTTCCCTTGCACAGTCATATGACCTTGAATAGTGCATGGTCAAACCCGCCCATCTACATGCAAATCCAAGTGAGGTCTTTACCAGATTCACAATATCTGGAAGTCTGACCAACTTTCATATTATCCATCCTGAGTTATTGCATGTGTAAGTTAGGCACTGATTTATTGAAGATGAAGCAGAACAAGAAGAGGAAATGTGTGCAAAACAGTCTTTCCTCTATTTCACAAGGGCACACACTATAAATAGTTCATCCGATCTGTTTCAATCCCACTTTCATATAAAATAAGTTCATTTTGAATTTTAAAAAATACAGTGTTTGATAAGAACTACAATGTGACACATATTTCACTTTCGAAATAGTGATGACCCCAATACAGTCTTCAGACCGCTCCCTATTTCCAAAAAGGGCAAAGTGCACCTTTGCACAGGGCATTGCTCGAAACTCCCATTATCTATGACACACTCTTCCATTCTGAGCATGAATGAAAATGGCATGAGACATATCGTATGTAACACGTGACAGAGTGAGTGGACACTGTGGTTTTGCTTGAGTGACACTGAAAAGATCACCGCCTGCAATTCTGTCATATCGTGCCACAAATACAACAGAGCCTCACCACAAACTTTTTGTTTGAGGTAAAAATACCTCTCTTGTGTAGAGAAACACAGTTCTTCTGTGTCCACAAGAAGTGTTTCTGCTGAGTGAAGTCCATGCGTACAACAGTGGGGATACACATGCACCACAAAGAAACGTACTCTTGGAGTTGATCATGCCTCCTGTTTTTAGTGGTATTCCTGTAAATCCTGCTATCACAACAGGTTAGTGTGTGTCTCTGTTTTGTTTTGCTTTTTCCATTGGGAAAAACAATGAAAAGTTCATTAAATAATGACTAAAGTAAATGAGTCTTGTGGAATTCTAAAAGTTATTTTAATGATTAGAGTTTTCATTTCAAAGATCTTTTTGACACTTTTCTCACTGTTTGTAAAACTACATGATGGTGATTATGAAGTGATTTCCTTTGTTGAACTGAAAATAGAAAGTTTTTTTAAAAAGATTTATTTGTAAAGCCAGCATTAAGACCATATCTGTAGTGAGACCACCTCAAAAAGAAAACAAGTAATTTTCTTTTCAGTGTAAAAATGTCAGTGAACACAAGTTTTTCAAATTTAGCTAGACCACTGTCAACTGAAGACCACTTTTATGTGCAACTACATGTATCCGTGATTTAATGCTGGGGTTTCATTGTAATTATACTGTACAATTTTTTAAAATATCATGTTGGCTCTGCATAAATTTAACTTTTCACAATGTTTCAATTGTACGTCAGATCAAGTCAGTTTTTATAAATAAATGTGGACTGACTGTAATGGAACATGACACAAACTTGACATAGAAGTGTAGCTGACTCATCTCATTCTCACGACACGAGTCACCAATATGACCTCAAGGCAAACGTAAATATGTACTTTCTACATTCACTTATAAGGGAAACCTGACCGATCGGGTCCCACAACTCAACTTGAAAACTCTCCTTCTACCAAGGAGGCAACTTTAACCTCGATTTCTACATACACAGGTATTTATTTATTTGTTAATTTGTATACATTATTTTGAATTATTTTTGGGTAAATACATGAATAAAGTTTGTTTTGTTCTATCAGTCTCTTACATTTTGGCATAGGTACTGTGTTAGAAGAATTTTGAGGCACTTGATGAAAAATATTCTTGATGCATAATAAGCCTTGAAGTACGTTCACCACAAGTACATAACTAGCCTTTTGAAACACTCATATTTATACATGTACATGTAGTTTACTTCCAGGCCAATTAAAAATTTTAAGATACACAAATCAAGTTTCATAATATATGTAGTTTATAGAAACAAACTTCCCTTTACTTCTATATCACCAAATTAACCCTTTCAGTGCCATTCACGTCTAAAGTTGAACTACTTAAGTCAAACTAGTCTGAATTATCATTAGGATCCAAGATTCGTATTCCTCATAAAAAGACCTTTCATTAAAGTACCAGTGTGTCTATAGTTCCAAGGAGGTTACCCCAGGTCAACAGCTTTCCTTGGCAGGCATTGGGTGCATTGCACACCATGCATGCAGAGAAAAGCTGTTGACTCAGTCTAAAATTTGGCACTTAAAGAGTTAAGATTGTTATATAAACTTTAAAACTTAGGAGACCCTATGCAATATACACATATGTACAAATAGTATTTTCCAAATACTTGTAAATGTAATATTATTCCATTCTATGGATGTGACTTGGTGTGAACTTTTTATCTCGAAAAGTGAGTGCCTGGCTACAGTTTATATCATCAATACCAGAAATCAGTTAGCCAAGTTCTATACTCTCCATGTCCATTCCTGTCACTACCTAGCTCTAAAATATAAATACAGAAATACTGAATAATTTCTTCTTCTTTTTTTTTTAATTTTAATTTTTGCAAAAAGAGAACAAAAACTTACCTTACAGCATTCATCATTGCTGCTGTTAATTAACATACTTTGAAGACAACTTCTGTACTTAATTTCCACTCAAACTGAATAATTTCTTCTTTTTGGAAATTTTAATATTATCTTTGCAAAAAAACAAAAAACAAGAACAAAAACTTACTTTGCAGCATTCATCATTGCTGTGGTTAACAAACTTTCAAGGCAACTTATGTGCTCAATTTCCACGATAAGATTCTGTATCGTGTTACTGTAAATATTTTGTGAGTGAGTGATCTTTTTTGTGTGTGTTTGGCTTGATTGAATAAGCCTAAATAAATTTCACTGTTTAATATTCCATGAATCCTACACTGCCAACATAGAAAATGTGACAAGTTTTTCAATTTTGTTTTGTTTTTATTTTTCAGCACACCTTGCAAGCCATATACCTGGGAAACTACATTTGCATCTGTATCCATTACAAGTTCTACATCATTTACTACAACCATGTCCTCCAAATCGCCTACTGTAACAGGTTCACTTGTCCTTGCACAGCACGTACCTGTGGAACAACCTGCCTCCACTACAAAATCTGTGCCAACCACAGTTGTGCCTTTGGACGCATCAACTATCAAGGCCTCTACACTCTCCCTATTAAGTATACAGAGTTCACAAGGTAGGAATGCTGTAGATGCTTCCAGATATTCATGAAACTGAAACTGGAACCAACACAAAATAAAATCATAAGTTTAAGTTCAGTGGAATGTATGTGCTTTTGTAGCCCTAAGCTTGTACTCTTTCACAACTTTGGGGTGATACATGTATAAATAAATCTTCAAATTATGACTGGATATCTAAAAGCAATGTAAATATGTATGTTTTCATTAACCATGATGGGAGATGCACATGTATTCATAAACTATGATGGGGGTTGCATGATAAGGCTGTTTTTAACAAGGCTCTTATTTTCACCTAATAGATGCATTTGTTTTCACTTTAAAACCCAGTGAAAGTGTTATAATTTTTTTTTACAGGGAAAGTAATACTTTAATGGCCAATTCAAAATCTGAAGAAAGTGCTTGATTCTGAAAGAGGCTCAGTTCTGTGCCAACCCCCCCCCCCCAAAAAAAAATAAAAAAAAAAATAAAAAAAAAAGAAAGGAGCATACAGATTTGATGAGCTAGGTCAGTTTCAATCAACAGCTTATATCCCCTCCGTGGGCACACTGAGGTTTTAAAGTGTTAATTGATGGTCTATTTTTCTAACTAACAAAGGTGACTATAGCATATGTTCAGCAAGCTGTTTTGACATTTAATCCTGTTTGACAATATCATGGACTTATTTAGCGATATCACTAAATGATTTAGAGTTACAGCAAAATCATTAAGTGATATCCCTAAATGTGTATGATTCAGCAATATCATTCGCTAAATGATTTAGGGATATCACTAAGCTATTTGGTGATATCGCTTAATAACATACTCAGTGCTGTTGCTGAATCATTTTCTGATATCGCTAAGTCTATTTCTGCTTTCTGTCCTATTTTTGTCCAACATCACTGTCAATTTGGAGAGAAGTGTGATGGCTTCATCCCTCCAAAGTTTTCTGTCAGGAATTGATCATTGTCTCTGGCATTGTCCAAGGGTATGGCAAGCCTTTTTTAACATTTGATCAGATTTATGGATATCCAAAATTAAATTTTGGATATCAAAAATTGAATTCTTGATATAAATAACTATTTATGAATATCAAAAAAAAAAAAAATAAATAAATAAAAATTAGATATCCAAAAATAAGTTTTGATGTCAAGAATTCATTTATTGATATCAATAAATGATTTTTAGATATAAAAAAAAAATTATTCATATCCAAAATTGAATTTTGGATATCCATAAACCAATTTTGGACATCAAAAAATCATTTTTGGATATCCATAAACCAATTTTGGACATCAAAAAATCATTTTTGGATATCCAAAATTAATTTATGGGTATGCAAAATTGAATTTTGGACAACCATAAATCTGATTAAATGTGAAAAACCAGGCTTGCTGTTTCATTGGGGGCAAATTACTCTATATCACAAACAGGACAGGCTAAAATCAACAGAAATATAACAAGCCATTTTTATATTGAATCAGATTTATGGACATAAATCTAATTAAATGTTAAAATGGCTTGCTGTTTCATTAGGGACAAATAATCAGATTTATGGATATCTAAAATTCAATTTATATCCGTAAATCAATTTTAGATATCAAGAAATCATTTTTGGATTTTCAAAATCGAATTATGGTTGTCCAAAATTGAATTCTGGATATCCAAAATTAATTTATGGATTTTCAAATTTGAGTTATGGCCATCCAAAACTGAATTTTGGATATCCAAAACTGATTTATGGATATCCAAAATTGAATTTTGGATATTGAATTTTGGATATCAATAAATGTAATTAAATTTTAGAAGGGCTTGCCATTAATGGGTTCACTGTTATGCTGTGAAGACTATGGTAACTATTAATTTTGTCTTTGAACTTTACAGTCAGGTCTACAGGTCCAAATGCTTGTTCCTTTAATTTGCATCAATCACCACGCAGCACAGTACAATTACCAGCATGCATCAATTTACTTATTTAGTGATATCGCTAAATCATTTGGCAATTTTAATAAATCATTTAGGGATTCACTAAATACATCTTATTTGGCTATATCTCTAAATCTTTTAGCTATATCTCTAAATAACAAAGGGATATGTCAAATCATTTAGGGATATAACATTATGATTCAGGGATATTAGTAAATGAAACCATTTAATGATATCGCCCAAGGATTTAACAATATCCCCAAATGGTTTAATGATATTGCTAAATGATTTAGAGATAAAGCCAAATCATTTGGTGATATCCCAAAATGTGTATGATCCAACAGGGATATCATCAAATGATTAAGCAATATCGCAAAATGGTTTAGGGATATCACTATCTGAATTAGTGATATCACAAAATCATTTGGTGATATCGCTAAAAAAAAAAAAAAAAATATCAATTTCCATTTCCTGTCCTATTTTTGTCCAATATGGCTGTCGATTTGGAGGGAAGTGTGATGGCAACATCCTGCCAAAGTTTTCTGTTGAGAATTGATTGTTGTCTCTGGCATTGTCAATGGGTTTGTTATCATGCTGTGAAGACTATAGTGACTATTAATTTTGTCTTCTTATAAACAGTCAGGCCTAAAAGTTCAAATGGCCCCTCCTTTGCATCAATCTTTGCACAGGCAGAGTGCTATTACCCAACATGCACCAATTTACTCATTTAGTGATATACCCAAATGACTTAGTAATATCACCAAATGATTTTGTGACAATGAAAATGATTTTGTGGTACCACCAAATATGATTAAATGTCAAAATGGCTTGCCATACATTTTTACACATACAATAAGAAGTCCTTCAGCATGTACATATGCAACCAGAAGAGTCTTTTTGCATATGTATATTAAATGAGAGGAGTCCTGTAGTCTCCTCTTCAACTGTATATACAATTGATAATGATGTATACTTTGTGGTTTCAGTGCTCCTGGGATTGACCATTGGATGTGGTGTTGCCTTCCTGCTTCTGCTGGTTCTGATACCTGTAGCTGTGGTTGTTACAAGAAGGTAAAGATTTCTGGAGAACCTTGATGTATGCATGATGTGTTCTACTTTGCCTGCATGCATACAAGTGTCTATGAATTGCTTGTCATAACAGATACTTGTAAACTAACATCAAATTTTTTAAAAAAAAACTTAGGAATGCAAGTATTACTAATGACCTAGAATAAAGCTCCTTCTACCAGAAGCCATTTGTCCATGGGACCCCGCTCGCTGTCATTTCCTGTAAAGTGGTACCCACATGTATACAGCCGCTCCCATGTGAAGTCATCTGCTCTTTGTAGTCACTCTTTTCTGGCCACAAGTGTCAATTATTTTTGTAAATTTACCAAAAGTGACAGGTCATTGGCTGTATGTGCCATTAATTTTTGTAGCAGAAAGGATAGCCACTGGTACAACTGTACTGTATGTAGTGTCTCCTGTAGAAAGAATATCTTTTCTGATATGGCCAGTTTTCTATCACAGAAATGGTGGCCTTGTCATGTGACACTGTAATGAAACATACTTAAAGTTTTGAAGTCATCAATTCATTTTAGACAATCTCAAGTGATGATGATGATGATGATGATGATGATGATGATGATGATGATGATGATGATGATGATGATGATGATGATGATGATGATGATGATGATGATGATGATGATGATGATTTAATGACTTTTGGGAATAGTTTGACATTCTAATAAACCTGCTCCATGAGGGATTCACAAGATTATCCTATGCCAAATAAAGACAGTCATGGGCAGTTGCTCATACTGTCCCTTTGCTGGATTCTGAACAATTTATTAACAATTACGCAAGTAAGTTGCCAAAATCACAATTTCTAGTATTACATGTAGTATATGAGAGCAACTGATCTCACCTTTAGCAGGATATACTTATTTCTCATCAGGCTCATGATCTGGGTGCAGCATTTGCCATTCAAATGAGGGGACATGATTTTAATGTTAACCATCATTAAACTAGACATACCTTCAACCCAAAGCAAACCCATAACATATTTATATGCAAAAATAAAGCAATTGACAGTATTATTATACATTATACCTGCTTCTTGTGTCCATGTATTAAAAGTTCGCACTTTCAGGTTACGGATGTGTACTTGATATGATGCCCTTTCTCTGATTGTCTTACAGAAAGCGGTCTCAGAGGAAGAAAGCCATGGATGATAATCTCACAAAATCTGAATCTGTTCAAAGTGAAAACAACAATAGTTACAGTGGTGGGTTAAACAACTATTCTGACATCAAAGACAAAGAAGATCCAACATTCTATCATCAAAATATTAACACAGGCTTCACAGACTATGATGTAGTAGATAACCTAGGTTCGACCATCAGCAGTTTGGAAGCCATGAGCTCTGAGTTGAAAACTTCATCTTTGCCAACTCAGCCTGAGGTGGAGGATATTTACTGTGAAATTGACCAAATGGATGTAGCTCCAGCGTTGCCTGGTGGTCACCCGACCATGTTACACTCAGACAACTGTGGCAACCTAGATTCTACAGACCCATATGTTGAAATCCAGATTGAACATCCACCTGAGCATGGACTTGCTCACAACAATAGCACTCACAATGAACAGGAATTAACTGTACATGCAAATGACCAAACTTCAATTGAAAGTACACCCCTGGATTCAAGTTGTCTGTACTCTGTACCCTTAAAGCGTACATCTGCAGTCAGCAACAGTCAAGTTCCAGGATCAAGAGAGAGTGTAGTTAATATGGCTCAAGAAGAGGACATTTTAAAGCAGTCAGCAGACCTGAGTGAACTCTATGCACAACCAGATAAACTAAAGTACCCATCATCCCCACCAGGTGAGGGTTATACAGAGGACACTGCACCCCCGTTACCCCCGAGAGATGACTCTTTGATGGACAATGAAGATTAAAATACCAACGCATAATTTTAATGATGTGTATTAAATTATTAAAATATGTACATACATTTCATTTATGTATATGTATACACACACATATTTATATATTTTATGTTCGGAACGAGCGGGACTCGAACCTGCAACCTTTGCCACCAGTCACCTAGCTGAAATGGGGGGGGGGGAAATATATATATATATATATATATATATATATACATATATATATATATATATATATATATATATATACAGTTTACATCAAATATAGATTCACTGCAGTGGCAGTCATAGCAGACGTGTGCATGTCTTCATCTCATACCACTTTTCAAATATTTTAAAAAGGAGAGAAAAAGAAGATCTCTTAATTTTAAGTGGGAGTTCCAATGATGGGATTTTGTAATATATCAAAATATAAGCTGAATGTCCTGGTGACTAAGAGAAGAAGTTGATAAGACACACCTTTCATACAGCAAATGCACTGTGAAACCCATGTCCAAAAATTGTATGCAGCACGGCATGTTACTTATGGTTGCTTCACCTATTTACGATATGCTCCTATTTCTCATAATTCATCAGAGCTGTACTAAATCACACTTGTATTTTCACTATGAATTTAAAGACTGCCAAATAGATGATCATCACAATATCTCTTTTTTTTCATGATTTGTCAACATCAGAAGATATTAATCAATAAAACAACTATTTTTTTTTGGTCTTCAATTACAAAACTTTGCAGACATTTCAGCTGAATTTGAACATTTCCAACAAAAACTAAATTTTATACAACAGGGGCTTTCAAATACACAAAAGAAAAGGTGCACAGTTTTAATAGGAAAGTATTTTCAACTGCATTTTAAGAGAAGTCTGAACTTTTACAACATCTAAAAAGAGGTATATTGGAAATTGGAGAAGGTTTAAAAGTGTTATATTGTTATATTTGTGTCTGGGGTAGCTAATGAATTGATTGTCTGTGCTGTGAAATAATGAAATAATTTGATAATTGTCTGTGCTGGATTTTATGAATTTATCACCTTCAATTTCTATTTGCTTCATCTCATCTTCCATGAGAATGGATACATGTTGCCCAATTTGCTTAGCCTATCAGAAATCCAGAGATCATGCATATATATGCTCATGTATCATCTTTATTTTTGTAGGTCCTCACTACAAAAATATTTCAATAATAATATGCATTCCATTTCACATTTAATCTTTGTCACTTTTTAATGAGAAATATTTACATTAAAAACCTAAATCTTTAGTTGCCAACAACCATATTTGTCCAGAATAATACAATAGCTGGAGACTGAAGATTCAGATCTGAAGTTTGGATCATGTTCTTTTAAAAACTATTCTTTTTATTTGTTTTTTTTTATCAATACTTTTTGATCTATTGTATTATTATGGATGATGGAATATACATGTATATGAAAAACTGTAATAAGGAACCCACAATAAACTGAGCAAAAAAATTGTGTTTATGCATTATTTATATATATGTAAGTCTCAAGTGATAAACAATGGAATTAATGTGTTCATGAAAAACTTATAATGAAAGCATCTATTTTTTTTCTTTACAGCTGAAAACAATTAAAAAAAAAAAAATCTTTGCTCTTATACATATCATATGATCACTGACGATTCTTTTCTGCATGCTACAACTCCTCTTCCAAATTATTTGTACAGTGTATATGCCCAGCTGTGACTGCCGAACTCAGAGGCTCCATGTCTCCAAATACAGTGGAAGACTTCCTGTTTTTTTAAATAAAAATCAATTGAATTTTCCTGTCTCCCACTTTTAAGACAGTCCTTCCCATTTTAGATGAATGGGACTCTCCCTTTTTACACCACTGTTCAACAGACCCTCCATCTTCTGTGTCTACTTGAAGCCCGTCACTGCTGCATGCAAGCCAGCTCCACATCTGTTGAAACACTTCAAGCTGGTTTATTGCTATAGTGTACATGTATGCATGGTGGCTGCATGCTAACGACTCAGACAAAACTGCTTTGGACATGTGTGCCTGTCTTCTGTGAAGAATTATTTTATGGGATATATGTTTATACAATAAATCCAAATGAAAACCAGATTTTCTGTGAGCGACATATGCATTAAAAACTTCAGTATTTTTCCAAACTGGGTGGTGCATGTCAGCTTTGCAACATTATTGATAAAGATGTTGTTGTATTAAAAAAGTTTCCACTGTAGTCTTTAGGAATTCATATCAAAGAAAGTAGCCATTATAAATTTCTTTAGCCAATTTGAAGAAACATTAGCATTGGCTAATTGGCAAATATAGTAAGTCAAAGCAGTCCCAGATAGTACATGTATATAGTACATATCCTGCCTGCACATGCTTGCATACAAAACATTCATGCTATATGTTAGGTAAGAGGTAACTTTCACAAATTGTCACATATAACTCTTGATTCATGCGAGATATGATATCCATTTCCTGAAAGCTAACAAACTGAAGAATCTGTCAATTACAATTTTATAACGTAGATGATGACAATGTTTATGTAACAATTACACAAAAGAGCATCATAATTTACCACAAATATTGATTCAGCTTATTCAATTTTGAAGATCAGATCTGCAGTAAAATATAGTTAATGCAATGAATCAAAAAAGCGTGTCTCAGATTTAAAAAAAAAATGGTGCCATTTTATCATCAGAATCAGTTAAAAGTAGCTTTCCTTTCATGTATCATCATCATTCTAACTTCAAACATTTGTATCTCAGCATCAACAACACATATCTAAAATTTGATGCAAGCTTCTTTTTTTTTCATTTGTAGAGTGTTCTACAGTTTGCCATAAATTTGATGCAGAAACACATAACAATCATATATCTACACTTTTATAATTGCAGTGCAAACACTCCTTCCAAGAAACATTACCAAAGTTACACTGCATGAATCTTTAGTTTGTACATGTAAAATGTGATGAGGAAGTAGAGATCAGCCCACATGATAACTTGTTTAAAGAACATCTAGAACTTTCACTTAGGAAGGGTGTTGCTGGTTTTACTTTCTTGAAATACATGTAAGTATTTTGCACAATAGATGAAACTGCATGTTGGAAACAAAGGAAAAGCTTTCCAACATACCTTGGTATCCTTGTATCAACCTGTAGTCTACTGAATTTAGGAGTCAAACATTTTAGACTTTTCAAACTTTCCTCTTGTTGAGCTCTTTCATTCCTAATACCCATCTGGTGGCTCTTCTCTGGGCTATTTCTATCAGTGACTAAATTTTCTTCATAGTTGACTCCATACAGAAGATTCACTTTTCAGTCAAGGTTTAAGGAGTCCTTTGTATAAATACACTTATTACTAAAGCTGTCAATGTGACAGAACTTTCTTCTCATAAACCTCATTAAGTTATTTCCCATGGCTGTGATATTTTGCCAGTTTCTTCAAATGTAAGTTTTTTGTCAGTGTCCTTTGTGTCTGTTCCCTCAGAGTACAATTGTATGATAAATCTTTCATGTGAAATTTTTTCTGGACCACACAGCTGGTTTGGTGATCACTTAAGTACTGCATTCCAATTTCTTACAAAACTGCCCATTTTGGTTGTGTATTTGTTTTGTGGTTTTTTTGTGTTTTTGTTTTTGTTTTTTTTTAATATTCGCCTGTCACCTGCATATATTTCATACCCAAGCTGGTGACTCCCAGCAAGTCATTTGAAGATACAGCAAATCATAAGGGACTAAGCACACTCTCTGTGGCACACCACTTCTGAGAGCAGTCCAAATAACAAGGGGCTAAGCACACTCTCTGGGCCACACCACTTCTGAGAGCAGTCCAAATAACAAGGGACTAAGCATGTTGTGTGGCAAACCACTTCTGAGAGCAATCCAAAACATCCTGGTACATTATAGATCTAAAGGCATTCACATTGCAGGTACTTGGCCAGAAGAGGTGGTGCAACATACATTTTAAAAACTGCATTCTAGTGATTTGTGCAGTATATCAAACAATAAGCTAGCCCTTGCTCAGGATAGTCTAACATGTATACATGCACCTAGCAGAAGTAGCCAAGACTACAGAGACATCAGTCTTCTGTTTAAAGCATCTGGTTTGCTAGGCAGAAAAGGACATACTTCACCATGACACAAAGCTCAAATTATCAACCAGGGAATGGTTATATGTTTAATGTGGATGTAATTCTGTGTGAATCAAATAAACTTTGTGCCCCCTCCCCTTTGAGATTAATGCTGACCATGCCAGACAGTACAGTCAGACATATTCTTGTCACACTTAACAGGCCACCCTGATGACTCCGAAAACAATGGACCTATGCTGTGTGTGTGGGGGGGGGGGAGGGAGCAATAACGATACATGTATAGACCAATCTACAAATACATTGTGACCTCAGAAATGCACCCATTGAGACAAAGTTTCTCAGAATTTCACTTACCCTTCTAAAATATAAGACATAAATGGACACACTTGGGGTCAATAACCAAATGATAGGTTCAGGCTATTAAAGAAGCAAGACCCAGAGACAGTTTGACAGAATGGTGAAATGAGCAAAGATGTTTAACAGTCTTGAGTTCTCCCGCTTGAAACTGCTTACAGAAAACCTTATGATCTTGGCCTGTTTTAACCCATTCCTTGTCAGAGTATGACTGAGTCAATAGCTTTCCTTGGTGCAGGTTGGGTGCAATGTGCCCCACCTACACCAAGGAAAGCTATTGACCAAGGGAATGCCATCATGAATGATCTTGGATAAAAATGTCAGCAAAATGTTTTCTACAAATGAGCAATTTAAGTAAAAACATTAAGGCACACAACAATTCACATCTGGGCACTTTTGGGTGATTTGAGTAGGAAAGGTTCAAGTGAAACAACTGGAGTCAGGATTGAAGATAAGTATCTTTACTGTTTATTGTATAATATCAGGTACTATGCTCCCATACTCCCTAGAAATCTTCAGAAACAAACAGATGGTCCTCTTGAATTCTGAAAAATGACATTGGATTGTTGAGCTGACCAAAATAACAAAATTTGAACTGGAAATGTGACAACCATAAACTCCACTTCAACTCATCTGACATTGATAGATGTACAGTTTACAAATACCAAGTAGTGTGGATGAATTCTGACAAATTTGGCAACTTCGGTCATGCTAGTAACTGTTTAACTGCAAGCCTGGGAAGCATGTCTCTGGCAATTAGACAAAGTAGCCTCGTCATAGGACTGCGGAATAGGGTAATGACTACTAGGAAGTGGTTCTGGCAAAAAGACACAAATACAATAGGGACACTCCCTTTAGCATTTAAAATTTTTCACTCTCAGAACCTACCAACATTCAAATATTCCGACTGTCAGGACCAAAATAAACATGTGGACATCATATTATGAACAGATCTCAAATGCAAATTACGTTTATAAAAAACATTCTATCAGATCACAAACCCTGTTTGTTGTGTATTTTGTTCGTGTGCAGGAGGACCGGCAAAAATTAAAACTTGAAACTTCGGAAACACCAGATTCTCATGCCACCCCCCCCCCCCCCCTGCTCCTAAGCCTGTTGTTCCTTAATATTAGATAATCTCCCACAGAAAATTCATCAAACAATCCTGGAAAGCAGATGCTATCCAGTCTAAATGTACAATTTTTTTGAAACATAATAATAACAATGATGATGATGATAATATACTTTGTTTTTCTTTCCATTCCAAGGGCAACTGAAAAATTGAATGATATTCACATTAATCAGTGTCCAGCCAGAATAACACAAATAAACTGAGATAGCATGAATGTTAGAGAATCAGTGTAACACTGAATGGTATTCCTATACAGTCTTCAAAGGTACTACATTTTGATACTGAGAGTCAGGATAAGCTCTAATAATTTAGAAATAGAATGAGTTGGCATGTGGGTGCAAATCTCTTACTTTTGGAGGGAATATGACTAGGAACTGTGATTCATTTGAGATCACAAATGAACTTAACACACCCTTTCACAGTGTCCTAACACTGAAACTCAAAGTTTCCCCTAAAATTCAAAACTGCACATGACTAATTTTGCCTCTTTGTCATTAAAGGACCAATTTCAAGTTTTGATGTCCTGGTGCGATTCTGATGACTCACCTTTGACAAAAAATTGTCTATGTCATGCACTTTTTGTTTGTCAAAAGAAAATAAGTTCTGCCTCACGACTAAGTCATGGTTCAGTGCATCATTTACAGCCTGTTTATACTCTACTTCTCTGTTTACACTTTTTCCATTTTCTCAAATTTGGTACCTTAAGTGCCTGCATGAACAGAATTATCCCTCTACATAATAGATATTGAAGTACAGTGGTCCCCCTCTTATAAGGCCACCCCAAATGCACTGGAAAAGTGGTTTTGTAAGAGGGGTGGCCTCTCTTGAGGGGTAAAATACAATGAAGATGCCATACTTGCTGCATGGAGAACTGGCCTTTGTAGAGGGGGTAGCCTCTGTACCAGGGGCCTTATAAGAGGGGGAACCACTGTATTTGCTGCAAATCTGGGATCAGGTTTCCAATTTATCCAGCATCCCAGCCTTGTGCCAGCATATGCAAAACTACACGCACTGTCAGGTACATGTATTTACTTCTGTCTGTGCAGTGACATCTGCTGTATAGTCACACTGCAGTGATAATTCAGCTTCTCTTTGTGGCTATGTTTTGCTAGCCAAAAGGGTCCATTTCTTTGTTATGGTAATTTATCAAGGTGACACCTGTCACCTGCTGTATGTGGCCATGCATTTTTGGTGGCAGAAAAGGGGGGGGGGGCACAAACAGCAGGTACCACTGTAGTACTATGCATGTACACAGTACCTTTGTGCACTGAATCCTGTAATACCTGTGACTGGCTGGTCATAGTTCTTAACCTATCGTGACGTAGCTACCAAGACAGTGTGTATTCAGTCTATCATACAGGTAATGTATACAGATGCAGTCTTATATACAATCATGCTGTTTGCATGGAATACCTAAGAGGTTTTGCATCTGTACACCAACATTGTGTGTGTACTCTGCATGTACTCTTCATGAAAATGAAAGATAGTGTGACTCTGATTTTAATTCTGTGAACCCCTCAATTCATGTAGCAGGGAATATTAAGTATTATAAAATTGTCTATCATATTCCTTCCTTCTACACTCATGAAATGAAGGACAGGTAAGACACTGAAATCATTTTTGGTAACTACTACCTATCAAAGTACTTATACTGAAAGATATTCATGGAATCGTGTAAAATATGTATATATATATTTTTTTTTTTTTGGGGGGGGGGGAATATACATGTCCCAAACGATTTTAAATCTGACTATATATTTCAACTTTGTCATCTGATTGTTAAACAAACATTCAGGTTTGTGACAAGAATGTGTCAAATGTCAGACCCCTATACAAATGTGGAAATGCTTATTTACAGGTTCAAGCATTTTTTTCTTTTCTTTTCTTTCTTTCTTTCTTTCTTTCTTTTTTCTTTTTTTACTTATTATTATCTCTAAACAGAATTCACATTTGCCTATGTTGCCCCAAACAAGTTTCACATATTTTTTCATCAGTGTTTGTTTAGCACCTGTACGTGTAAAGCCACAGTTAAGGTTTCCATATTTTGGGCTCCCTCCATTTCTGAACGCGCATATTTGGAAAACCAAACAAGGTATTGAAAAAATCCCCAACACATTTTTTGAGCCATACCAGTATTCATTAATTCTGTAAAAGAAGTTTCAAATGTATATAAACTTGGAGAAGAGTTATATGGATATTTTGTACAAGGGTCTGACATTTAACATGTTGCCAAGCAGTTTAATATCTATTTCACAATAAGATCACGAAGTTGAAATCATGATCATATTTGAAATCTTTTGATCATTTACTTACCAGAAATATACACTTTATAAATGTTTGCATTAAAACTTATGACTCTAAAAGCCTTGGCAAGTAGTACCCTCAGCAAAATGGAATGGCATTGATATGGAATTGAATAAACATTTTTCCAAAACCACTGAATTTCCCTGAAATGACCAGTGATTTGTAATTCACAGCTTCTTAGACCAAAAATAGAACAAACCATTGAAGTACAATTGGAATACCTTTGAAATACCATTGTCTGAGGCCAAAGGATGTAAATTAGCAGCATAATAATAACTGTTGATGATTTGGGAAAAAGTGGTTTTCAATGGTCTTAAAGGACTTTCAAAGATACAGTGGTCCCTGTCTTGAGAGACCACCCCTAGGGCAGGTGAAAATGTGGTCTCTCAAAACAGGTGGTCTTTCATTAGAGGTATAATAACATGGAAAAGATAGCACAGAGTTCTGAGAGAGTGGTTTTAAAAAGATATAAAGTCTATTATTGGAGGGGTCTCTAAAGACAGGTACCACTGTATTATGGAAATGGTATAACATATATGGGAGCGAATGGTTTTTCATGGTTTTAAATGGAATTTAATGTTCACTATATGGTCATGAGTGAAACATGAGTGACCACACAAGTGCATTACAGGAACATCCATCGAAATGTGTGATCACACCTAAATACCAAGCCTTCCAACCAAAATTGCTATAATTATAGTACACAAAGTATATGATTGATCTCTTTAATATAACAGACATGAATATCAATGCAATCCTTTTCTCAGGGTTAGTTTAAATTTGAAATTTGCTATATTTTCATATATCTTTGCACATATACTAGTTCACGTAAGTTCTTCAAGTCTTGCCATTATAAGCAAGACCTTGTTATACAGTATGTATTTGTGTATTTGCTGGTATTTCATGTGCATACATTCTTTACATTCAGTTGGGTTGTCTTTACCACATACAAGGTGAAGGCAAGCAGCCCCCATCACAAACACCAAAAAAAAAACAAAAAAAAAAACAAAAAAATGTCTAGGAATTTGAAGCTGCAAAACATGCTTGAAGGTTTCCTGCTGATGACTTATTGTTTAATTTATTTGGCTGTTGAAGCCTAGAAGTTCCTAAATTTTGAATCGAATGTGATGATACGTTAATCAAATCATAGGTTTAGACATAGTGACTGGATCAGCTATGCGCATAGATAGATTGGATTGTGATTTTTTTTGGGGGGGGGAGGGGGTGAGAACTACAGGGAAATTTTGACACTAGTGCTCCTGTTTGTATAATATTTTCCCATGTATCTTGAAAAAAAGAAACATACTAGCAGATCTATCAATGAAGATGTATTGCTGCATTGTGTACTATATACCATTTATAGGTGTCTATACAGTATCAACTGCAAAGCAAATTAATTCCTTATATTGAAAACAAATATAATAAAATAACACCCTGATTATGATAATTTAGCATCACAGCACACATAGTATATGATTGTTTATTTCTTTAATTGACACATGTTATGCAATATCATATGCAGATAACGTGCTATTTCCTTGTGTTTAGTTGATCTGATAAGGAGAGTCCTTTTTTCAGTTAGGAATCTCCTGGTTGATGTGCACATTTGTTACACAGTTAAAATGCACTACAGTAGTCTCTCCTTTGAGAGACCGCCCCTAGTGCCACCCAAAAAGCAGGTGGTCTCTCAAAGGATGTATAAATAATATGAAAAGTACTACAGAGGGATATGACAATTGTGGTCTCTGAAAGGAGGTGGTCTCCCAAAGGAGTGGTCTTTCAAAGGAGGGACTACTGTATTCTGTTGGGCCTGTTGTCAGTATAGGCCTCATCAGTTCAACTATTTATCAGTTAGAGAAAAGACTCACAGGGAATTAAATGAAAAGTGTGTGAACTGCAGAGTTCTTATTCTGAGACATGGTGGATGGCATTTGGTATTTGTGTGCCTCTTGAGCAGGCTGAATGTTAGGACTAACATGGGGAAGTTTTTGACAATATCTCATGGACCATACATATGGAAATCTGTGCCTGTTCACATTAAAAATGCTACCTCAATACATCTGTTCAAAAAGTGCCTTAATCTTTTTGTTTTGGATCAACAATAACTGACATATATTTGGATTTAGTTTAAGAAATTTGTTTTTTCATTCCAGTAATTATTGTATACTTATGTAATCAGTGCTGTCTCAGCTGGGAAGGATTATAAGCCCCAAGGGGTTTCATTCCTCCTGCTGAAAATCTTGTTTTCGTTAAATCTGTCTTAGTTATATTACACTCTTTTACTTATATCGATGTGTGAGTCTCTTTTTGGTGCAATATTTATTCCCGTGTATGTATGATTTTCAGCAAATAAAAATACAATACAATGCAATACAATACAATACAATACAATACAATAAAATGCTGGTGACATCACCAGACATCAAATGCCATCAGCTTTAATGCTTTTGTTTTTCTCAGATTAGAAAAATATTTTGAGTGAGAACTGTAGATGAAACTTCTATGAAAGAGGGTGTCAATAGAGCTCTTTCCTCAGTATTCTACACTGTACTTTGTTTTTCCATCCTCAGCCCAAAGAAAGCTGGGGATGCAATCTTTTCTTCAGTCAGGGAGGGGTTAATGTACAGGTTATTATGTATGTTTTCTTTCACAGCGATCCTATTACACCTAGCTCCAAGTTCCTCCTATTTCCTTTCATTTATATAGACTGAGATTATCTTTGGTGTGTTCCACGTTTACTACCGATACTTTGTTGATCTTGCTTCACAGCATACCTCAACTTTGACAATTTTTAGCATGGAAATGTAAGTAGTGACCCCTGATGCCATCTTAAAGCCTCAATGTACATACAGAACTGGGTGTCAACATAAAGTGTATGTCTGTATGGCTAAAGTGCACTCAGCCCTGATTTTCTCTCATGCAATTGTATGTTGCCTGTATTTATATCCGACCTGAATAATTTTGCTTTTCCCTTTTCCTTTTATCGTAGTTCTAGAAATTTTCGCGCTTGATTTAATTTCGCGCGTTTCGCGCTACCACTCAGAGCGCGAAAGTAAGTTGCATTGTATTTCACTACATTGTATGGCATTGGATTGCGCGAAATCAAAATGCGCGAAAATTCTGTCATTTGATAAAAATTGAGTTTGCGCGAAATTAAACACGCGCAAAAATTTCTAGAACTACAGTATATGATTTATTTTTTTAAACGTCTTTTGCTATATACCACAACAACTGGTGTTCAGTATAACCATAATGATTGAAATGGAAGTTTGAAAATGACCTACATGTACTGTGAATTTGACTTACTTGTCTGAGAACATTCACAGACCATGCCATGTCTTTTTACCAAAACTAGTGGCAGGTACTCTATAGTACCTGCAACATGCAGTACATCTCATCCAGCAACAGGGGATATGGGGGACATTTTGGGGGTGATAGAAATTTCAGGAAAAAATACAAACACACCTCTCATGCTTTATTATATTCTGCAAAAAAATGTTGGAACTTGTGGATATTTTTAATTTCTATTTCACTAATTATTTCAAAACGTTTTTTTTTAACAGAGACACATATTTTCAAGAAAAATAATGAAGAGCATCAAAATTATGTAAACTTCAGTTCTGCCTTTCAAATTTCTTAAGTACAAAATTAATTGTCACTTTCAAAGACTGATACTTTCAGATTGGATTTTTTTTACAAGCACAAATTTTAATGAGAGAACCCTGCTTTTCAGACACATACCAGTCAACATTCCACACCTCAAAATAGGGAGATTTTTGTAAATTTGAAAAACCCATGGGGGAGATTTGTATTTTAACAAACAAAAAAAATAGAAAATACTAAATTTTCATGGTGGAGATAATGCCAAATTTGCTAATTTGGATGAAAAAGTGGAAGACTCCCACCTTATGGGGGAGACTTGACAGGTATGCAGACATTCAAAACAATAATTTAATTCCTATCAGCCTGGATATTAAAGTGGATGCATGGTCATCACTTCCACTTCATCTCATGTCACCATATAGTATACATTATATGAAAATATGGATAAAGTTACACCATTCAGCCAGCAGTAAGTTTAGTTTGAATGTATAAATTCTCCTGTCCTTTCTTTGTTTATCTTTATTATTGTTGCCAAACCCCACCCCACCCCTCATCCGTAATGCATCTTGGACGATTCGAGACTGAGAGTTAACATGCCTAATGACAGAAATTTCAGTTGAAGGTTTCCCAAAACATTTTTATTAAATGTGATGTAATTGATGAGTTATTAATACAGAAATATTCATCAATAGTGATTGCATTGGCTGTGAAATTCAGTGAGTTTATAATAAATAGGCCTATTTTTATCACTGAAACAGAACTAGGTTGATCTGACCAGTTTTCAGGTGTGACGCAATTAATAACATGACTCTTTTACGTCACAACGTTACATTTGCGTTTTACTTGAAGTTGAAGATCTGGTTTAATCTATTTGATCTGATCACTCCGTCAGGTAGGCCTAGTCGGGTCTGTTGTAAGACCAAGCACTGTAGGTAAGTGTGGGGTTTATTATTTTATGATTCAATTTTGGTAGGCCTAATCATGAATGTTAGGTGTAGTTTCATCATATTTATGTAATGTGGGCTACATTTTTAAGTAGGCCTATTAACAAAGGAGCATCATATTCGCTTTATTCCGCAATATATCAGCTCGGGATGTTTGTATTGGAAATGCAAACATGGTGCCGCCAGTTAGCAGAATGACTTGTCCGGGGATTAATGTCACCGAAACAAGTCTTGCGCTGGTTCCCCGCTGATGACCCGATTTTATAAAGGCTAATAATGCCTAAAACTTTCTTCTAAATTTCAAATTTTATGAATATGACTTGTTCCTTTTATAAATTAATTTGCTATTATGATTTAGAACAATGCAGTTTTTCAGTGAATGGTACGGAATAGGATTTTGCTCTTAGAATATTGGACTTGATAGTGTTCAAATGGTACATGGGCTTACAGAATTAGGTTTGTTAAGTTTCTCTTTGTATTAAATATTTACAAACCCCTCCCCTTGAAGCAGGCCAGGTGAGTGTAACACCTGTAAGGTACATGTACATGTATGCCTGGTAGGTGCCGACCTGCGTGCAGCAAAGAGACTATAGTACAGGGTGATGGCTTGAGGGGCAACTACAGGTATCAGCAAAATACAATGTACCCCACAAATATGTGCCTTTATGGGCTGAGGTACAAATCAGGAAATTACCTGGTAAGCATAGTCTGTGGTGGTGATTCACCTAATTGTAGCTTAATTTGACCCCCCTTCACCCCCCCCCCCCCCCCCATTAGCTACCTTCATAGGACTTCCAAGAACTTGCCTATCTTGTGTCATGGGTCAAAGATATTTTGTCTGTATTTCACAAAAAAAAATTGTAGAATTAATTACATACACATGTAAACTACAATCAGGAATATAAGGGTTACAACCTATACTGATCCTGCTTGATATTTCATGTCATGCAATCAACATCTGGCAGATGCCCTTTAAATTCATCAACAGTTTCTTGCATGATTGTATACATGTACATATATATTTAATACACTGGATTTGTCTAAGAAAGACCACAAGCTTTTGAGTTATAAGTCTCATTATGAAGTTTTTCATTTATCTTAATGCTATCCAGGATTTGGTAACCGTGAATGTATGGATTTTTTTTGTTTTGTTTGTTTTTTGTTTTTGTTTTTTTTTTTGGGGGGGGGGGGGAGGAGAGAAGGCAATGATGAGTAACCACTTCTTTGTTATAACACTTAGCCTCCCAATTCAGTCAATCATTAGAGACGGACAGTGGGCATTTACATACACGTATGGTTTCAAATATTAATTTACTTCATTTTGTTCTCTTCTCAGATGTGAATATACAAAATTTAATTTGGAGCCCAACATTGCTCAAAGACAACTGCCCTGAAATTCTTTGTTTTTAAGCTTGAATTTTTGCCCATTCACCCTCCAGCCCCCACAGAACCATGGAAGTTCAACCTCATGGTTCATATAGTGTGACACATGAGTGCATATGGCATAACGGCCACACTTGACTGACAATGCAGCCCTCCTGCAACATTACACCTAGTAAGCAACAATGGGCAGCCTCCATGGTATCCCTTGTCTTCGTACTAACAGATGATTGCTGTAATGTCCACATTTAACAGTTTGGTTTTAAAACAAGGACATGCACTTTTGGATCTTACTAGCGAGGCTTTACTTCCTGGCTGTAGGATTAAATGTCTTCCAGCCAACAGCTTCCAAAGACATCATAGGTAGGTGGGATTTTTTCTTTTGTTTAAACCTACCAGCCTCCACCTGACACCTGAATAGTAATGCATTGTACGTCCAGGAAGCTTTTGTGGTGATTCTTGATGTAGTTGCCATGTGCATTCAGAACTCAATTCAATTTCAACACATTTCTTTTCAGTAACATTGAGCTCTCCTTGACAAATTTGTACCAAAGCCAGCAGATTTTGAAGGATGATAGACCACCATAGTCTGACTTTTTATTTAATGTTTTATCCAGAATTTATGGCAAAACTTGGCAAAACTTAAAACTTTTTGATTATTCATATGCACATGTAGCTTCACTTAGTTTTGATATCTTAAAATGTGCACTAGATGTGCATGCTTTAATAAATATGCCTGGCGTCACTAATAATTTCCCGCACTTGTAATTTTTAGTAAAAGTTTGTTGTGTACGGACATCCAGTGTGAAGGTATGAATGTATTCAAAATTTCACCAATATTATTTTTGTTAGTACATACATATAATGCCAGTGTAAGTCTTAGATTCAAAACAGGAAAATTATTGTGGTTGTACAATCCTTTTCTCCTTCAATTGTGCAGTCACGGATCATACGTGCATTTTGATGTGTATGTCAGGTGCATATCTAAAATGCAGGACATGTACTTGTGTCTTTTTCTTTACCATATTCATCTAAAGAAGTGCACACTCCCTAATAAGCACACACCCCTTTTGTTTCAAAGAAAGAACCCCCAAAATATCCCATAGTTTTCAAACGAGTGGTATTACACTTAGAATCTACATTTTTTCAGCTTTTGTGGACGACTTTTTTTATAGCGCACAGTGTGCTGAGTAAGATGAATTTGGTAATCCCTGTTTCATTGTAATGTTCCTTTGATTCAAATGAAAAACAATTGCACACTTCATACAATATTTTAGCTGCCATGATGATCAGGTCGCACAAAATTCTGAACAGTGATTGACAATACATCTATACTTTATTCATATTTGTCTTTCTATGTCCATTTTTTTTTTTCAGAATTACATAATGCTCGAAAATGTGTGAAACAAAATCAGCGAGAGGTAGTAAAGATGATGTGTGGTGGTGTGTATGGGAGAACATTTGTGCTGACTGGAGATCTCTTCATTGGCAAAATGAAATCCAATCATACAAATGCCTGCTGGTTCGAGAATCACAACTTGCGGCTGGACTGTCATACTCGCCAGCCAGGTATCATCCATTGTCGGGAGTTCTCTGTGTGTACATTCAATGTGGACCTTCCACCATTACCCGAAGGCTGTGACAATGCACTGTACCCTGGACCAAACTATATCTTTGTGAAGTACTTCTGTTTGCCCCGAACAGGTCAGTGATTTGGGTGCTTGGTGACAATTGTGATTTTCTTTCTTGTAAATTCAAAAGAAATAAACTTTCTGTTCCTGACAATTACTTGGTTGACCTAATTAATCTCAATTAAGTTCCAATTGCTATTGTATTCTTTCCAGTGACAGACTAACGTATCCAGAGTACTTTGCATGTGCATTACTTTGTTTTGCATCAACTTGTTTTTCTTTAACATATACAGTGGCACTTGCTCTTAAGACTACGTCTTGTGAGAGACCACATTTAATTTAGCTCTTTCCAGACACTGGACTCTCAATTTTTGGTTGATTTACTTGCATTTAAAGACTACCTGCCGCATGTGACAATTTTTTTCTCTGGCACTAGGGGCAGTCTTTTTTTGGTACTGTATTATGATGAAAATACAATAGAATCCCATACATACATGTACATATATGGGGCATTTTCCATTTTTAGATAATTTAATTGTTATCAAGTACAACAAATCTTTTAAACTCTTTGGTAATATTTAAAACAAAAGACAACATACAACTGTTCCCTTAAACATGTCCCTTTGGCATGCTCATAAAACACTTTTGCAGTTACAAGGTGCAAAAAAATATATAGGTGTTGAGAATACATACATGCCCAAACTCTGTGACATGTTCTGATTACCTCAATACCCATTGCCACATCTAAACATACATGGCATATAGAAGAGTAGGGTAGAATACATGTAACTATACAGTATAATCTCCAATTAAGACCACCTCCATAAAGAGACCATTTCTAAACTACCATTTTTGTTTATCCTCTGTAAAATTTTATAAACATCTGATTTAGAATTCTTCTATATGAACCATTAGACTGCAATTTTCATGAATACACAACCCATCCACATGTATTTGTATACACATGTTGCCACACATTCATTTCATAGTCCTAGCAATAACTAATATCCATAGAAATGAAGCTCCTTCCACCAGTATTTCCAGAAATAAACAAGAGACACGTGGAATGACCTTCTTTTTTTTGTGTAATTCTATCCACTTAATGGGTTAATTTTGATGTTTTTATTGAATAATTATACTCAAATTAGTATAAATGTAAATATAAGAAATGAATATCCTTTGTGTTGGTGTTAAGGCAGGGGGCATTAAGGCTGACTTCGGTTAGTGCATCAAGCATTTGATGTCAGCCTCAATGCTTGCTGCCATAATTCCCCACAACACCAACACAAATGATATTCATTTCTTATATATCCCCCTTTAGACCACTCCCCTATTAAGGCTATTTTCCAGTCCCTTAGGAGGTATTTAAACAGGGAGATTCCACTGTACATGTATATGCATAAGTTGCCAATAATATGTTGTCACTGTTCTCTGTGGATACTTCAATCACATCAAACTATATACTGGACTTATACATTAAGTGATTGCTAACAGGTCAATGCTTCTTTTGAACATCTTTATAGAGTAGAATCTCCAAGTAACAGTATCTCCACAAGGAGCCCATTTCTATATTAAGACCACCCATTCACAGACTTGTTTTTGTTTATCTTTAATTAAATTATATTCCCCATTAAGACCACTCCCCATTAAGACCACATTTGTTTCAGTCCTTAGGTGGTCTCTATGGGGAAATTCCACTATACAACAAAGCATTTATGCTGCAGTCCCACCTTTGATAGAAAACTCTAAATAGTGACCACCTGCCTTTGAAGACCATCTTTAGCAGGTCCCAAGAGCTATCTCTTCAATGTTATTTGATTTCCATTGTGAGACCACCTGCTTCACATGACCAGCTTTGGAGCTGCTCTAGGGGTGATCTGTCAAAGTAGCGACTACTCTAGGCTCAACATAGTCTTGGTGGGGGGCAAGTCTTTGGCTTTGTGGCTGTTGATTTGCCCTCGATCCCTTGCCAATTAAGATTCCATCATTCTGTTAACACTTTCCATTCACTTTTTCTCTGTAAATTATTTGTGCATTGTGCGTTGGCATTTTCAAAAGTTCACAGCATTCACCTTCAGCTCAGAAACCAACCTAAATTGATGTGTTATTGATCACTATCTCTCTTGGCAATAAGCTTAGCACTGTCTCCTCCCAGGGATGTGTTTGGGCACAGTACACAGTTCCGAAGCCAGAAGAAGCAGTATCACATGTTCAAAATGTACCACTCTGGCTACTCAGTCAAAAAAAAACACTAAGATAATATATTCAAATGATTGCGCCCCATAGGATAATCATCACTGTATGACTGTATTATACATCAATGTACATTTATTTTAGACCAAATGAAAAATAAAGATGATGATTTTAGTTTTTGGCATCCAAGAAAGTCAAATGGGTATTGAAACTTCTGCATGTTACTCTAAGTTGAAATTAATTTCAAGGTTATTTACTTTTGACACTTTAACAAAATATATTGTAAAAAGGCTTATCAAAATTAGCTTATGCCCAATTTAAGACTTAAAATAGCTACTTTGAGGCACACAAAACATAAAGCTACATCAAACCAATATCATCAATTAGTTTAAACAGAATACTCTTAGTTTAAATTTGATTTTTAAAGTCCTGTAATGATTCTGAAGCTTTAAACTTCCCCCTTCTAAAATTCAAATTTATTTGTGGGCAGGTGATTCACCCTCCACTTGCCAAGGTTCAATCATTCTGTTAACACTTTTCATTCACCTTTTCTCTGTAAATTATTTGTGAATAAATTTGGCATTTTCAAAAGTTCAAAGCATTCGCTTTCTGCCCATAAACCAACCTAAATTGATGTGTTGTGTTGATTACTCTCTCTTGGCTACAAGCTTAGCACAGGTCTCCTTCTCCTGTGATGTGTGCTGGATGTGTTTGATCGTGGCAGAATTTTGGATGAAAGATGCATATATATATATATACACCTACAAACATACATGCATACGTGTGTGTGTGTGTGTCCTCAATTTTTCTTTTACATTTGTTGTTACGATGTCATATGATTACGTCTCTCACTAATACATACTGCATAAACATCTTTCAAGAGCTGCATTACAGACATTGAAATACCCCCTTTATGATCACTGACAATACATTGTATAGTGCAATAGTAGTTTCTGCAGACTCCCTTTTCTTTTCACCATATATTGCCTGCCTGTCAATAAATTTCAGACTGATCGAGTGTCAAGTCTGCTTTAGTGGATTTTGAACCAACCATCAACCACCTCATACATATCCTGCATATCAGATTTTTTTATGTTTGTTTTGTTTCTCTTTTCCAAACATACATGTATTTAAGTTCAAAAAGGTCAAGATCATTGTTATTTCGCCAAATGCACAAAGGACAAAAGTTGTATCCGGTAATATTTACAACTTTTTAAGTCACACAGACAGATTTGCTTTGAAGCAAATCTTCTTTTCTAATGTTATATTATTGTTGTACATGTATGCACTGACAACATTTGCACATAACCACTGACCCAATTCCTGCAATTACAATATCACCAATACAGTGATCCATGTCTTGAAATAGCCCACGGAGGAGAAAGAGCACATGTCAAGCAGATACTTTCTAAGATACTTTCTACATGTTTTCTATGTTACTATCATAACTCCTATCAGAGCCACCAGTTTTCAGAGTACAATTTGGTGATCCCAACATGTTATCTTTCAATACATGTTTGTGTATCTGCGCTTTTTTTTTCTCCAAAATATCTGGTAGATTTTATTTCAATAACCAAATTGCAATGCACATGCATACATACTCTACTTTTGTTTATTTTCAACATATTTAAATATTTATGGTGTAAGTTTTGCATTGGATATGTTTGTTTTATGCTTTGTATGAAGATTATACAGTACATGTGTTACAGTACCAAAATGTAAAGTCCACTTTCCATTATAATGTAATTAGAGATTATCCTATACCCAATTCAGTATCTTTGCTTGTATGGATCCCCCGAGAGCCTGCATACTCCCAAGACCTAAAGGGTCAAGGGAGGATATGGGCTTGAGGGGAATCCATGCAGGCAAGGATACTGAATTGGGCATAGGATGATCTATGGATCCTAAATATCAGTATTCATAATGTCTCATTTTCAGTAACAAGCACTAATCTCTTGTTAGTGCCTCATAGTGCCCAATTTTGTCAGCCAGTCTCATGCCCAAATGCCTTAAATTTCCCCTTCAGTTGCCATTGCTGGTCTGTGCAGGCCAGTGTGGTTGGCTGTTGGAGTAACAAAAAAGGACCATTCTCATTGGCTAATGAAAAAATGAGGGTTATACTGACATTCAGTGCTATTTCAAGTAGAAGGCTGTATGCTCCCTCACTAAAAATACTGACTGTTGCCAGGGCAGCATTTTCCATCATTCTAATTGGACAGTTTCAGTTTGCTCCCTCAGTTTGATGTGGTTATATATGTCCTTCTGAACACACTGTATGCTAGAGGACTAAAATTCCAGTAACAAGGCAATTTTAATGCTATATTTAGGATACATGGCAGGGGGGGGGAGGGCTTCACTTTTTTGCACAGTATATTTAACACCACCTTGCACTACAATGCCAAATTCAAGCATTTGGAAGGAACTAAAGTCTACTAAAATTCAATGTTTGTAAACTGCATGTAAAAAGACTGAGAGCATATATTTGATGTATAACATCAAAAACCTTGGACAGAACACAAATGAGGCACAAGCATTTTCAAGAAATTAATACCAAATAACAATGTCAACCTACTTTGCAAATTATGCAGCAAGAATTTTAGAGCCAAATGTCTTTGAGATGGCTGACTGTGAAACAAAAAGCAAGAGAAAACACACACAAAAAACAAAGGCAAAAAAAATCATCATATCTCTTGTAAGCACAATGAATATTTTGCATGTTTCTTTGCAGACATTTCTCACACATATTACATGACTACCAACATTTCAAAGGCTTAATCGTGACAATCTGAGTGTGTTAGTGTTCAATGGTGTCAGAACTGGGATTGATTGAGGCATACCTGGCAGCATCCTTTGATGATAAATAGAGGTTCTTTCGATTCCATGAGGGAGAATTTGATATTCAATAAAGAACAAAGAAGGAATAAGCAGATTTTCATCCGGAAAATTGTCCTAAACAGGCCAAACTTTTGGATGAAAAGCCTTGTAAGTTAAAAAACACAGTGAAATAGTACTTTAACATTGTTTGAATAGGAATTATGTCCAAAAACAATGAAATCAAAAACTACATTGAAATGTCAAAAATAACAAAAACAGTGAAAATTTATACACATGAAAATAAAGCAATTTACAGTAGGTTGACTACTCTATGTAGGTTGACCATGTGACTGTTCACTCTTCCTTTCTAATAAAGTTAATTTTGTCCCAGCTAGCAAAACAATGTGAGACTTGTCAGTTCCATGTCAAATTTTTGCAAATACACCACTGATAAATGAATGACCTGCTGATGTTCAGCTTGTTTAACAACAGGTGTTAAATCCAACATATGTGGGAGCTTGCACCGGGCTGCGGAGATCATCTATGTGCACTCCCCCGGCTACCCAGAATGGACCTCAAGTATGCCATGCCAGGGCGATGTAACCAGCCACGACCACAGTCATATTGACATCAATATTCTCGATTTCCAGCCAGAGACCATACAAGGTACAGCGACACCAGACTGTACACATCAAATTACTTTTACAGTCAATGGGAAAGTTACAACAGTCTGTTCAAAGCCCCGTAAAGCACTTGACAGGATCAAGTCTCTCAAGTTCGTCAACACAGGTGAACTCTCCACAACTATCCACATTAAAGTGGTCCAGCTGATTGGGAAAGGCAAAAAAGCCAGGCCGCTGAGAGCTAGATTGTGGATGGTCATCACAGGTGGGTGCAAACCTATGTAATGTGGTATCTTACTGATCGACAAGTAAAAAACTGAGTACATATGGAAACCTTGGTAGGACTGTGTGGTTGTGACAAGTAGAATTTGAATGGAGACCTTTCATTTTTGCACACAACCCCCATGACAAGAAAGAAAAAGCTTCGTGAAGAAAAATAACTTTAACTGTTGGAGAAATGAAAGTGTGCTATTGCTTTAAACCTTGCATTATGTGAGGTCGTGTCCAAGATGGAACCATACATACTACATCCTCTGATTATCAACTTGCTGCACAATATTTATAAACTAAGTAGGAAAAGCATGTTTGTCATGCACTTGTGGAGGAGATAGCTGTATGATACAATGTACATGTACACACAAATATTTGTGTATGTAGACCACTTCTTCAATCCTTTTTCCCTTTAAACTGGCCAAAACTGGCTGGTGGTCCAGTGTCGTCTGCTTCAGTCTTTTCAACTATAATGTCAACAGTAATGAAAAAAACAATTTGACTGAGAATTGTAGATAAAACCTGTCAAGATCACATGTTCCAGGTTACCAGCTTTCCTTGGCATGGGTTGGGCACTCTATGAGAGTTAACCATTTCCCCCTTGAATTAAGGTAATGTCTGACTGGTTTTGGATAATTTTTGTTCCTTTTGATATTTTGGAACATTTTGGTTGACATATATATATTCTCTATCAGTTGTCCAAATTTAGTAGTTCTGGTCCCAATACAATCTGAATGAACTAAGAAAATACTTTTAATGCTAGCATGGCAATGAATGGACCATGTTAACCTTTGGATCAATCTTCATTACAGACAGTAAGTACTTGCACCAAAATGTCCATTTTATGTGGATATTTCTCTCAAACTAATCTGATTTTGATCTAATACAAAGTGATTTGCTGTAAAATTCCTTTAGAGAAAAACTGTATCACAGATTTTCTAAGAAATGAACAGCTCTTTTTTAAATGTGTATCAAAAATGAAGAGTCCACCAGCTTGATCAATTTTGACAAAATTAGCCATTTTGCAATTTATGTATCACCACTACAAAAACACAGATTTAGTTGTAAAAAATCCAGATACAGTTTTGCAGATTCACGTATTGAAATCATAACAGCACAAATTTGATGAAATTTATCTTGAATATTTTCAAGAAATATCCAAAATTTCACAAAAACACATTTTCACAAAAAATACTTGTGATTAATACAACAACTTTGAACATAGAGTGCCATCTTAGCACAGACAGATTCGGCAAAGCCTTGTGGTCAGTTAGCTACACAGGTTTATTATGTAGGAATGCATATTTCTGTGATATTTGGCCCAGAAGTAGATCGAGTCACTTTGCCAGGTTGGACATTCCCTGAAGACTGAGCCAACGACTTTCCTTGGCATGGATTGGGCACTTAATTAACTCTAATAATGAATCAAAGGCAAGGATCCTGAATTGGACATAGGATAAATACTCTGACATTTATTTGTACATCAGTCTGCTGCATTTTACCGATGTAGGGCATTTGTCAACTTGTCATACATGTATCAAGGTAGGGATACTGTTCAACCTGCGTCACAACATCCTACAAATAGGCAAGGGAGAAATTTATGCTCCTCCAAGACCCTAATGCCACCTGTGTCACCATGCATAGGAAAGGATCAGTAGTAGCAAGAAGGGTAGTACCTTCCTTGGTAGTAGTAGTAGTAGTAGTAGTAGTAGTAGTAGTAGTAGTGGTGGTAGTAGTAGTAGTAGTGGTAGTGGTAGTAGTAGTAGTAGTAGTAGTAGTAGTAGTAGTAGTAGTAGTAGTAGTAGTAGTAGTAGTAGTAGTAGAAGTAGTAGTGGTAGTAGTAGTGATGGACACAAAAGATTACAATAGAAATGTTAGAGAGACCATTGTAATTTCTGTATGGAATTAGACAGGAATGTAACACCAGAATTTGAGTACCACATCCACAACCATCCATCTTTGACACACAGAGGCCTATCCTCTTAGGTATTATTTTTCTTTTTCGTGACCAAGAAAATGTAAAAAATAATGTAAGTATCAAAATTTTTTATCATTAATTTTCCAAAAACATTGTCATGATATTCAAAACATATAGGTCTCACATTCTGAAAATTATACAGTAGACCTCCATGAGAAGATGCGTGCATGAAATTGACTTACATGTATATGCCTAAACTGATCACGAGATGCAACTTTTGCACTGTTATGTTCAGCTAACAGACAGCCCAGACCCCACCATACATTGTCAACCTAAAAATGCAGTCTATTCACTGGCAAAATATCTCAGCATTTGTGCGGCAGACTGTGGCTGCCAGCCGTACACAGCGTTAGTCAGCGGCACTGCTACTGACTAATATTGTCTATCGCTGACTGCAACTTAAATTCAGTTGACACCTTTGAAGCTCAGCGGCAGACAGCGTTATTGAGCAGCAGACTGCATTAGCCAGCGGTAGACTGTGTTAGCCAGCAGCAGACTGCATTAGCCAGCAGCAGACTGTATTAGCCAGCGGTAGACTGCGTTAGCCAGCGGTAGACTGCATTAGCCAGCAGTAGACTGTGTTAGCCAGTGGTAGACTGTGTTAGCCAGTGGTAGTCTGAGTTAGCCAGCGGTAGACTGTGTTAGCCAGCAGCAGGGACCCTTTAGCCACTCTGTGGTGCTGGCTGCTGCTCAGGCAAATGCAAAATCTGCAGCTGAGAGATTTTACTAGATATTTATGGACAATGCTGGAAGCTTGATATATAAAAGAAAAGAAATAAAATAAAATAAAATATAAAAAGAAGCCAGTTGGTAACCATTGGAAATTAGCCATGCATAATCTGCACAGAATAATCTTTGCTGATCCTGGAAATGAAGAACAAACCCCCCTCACTCAAAAAAACATAAATATCTAGACATACAAAAAAAAAAAAGAGTTTCCAGATTTAGAAGTTTCAAATCCTAAGAAACTGCTAGTCTTTACACCTTATCAGAAAAAAACACATTTTCTTTCCTACCTTCTGCAAATAAACTTGTATATACCTCATGTACTTTAATTCCGTAGTTGTTAGTAAGCAATGAAAGCATTACCCACACATATTCTGCATCAGCACAGTTCAATTGAGGATTCTTTTCCCCATCTTTTAGGATATATAGCCAGTGATTAATTCTAGTTTGGCAGTAACTGGAACATATTAGAAGATAGCATCCTACAGCAGCATATAAAGGCTATTAACTACACAATTTTAAGAACTTGCAGACATGAGATTCATTCTGTGACTGTGTAAATGTTGGTATGTTTCAATGTTAGAACAGCAAATTACAAAAAACATGTAAAAGTAACAATTATTATGTATTTTTGTTAAATAAATTTTTACAGTTTTATAAATATTTACATACCATGTTTGGAAAACTGAACAATTTACTGTAAAATGAATTAAAAAACCTTGTCCAAATTTATTACTTTTGGCATAATTTCTAAAATACTGGTGCTTAAAGTTGAAACAATGACATATAAAAGATCAAGGCAGACCACATTTCAAGACCCTGGAGACCAATGGGCCAACATTTTGAAAACCTAACACCTCCTTTCTCATACCATCCTGCTCTCTGTCAAGCAAAAGAGGGGTTAGTTGCAACCACATTAGTCTACAGCTATATGGTTTGTTTAAGTTCAGTTTCCTGCAGTGCTTCACTGGCCATTTCTGATCAGGATAATTGGCCTTTTGACCAACCTGGTGGTTAACAATTAACCGTGGCTGGCTCGGTCTGTTTGGCCAACAGACCACACTACAAGCTTTATAAATGAGGGCAATTAATTTATACTGTGGGATTGAACCATAAATAATTAACGAGGCCTGTTGGCCAATAAGCGAGGTACTTGTTTTCTGTACTTTTGGTTAACAGGGTCAGGACCTCATGCAGTTTGCATATCACCCTGTCTCTGCTTCATATTTTAAGTCATTATATTCCAACTTGAAATATTTTAACATCTAAAGTTTGTGTCAAACTGTACGAGCCATGTGCAACAAAATTTTGCAGATCACTTGTAATTGCTGTGTAAATACTGTTAGTGTATGACTGTGAAACAAATTAAATTGTTTCATCATCTTTCACAAATATATTATATGTATATTTTATAGTACTTTGCAGGTAGATTTTGTATCACGTTGGGTAGTTAGTTAAAGTATTTGTTGTTTTTTTTTTTTTAGTTTGTAAAAGTAACTACAGTAAGCTGCCATATAGTTTTCAATGATCATGTATGCAACACCGAGAATATATTTATGTCACACATAATATTATAACATTAATTTGAGCAGCATATGGGGATTCATCAATATCCGAGACAAATCCTTTGCTGTGAAAACTCATAGCATCAGAAATGCATATTTGCCCCTTTAGGTTAATTAGAGCTTTGGTGAGCATTAAAACTTGGAAGGATATACATATACACGCAAATGTACAGAATCTTTTTGAGACGCAAGCTGCCTTTAATTTATCGAATATCTCAGCAGCACCAAGAGACAAGATGCCAGGCCTAGTACCCATGACTATAAAGTGTGGACCATCTGTGGAAACATCAACTCAAGGAACATCATCAGTCAGCCAAACAGATGATGCAGTCACATTGGAAATGAACTTTAAAGTACCCAATGCCCAGAGATCATCATCATCATCAACACTGGCCACAGGTAGGGAGCAGCATGCCTACATGAATATTTAGTGACTCCCACCCTCGAAATTCTCACCACAGTTACACGTATATGACAAAGGATGATACGCAAAGCAAAACTGCTTGATTATTGTTTGTCTATAGCTTACACTCAAGTATGGTGAATACTTGAAATGTGCATGCCCAAAGCTTTTAACACGTGAGGATCCATTGATGGTTGAGGAAGTCAATATCATCACCAACAATGATGTACGTGTCATATATTGACAAACACGCCTCCAAAAATGTTAATTGTATAACAGTTATTTCTCTGACACACAAGCTCAAAGAAAACTGAATGCCTGCTTTTGTGATGGTAGCTATGAATTTAGATTCCGTTCCAACTTATTTTTGACACGGTTGAAAAATACATCTAAATAGCACATTGATCAACTTTAATCATGTACATGTACATGCATGTATGGGCAGTTTTACATTTTTAGATAATTTGTTATCAAGTATGACAAATCTTTTAAACTCTTTGGTAATATTTAAAACAAAAGACAACATACAACTGTTCCCTTAAACATGTCCCTTTGACATGCTCATAAAACACTTTTATAGTTACAAGGTGCAAATATATATATATATATATATATATATATATATATATATATATATATGTATGTATAGGTATTGAGAATACATACAATATATGCCCAATATCTCTGTGACATATTGTGCATACCTCAATACCCACTGCCACATCTAGGCATACAGTATAATCTCTTATTAACACATCCTCCACAAAGAGATCATTTCTATATTAAGACCACCAATTTCAAGACCCATTTTTGCCTAATAGTATCCTGTTTAAAATTATATTAACATTTGATTCAGAATTCTTCTATATGAACCATTAGACTGCAATTTTCATGAATACACAACCCATCCACATGTATTTGTTTACACATTCATGTGCTAGTCCCACCAATAACCAATATCCATAAAAATGAAGCTCCTTCAACCAGTATTTCTGGAAATAAACATGTAACACTAGGAATAACCATTTAAAAAAAAATCGATTGATTGAATGGGCTAATGTTGATGTTTTTATTTAATAACTATACTCAAAATAGATATAAATGTAAATTATTTGTGTTGGTGTTATAAAGCATGGGCCAATAAGGCTGACTTTTGCTCGTGCACCAAGCCATCTGTGTCAGCCTCAATGCCTGGTGCCACAACCCCATAACACAAACACAAATGATATTCATTTCTTAAATATCCCCTTTAAGACCACTCCCCTATTAAGGCTATTTTCCAGTCCCTTAGGTGGTCTTTACACAGGGAAATTCCACTGTACATGTATATGCATATGTTGCTCATAATAGTTGTCACTGTTCTCTGTGGATACTTCAATTACATCAAACTATATATTACTGAAATTATTCATAAAGTGATTGCAAACAGGTCAATGCTTCTTTTGAACATCCCCATAGAGTAGAATCTCCAATTAAGACAACCTCCACAAATAGACTGTGTCTATATTAAGACCCATTTACAGACCTATTTTGGTTTATCCCTAATTAATTATATCCCCACATTAAGACCATTCCCCTATGAAGATCACATTTTTCAGTCCCTTAGGTGGTCTTAATAGAGAGATTCCACTGTACTTGTTGTGATGATAATAGTGACTGCATATTTCCACTCTTGTTCCAGTGCCCATGGGGTTAATAGTTGGATGCATTGTTGGTTGGTTGTTGTTGCTGTTGTTGGTAGGACTGGCTGCCATTTTCTTTATCAAAAGGTAAGCTAAGCTTTTAGATTTTCTTCACACTATTTGTAGTGATTTTAAGAAAAATTAATTAATTGTGTGACTGTAGTATTATTTGCAGATGCATATGGTTCTCAATTGAAAGGTTCATATGCAAAAATACCACATTAAACAATTTCGAATATATGTATGCCATACCGGGGTATTACATTTTTAAACTCTAGGCATATGTGACGAGCCGTTTTAACATTTAATCAGATTTATGGACATCCATAAATCTGATTAAATGTTAAAACAGCTTGTCATATATGCCTAGAGTTTAAAAATGGAATTTTTGGATATCCAAAGATGATTTATTGATATCCAAAATTAATTTATGGATATCCAAAATTGAATTTTGGATATCCACAAATCTTATTAAATGTTAAAATGGCTTTTCATAGGGAGCAAATAACTCCATAAATCTTATTAAATGTTAAAAAGGCTTGCTGTTTCATTGGGAGCAAGTAACTCTATATCCCAAACAGGACAGGCTAAAATCAACAGAAATATGAAAAGCCATTTCAACATTCATCCAAAATGCCATAAGCATATTCACATCTGAAGTAAGTAGAACTACATATAATTAACAGATAGCTTGCAACAGAATATCTTGGACTGATTACATGCCAAATGAAAATTTATCAAACTACATTGCAGAAAAAAGTCCAAAAAGAAAAAAGCCAGACAGGATTTATCTGATGGCAGGCCCTTTGGTATTAATCAGAATAACCACAAGGGATCTGAATGTACTGCTGGACCTTATGCCTATGCTGATGTCACGGCTAAAGGCATGATCAACAAGGAGGTCTATGGAGGGAGCCAGATCATGTATGCAGAGATAAGTGACATGGGCACTGTAAGCTCTGGAATCAGATCTCTCAGTGGTTCATCACTCAACTCTGTCCCACCAAGTCCACCAGGGGATGCTGTGTACTATGACATTGAGGACACTGCGAGAGCTCCAGCTCCACCTGGTGGCCATCCTACAATGCTGAACTCTGGACCTGTAGATTCCTTTGATCCTTATGCTGAGATCCTGGACCCAAGGCAAACAAGGTCTGAACATCTGAACAAAAACATGAATGCTCACAGTCCAGATGTCAAGAGGAGATGGTTCTGGAACTCCAAAAAGTCGAAAGTGAAAGGTGCAAGTAACACTGACCAAAAGTCTGCAGAACAGATATCCCCAGATCCAAGTCTGTTGTACTCTAAACCAATAAAGCAAAAGAATAACTCTAACAGAAATGATGGAATCTCTGTGTCTACATGGGAGTCTGAAAATGCTAAACCTGATGAAGACACAAAATCTATGGACCTCAGCCTGCTGTATGCACAACCCAATAAATCTAGGCCCCCTTCCCCTGCGCCCTCTGACAGTGAGGAGAAAGGGGAAGAAGAAACCCCTCCCCCATTACCCCCCAAGGATGACTCTCTGATGGATCCAGAAAACTTTGACCAAGATGCAGTCATGATTTACTGAAGGTCCTTCAAACACGCTGTACATGTACAACAAAGAATTATCCAGTCTTGACACTGGACAAACAGTATTCACTATGTGGAAAAAAAAATATTCAAGCCTTGTACATTTTGAGTCCACAAAGTGTGGCTACTTGCTGCTGGTAAAGTCTACGCAAAGACAACCAGCATTCATCTTATTGTATTTGTGATTCTAGACCAATTAAAGAGACAAGGTGTCAGCAAAACACATATCAAGGTGTCTCAAGTGCTACTTGCCAATGGCTCTGGCTAAGGCTAAGGCTAAGCCAGTTTGTGCATATTTAGTCCACGGTGATGGAGTTCAGGAGTGACATGTATTTCTTTTGGATGAACAGTGTGTTTGTTTGCCTGCTAAACAGACTAATCTCCAGTAGATATTTACAAGCTAATGTAGAGCTTGATGTGCTATGGAAACAACATATTCTCAAGGAGTTTTACAACTGTTGCTGGCAACATAGTAATTTACATATGTAAGCGGTTTTCAGTGTTTCTATCCTCTTTTCCAGTTTGACAAAGTTGCAGTTTTGTGCGATACAATTTTTCTAACAGGACATGGAATCACTGTGTTCAAGAAACAGCATCGTTAGTTTGTAAGAATATTAAACCTGAAGAACTTGGAACTTGATGCGTGTTGAAATTTTAAAGTGCATCAAGTTTCATGCATTGTAAAGAAACAATAAAAAAAAATTGTTATAACTTTATTTTCCTGCAATATAATGTGTATGTCATATGCATACATGCATGGAAAGATCATTATAGAATCAAGCCTGAACACTTGTCTACAGCCCAAACCTCAATGTAGAGGCAAATCTGACATCCAGTGTATTTACTTACTACATGTATCACACATTTTATGGACTAAGAGCTTGTCCCTTTAAAGATTACCATTTTCCAAGTTTGGCCAACACTGCCAAGCTTTCGTTGCAGGTTGGGTGTTACATCCTCATCTTGCACATAGGAAAGCTGTTGACCTGAGGGTGTAACATCCTGGCAAAAAAAACCTACATTTCTCATGCAAAACATTTTTTTATGAATGGGAAATCTAAGTACAACATGCAGGGGAGGCAATATTTGACATCTAAGCGCTTTTGGCAGTTTTGGGTGTCAAAGGGTTAATTACTTCGTTAATTTAGTCGACATATCTTTATTTCAAGATAGATTGCACATGCATTTGACACATCTTGAAGATGTCCCAGACACAAGTTCAATTTGAAACCTTATCTTTGATGAGTTCTCCACTCTATGTATTGTAGCATACTCCACTATTGTATGATACTATTGTATGACATGCTGCTATACACATACAAGGAGATGTCATGTAACACAGGTGAATTGACGCTCCAGTGATTTTACCATCTACAAACACAGGTCCCACACAAGTACAAACATGTCCAGCAACCCTGAGGCGTTGGTCTTATCTCCTCCCTTGAGGCTGCTGCTTCAGTCTTTTGATTGTATCATTTTTGACTTGGTACAGTGACACCTGTATGTAGCCCGATAAAGTGTCTATATTTTCACTCCTATACCATAAGTCTGTAATTTAGAGGGATTTATGTCATTCTATGATAAGTAAACACATGCTGCTTTGCGTGAATTTAACTTGCCATGTCTGGAAAAAAATGTCCAGAAAACTTAAAATTTGATCTGCTAAAAACAAATTGGAATTATCCATCAAGAAATTCACAAGGCATGACTTTACCACACCTGGCTATTCTTACAACAATGTGGTCTAAGTGAACAATGTCTCACCCAATTAACACTGTGTTGGTGAACAACAAAAGTCACATTGATATGTACAATATGTAAGACTCAAGGCTACAGCTTTTTTCTCATGGGCTGTTCCTGTGGAATTAGTTCATAATAATCCTTGAAATCATCATATGTCACCATGTAGTCTATAATGTATATTCTTATGATTTTTCTGATTTCAAAATGCTGTTACAAGCCACTTCCAAATCAGTCGTGTATCTATTACAAGTTTCGTCTGCCTCATCATTACCGTTATTTAGAGAACCTGGTCATTCATATATCATCATCACCAACATCATTATTCTATTGTTATAATTTACTAATTGATCATGCATCTGTTATCATCGTCATCATCATCATTAAATTGATCATGTATCTATCTTTTCTTTTCTTTCTTTTTATTTAAATTCCAACATCTAAATTAAAATCTAACTTGCATTGTTTGGTACATGTAGGATAGCCTACATACACATGATTTTTTAAGAAAAATTCTTCCAAAAAGAAACTTAAAATGTCATTTTACACTCTCCTTTAAAAAAAAAAAAAAAAAAAAGAGATAAGTAAATTTGTAATGGTCCATTACCAGTGTGTTGGACATGCTTTTAAGTCATATTCTGTTGCAAAGTCAAATGTCCTGCACTATCTCCACTCCATCCATCCCAGACATCTGTTCCTGTGGTTAATTCAGTAGTCAATACTCTCTCTGCATGTTTTATATGCTATAAATTTCATTTTTCTACATTTTAAGTCTCCATCTAATTATCTAGAGAAAAGAAATAGGTTACAGTTTTATAATTTTGAAAGCACATGCAGGCCTAACAAATTCTAAATAATCCATTTTAAGAAATGGGTTACAATTTTACAATTTTGAAAGCACATGCAGGTATAACAAATTTTAATAATCTATTTTAAGTTTCTTACAAAAAAATCTGAATGTTAAATGTAACTTGAAACTGTATCCAATGTCATTTAGACCTACTTTTACATACATGTCATTGTTTGTAACAATCCAAAATGTCCCCCCCCCATACATATATGTATAAAGTGGAACCTGTCTTAAGGGACCACCCGCAGGACCTGTGAAAAATGGTCCTTTCTGACAGGTGGTCCCTTGGTAGAGGTGGGCTCATAAGCAGGTTCTACTATATATATGTATGAGAAAAGATGACATAAAATTGCGCTGTTCACTTGGGTAACAAACAACTTAACTAGTTCAACAAATTAGAGCATGACTTTTTTCATCAGGACTCAAGAATAGTCTGTTGCAATGGTTATGAAAGGTACTCAGTTACTCAGTGTACAAAGACAATATACCAGATGCTCTGTCACGAACATTTTACAAGCAAGGTCATACATGTGGATATGCATAGTACATATACATATTGTGTAGCATCGATCATTATGCCTCTAAAGTATGGCATCAGATAAGGTCTTATCTTGGAGTATAGAATTGGCTGTCTGTAGAAACAATCATACACAGCTCTGTATTTCATGTGAAATCTTGTCTGTTAAGATTACACCCATGATCCAGACAATATATTGAGGTTTTATCCATTAATCAACTCCAGGGTCTACACAATGTCTTTGGGGTAACAAATTTAAAATGTAATCTGCCATACATTTCATTGGTGTCAGTACAAATATGTGATGATGATAAGACTATAATGTGCATTGTAAAATTACCACAGTGGCATACAAGGTATGCGCACCTCTAGCCCCACCTTTCTCAAACTCAGGTGCACTTCATCACAATGGACCCAGAAATTATAAATGCACCCCCTTTTCAAGGATTTCCTTCCCAATTTTATCCCCTTCTCTGAATGAAAATGAATGGTGTTTTGACCATTGATAAATTCTCTTTTTTGCAACATTACATGGACACATACCATTCTCAGGACTATCATTTTACCATTATGTTTTCTTCATGTGAAAATGATACTGGCATCCTTGTTTTTGTTTTTGTTTTCTACAGACACAACTTGTAATTATTATTATTTTTTTTTAATTTTCAGCCCCATCTGCTGTAAACAAATCAGTCCAGGGGTTTTCAGAAATGTTTGTCCCCAATTGAAAATAAAATGGCCAAGCAGTTATAGAAAAAAAAAGATTGTTTAAGATTTTACCTAAAGTTACCAAAAAATGGTAAAAATGCAAAAATCATTGCAGCGTATCAAACTGAGGAAACTTGATACAGGGACTCAACCAAGTTACATCCCTACCACATTTGAGGTAGATATACTCAATAGGTTAACAGAAGATGGAAGTGTTAATGTGGAGGAGAGACAGATGGAAATATTAACTGTGGAGGACGGACAGATGGAAATGTTAACTGTGGAGGACAGACAGATTGATGGAAATGTTAGTGTGCAGGACAAACAGATTGAAATGTTAACGGTGGAGGACAGACAGCTGGAAATGTTAAATCTTTCAGTGCCATGCACAAATAAAGCTGATCTAATTAAGTCAAACTACTCTAATTATCATAAGGATCCCAGGTTCGTATTCCTCGTAAAAAAAAACTTTCATTCAAGTACCAGCATGCCCATAGTTCCATAGAGAATATCCCAGGTCTACAGCTTTTCTTGGGCTCATTGTGCCCAATGTGTGCAGAGAAAAGCTGTTGACTCAGTCCAAAATTTAGCACTTTAAGGGTTAACTGTGGAGGACTGACAGATGGAAATTGTTAATGTACAGGACAAACAAATGGAAATGTTAATATACAGGACAGACAGATGGAAACGTTAACTGTGGAGGACAGACAGATGGAAATGTTAATATACAGGACAGACAGATGGAAACGTTAACTGTGGAGGACAGACAGATGGAAATGTTAATGTGCAGGACAGACAGATGGAAATGTTAGTATGCAGGACAGAAAGATGGAAAGGTTAACTGTGGAGGACAGACAGATGGAAATAATAATGTGCAGGACAGACAGATGGAAATAATAATGTGGAGGACAGACAGATGAAAATAATAATGTGGAGGACAGACAGATGGAAATATTAACTGTGGAGGACAGACAGATGAAAATGTTAACTGTGGAGTATAGACAGATGGACAATGGATGACCAATCATCCCAAAATTTCCATTGAGGGACACAACAGCTGAGGTTAAACATTTGTCCATGCATCAACTGTGTGCTGCATGTACAGTGGTCCCTGTCTTAAGGGACCACTCCAATGAGAGACCACCTGTCTTGGAAGACCACCTTTTCAACATAATTTGATTAGTACTTTTCTTGTTAATCATACCTCCTATGAGAGACCACCTGTCTTGAGACACCACAGTTTGGTCATCCCTACAGGTGGTCTTTCAAGACAGGTTTTACTGTACAAGCTTTTATTCTTGCATTGCAGTAAGTCTTAACTACTGGTACTCATATATAGCTCACCCATATTTTACAATAACTTATTTTTGTTTACTGACATTTTCAACTTTACTTTTATGACATTTTTATTTGTATACATTTTATGCAATCATCAGCATCATCATTTGCAATTAAATGAAAGCATGACTAAAACGCCAAAAAATTGTGCGACTACAACTTTATAACTTTCTTAATAAAACAAGCAGTTTTGTTTATATGCACATATATACAAGCTGCCACATCAGGAGATTAGGTTTGCAGGATATCTTTTACAGCCCTGTAAAAGAATGTTACGAAGTAATTAATTTGTCAACTTCTGAAAAAAAAAGAAAAAGAAAAAGCTTGTAAAATAAAGTAAAGTAAAGCAAAAATGAAATAAAATGTGTGTGTCTCAGTTGATGTAAAGTTCAAGTTATTTTCTTATTTGGTCTGCTTTAATACTGTGTACTTTCATAGGCATCAAACTGATGATACATGTACTATACAAAACAAAGAAAGTCAGGCACACAGTTACAATGGTCAGCCATCAAATCTACCACACTAGGGATGAGAGAAAATCTTTAGCGTTGCCAACTCCAGGGACCAAAATTCCATCTTAAATATTTGGCAATCATCAAGCCAAGAGTATCAAAGCAACCAACCAGGTGACAGCACCTGATAACAACGATATCTGTACATGTATATGGTTGTCTGCAGCAGCGTACACCACCTAGTGAGAAACATGTAAGCCAAATCAATGTATTAACCCAGCTCCATTTCAATTCAGGAAACAGAAAATCCCTACCACTTGACCAAAATTGTTTATTTGAACCTGATAAGGGGTGCTTCAGTCCACACAGCCTGTAACCATTAACCCTTTCAGTGCTAAAAAATGTCTGAAGTTGCTCTACTAAAGTCAAACTAGTCTGAATTATCATAAGGATCTCAGATTTGTATTCCCGGTAAAAAGAACTTTCATTCAAGTACCAGCATGTCTCTAGTTCCAGAGAAAAGCTCTTGACTCAGTCAAACATTGGGCACTTGCAGAGTTAACTGATAATAATAAAACTCAACTGAGAAGACATTCCTGAATAATACAATGATAAGTTGCCAGAAAGTGAACTCGTATATCATCCCAATCTGAAGTTCAAGGACTGAATTGAACTTTTTCAGTGCCAACTGCATCTTCAGTCAAACCATACCTAAAAGGAACTGTTCTGATAATTTACAATGAGGGAGCCCGATTGTAGGCAGACTGTGCTGCCTCTGGTGGACTTTTATACCGCAACATATATGAACTGGAGCAGCACAAAGCAAATCAATACTGATCAGACAAAACAGTTTCTGTTCTCATCAGATTAAGATGATCACAGTGCTTGAATTATACACAGTGGAGTCAATATGTGAAGTCATTTGATAACAATTCCAAATTCATTTCTGATTTAATCAATATATATAATTACTTTACACATTCAGTCAGAGCAAGGGACAAGGTTCATATTGATCACATGGGACAACAGTTTTTTTTTTTATTGAAGGTGTATCACCAAAAGTTGAATAAAGCAAGATAATATATATAAGCAGAAAAGACTAAACAAGGCCTGTGAAGGCGCATTCAAGTCTGCTGGTGTGTGACTGCGGTTTTGATATGTCTGTATCTCATCAAGCACCGATGTACATGTAACAAACATAACCAGGAGGTGACATACACATAACTAGTATTAGGTGCATGCAGACCTATTTATCTGCCACATCATAATAAAACACACTGTATAACCGTCATACATGCTTATATCTAACACATCATAAAACAGAGTATAGTAACTAACTAACGTGTTATTATATATACTTTTATACATATATATATACACATATATACATATATATATATACATATATAAACATGTAGATATATACATATATATATATGTATATATATATATATATATATATATATATATATATATATATATATATATATATATATATATATGATAAGTGTGGTCCTAAAAATAACAATGCACAACAGGTAACAACCCATACAAAAATGTTTAGAGTTTGTGGCTAACTAGCCGCTAGATTGCGGCTTGTTGGTTGCAAATCAAAAACCTAGCAGCAAGACTAAACAAGAGGAATGTGACAGTCCTGTGCTCAGCAGACATGTACATATACCCTTGTGATTTTATATGATTTGCCCCAAAAAGAACAAAGAAATTCAAAATCTGCTAGAGACCCACCAAATGCACATTGCCACCAAGTTTAAAGTCAATCTGACTGACCGTTTCAGAGAAAAAGTCAAAACTGTGAATATGAATTAGACTGCCCAGCAACTTACACAGTAACCAATAGGAAAGGTGCATTTCCCAGCAACTATCGGAATTGAAAAAAATTGTGAAAAATCAGGATTAGCTCATATTAAACCATTTTGTTTGAACCCTTCCACAAGGAACATATGCACCAAGTTTCAGCTTATTCTGAGTGATGGTTCTGGAGAAAAAGGTGAAAATAGAAAAAACACTCAAAAAATCATAAAAAATTAGAACAAAATTGCAGTGCCGTCTGGTGAACAAATTCTGAACTAGGAGTCTCTGGGAGTGTCCCTGTGCGATATCAAAGTAATTGAATGAGTAATTTCAGAGACGAAGATTTTTTAAGAATTGCCCCCCCAAAAGCACAAAGTAATTCATAAAAAATCTAGAAATCACTGGAGTGTGACCATTTGAACAAACTTGGTAGAGACCCACCCAAGGCACATCCCCACCAAGTTTGAAGTAAATCTGGCTGAAGGTTTTGGAGAAGAAGTCGAAAATACGAATTGTTTATGAGGGACGACGGACGGAGGATCATAAGATAAGCTCAGCTGACTGACAAGTCAGCTAAGCTAAAAATGACTGAGCAGCTGGCCGCTTAGCTGTTGTCAAGTAGGTGCTCAGTAGCGACTGCTTAGCAGCTTGCACTACCTAGCGACTGCAAGAACTTTGTTTTTGCCCAAATGAGCGCCAGCTAAGCGGCAAGGACTTTGTTTCTGACTGACCTAGTGGCGCAGCTCAGCAACAACTTTGTTCCTGACTGCATGAGCTTTGTTACTGGAAAACCTAGCAGCAGCTTATCAAGAAGAACTTTGTTTCTCACTGGCCTGGCAGCAACTTAACAAGAAGGACTATGTAGTTCTCCAGCTTTAACAAACATTTACAATGCAATCTATATATTCCCATAACATGTATACCAAATTTTAAATTTTCATTTAGAATTCATCAGAAAGTATCAATTTAGATTTAAAAGTTGTTAATTTTTTTATATTTTAGTCAAAGATAATGACAAATAATTGCTAAATGCCTTTAAAAGGGATCAGTAGAGTACAAAATTTGAAGTCAAAATTTAAATTAAATCAGAATTTTAAATGAGACCATTGCCTTCCATCTGACTCACTCCTAAGTCAATCAGTAACATCACAGATTTTATAAAACCATTGTCATGGTATAAATGTAAAATAAAATAACCACAGCAATGAAAGATAATGGACTGTCAAGTCTCTAGGTTGTGAGGTAGTAGAGAAGACCAGTCAAGCTTATCTGCAAAATAGTGGCTACTTAGCAGCTGACCAGCCAGTGGGAGCATCTAGCAGCAGTTAAGTGGAAGACCAGCCAATGGGACTTCTTCCTCGTCTGACAGAAAAAACTACCAATGGGAGCATATTGCAGCAGCTTATCCACAAACTAGTTGCAACTTACCATAAACCAGTGGCCTCTCATTGTGACTTGACTGTCAACCAACAGATCTTTTCCCTTTTATTTAGCCACAAAGTCATATGCATGATAAAATGTTCAGCAGCTACTACTCAGTGGATAACTAGCTACTAAGTAGAGGCACCACTTTGCAACAAGGCCTTTTTTTCATAAGGGAAGCTGACTGAGTACACCGAAGCTTGTACCTGGATGACCTGTAGGTCATAAGAGTTGTGGTTTTCCTGAGAGCTTACACTTAACTCAGTCTTGTGGAGGTATACTTTTGGGGAGATTATGAAATGGCGAATGGCATAAGCCGCAAAGCCTTCCATGGGGGGATCCAGGGACATGCTCCCCCCCCAGAAAAATTTTCAAAAATAGACATCAAAACATGCATTTTTGTGGCATTTGAGGGTATTTGGATTCAAGTTTGAGTGGTGGCATGAGTGCTAAACATGCCGTGAAAAGCACAACAGCTTGATTTGCCTTGAAAGTATCACTGTGAAAATCATATTTGCTAAAATTTACATTATTTTTTCAGAATGACATTTGTGGTAATTTTCAGGAGATTTTGGGGGTAATTTGGGAGTCGGGAGGGCAGACAGCACAGGCTTGAATTTTCAGGAGACTCCTGAATGATTCGTCAGGGTTGGCAACACTGTTAGTTGTAACAAGAATTGTAAGTAGTACAGCTCATAACCTAGGAAATTATCTTAGCTCGTTTCCCATGGGGCAACTGTCTATCTTCAGCAGGACATGTCATTTCCAACAGTAGTGGCAACATTAAATACAGTTCCTAGAATCCTCTTCGTGTGGAAATGCCTTTTTCATAGTGGTGACAAATAAAGCTCTTGTTCAATTTATATTTGCAACATTTTAAATATCAGTGGAGTTTAATAAGATAACTAGGAAATATAATTTGCTGCATAGCAAATCAGTGTGTGTCTTCAAAGCATATTGGTATGGCAGTGTACAACTATTCCATAACACAGGAGCAGAAGTTTGAATGGCATCTCTATCTATTATAGCTTTGAAGTTATTCAAGATTTAAAATTTCTAATGGTGCTAATTAGCATAATTTAAATTGCTACAACTTTTGTTTTAGATTCATTACATGCGCAATGGTCAATACCCCCCCCCCCCCGTAGAAGTTAAAATGACATCTCTCTCTATAATAGAAGAAAAAAAATTCTTTCTATAATAGTTTTGAAGATATTCAAGTTTTAAAATTTCAAATGCTGCTAATTAGTATAATTTAAATTGCTAAAACTTTTGTTTCAGATTCATTACAAGTACAAGAGCAAAAGCAAGTGGGAGTCCTCCGGATTAAAAATTAAAGCTGCCCAGAAGGTAAAGTTCATGATTGTGTCAGCTGACAAAGCAACACCCCTGCTGAAATATAACAAGAACCATAGACTATCATTAAGACAGAAGAAAACAAGATATGTTTCTAAAACATAGATGCCCCCCGCCCTCATTACCCTTGCCCTCGCTACCCTATATTGATAGTGGTAGATGAGGCACTAGTGACCTTACACAATTAGTGAAGGTTGATCATACATCAATGTCACATATCTTTCAACTTTAACCTAGCCCTTAAAAAACGACTAAAAACCTCGACAATATAAAAGTTATAGCCGAAAAATTAGTCATCATTTAGAAACCATATTCAGCAAAGTGGCTTTATGACCTTGGAAATTAGGGCAAGGTCACTCATTTTCACTTGACCTTCTTCAGTTGTTGTGAAAAAACCACAGGAAGTCTACTGTCTGTGTGTGACCCTCAAAACTGGGTCAAGGTCACCCATCTACAAACTCAAACCAGCCCTTACAGTCAACCATAAAGCTGTGCAATATAAAAGTGCTACCTCTAAAATGCAAGTTATCATGCAGAAACAGTATTCAACCAAATGGCTCTGTGACCTTTGAAATTAGGTCAAGGTCATCCATCTTCAAACTTGACCTAGCCCCGACTATGGACAATTATCCAGGGCAATATAAAAGTCCTAGTTTAAAAATCTCTTCAGTTACCACGTGGAAACCAAAATTAACTCGGGTACCAACAGGACCTTGGGAATTAAATCAAGGTCACCAAACTTTAAACTTCTTCTAGCCCTGAGCAAGAACTATAGACCTGTATAGTATCCAAGTCCTAACTTAAAAACTTCTTGAGTTATTGTGCAGAAACCACAGAAATTCTACAATCTCTCTGTGACCCTGAAAACTGGGTCAAGGTCATAAACATAAAGCTGTACAATATAAAAGTTCTAGCTCTAAGGTATAAGTTATCATGCAGAAAGCATGAAACCATATTCAGTAAAGTGGCTCTGTGACCTTTAAAATGAAGTCAACGTCACCCATCTTCAAACTTTGCCTAGCCCCAAATATGGACTATAATCCTGTGCAATACAAAAGTTCTAGTTTAAAAACCTCTTCAGTTATTGTGTGGAAACCAAAGTTGACTCAGGTACCACTGTGACCTTGGAAATTACGTCAAGGTCACCCATCTTTAAACTTTGCCTAGCTTTTGACTAGAATGATGCACCTGTACACTATCAAAGTCCCAGCTTAAAAACTTCTTGAATTATTGTGCAGAAACCACAGAAATTCTACAATCTCTCTGTGACCCTGAAAACTGGTCCAAGGTCATCCATCTTCAAACTCAACCTAGCCCTAACAGAGAACCATAAAGCTGTACAATATAAAAGTTCTAGCTCCAAGGTATAAGTTATCATGCAGAAAGCATGAAACCATATTCAGTAAAAACGCTCTGTGACCTTTAAATTGAGGTTAAGGTCACCCATCTTCAAACTTCGCCTAGCCCCAAATATGGACTATAAACCTGTCCAATATAAAAGTCCTAGCTTAAAAACCTCTTCAGTTATTGTGCGGAAACCAAAGTTTACTCAGGTACCACTGTGACTTTGAGTATTAGGTCAAGGTCACCCATCTTCCAATTTTGCCTAGCTTTTGACTAGAATAATACACCTGTACAGTATCAAAGTCCTAGCTAAAGACCTTCTTGAGTTATTGCGCGGAAACCACAGTCTACCGACCGACCGACCGACCGACCGACAGACCGACCGACATGTGCAACACTATATACCCCACCTTCTTCGAAGGGGGGCATAAAAATACCTCTCAAAATAGGTGCCACCCACATAGAAAGGAGACAGATGGAAGAACTGAATAATATAAACAATACTTATTTTATTCTCATTAGGATTTCCCACAGAGAAGACACAGCGCCGACTAAGGAGAGCATTGTATTCCTTTATGCTACAGGCTCACGCCCAGATGACAACTCAATTCCAGTTACACTTCCACAAGAGGACATTCTCAATCCCGAGAATTCACTTTATCTGCACAGATGAGACCCGATCAAAACAACCCAGAAATTAGCACCAGACAGGGGGAGCCCACAAAGAAGCCCACTGGGAACATTTTATTGGAAGACCTTTATCTTTCAGACACCAGTTCGGAGGACGGAAAAGATCCCATACCAGCTCACAAGAGAAAAGAATTTTCCTAAGGACTTAATGCATATGGGTTTACATCTTTCGAGCTACGGCTCTGATATGGATGAATTTTGCAAGTGTGATGGACAATCTTAATCTTACAAAATCAGCTCTCTTCATCCCCCTCATTTATTCTAATGCACTTTAATTAATCTTTACCCGACCCCGAGGGTAAATATATTCCTACCCTTTTTTATTATTAATATTTGTGATAAAATAAAGTTACTGTTCACAATATTCACTCACAAAGTGGCCAATGTAAGGATCTTTATCACATGACTCCTCAGTATGACGTCACCATCCAGTCGGCAGCCTCGATCTCATTTACATGCAACGACATACCTCTGTAAACTCTAAGTTATGTATGCAATAAGACAGCTCCTCAATTTTAATATACCAAGCTTAATTTTCTATCACTTTAATGGGCTGGCTTCTTCGGAACTACATAGGGACAATTCAGATTTGTCAAGTGGAGGGACAATTATCAGCATCACTAACATGGAGAAGCCATACAATGAAGTACATGTATCACATAGAGAACTCTTTACATGCCGTGTGCGGTCAGAACTTTTGATCAGTATGAAGAGGAGAAGGAAGAAATTGACAACACCGAAGAGTTTATAGACAAGCATCTTTTATTATAACCAATGTAACCCTTGATAAAGGCCACCTGAGGCCGAAACCGGTCAGGTATATTAAAATATGTAAAAGGATTGCTGATCTTGTCTCATGTGTGTGTTGATCAGAAGCCTCTACTTTAACTTTTCATTAATTAATTTTTGCCATGCCTCATTTGCACATTAGTAGTACAGAGGAAGGCTAGGAAAGAAAATTTCACAGGTGATTCTTGTTATTCTCAAGAAGATTGCTCCAATACACTTAGTGTGTGTTTAGAAATTTTATGTATTTTATTCTTTAGCATATATTAAAGATTTCACTCATAATCACTGATTTGGTAAGGTTACAATGTACACATTTTAACCAAACTGACAATCTTTGAACTTTGCTTGTATGAAGTGGTACTTGAGTGGACACAAATGATCACTAATACTTGTACATGTACTTACAATGTACCACCATATGTTTTTCCCATCTGACATGCTTTAGTCTCTGAGAGAAACAAAATGTGGAGTTTACCCAGCTTACATGTTCAACCAGCAGTGCCTTCTTGTGGCCAAACTGGTTAATCCAGAACATCTCTCAAATGCACCTGTACTATTCATTTTTTATGTACCTTGGCTCAACATGCAGAGAAAAAGATGACGGGGGGGGGGGGGGGGCAGTTGGAAGGGCTTCTGTGTTCTTTCATAGGTTAGTATTGTTAATATATGTTATTATAAGGGAATTACTCTAAATTCTTCATAGTTATGTCCCAATAGAATACACCAGAAACAACTTCATACCAACAGATTAATGGCGGCTGCTGCTGCATTATCATAAAAATAGGAAACTTGAGATCACATTACTCCGTAGACTACAAGTCTAGGGCACAGCTCTACACATTCCGAAACCATTACAGCCTAAGGCTCATTCAAACGCACTGACCTCCAACTGAGGAAATATGAAAACCCTTCAAAATCCAAAGATGGGGAGTGAATTTAAGCACAGTACTGATATACTTCCATGAGGTCCTTCAAAGTCTACTAATGGCAACTGCAAGCACACTGTTGGAAGCCAACAAGCAAGATTCTACTTCTACAATATCCTGCAGAAAGAAGAGACAGAAGGTACATCTTTATCAAGATGGCTGGCCAATACATGTACCTTGGGAGGGTGGAAAGCAACAGGCATGCACAATACCAGGCCCTCTCCAAACTCACTGAAAAAGGGCAGCTATGCCTTAAGCCTACAGGCTTGTAACAACAAACAGTATAAATCTTATTGTGCTATTCCTACTTCTGATTATTCATTTGGTAGAATGTAACAACTGGCTCTGTTTTTTGAGAGGGTTTAATGCCAAAATTTATCAAAAATATGGTACAATACCATATATCCTTCAATTCAGCCAATAAATAGGGGCAGGGTGCAGGAGAAATTTCAAAGGGGCCAAAGGGGTGCTTCTGAAGAGGGGCGGAGTGGGCCGCCCCGCTGAAATGGTGTAGAAAGGGGTCTAATATACTGTAAGCAGGGCAAACATTAAAAAGTAAGACCACAGCTAAACTGTGAAAAGTTCGGTACAAATTGACTCAACAATAATTCAGCCCATATGTGAGTGAACTGCTTGATCCTTGCATCAACTTGATCCATAGGGATGCTGTGTTGTCAACCTATCCAACTGGATATTCTGCGGTCAGAACCCTTACAAACTTAAAGTGTTGGGATTATGGTGGGATTGTGTTGGCATTACACACCGGGACCATGTCAGGATTATGTTGGCAAAAAAATGCTGGTATAATGCCGACATGAACTTGCAAAAATTTTACAAGGAGTGGAGCACATATATATATATATATATATATATATATGTACATATAGATATTGGAATCCCGCTGATTTGCAGGTATGATGCTGGGAACATGCTATGTGTTTTTGTTTTCTCAAATTAAATGCATGAACCTCATGATTAAACTTATGTCTCATTTCTGGTTTTAACCATTCTGTGAAAAAGTCTTTTATTATGAGCCAAATTTCTTAGTATGTTATTAACCACGTCTTCAACAAGATTATCACTTTTTGCAAAGATAAATTAGGATAATCCTAAATTTGTGTACATTTTACATATAACATAAACACTCGATAAATAATGTCATCAACAAAAGATACATTTCCAAACATTTTTCACACACAAGTTTCAATTTGCCACCAAGGGATCCACATACTTTTGATTCTGCATGTTTCTATAAGTCTAGGTGCTTCTCGCCAAAGAAATATCAACATGATCCCAGCATTGCCAACATAACCCAGCATCATCCCAGGTAACTGAAATGTTAAGAAAAAAAAAAAAGAAAGAAAGAAAAAAAATCTAGATGTCAGGAAAATCACAACACTATCCCAGCACTGCCAACATGATCCTGCCAAAACCCCAGCATAGCTACAATAATTAAAGCTTCATTTACTTAGTATACAATATATCTATTAAATTCAAAATATATATTGTACAGGATTGATTAGATGACAAATCAGAAGATCAGCTGAACTGACTGGACAAGTTAAGTAAAATAGCAAGCCCTTGACAAACCAAAGATTCTAGTTCATGCACTGCTCAACTTGAAGTCAATCATCATTTTAAATAGTAGCTGATGATGGATATTAGAAAAAGTACTCAGCTCCATGTAGCTGTATCTGCCATTTGCTACCATGGGATCCAGATAACCATCATTCCTACATGGTCACTGCACAATCCCCTCGCAGTTCACTTCGTCTAGTATCATCATATGATGGGTTGGACCTTAAATAAGTAAATTTTGCTAAAAGTTGCAAGAACCAAATCCAAAGATGTTGACAATTGACAATATGGCTACTGCATCTAAGTAAATTCAAATCCCTCCAAAAGGTCACATGACATCATGCAAGGCACTGTGGGATATGTGCCAATGCAAGCTCAGCACATTTAGGGCATTAAAAATTCTAAGTTCTAAATGCCTGCAGATCCCACCATTATCCTAGCATTGCCAACATGATTCTGTTGTCATTACAGCATTGCCAACATGATCCCAGCATTTTGGAGCCACTAAAAATTGTAAGTCTTAGATGCCAGCAATATCGTAGCATTGTCCCAGCATCATCCCAGCATTGCCAACATGATCCTGAGTCTTGGACGCCAGCAAAATGCCAACATAATTCCAGCATATTTGGGACATAAAAAAATTCTAAGTCGCCCCGGATTACAGCAAAATCCTAACATGTTCCCTGCATCATCCCAGCATAGCCAACAAGATTCTGCCATCATCCTAACATTGCCAACATGATCCCAGCATCATGCAAGCATGTTTGGAACATAAAACATTCCAAGTCTATGTGCCAATATGATCCTGGCAAGATCCCAGCATGATCAGAACATGATCTCAGCATTGCCAACATAATCCCAGCATCATCCCAACACGATCCTGGCATAATCCCATCATTTCAGTTTTGCGAGGGAAGGCAAATTTTCTGGAGATAGTTTTGTCAAAATGAAATTTTAAAGGAAAATGATAATACAAGTTTGGGGGGAAGGTCAAAACTACTCAATTCACATGGTTTCTAACCTTAATTTTTGGGAGTCTCATGAACAATAATGGAGGGTTGACAACATCAGGGATGAGATTGATAATTGAGAGTGCTTGATCTGGGCACTGAAACAAACCTCCAGGACAAAATCTGTTGTTGCGACGTCTTCTTTTCATCAAAGCAGTTTCTCTTCTACTTCTTACAAAGGCTTCAGCCTCTTCTGACTTGCACTTTTGACCATTACCTTGCTGAAAGGTGGGTTTGCTGAACCTTAGTGTTTTTCACTGAGCTTCTGGTTAATTGCTTGAGAGAGCCCCCCCCCCCCCCCCACACACACACACTACATGTACTCTTGTGTTTCCTGCACTGACATGTGAACAGGGACAATATATATATATATATATATAGAGCTTTATTTATAGAGGGTAACTCAGTTAGTATAGCAGGATACTAATCTTCCCTGAGGCCCTCTAAAAGACAAATACAGTAAAATACACGTGGTACATTTTGTTATACAATAAAATATGGGCTTTAAGAGTATTTAAGATACAATGACAGTACATTTACTCATTATCACGTAATGAAATAATGTATCTTGTACAGTTCCTTTTAAATGACAACAACGTAGCAGATTTCGTTACTTCATTAGGTAGCTTATTCCAAGCTGTGGCTCCATCATAACTGAAAGTCATTTTTTGATACCCAGTTTTGGGACGAGAAATGTAGAGTTTATCACAATTAGTTGATCTTAAATTCACAGAGTGTACATCTTTCACATAATGGAACATTTTTGAGAGACAGTCTGGTGTCATACCATTCAAAGCCTTGAACACAAGTAGAGATTTCCTGTAAAAAAATCTTTCCTCAATTGTCATCCAATGGAGCTTCTTAACTATCTTTGCATAACTCTGAAATTCATTGTTATTCACTACTAAATAGGCAGCCTGTTTGTGGAGACGCTGAACTTTTCTTAGTAAAGACTTTTTGCAGTTACCCCAAATGCTACAGCAGTAGTCTATATGTGGCAAAATGTAGGCACTTACAAACATTTTTCTTACATAGAAGGGTATGAAATGTCGTATTTTCCTCAGGATATTTAGATTAACTGCAACCTTCTTACAAATATTAGAAACTTGTGCATCCCAAGTCAAAAACCTGTTTATACATAGACCAAGAATTTTTTGCTGGCTTACATTTTCCAGCAAGGCATCTTCTAAATAAATTTTCAGATTATCATCATCCAATGCTGCAGCTCTTCTTTTTGAAGTTAATAACATAGTTTTTGTTTTGTTTTGATTCGCAAGTAATCTATTGTTTTGACACCACATTCCAGCTGTATTTGCTTTGGCATTTAACCTTTCTTCAATATCTTTTATACAAGAACCAACTACATGAAAAGTTGTATCATCCGCATACATATTAATCTCTCCCTCACCTAGGTACAGTGGGAGGTCATTGATGAATATAATAAAGAAAAGGGGCCCTAGTATTGAGCCCTGAGGAACTCCATATACCACCTTTTGGGGCTTAGACATCACTTTCTTAATACACACTGCTTGATATCTATCAGTAAGATAAGACTTACACCATTTATGTGCCATATCAGAACATGCATAAACCTTCAGTTTTTCCAGAAGAAGATGATGATCAACTAAATCAAAAGCTTTTTGTAAATCAAGTAGGACTGTCCCCACCATCTGACCATCATCTAAAGCTTTGTACCACAAATCTAGTAATTTGTTTAAACTGGTCTCACATGAATGACATTTCCGGAACCCAGACTGACATGAACAAAGGAGATTATAATCAGTAAGAAATTGATAGAAACAGGAATGGACATGCCTTTCTAGAATTTTGGACAAAGCAGACAAAACAGATATTGGTCTATAATTATTCACATCCATTGTTTCACCATCCTTGTGAATTGGGGTAACTTTGGCTATTTTCCAGTCAGTTGGAAATATGCTTGTTTCTATGCTTAAATTAAGTATCTTAGTTAGTGGTTTTGAAATACATGGCAAAGCTGCTTTCAGTAACCTGACATCAAGATCATCTGTACCTCTTGACTTCTTACAGTCTAGCTTTTCCACCTTAGCAACGACATCAGACTCTTTCATAAGAGGTATGATGAAGTTTACACCAACAGGAACCTTGCTGTCAACAAAGCCTTGAATCTTTTCCAGTCCATCATATAACTTATCACCTTTGGGAACTTTAGACAATAATTGATTGGCAATGGATGTGAAGTGTTCGTTAAAGCATGTAGCAATATTTTCTTCATTAGTGATAACTTCGTTGTTCACTCTTAGGGCAGATGGTGTATTTTGTTTTTTCTTACCTGATAAATTCTGTAAGGTCTTCCATAGTCTACTAGGATTTTTAACATTTTCAGTCACAACTTGCATGTAAAATTGTTTTTTAGCATTTAAAATTTTTTGTACAACCTTATTTCTCCACACCTTGTACATATCGATATTACCTAAAGATTTGTGTTTATCACGCATTTTCATAGCATCTATTACATCTCCATTTATCCATTCAGGTTGACTAATGTGTTTAACTCGATGAACTTTCAGGGGAGCATGTAATTTGAGAACTTCATTGAATTTTGTCATGAGTACAGTTAAGCCTTCATTTGGGTTTTCACATGAATATACCGGTTGCCAATCAATATTTTGTAAATCCTGCAGAAAATGTTGTGTCTTGAAGTTTTTCATACACCTGTATTGTATAGCAGTGTGGCCTGGGTCATTTTTCATACTATTGCTGCCACAGTTAAGTACAAGACACACAGGAAAGTGGTCACTGAGACCAAGTTTAGGTACTGCTACTTGTTTTACAGATAACGGGCTTGAAACATAAATATGGTCAATAAGTGTCTCAGAGGTCTTCGTAACTCTTGTTGGCACTTTTACCATTTGGGATAGCTGGAAAGAGGAAATACAGTCAGCCCACACATTTTTGTTGTTTAGTTTAAACCAGTCAATGTTTAGATCACCAAGTATGACAAATTCCTTATTTTGAGTATATGCTTGCTCCAACTGTTTCTCAAAGTTATTTATCCATTCTACTCTAGCATTGGGTGGTCTGTATACAAAACAAATCAATACTGATTTACAGTTAGGTTTCTGAATTTCAAGCCATATGGATTCAATATTTTCATCTTGCATGTCCTTTCTATGAACAAATGGAGTTTGAGTTGAGATATAAGAAACAATACCTCCACCCTTTCTATGTTGCCTGTCCCTTCGGATCATGTTAAATCCACTTATCATAATTTGTGAGTCTGCGATGTTACCATTTAAGAAAGTTTCGGTTACACCCAATATATCAGCTTCTAATTTTGTCTTTTGTAACATAACCCGAAGCTGGTCTACTTTTGGTTGTAAGTGGCATATGTTCAAATGTGCTACTTTGAGACCTTTTTTGGTCAGACCAAGACTTAACACTGACTCTGTATTACACCCACTTTTTCCATCAATCTCAGACCTAGTGATACACTTATCTATATTACTCTTTTCATGTGGTGAAGATAATACATGAACTGTTTTGTCATTATTTGTATCCATGGTGCATTCACCATCAGGTATTTTGTTGCAGTTTGTAGCATTGCTTTGTTTACCCGAGTTTACATTCACATTGTTATTGTTGTTCAGTTCAGTGTCATGTACAGACTGCTCCTCATCATTTTTGACAGGTGAGCATGGAGTCATCTTACCTGTAGGTGATGCACATTCGCATGGCCTACTCTTGTTGCAGTCAATGCACAGAGAAGTTAGTGGGTGAAAGCGGTTACACATACTAACAGGTCCGGCATGATCTTCCTTGCCACTGTCCTATGTACTGTTACTGGTGAATTTGTGGCACATCTTTTGCTTATGTCCTTCGGTGTTACAGTTGTTGCAGCGAAGAGGACGCCTGTGCCGACATCTTGCTTTAAGATGATTAGTCTCACCACAGTTAAAACAAGCTTTCCTCTCATGGTGTCTTGGCATTGGAGAGTAAACCCTTTTTTGAATGGTGCTTTGAACTGGGCGATGACCAGTGACTACCTCAATGTTGTTGGCATGTGGTATCACTGCTATACAGTTATCTGTTGCACAGGTATCTACAGATGTCTGGTCGTGAGGCTCCTGGAGAGGTACAACTCTGTTGATACACCCCAGTAGGATGCTGGTGCCAGTCCTGTTGATATGGTATTGGTCACTGTGTAGATACCTCTCTATAGCAACACCATCACAGCTTAGCATATGACTGTTGTCAATGAACATGCACCCTTCTTGCTGGGCCAGATCCTGTAGCATTTGGTTCAAGATCACCACCTTGGCTGCATACTTGTCCGCCCGTGGACAGATGCTGGATATAAGTACATCCCCATTGAACTTTGAGGTTATGGTATCCAACATAGACTTGTAGGACTCCTTGAACTGCACAGGATCCTCTGTGATTTGGCATGTACCCACATGGACAACTATTGATCTGTAGTGGCCCAACTTCATCGTCTCAAAGACTGACTTAAGCTTGCGGGTTGTGGTTCCTCTCAGGCAGCGTATATCAACATGGCTACCAATGTTTTTTTCTGCTACATACTTTAGTTGGGAACTACCAATCAGAAGGGTGTTGTTGCTTCTGTTCAGTTGTAACGAGGGGTGAGGTGGAGGCAGGGAGCCCACACTGCCAGCACTCTGTGTACTCTCATTGTTGTCATCACAAGTTGAGTATTTGCTTCCAGCTGCCTCCACAGGAGATCTGTTTGTGCTGGTATGCTGTGTCTTGATCTGGGTCTGCAGCTTCTCCATAGTCTGATAGGCTTGACCAAGTTCCTGTCTGAGTTTGGTTATCTCAGATTCCAGGGCTCCAAACATACATTCCATGAAACTTGCATCCACCTGTGACTTGGCTGTAGGTGCCCCTAGAGGGTCCTGGGGGGTCTCTGGCAGCCTCCTTGGTGGCACAGCTGAGTCAGTGTCATGCTTGAGTGGACATCCCTCTGCTGTGTCAGGCCTGAGCTCAATAGATGCCTGGGGACTTGGGCTGCCTGAGGCTGTAAGTAGGTCAGCTTCCTGGCTGCTGCATATCATATGTTGTGAAAGATTATGTACCTGTGTCAAGGCAAAGGGGCTTTGAAGAGTTGCCTTTTAAAGACATACAGGGAAACTATATTTGAATAAACACACTTATTCTGTGAAGTACTGCAAATTGTTTAATTTTGCTGTATTCTTATTTTTCCATTATTTCACTGATGTCAGAAAACTGTGAAAATGAAAACACATGCAGTGATGTACTATTTTAACATTGTTTGAATAGCAATTATGTCCAAAATAGTGAAACTCACACTACAGTGAAATGTCAACAAGAGGGCTGTATGAGCAGCCCATGCTCAGCTGACCTAGACATTCATCACACTTGCAGCTCTGTGAACTCGGGAAAGGATCAAGGTCACCCGTGTTCTGAGTAAGTCTGAACTTTGTAGAAGAACACTAACATGTGCAACATCAAGGTTCAAGTAATTCTCAAGTTATAGTGAAGAGTAAAATTCATGTATTTCATGTTCGGAAGGAGCAGGACTCGAACCTGCAACCTTTGGCTCCAGTCGCCTAGCTGAAATGGGAAACGCACATATCCACTCGACCAAATCCCCATTCCTAAAAAGAATGGTTCAATGGAGGTAGTTATGTGCGAGTGCCATATCAACACGGTAATGCAGTATGTTTACTGAGTCGGCATTTATTTCCAGAATCGGGGACTTAAATCCACCAGCATTAAGGAAATGCTGAAAATATGTATTTCATGTTCGGAACGAGCGGGACTCGAACCTGCAACCTTTGGCAGCAGTCGCCAGTATGTTGCACTGTGACCCCAGCAACCAGGTCAAGGTCATTCATGTACTGTCAAGCATGACCTTCATAAAGAAACATTAACATATGCAGCATCACGGTACTAACTCAAAACAGATCTCAAGTTATCAAGTAAACAGTATATTTCCTGTCAGTTGTCCCGTGAATTAGCATTAGAATGCCCATTCACTTACATAGTAATCAATAGGAAAGCTGCATTGACCGATAATTACCCGAATTGAAAATCCTTAAAAATCAGGAATCCAAAGCAGTGCCACCTAGTAAACAACTTTGTTTGACCCTTCCACAAGAACATATCCATCACATTTCAGCTTAATCTGAGCAACGGTTCTGAGAGCAAGTGAAAAATAGCAAAACCATACAAAAAATTCATAAAAAAGTAGAAAAAAATTGCAGCGCCACCTGGTGAACAAATTGGGAACAAGGTGTCCCTGGGAGTGTCAATGTATAATATCAAAGCAATTGGGTGAGCGTGTTTCAGAGGAGAAGAGTTTTTCAGGTTTCCCCCAAAAAGAACAAAAATGTTCATAAAAAGCCAAAAATCAATAGAGCCTGACCATTTGAACAAACTTGGTAGACATCTACCCAAGGCACATCCCCACCAAGTTTGAAGTAAATCGGGCCAAAATTATTTAAGATATAACCATTACAAGAAATTCCCATGTTAAACTTTCCTATTAAAACTTTTGTGAAGATTTTTGAAAAAAAATCATAAAAAAATCCAAAAATCGTTGGAACATGACCATTGGAACAAACCTGGTAGACACCCATCCAAGGTACATCCCCACCAAGTTTGAAGTCAATCACCAAGTTTGATGACGGTTTTGGAGAATAAGTCGAAAATGTGAATTAGCATTAGAATGTTCATTGACTTCCCTAGTAATCAATAGGAAAGCTGCATTGACCGGTAAGTACCCAAATTAAAAAGATCGTTAAAAATCAGGAATCTGCAGCATTGCCTCCTATTGAACAACTTTGTTTGACCCTTCACCAAGGAACATATCCACCACATTTCAGCTTAATCTGAGTGATGGTTCTGGAGAAGAAGTGGAAAATAGCTATGACACACAAAAATTCATAAAAAATTAGAAAAAAATTGCAGCGCCACCTGGTGAACAAATTAAGAACTAGGAGTCTGAGGGAGTGTTCCTGTGTGCTATCAAAGCAATTGGGTAAGCAGTTTCGGAGAAGAAAATTTTTAAGATTTGTCAAAAAAAAAGAACAAAAATATTCATTAAAATTCCAAAAATCACTAGAGCATGACCAGTGGAACAAACCTAGTAGAAACCTACCCAAGGCACATCCCCACCAAGTTTGAAGTCAATCTGGATGACGGTTTTGGAGAAGAAGTCGAAAATGTGAATTAGCATTAGAATGCTCATTGACTTCCATAGTAATCAACAGGAAAGCTGCATTGACCGATAAGTACCGAATTGAAAAAATCGTTCAAAATCAGGAATCTGCAGAATTCCCACATAGTGAACAACTTTGTTTGACCCTTTTACAAGGAACATATCTACCATGTTTCAGCTTAATCTGACAGACAGTTCTGGAGAAGAAGTCGAAAATAACTATAACACACAAAAATTCATAAAAAATTAGAAAAAATTTGAAGGGCCACTTGGTGAACAAATTAAAAACTAGGAGTCCCAGGGAGTGTTCCTGTGTGATATCAAAGCAATTGGGTAAGTGGTTTCAGAGAATAAGATTCTTTAAGATTTGCCCAAAAAAGAACAAAAAAAATTCATAAAAAATCCAAAAATCCCTGGACAGTGACTATTTGAACAAGCTTGGTAGACACCTACCCAAGGCACATCCCCACCAAGTTTGAAGGGGATGTGGCTGATGGTTTGTGAGAAGAAGTCGAAAATTTGAATTGTGGACAGACGGACGACGGACCCTCACAAAAGCTCAGCTGAGTTAAAAATACAGAAGCCATGAAAATTTAAACACATAAAAATACAGCAATTTAGAGCACATTGGCTGAAGAACATACATGTTAATTATTACATATACAGGTACATGTATAGGCTACTGAAAATTGTAATTTCAGATTTTGATTTTTACACAGAAAGTTGTACTGTTGGATTTCTGGCCTTTTCAACATGATGTTTCACCATGGAATTTATATTATGTGTGGAATTTCGTTTTTGACAACACTCTTTGTGGAATATGTAAATGGTAAGTATTTTTCTTTTGTCATTTTCAAAGAACAGGAAACTAAGCAACAATGTTCTAATGGCCCGTCACACTGTTATCATGCCCACCTTTTGAATATTAGCAGAACTCAACAAAGAATGACAACAATGATATAACTTTAACAATAACAATATACTAACAATCAAAATCAGTACAGAGTAGGTAAACTGGTATTTCAACAGTCAAACAGTCTTATGTAAATCCTAATCGCTGGTGAGATTATCCACAGGTACTGTCCCACAGTTCCAAGTCCTAGGTGCCAAATGATTCGGTACAAATCCCACAGAGGTACTGTTTGGGTCCAATGTGGTACTGAAAGGTGCGGTGCTGAATCAATCACACAGAGGTACGCTTTGGTTCCAATGTGATACAATAAATATACCAGTCCACTCAAATTCAAGGTCCACACTCCACAGGTACAAAGTATAAATGGCCTGGTAGCACCAAATATACAAATCCACTCAAAACACTGTCCACACTCCAAAGGTACAATGTAAAGAAAGGCTCACAGTCCCAATGGCTTGATGACAACACACAGCTTCTGTCAGATCCTTCAGAATTCTCTCTCCTCCCTCTGCTGCTCAGTCAAGAAAATATCTGCTTGATATTTATACACAGATATCTCTAATTTGTTCCAGAGTTTTCCAATTAGTCACACATCCATCGAGACCTGTATGGGTCACCTCATATGACTGTAGGTCACCATTCTAGCTTATTCCACATGTTTACAAGTTACATGTGAGGCATTCACAAAACAGGCCAACTCAGTGGCTCTGCAGTGACCCTGCACAGTATTCAGTGAACTCAATGACCCGGCACACATTAAATGAATACAGTGACCAGTCCAAATGCAAACAGACAGCCAAACACATTTTAATAACACACACCTAAAATCCTACCCCTAAGGCCCCACAAAATTTAGCAAAAAAGAAGCCTACATGTAAGAAGAACTTCTTTTAGGAGTAATGATAGAATTCCCAGGTACAATCCCTCTTTACATGAAATACATATGTAAGGCCTTGGAGTCAGATGAAAGTCACCTATGGCAAGATAAGCTCTACAAACACACACAATTGCTATGTGGATTAGTTTTTGTACATGTAAACTGGTTTTGTTGTGAGAAGTTACAGAAGTTACCACCAAACCCCTAAAACCTCAATGGCTTTCAGCAGTAGCTAGCAACCAACTGTGACTGGCTGCCACCCTGTGCTGCTGAAACCTACAAATAGGCTAGCCTAATATTAAACCCAGAACACCTCTAGGCTAACCTGGAAACAACCAGGCAGCCTCAAAGTGACACCCAAGCTTTTTATTATTTTGGCTCTACTTTGGCAATTCCTGCCATAAATTAGCTTGTAAAGCTTTATTCTGCTCTTCACTTGACCCCAGATTTTGAAAAAAGTGAAATATGAAGACTATTTCATGATTCTATTCCTCTAAAATTCACCTTTCACTTCAGTTTTCTTTCATTTAGGCTTAAACAAATACATGTACATTATCTAAGATAAACACACAAAGAATTAACTTATCATATTATTAGTCACATCAGTAACAATGTGGATAAATCTATTATACCAGGAGCAAGCGGGGATGTGGGAAGGGGGAAGGGAGTTGGACTAGGCCAGAAAGAACCCAGGAATTCAACTATCACAAGTGACTTTATCCGTGCTGTCCAGCTGAAAATCTTTGTAGCAAAATTTTCTTTACTTGTATCATTTGTTTTCACTTCTTTACATGAGAATCACTTAGTTTTGAGAATATCTGTAGCAATTTTGAAGAGCTTTGCAGCAAATTTTGCTACAATGCTCCAGTAAGACAGCCCTGTTTATGTAACTAATATTGTAGAATTTAGAACAATGTAATAACAGATACAGTTTACAGAGTATGTTTCTCATACATGTAATATGATGTAAAGGTTTTTACCATTAGTAATGAACATATGCTAAATGCACTTTTTGCCTAGTCTGTAAGTGCATGGCTCTTGTCCTTATCTAGATTAACTTTCCTCTTGCTTTTTAAAATTAGTTACAAGAATTCAGACCCATTTGAAGTTAAAAACAATTGCACTATTGATTAACTTTGCACATACATGTAGGGCTGTTCCTATCTTCATCATGAAGTTTTCAACAGAATCTTGACATAATGTTGGGGTCATTTCCAGACCTGCCTGAGAGTCACCCTTATCATTATACGGAGCTATCTACTAAAGGATAGCTTAATTTATGCATCAGCAATGAGGCCGTATTACGTACCTAGAGCTCCACAGGAAGTCTTGGGCAAGGATGCGTGCGCTCCTTGTTTCTTATTGGCTAAACTCTTTGCGTCCCGTTTTCAAACTTGTTCCCCAAGCCTTTTCCAGTTTGCAGTCAATGCGACCGGTCGTGTCTTAGTGAATTTTTGTTGCTTCAACGGCAATTTTTGTTTTATTGCATCAACGGAAATTTTGGTCTGTTTTCTGCTCTTGTGTTTCTGCGGGTTTGTATTTACTTTCAGTTGATCATCCAGGTAGGTCACCATTTACTGTTCGATTAGTATTGCATTTAGTGTTTAGACATAACCTCGGTAGTGGTCTATACTTTCAAATTCCAAGTTTGCTGGCACAATGGCTTATATTGGTGCCGACCTCCCACTTGTGCTCATACTGGGTCATAGTTTTGTGACACGTTTCGAGGATTACTGTGCCAAGACCAACAGATATGATCTACGCCTCAAGCAATGCCAAGTGGCGTATGAGGGTTTGAGTGGAGGTACTGCCGACGGGATTGTACAACAGTCGATCATTCCAGCCAATTCCATTGTCAGGCGGTTTCGTCCACAGATCGTGGTTGTTCAGAGTGGTGGGAACGAGCTTTGTTGGCCCCACTTTTCGCCACTGACTGTGAGTAATCGTCTCACCAATATGGTTGACCTGCTACTGCAGGATTTTGGTATGGAAAGGGTCATTGTTTGCGAGATATTCCAGTGGCCCAATCCAAGGTACGTTTCACCAACCCTGTACGCAGAAAGGCGGGACTTGGCCAACTCTTATATCAAAGCAATTACCAAGACCACAGTGGGTGCTCGGTTCTGGGAGCATCGCTTCCGTGCCCATGTAAAGTTGTTCTGCCATGATGGTGTGCACTTGGATGCTGAAGGCCAGGAGTGCTTTTATTGCAGCATCCGAGGCACCATCCAGAAGGCCTTCAGTCATAATGGCATGAATTTAGCGTGCCATTGAAACTCCTGTAAAAATTGTCAGTTTTCAGCCACGCTAGAGGGTGCACCACGCTAACATGGCGGCTCCCTGAAAGCTGATCACGCTGTTGCAAGCAGCGCACCAGGAGAAGTATTTCAGTCCTGTTTTATTATTGGACAATTGTGGGAAAGTTAATTACTCGCAAATGTATGGGGTCATGTAGACGGTTGAGAGCTAGTTAACCGCAACAAATAGTTTTCGTTATCCGGCACTCGTACCGCAGTAAAGACTAAACTTAACTTGTCTTAAGCATGTTCAGTAATTTCTCCTACTATCATTTCGGAGTATAGCCGTGGTCAACTCCTTGCTTTCAAATTAATTAACTGCTGGGTGTGGTACACCTGACATAGTCAAACCGAGTAGTATATTGCCACTTACAGCTATAATACACAAAAATTCATAAAAAATAGAAAAAAATTGCAGTGCCACCTGGTGAATAAATTAAGAACTAGGAGTCCCAGGGAGTGTTCCTGTATGATATCAAAGCAATTGGGTGAGCGGTTTCCGAGAAGAAGATTTATTAAGATTTGCCCCAAAAAAGAAGAAAAAAATTCATTAAAAATCTAAAAATCATTGGACCATGACCATTTGAACAAACTTGGTAGAGATCCATCCAAGGCACATATCCACCAAGTTTGAAGTGAATCTGGCAGACGGTTTTTGAGAAGAAGTCGAAAATGTGAATTGTGGACAGACGGACGGATGACAGGCCACAGACCCTCACAAAACCTCAGCTGACTGACAAGTCAGCTGAGGTAAAAATGTGCAGTGTTACAGTAGCTACAATTTGTGTCCAACATGATCAAAACTGGATGAAAATTAACTGAGTTATGGCTGGATGAATATTTCAAATGACCTTGACCTTTGACCTTAGGAGGTCACATGTAAATTACAACAAGGCCTGTTGGCCTAAATGCAGGGGCAAAGCATATGTAGGCCTGTAGGGCTATTGAACAAATTGAAATAATTGAAGGAAAGACTGTTCAGGTGTAACAAAAACATTTTGTTGAATATAATTTATGAAAATAATACCCAGTTCCTTGCTTATGCTTTACTTAGTTTATAAACCAAGAGGACTGTGACAGTCCTGTGCTCAGCTGACATGTACATATACCCTTGCCATTTTTTAAGAATTGCCCCAAAAAGAACAAAGAAATTAATAAAAAATCCAAAAATCAATGGAGTGTGTCCATTTAAACAAATCTGTTAGAGACCCCAACCAAGGTACATTGCCACCAAGTTTAAAAAGTGAATTTGAATGCCAGTTTTCCATAAACAGGTCAAAATGTGAATCAGCATTAGAATACCCATTGACTTACACAGTAATCAATAGGAAAGGTGCATTTACCAGTAAATACCCGAATTAAAAATATCGTGTAAAATCAGTAATCCAGAGCATAGCCACCTAGTGAACTGTTTTGTTTGACCTTTCCACAAAGAACACATCCACCAACATTCAGCTTAATATGAGTGACGGTTCTGTAAAAGAAGTCGAAAATAGCAATGAAACACAAAAAAACATAAAAAATATAAATAATCGCAGCGCAACTTGGTGAACAAAAACAGAACTAGGGGTCCTTAGGCGTGCTCCTGTGTGACATCAAAGCAATGGAGTGAGCAGTTTCAGAGGAGAAGATTTTTTTTTAAGATTTGTCCCAAAAAAGAACAGAAAAATTCATAAAAACTCCAAAATTTGATTTGAACAAATCTGCTAGAGACCCATCCAAGGTACATTGCCAGGTTTTGCAGAAGAAGTCAAAAAATTGAATTAACATTAGAATGCCCATTGACTTGCATAGTAATCAATAGGAAAGCTGCATTGACCGACAAGTACCTGAATTGAAAAAATCGTTAAAAATCAGGAATCCATAGCAGTGCCACCTAGTGAACAACTCGGTTTGACCCTTCTACAAGGAACATATCCACAATGTTTCAGCTTAATCTGAGTGACAGTTCAGGATAAAAAGTTGAAATAGCAAAAACACACAAAAAATCATTAAAAAATAGGAAAAAATTGCAGCTCCACCTGGTGAACAAATTGGGAACTAGAAGTCCTTGGCAATGTCCCTGTGGGACATCAAAGCAATTGGGTGGGCGGTTTCGGAGAAGAGATTTTTTAAGACTAGCCCCCAAAAAGAACAAAAAAAATCATGAAAAAATCCAAAAATCACTGGAGCGTGACCATTTGAACAAAGTTGGTAGAGACTCAACCAGGGTACATCCCCAAGTTTGCAGTTAATCTGAATGACAGTTCTGGAGAAGAAGAAGTCAAAAATGTGAATCAGCATTAGAATGTTCATTGACTAGCATAGTAATCAATAGGAAAGCTGCATTGACCACCAAGTACCTGAATTGAAAAAATCATTTAAAATCAGGAATCCACAGCAGTGCCACCTAGTGAACAACTTTGTTTGACCCTTCTACAAGGAACATATCCACCAAGTTTCAGCTTAATCTGAGTGACGGTTCTGGAGAAGAAGTCGAAAATAGCAAAAACGTACAAAAATTCATTAAAAAAATTTGCAGCGCCATCTGGTGAACAAATTAAGAACTAGGTGTCCCCGGCAGGGTCCCTGTGGGATATCAAAGCAATTGGCTGGGCAGTTTCGGAGAAGATTTTTTAAGATTTGCCCCCAAAAAGAACAAAAAAATTCATAAAAAATCCCAAAATCAATAGAGCGTGACCATTTGAACAATATTGTTAGAGATCCACCCAATGCACATCCCCACCAAGTTTGAAGTAAATCTGGCCAAAATCATTCAAGTTATAACCATTAGAAGAAATGTCCATGTTAAACTTTCCTATTAAAACTTTTGTAAAGATTTTTGAAAAAAAATTAATTAAAAATCAAAAAATCACTGGAGCATGACCATTTGAGCAAACCTCATAGAAACCCTCCCAAGGTACATTGCCACCAACTTTGAAATTAATCTGGATGACGGTTTTGGAGGAAAAGTCGAAAATGTGAATTAGCATTAGAATGTCCATTGACTTGCATAGTGATCAATAAGAAAGCTGCATTGACCAAAAATCACCCAAATTGAAAAAATCATTAAAAATCAGGAATCTGCAGCATTCCCACATAGTGAATAACTTTGTTTGACTCTTCTACGAGGAACATATCCACAATGTTTCAGCTTAATCTGAGTGACGGTTCTGGAGAAGAAGTTGAAAATAGCTGTAACACACAAAAATTCATAAAAGATTAGAAAAAAAATGCAGCCCCACCTGGTGCACAAATTAAAAACTGGGAGTCCTAGGGAGTGTTCCTGTGTGATATCAAAGCAATTGGGTGAGCGCTTTCAGAGAAGAAGATTTTTTAAGATTTACCAAAAAAGAACAAAAAGATCATTAAAAATCCAAAAATCACTGGACCATGACCATTTGAACAAACTTGGTAGAGACCCACCCAAGGCACATCCCCACCAAGTTTGAAGTGGATCTGGCCAACGGTTTTTGAGAAGTCGAAAATGTAAATCGTGGACGGACGGACGGACGGACGACGAACCCTAACAAAAGCTCAGCTGACTGACAAGTCAGCTGAGCTAAAAAACAAAAACAAAAACCACAAAAAACCGGCAAAAATCAGGAATCCACAGCAGTGCCACCTAGTGAAAAACTTGGACCCTTCCACAAGGAACGTCTCCACCAAGTTTCTGCTTAATCTGAGTGGTGGTTCTGTTGGAGACAAAAATAGGGAAAACACACAAAAAATGATAAAAAAAGAAAATAGAAAAAATCGAGGCCTCAACGATCCATGATTAAAAGAAGACCAATTTCTAAATTTATTTTTCATTTGAATTTGAATGAAAAACACTGTTTCTTGTGAATAATTTGCCAACACTGTATACGGAAATTGACTGAAATATACTGATAGCATCCATGACCATCGCCCTAACCCATACATGGGTCTCTCCCTGTATTGAACGACCCCTCGTATAAATGACCACCTGGTTTGAAGGACCAAATTCGGTCACTTGTTTTGCTTTTATAATTTACCTCTTATGAACGACCACCTGTTAAACGCGACCAGCAACCATGCCAAATGAACAGATTTTGTCACCACATAATACAAATGGGGGGGGAGTGTTTATTTCGTTATCGGACCTGTTTACTTAACCGTGATTTGTGACTGAGTAAAAAAAAATGTATGCTGGGATATTATGGATCGTTTTCTGAACTAAACCTCATAATGATCGGCAGAAATTTCTTTGTGGTGGGGACTTGGTCGCTCGCACTCATGATCGTTCACATCATCCACCTTGAAATACTTCAAATCCAAATGCAGGACGAATGTTGCCCACGCTCTCCGGAAATGTCCGGAACAATCTTCCGTCATTTCCCCGCAGATCAACAACCCATGTGGTCATTTCTTTTTTGCATGCGAAACCTTACCTAACCCTGGCCGATACGAGCAAAGCTACAGAAATATTATTTAGTGTTCTCATTTCTAATTGAACGACGTTTTATGATAGAATATTTATAAAATGAACGATGATAACTTTCGCTGGATCAAAACCCCGATCAAGCACGTGCTTGCCTGCATGACTCAGCGACCGACACTGACGAAGTGGGTCGATCTGTTTTTCCCACGGTTCAGATCGAGGTAAACATGGTGCCCAAAACACACGTGGTGGCAGGGGAAGAAAATGCCGAGTCTTATTTTGATCCATAACTTATGAACTACGGTGAGTTAGGCTCCATGGAACGTGTAGAATAAAGTTAAGGAAGTGAGTTATATCATCAAAACAATTTTACGACAGTTAACTTTAAGCTCATTACTTCGCAAGCGAAAGCTCCGTACGGGATTATGCATGAGGCTGAGCGTAAGGGAAAGACACAACTCAGGACCGGCAAATATTTTCAAGTTGCGACACACGTCTTTCACTAGTGTCACCACCAAGGCAAGCGTTCTTTATTGAAATAAAGATTTTAAGGGTTGTAATCATGGTTAAATTTAATAAATCGTGTTTTTTCCCAAAGCATATGTAATCGATCATGATGAACTGGTGGTTGCAGAAATTTGCGCACCTCGCTGTCACTCGGGAAAGGCCGCCCAGGATTTGAGCTGTTAGTGTTCAGCTCGCAAGTGTGGGGCTCCTCCAATGAGAGACCACCTGCATTATACGACCGCTTTTGGTCTGCGCGGAGGTTGGTCGCTCAAAAGCGGCACTACTGTACTTTGATTTGTGCACTTTTTTCTTCGCACAGACGGTGAATACCGTGAAAGCGTGGTTTCCCTCAGTGCCTCACCACGTCGGCCTCGCAGTCCCACTGCACCAAGCATAACACAACAGATTAACTCGATCATCTTGTTTACTTCTTGAAACAGCGCCCATAAAATTTTAATCGAAAAGACCCGAAAAACTATATAGTGACGAATGTTCCAAAATCAATCCGGCTTCCCCGCCATCGCGTGGATGACATCTTTCATGATGATGATGAACAAACGAAGCATCGTTGCGATGAAGTATTCTGCCAATATGTACGCTAATTAAGCTTTTATTAAACAAAATTACCGCTCCAAACTTTGTATCACAACCTCGTAATTGAAATCAACTATTTCCCTTCGTGTGCCCAGTGATGCGTCTAAACGTAAACACTGGTCAACACGTGCGAGTCCAGTTCATCCTTTGTTTAATGGTTGACCTTGACCTTGTTGACATGTGATAGCCTCGTGGCGACCGCTGTCACAGGACTGCAGCTCCTTTTCGTACAAAACAGTTCCTCCCGATGCACCTCAAACTTTATATATTTTTACAGTAACTTGAATATTTTTTCCCGTTTTTTTATTAGGGATGGTTTTTAAGAACATTGACACTAAATTCTGGCTCTGTCTGGCTGACTATAAACTTTGTCACATGGTACAAAATTATTTAAACCATCAACAAAAACTAAGGCAACTTTACGATTTGTGTAGCGGTCCTTTATGATTCTTGAAACGACCCCTCAACAGTAAAATAGCGCTTTTTTAAAAAAAAGACACGACACAACTTAAATAAAACATGTTGAATGAACATTTTATTGGCTCTTCTCACATCGTGCACACTTGAAATTGTATTATTTCAGACATAATCCACTGTACTGTGGTGTATAGGTTACGTAACATGTACGCAAACGCCAGGATTTTCGCGATAACAATATGCAGGGGCCCCTACCCCTGCATAAAAATGTGCAGTGTTACAATATCTCCAATTTGGGTCCAACATCATCAAAATCAGATGAATACTTTGGAAGCCAGAAGCAATTGAATTTTTTTAATTTGCATAATTTTCAAAATCTTGACTATTCAGAACAATATGCAAAACTTCACACTGCAGGTGCTATAGCCATGCAAAGTTTGAAGTTTCTAGCTTGCGCAGTGTCTGAGTTTAAGACGACACAAAAATCTGGCGGAAAAAAAGATAGGAAAGAAAGAAAGAATATCGGGTAAAACAATATGTCTGTGTTCACACACAGACATAAATATAACCAAAAGTACAGACTTGACACATGACTACTGATATAATACAGCTTACATTTTTATCTCTTGCAGGTGAATTGGGGAGGAGGGTGGGAGATTTTTTCTAACTGCTGGTGAAATGAAAAACGCGTCCCAACAAGAATGAGCTTACGAATTAGAAGACGCGGGAATAAAAGCTCCTCGTGATTCATGCAGCCAATCACAGGCCGTGAGGCTGCACTTGATTCAATTACCCAATCATTAAAATTACCGCTATACACTACACAGGGGCACCTCTTCTAGAGAGGGCCCCCTATGGTACAAAAAAATAGTAATGAAAGTTCCTATGCATAAACTTTGCTACCTTCATATCATTTCCTTTATGCTTAGGCACTTCAAAGGCATCGAAACATATACATAACTCCATCTACTACTGGCCCAGCTAGTTGCCCAGATAGAGAACAGACACAATGGGTCTAGATTGAAATGGGGCAGTCAGCCAAATGCAGCTGAAAGCCCAGAGGTTTTATTAACCAATAGCAGCAAATTGGAGGCCAAAATACTGTTACCATTCACATGGCGATACTTGCCATGACACAAATTGAACAGATAAAATGCCTCCTGACTGAACTTTATGGGCAAGGTGAGGGCATACCCAGCCACTAAGGCCGCACTGTGTGCAGGCTTGCCCCACCCATGCGCCAGCAAAGATGGAGTAAGCACCCCACCCCCCCATTTAGCCATAAGTTTGCACTTTCTTGGCCACATGAACCACCTGTGGTAACTTAGCATAAATAAGCCACAAAATTATTATTATCTGAACCAGATACTGTCCAAACAGCCCTGGGACAGAAGAGACAAAGTTTCTCTTTTGGGGCGAAGTCCAAACAACTCCTCAAGTTAGTTAAGTGTCCTCCTGGGCGAAGTCCAAACAACACCCCAGTCAAATACGTGTCCTCCCGGCGAGGTCCAAACAACACCGGAGTCAGGTAAGTATTTTGAGTGTTGCATCACATGAAGTGAGACCGATCTGATGCACTTCTATCACACTTCACCAATACAGGTAAAATTGTATATATATGTGTAACCATGGCGACAGAATAAACCCTAGTATGACATATGGAGCCGTCCAAACAGCTCCATAAGTCAAAACTGACACCCAATGTTTACCGGTAAGTGAAAGGCCACCCCGTATAGGCCAATAACCTTTGACTAGGATGAGCATGCAGTCCAAACAGCGCCACATGTCAGGCCGACCATAACAGAATATATATAGCCTACATAAATACAAGCTAAACGATAAAATCAAACATGTACTTGTGACTGTGTTGAACTTGCAATTCTTAAGAGTCTATTTAGGAGCAATTTGCATGTGCAGCATGTACATTAAACCAGAAAAATGTGTGGTCTCAGATTATGTCAGTAAAGTGTTGAAAATCTTGAAATCTTGGTCTCTGACCAGGATGTATTTGATGCATGCATTGCAGTAAGTTACAACATAAGTGATTGATTGATTGATTGATGTACTTTATTTTGTCAGGGTAGCCATACTCAACAGAATAAAATGTTGCTTTGCAGATGGGCCCTGCATTCACACACTCATTTATACATAATATAAATAGATAAATAAATATAAAGACATAGAAACAATTAATGTAAACTTAAGACAAGTCTGGAATTATACACAATTACAATGTAAAATAAGTCAAATCTGGTATTATACATACATTATTAAAAGAATAGGTACCATAATTACAGTAAATCATATCACAATTAAAATAAAATAAGGCATTGGCAACTAAAATGTCAAAGTATAGTATATTTATAGTCAGGTACCAAGTGAATAAATTAAATCCATTTTATATAAATATATAGACGCATTGAATTCAGGTTTCGTTCTTCTGCCCAGACAGGCCAAGTCCCAAGGATATAATAGTAAACAGTGTTTTTGGAAGAGAAGAGAAGATAATGATTATGAGCTAGTTCGTTGCTGCAGTAAATACCTAGATTTAAAAGAGGCCAAACTGGGAGCATCCCTGGTTGATTTTGGTAATTTATTCCATAATTGAGTAACTACAGTAGAAAAGGAACGGTTTTTTGGTTTTGATTTATTAAAATTACGGTGAAGCCTATCGGAAGATCTAGTGTTATGATTGTGAACTTGGTCTGTCTGGTCAAGAAGGTTGGTCAAATACTGTGGGGCAATATCATTTAAGCACTTGTACACCATAGTTACAGTGTGGAACTCGAGCCTTTTGGATATTGTCATCCAATTTAGTTGTTTCAGTAGTTCTGTACTGCTTAGGTCTCGAGTTCCACACTGTAATATGATCCTGGCTCCTCTTTTCTGAAGTCTTTCTTGCCTCGTAATATGGTCTTTTTTACAGGTCTGCCAAACTATGTCTGCATAGTCAAAGAGAGGCTGAGTAAGAGCATTGAATAAGAGTAAGGCAGTGTCCTTGGTAATGAGCTTTCGACATCTTTGTAGAACTCCAAGTCTCTGAGAGATTTTATTACACAATTTGTCCATGTGACAATCCGAGGAGAGATGTTTATCAGACCAGACTCCTAGGTATTTGAAAGAGTTAACCTCTTCAACTTTAGAGAGGTTACCATGGGTATCGTCAACAGTTATATTTAGTGGAGCTTTAGGAGTTTTGGGTCTGGAGGATAACACCATACATTTGGTTTTGCTAAGATTTAATGTGAGTTTATTTTGAGCCAGCCAGGCTTGAGCCATAGTTAGCTCATCAGATAGTACCTGCTCAATGTCCCTTAGGTTTTTGTGGGCAAACAATAGTGCTGTGTCACAGCATACAGAATGACTTTAGATTTTTGTAAGTAATAGGGAAGGTCATTTATATATATAATAAACAAAAGTGGCCCTAATATTGAGCCCTGAGGGACTCCAAAGGACATTGAGCAGGAACTAGATGTATATCCGTTTAACTGGACTACCTGTGTACGCGTAGTGAGGTAGTCCCCAAACCATTTAAGCTCATTGTCGACTATACCGATATGTTGCAGTTTTTGGAGGAGTAATTCTGTACTTACTGTATCAAATGCCTTTTTGAGGTCAAGGAAAACAATACCCGTTAAAAGACCTTCTTGAGTATTATTAAGTATGAAATCTTGGGCGTCTAAAAGAGTTGTGACTGTAGAATGATTTGGTCGGAAGCCTGATTGAAAAGAACTTAGAATGTGGTTGTCTGCAACATATCGGTATAGTCTTGTATGAATGAGTCTTTCAAAAGTTTTCATTATGATTGGTAAGACACATATAGGTCGGTAGTTTGATGGGTCGTCAGTAGGCCCGTCCTTATGAATTGGGGTAATTTCCCCTTTTTTCCACATATCAGGTATTTCTCCTGTAGATATTGATAAATTAAACAAGAAATGGAGTGGAGCAGTCAGAGCTGGAGCTAGATGTTTTACAATTTTAGCCGGTATGCCATCCATCCCGGTCGCCTTTTTACCAGACAAATTAGCCAGAGTCTTAAAAATTTCCTCATATTCAATATTCTCAAAGCGAAATTTGGCGTTACATGTAGTTTTGACTTGAAAAAAGTCCTGAATAGGTGGGATCAGACCCGTGAATAGGTGGGATCAGACCCACCTATTCACGGGTCTGTGAAGTGCTGATAATTGAGACAGTGATTTACATAAGGTTGGTTTCATGACTCCATCCACACCTCATACCGCATGGTTTTCATTTTAGTTGACCATATACAGTATACTACCCCCTACCAGTGAAGCGCTATAACACTTCCCTGCCTCCACTAACTGTATTGGCCCCATCACCAGGTTGAGGCAGCTTTTGGGTAGCTCTATCAACACCAACAATACAACAACAAAACCAATGACCCAATTTACCATTTACACCTCCATTTAATTAGCAGTGGTTGACCTGCTTACACAGTGGCCGAACCTGTAGTAAAAGATCACAATAGATCTTATGCACGGTCGCCATTTTGAATAAATTAGCGCCATGTTGGGAAATTGCATTCTGGGATTAATTGTAGCATGCTGCTGAGATCAGTCTGAGGGCTACATTGATATTAGATAGCTCACCGTGATAAGTTTCACTCGTTGTTTAGCGAGTTTTTTCACTAATATGGTCGGACAAATGTTTTAAACGTTAAAATGAATATTTTTTCGGTTATGATTAAGAAAACTCACCTCATAGGTTTAAACATAATTTATGTATCTATACAGGATTGTCCAACATTACTTCTAGATGACTAATAACATGGGTTGTCGAGCTGAATATGACAAAGGTGGAAGAGCAAAATCTCAGCTTATCAATCTGATTAATTTCTGCTGCAGATGAACACGTCCCTGCATGTTTTCATGTATGACATTGCGTTATGAAAGTTGAACATTTCCTATTTTCATATCTGACCCGGATTATTCCGAAATCAAAGTTTGTAGAAGAATACCTTAGTTTTGAAACAACTTTGCTCGAAAAGCAACCTGTATTTATCTTTGAAAAATCAGTAATAAAGGAAAGAAAATTTGTTATGTTAGGGAGCGTAATCTTTCTTTCTTTCTTTCTTTCTTTCTTTCTTTCTTTCTTTCTTTCTTTCTTTCTTTCTTTCTCTCTTTACTTTTACTTTCTTTCGTTCTTTCAACTACTAATCTATCTATCTATCTATCTATCTATCTATCTATCTATCTATCTATCTATCTATCTATCTATCTATCTATCTAATCTATTCTTTTATCATTGGCCATAGTGTTTACACGTTGGTTGCAAAACACACAATACGATTTGGTTCCTAAAGGAATATGATTCAGATGACAGGGTTACCCAGTTGGAATGGATATATTTAAACTAAACTGTATAGACTGATCACAATGTGCAAATGTCATCATTCAAAGTTACACGGCAAACGTTGTATGACGAGGTCATGGGCACGAATTTACACAATTTTCAGTCCTTTCCAGGACAGGAATTCTTCTTATCCATTGTTTTCCCAGTTTTTATTTGTTGGCAAGGGATAAAATTTACTTTGTTTGCCGCAGGAATAAGTTGAAAAGCACACAGCCAAATAACAAACTAAACTTCTCATGGCTACATGTGTAATTTCATAGTCAACACAGGTATCGCCATAACGGCTTGCATACTACAAATAGGTCCACAATGCACTGCGCGTCAAAAATTTGGCACATGCGCTGTGTCGCGAGCATAAGATCTATTGGGACTCAGATATATACTGGACAGACTGTATAGCGAAGGGCAGGAGGGCGTCATCATTGGAAGAATGTGGCATGCCGGGGGGGGGGGGGGGGGCACTCCCTGCTTTTTTAGGTGGGGGTGTGTCAAGTTTTTCAGAATGACCCTTCATTAGGGCAGTGCATCAATCACTTTCACAGCATGTGCCTTGTTCACGGGGCTGGAGCGTAAATCGTCTGGTCTTGATTAGGCCCCTTTGATTTTATCAGTGACCTTGGTTAGGGGTCTCAGGAAAATTTATGGACCTTCGTTAGGGAAATCTTGGGAAAATTGATACCTTTGTTAGGGAAAGTACCGGCCAAAAGGCACCTTCAGAGCAGCACATCCCCATTACGCTCGGTATAGGGAGTAGCCCCCCCCCCCCCCCCCCCCCCCCCCCCCGGGATGGCTTGTAACTGGTGTAAGACCTCAAATACTTTTTGAGGTACATGCGACACAAATGTGACAAGTCTAATGTCAAATCAATATTTTCTCCAAGTTAATGAATGATTAATTAACACAAGATAATTAATCCAAGGGAGAAACAAAACCCCAAAGGTGCACACTTTCATATATTGATAGATGTTTCCACAAAGTTTCATGATTGAAACTCAAATGCTTTTGGAGATATGCGCAACACAAATGTGACAATTTTAATGTTGGATGGATGAACGTATGGACAGACAAGGGCAAATCTATTATTTCACCATGAAAAACAAGATTGTACAAAGCATAATGTACAACAGGTACTGGCCAGGAGACTCTCATTAAGGCTATTAAAGCCGCCAGCATGAGAGCCACCTTAAAAACACTATGTGGTGTATATCAACTTGACGTGTTTACTACAGCCTCTGATCAGGGTATTATATTTAGACCCTGTTTCAGTGTGGTGATAATTATAAATGCCTCTGGTATTCATTTTGAGGCAATACCTGCACTTGGGTGTACTGCAGGGATTGGCATTTATGACATCCAGTGAGTGGCAGCTGGCTTGGTTTGGTATATCTGGGGGGTATCTGAGCCTTGATTGAGGCAGGATGCCCTCGAGGTTGATACATGTACTTGTCATTCGTCTGAAACCTATAGCTGGTATCACTTCTTTTGGTTCCAGCACTGGTGCAGTTTGTATTGTGCCCCATTATATTGTTTTTAATCATATCTTTCTTTCAGATGTTGCAAGGTAATGATATCCTGTAATCAGGAATAATCTGCCTTTGTCCTGATTTTCCTGTCTGGTATGTGACAGGAGAGATTATGGGGCACTAGCTGTTAACTATAAAATAAATAGTTCAAGACATCTACAATGTAATTTAAGATGTCTAAAATTGAATTTTTTTTTTTAAATCTTAAATTCTATTAAAAATATCTTAAAGTGAATTTAAGATATATTAAATTTACTTCAAAATATTGCTAATTCAATTCAAGATATCTTGAAATGAATTAAAGATATCTTTAATACAATTAAAAATATCTTTAGATCTGATTTCTTAAAGATATCCTCCAGAGAATCAAAGACATCTCAAAACAAACTGAACTTGAAACTATTATGGACATATATATATATATATATATATATATATATATATATATATATATATATATATATATATATATGTGTGTGTGTGTATATATATATATATATATATATGTGTGTGTGTGTATATACATGTGTATATATATATACATATACATGTATATATATATATGTGTGTATATATACATGTGTATATATATACATGTATATATATATATATATGTATATATATATATATATATATATATACATAATTCATATTTAGTATATCTTAACTTGACTTTAAAATATCTATAATTAAATCTAGATCTCTTAAAATGAAGATACATTGCACTTTCCTCCAAATAGGCAGCAATATTGGACAAAATAGGACAGGAAGCAGAAATATGTTTAGCACTATCAGCACAATCAGCTACAATAATTTGACACACGTCTACACATCGTATTATAACTAGAAGCGAGTTTTTCTTGTGAAAAACATTATGTGTTCCCCTAGCAGGTGGCAGTCTCACCAGAGGCCGCCCCTCTAAGAGGGTCACCATTCTTCTGCAGAAAGTTTGACCTTGACCTTTGACCTCAAGGTTATCTCTTAGTAAAATTTAAGAGAAGTCTAACTTGGGTAAATGTTGACAAAGTTGGATGAACTTCAATCATACCCATTTGAAGATGTGGCAGGGAAACCATTTACTTTGCAAGGCATTGTGACCTTGACCTATGACCTGAAGGTCATCACAATCAGATGAAAAAAATTCCCCAAATCTATAGAGTATCTCTATTCAAAGTTTCAGATGAATCTGGACTACGGTTTTGAAGAATTCAAAATGTGAACTACGAATATTGCAGACCCCATTGACTTATATAATCATATGGTAATTAATGGGAATGCATAAATCCACAAAAACAAAAACAAAAACAAAAAAAAACACAAAAAAAATCCAAAAATCATTGGAGCATACCCATTTGAACATAGTTGGTGGATACCTACCCAACGTACATCCCCTGCAAGTTTGAAATGAATCTGGCCAAATGTTTTGGAGAAGTAGAAAATGTAAATTAGAATTATTGCAATCCTCATTGACTTACATAGTAATCAACAGGAATGTATCTAGTCTGACCTTTCAAGGTCACTCAGATTTGAAATAAACTATACAGATTGAAAGTCCATAGGTACTTTCCTTTTAATATTTAGTACCCTTGGGCCTATGATGCACCATTAAGAATGTATAAGGCAATTTGTTAAAATTGCTGAGTCAGCAGAAAAATTCAACAAGGATTTAACCTTAACCTTTGACCTCATGATTATATATTGTTATATGAGAAAAAATTCCCAGACCCATAGATTATCTGAGCCAAATTAGCAGGCAATAGGTCAAGAGGGGTCAGAAATATAACTTCATGTATTTAGCTAATTCATTAATTGCCACTTTCATATTTATTCATTATTATGTTGGTTGTCTTTGCTGAATATTTAGCTTAGACAAGGAGCCGCCACTCAGAGAGACATGTACGGGTAAAAGGCTCCGAAACATGTTGAGTAGTTACCCACTGAAGACCCTTTAATTTATTTGGGCTAATACAGCTTATGTCAAAATTTTACAGAGGAACGTGTGCAATATGGAGAATAATACTTCTATGTATATAAGTTAGACAGGGACAGGTTAGCTTATGGAGAGTAAAGAGTTCGGACTGCAGAATAGGGTAATGACTACTAGGAAGTGGTTTTGGACAAAAAGACACAAATACAATAAGGAAAATAAGTACCTGTACGGGTGCTGGTGGATGACTAGACTAAACACTACAGCCCACATGCATAAAGGTGGTTTAGCTTATTTCAGGGAACAACCACGGTATAAAGTCTAATCCGTATGCATAAAGGTGTTGCAAAGTTACCCCTGGTGTAAAGAAGTAAAACCTGGTTTAAGAATCTGTATGCAAGAAGGACGTACATGTTTAGCTTAATCCATGGTGTAAATGGCCTTACATTACCCTAGATTTCTAAATCTGCTAGGGGGATAGTTTAAGGAGGTGTAAGCCCCATTGGAAGTCAATTTCCTTGTATATGAGGGACCTGTTATGATACGTAGAGTAAATAATCATACCACTGTACATTTAGTGAATGTTCATACATGGTAAAATGTCAAATAGTGATAACACCAGTATGAAAGATCAGCTCCATTTCACATACCTTGTGCTGTTACCATTAATAAACAAAATTGCACTGTGTGTACATTAGTCAAACATACCAAATATTCATACTATCTGAATATTAAATGTGTTTGCTCTACTGCAAATCTACACATGGAAATACTGTGATTACAGAAATCCACACTGTATCCATTACTAGTATGAACAACAATGACAGTTTGCTTTGAGGTCTTGGACCAGTAACCCCTCAAGGTCGGGTCAACTGATCCACAACTTTTGATTGAGTGCTGAATACTGTTGCTGTGTCTATTGGATGTTAATATCACAGGAGCAGAGCATCCCAAATTAAGTCCCATCATAATTTTGCATAGCAAAATACTTAGCAACCTCGAGTTTTAGAAAGGCACTGCCACTCTAGTAATATTTTAAATCAATTTGATTACTTTGTGCATTTTTGGAGACATATTTGGCGCGGAATGGTGAATCATGGAGGTAAGCTACATAAATGCACCTGTAAAAAAAATCTAATCACATGACCCCCATTTTCTTGGTTTTACCTTGCTGCTACCAGTGTAAACTTAAAGTGGAATGCAAAGGAAGTTGTGGTTTTACATTTCAAATAGGAGAAATAAGCCTTTCGAGTACATTGGCTGAATAATATATACATGTATAGGCTTCAGAAAATTGTAATTTAAGATTTTGATTTTTTACACAGAAAGCTGTACTGTTGGATTTGTGGCATTTTCAACATGATGTTTCACCATGGAATTTATATCATGTGTGGAATTTCCCTTTTGACATTACTCCTTGGGGAATATGTAAATGGTAAGTATTTTTCTCCTGCAATTTTCAAAGAACAGGAAACTAAGCAACAATGTTCTAATGGATGGTCAAACTTAAACTCCTACCCCTTAGGCCACACAAAATTTAGCTAAAAAGAAGCCTGCATGTAAGAATATAACTTCTCTTGGAAGTAATGATATTATTCCCATGTACATGTATTCTTTACATGAAATAAGGCCTTGGAGTCAGATGACAGGCCAAGAGAAGCTCTATTATAAACACCCACAATTACTCTGTGGATTAGTTTTTGTACATGTAAACTGGGTTTTTTTTGTGAGAAGCTACAGAAGTTACCACTAAACCCTTAAAACCTCAATGGATTTCAGCAGTGGCCAGCAACCAACTGTGACTGGCTGCCACCCGGTGCTGTTGAAACCTACATGTATGCTAGCCTAATATCAGTCTTAGGAAACCTCTAAGCTAGCCTGGAAACAACCTGGCTGCCTCAAAGTGACACCCAAGCCATTTATAATTTTGGCTCTATTTTGAACAATTCCTGACATAAATTTGCATATAAAACTTTATCCTGCTCTTCACTTGACCCCAGATTTTGATAAAAGTGGAATATGGAGAGCTCACGATTCCATTCCTCTAAAATTCACTTTTCACTTCAGTTTTCTTTCAATCAGGCTTAAACAAATACATGTCCATTATCTAAGATAAACACACAAAAGAACTAGAACACACTGATTTTCCAACAGAAAATCAAAAGTCTCCCGGTGAAACACTTACGTCTCTGAATAAGCTACAGGTGATAACAAATTACAAATGACCAAGTTTGCTTGAAAATTACAATCCTATTTTAGCTCTCACCTAGATACATTACTCTAGCAATTTTCATCAAGTTCTTCAAGACTTATTGCAGAGAAACCAATTTCACATAAATGACCCTGTGACCTTGAAAATTAGGTCAAGGTCACCCAAATACAATCCCAACCTTGGTCTTACCTTGATACATAATCCTACCAAGTTTCATCAAATTCCATCACGTTCTTCATGACTTATCGAACGGAAACCAATTTCACATAAGTGACCCTGTGACCTTGAGAATTCGCTCAAGGTCATCCAAATACAATCCCAACCTAGGTCTTGCCTAGATACATAAGCCTACTAAGTTTCATCAAATTCCATCACGTTCTTCATGACTTATCGCACAGAAACCAATTTCCCATACGTGACCCTGTGACCTTGAAAATTAGGTCGAGGTCACCCAAATACAATCACAACCTTGGTCTTGCCTAGATACATAATCCTACCAAGTTTCATCAAACTCCATCAAGTTCTTCATGACTTATCGCACTGAAACCAATTTCACATAAGTGACCCTGTGACCTTGAGAATTCGCTCAAGGTCATCCAAATACAATCCCAACCTAGGTCTTGCTTACATACATAAGCCTACTAAGTTTCATCAAATTCCATCACGTTCTTCATGACTTATCGCACAGAAACCAATTTCCCATACATGACCCTGTGACCTTGAGAATTTGCTCAAGGTCATCCAAATACAATCCCAACCTAGGTCTTGCCCAGATACATAATCCTGCCAAGTTTCATCAAATTCCATAAAGTTCTTCAAGACTTATCGCACAGAAACCAATTACACATAAGTGAAACTGTGACCTTGAGAATTTGCTCAAGGTCATCCAAATACAATCCCAACCTAGGTCTTGCTTAGATACATAATCCTGCCAAGTTTCATCAAATTCCATCACGTTCTTCATGACTTATCGAACGGAAACCAATTTCACATAAGTGACCCTGTGACCTTGAAAATTAGGTGAAGGTCACCCAAATACAATCCCAATCTAGGTCTTGCCTAGATACATAAGCCTACCAAGTTTCATCAAATGCCGTAAAGTTCTTAAAGACTTATCGCACGGAAACCAATTTCACATAAGTGAAACTGTGACCTTGAGAATTCGCCCAAGGTCATCCAAATACAATCCCAACCTAGGTCTTGCCTAGATACATAATCCTGCCAAGTTTCATCAAATTCCATCACGTTCTTCAAGACTTATCGCACAGAAACCAATTTCACATAAGTGACCCTGTGACCTTGAGAATTCGGCCAAGGTCACCCAAATACAATCCCAACCTAGGTCTTGCCTAGATACATATTCCTGCCAAGTTTCATCAAATTCCATAAAGTTCTTCAAGACTTATCGAACGGAAACCAATTTCACATAAGTGACCCTGTGACCTTGAAAATTAGGTGAAGGTCACCCAAATACAATCCCAACCTAGGTCTTGCCTAGATACATAATCCTGCCAAGTTTCATCAAATTCCATCACGTTCTTCAAGACTTATCGCACAGAAACCAATTTCACATAAGTGATCCTGTGACCTTGAGAATTCAGCCAAGGTCACCCAAATACAATCCGAACCTAGGTCTTGCCTAGATACATATTCCTGCCAAGTTTCATCAAATTCCATAAAGTTCTTCAAGACTTATCGAACGGAAACCAATTTCACATAAGTGACCCTGTGACCTTGAAAATTAGGTCAAGGTCACCCAAATACAATCCCAACCTAGGTCTTGCCTAGATACATAATCCTACCAAGTTTCATCAAATTCCATCACGTTCTTCATGACTTATCGAACGGAAACCAATTTCACATAAGTGACCCTGTGACCTTGAAAATTAGGTCAAGGTCACCCAAATACAATCCTAACCTAGGTCTTGCCTAGATACATAATCCTACCAAGTTTCATCAAATTCTGTCAAGTCCTTCAAGACTTATCGCACGGAAACCAAGTGTTGAAGAACCTGAACAACAACAACAACAACAACAACAACAACAACAAGAAGCGGAAGAAACGGGCACTAAACCAATATGTCCCCCGGCTTCCACCGGGAGACATAACTAACCTGTCACATTATTAGTCACATCAGTAACAATGTGGATAAATCTATTATACTAGGAGAAAGCAGGAGCGGGGGGAGGGGGTTGGACTAGGCCAGAAAGAAGCCAGGAATTCAACTATCACAAGTTACTTTATTTAACTAATATTATACAATTTAGAACAATGAACAGTACAATGTAACAACAGATACAGTTTACAGAGTATGTTTCTTATTCATGTAATATGATGTAAAGGTGTTGACCGTTAGTAATGAACATATGCTTACTGCGCTTTTGGCCTAGTCTGAAAGTGCATGGCTCTTGTCCTTATCTAGGTTAACTTTACTCTTGCTTTTTAAAATTAGTTACAAGAATTCAGACCCATTTGACCTTAAAAACAAATGCATTACTTATTAACTATTCGCATGGGACTGTTCTTATCACCATTATGAAGTTTTCAAAAGAATCTTTACATAATGTTGGGGACATTTCCAGACTAGCCTGACAGTCACCCTTATCATTAAATTACTACCTTCTTAATTTTCATGATTAATTGTAAATCAGTGCAGTTAGGAATAAAATATATTTGAGATATCACTGACAAACTCAACATACAGTGGTTTACCTTTATAAATATTCTTATGAAAGCAAGACTGGGGGGGGGGGGCATTTTCAGCCTGGCCTACAATTGACCTTTGGTTAACTACAGTCATTCATATATTGTTGATTTCTAGTTTCAACCTTGCAAAATGTATTTCCATCATTGTGGATGTATTTGCCACATTACAAAAATGTTACAAGGGAATCTCAACATGAGTTCGGTGTTATGTCTGGGCTAGCAAAACACTTTACATGTACCGAAGAAACAGGTAAAAAGGATTCATATCATATTTTTACCTCATTTTCCATTATTGTGGATGTATTTGCTACATTATAAAAATATTACAAGCGAATCTTGACATGAGTTAGGTGTCATGTCTGGGCTAGCTCAGAAGTGACACGGACATTTAATTAATTAACTTGTCATTTTCAAGATAAATTGCAATTCACATCAATTAAGTATGAAAGATACAATTTAATGCATGAAACTTCATTTCCTTACCCTTAATGCATGGGTACCCAGAAAAGTTTGTGTGCAATTTCAAACATATTAGCCAAGAGGCTTTACAGAAGAAAATTTTGAAGGTTTTCTCCCAAAAAAAAAAATTTTTTTAAACCATAAAAATCCAATCCTACTGGTGCATAACCATTTGAACAAACTTAATCTATGAGTGAGACAACAGTTCCTTTGCAACTTCCAAAACCTCGAGCTCCCTACAGAAGATCCAAGTGGGAAGACTGGGGGGATGGATTCCAAGCACTCTCAGGAGCTATGTAGGTAACAGACAAAGGCACCATGATCATGTGCTTCCCATTGTTACCCTTTGTAGTTATTGAGAGGATATCAAAACATTACAACTGTTGGCGCAATGTTCCCAAACTGCAATGTGGAAAACTCTTGACTAAGTACCCACAAGCTTGAAGAATTAAATTGACTACGCATGTATAAAAACAGACACCATCTGTTCCCTACAAAATGTGTTGGATAACTGAACATGTCAGATAAATACATGTACATATACCAGTCAAATATACTGCTAACTAACGCTCACCTACCCCACCTACACTGTACCCCAGTTGGGATCTGGTTATTGAAATGACACTCTTTAGACTTTGGTACTTCCAGTGGGAGTATATCTCAATTTTAACCAAATTATACATATATCTATAGTCTTGATGTGTGTACCTTGAACTTTCTATACTCTTCCAGCCTGGCAGGGAACAAAGGAGTATGACTGCAGTGTTCAGCATCGTAGACAGCCTCATCTGCCATGGATTATGAAGCCTTCAGATTGGCACACCAACTTTACAACAAACTTTGATGCTAGGGAATGGTTAACAAACTGTATCATAATTAGGATAGGTAGGTATGATCCAGATGAAACATACACAAACTGGAAAATCAAAGTCTGCATTGACAAAGCATATATTCCAATGGTCCTACAGAGATCTCACATAGTGACTACAGTTTTGGGTCACAATGTTTATAAACAGTGCAACTGGATGGACAGTTCTCAGAAACTAATCTGCAGACAAAATTCTGCTGGGGAAAATATGTTTCGGCTGACATATGCACAGTGCTGGCTATACAACATGAATTCATCAGAGCCTGGTAAGTAAGAGAAGATTGACACTCAGTTAAAAGTATATAATTAATATGCTGAGATTTTGTTCAAATTTTCTTGATTGAGTTTTAACATGTTTTTAAACCAATCACATTTGTTTACATTTATATTCATCTATATCAATGCCAAAAGTGGTCTCCCTTACCCTTTGATTTGAACAGGGAAATATTAGATAAGATAGATGTAAGGCCCTATAATATAGCCTACCCTGTATGTAAAGTGTTTTTTTTTTTTTTTTTTTTAGTCCTTATGACATAACAGCTAAAACATAATGAAACAGGAAGGAGGACACAAATACACCCCTTACTGTCCCTCTGCATTTTTAACAAAGGGTGCTCCACCCAGGATCCCCCTACAGTTTTCTGAATTCCTCTCTATCATATAGCATAAATGACCGAATTTTGCATGGAGAAGGGATCCCCGGATACCACTGGGACTTCCCACTGACTATCAACAATGCACCACCGGTAGCGAGCATGACCCTATGTCGCGTGTAACGTACGCACAGCTGACCATCACGTCATTAGACGGGTGGGTGGACTCCCCAGACAAACAAATCCAACTGGCCTGCATGTGACGTCACCGTTGTTGACACTACAGTATATAAGCAGAAGGTTTAACCGTTATGTCCAGTCCCTGATGAGCCGCTCATACGGCAAAACCGGTCGGACGAATTTCCTCTTCACCTGCATTTTGGCTGCTGGGCCTTTGCCTCGTTTAATCATTCTGTATGTTAAGTGGCCATAAACCTTCTGCCTAAAGATATAGTGACCTGGTCTTTGGCAACAGGTGGACCACTGTAAAATTGAAATAATTGAAATATCTTGCAACTGAAAGTGATATTTATAATTTTACAGACAAAACATCTAGTTTGCCAAGTTCATCCAGTGTAGAACCAACATCCATGTCACCTACAGGTAACTATAAATTGTTTTGTGTTTTTTCCAAACAATTTCAACTGCATTGACAGACCAAATTTTGATGGAGATTTGCTATGAATCAACAAAGACTCTGCTAGTGCAAAATGCCGAAAAATGTGGTATCCTTGGTCAACTGCCATGGTCCTGTTTAATTAGATACCAAGCCAAAACAAAAGCTAGATCATGCTGACATACTTAGAAATACACATTTACTCTAAAAAAATAACCAACATAATCTGTGCTAAGCCTGAACTTTAAATTCAAACACAGCTTGAACTGAGCTAAGATAAACTGCGCAGGAAAGCAACTCAGATTTTTCTTTAAAAAGAAACATTTGCACAAGGTATAAGAGTATCAATTATACAAGTAGTTTTGGAGCAGAAGTAAACAATGTGAATTAGCATTAGACTATTGATTTTCAAAGTAATTAACGGAAAAGATTCATTCACTAGTAAGTACCTGAATTGAAAAAAATCAGCTGACAGATAACCAAGCCTCCTAAAGCTCAACTGACTTGTCAGTCAGCTGAGCTAAAAATGCAAATAGGAACTGAAAGAAATTATGGCAGTGCCACCAGAGGAACAGAACTGATAAAGAACAACCCAAGAAGCATTCTCACCAAGTTTCATGAGAATCCAGCCCACCGTTTCCCAGACAAAGGCAAAACTGATCTGACAAAACCAAAACTTTCCAGGACACATGCCCACGCAAAATAAATATTCTTGTTTATTTTTCTTTTAACAAAAAAAAAAAAAAAAAGTTGCCACTTGGTGAACACCTCTGTCTATTATCTCTGACTAGCCATGCAGCAACATACTTTTTATTGATCATTACATAATTTCAAACAAATTTGAAAAGTCAAGAAATGATAGCAGCAAATGTACATTGGTAAATTTAATAGGGACCAAGTCAAGGTACCTTCCTGCCAAGTTTAAAGACAATTGAGCCAGCAGGTTTGGAGAAAAAGTGAAAACTTTAAAAATGTATAGAAAATCAATAGAAGAATTTGTTGATGAAATAAAAGTCATAAGCCATGTGTTGACTGGGAATAAAACCACCCAACAATGCATTTGAGCCCTGCTCACACTGTTATTATGGCAACCAGCTATGTAAACACTGTTATTATGGCAACCAGCTATGTAAACACACAACCATGTAGACACCATAATAATGGTGTCCAAGTGGCTGCCATACATTATCAATTGATATTTAATCTGTTTCATTCACTATTTTTGTAACTTGTTTACTGGCCTATTAACATTCTGTGTACTTCATGGAAACATACATGTAATTCTGTGGCATCATGTTACCAAAGAAACATAAACTAACAAAGAAAATTAAACATAAAGATTCAATGTGATCTTCAAGAAATTGTAGGCCAGCAACTGACATACTTCACCTGGCTCTTGTAGAACTCAGTTCAGTACATTTTAAAATGTCAAACAGAATCATCTTGGTAAGAAAATTGACTAAACCACTGACAAAGTTGGTCCATACAGTTTGTTTTGTTTTTGCAAGGATTCTGCTGTCAACAGGGAGTCAGACAAGCTAAAAATAGTATATACTCAAACTTCATTGGGGGGGGGGGGTATGAATAGAAGTGAAGATTCTAGCCACATGAACAAGCAATAGGAAATGCTTGGCTGAGTGACAAATAGCTCAAGTCAATATAAACACAGAGATACAAGTCATCTGTGCTCTTTCTGTGTATGATATGTCAAGAATTATTCACAACTGAAGACTTTGACATTTATATGTATGATAGGGCCTCCAGTCACAACTGCAGTAACCATTGGGGCTGTTTTGTTGGCCATTTACATGTATGCACCTTTTTCCTGGAATTTCTGCTGATGCTTTTGAGGCCAAAAACAGGTGAGTTTTATAGATTCTTTCAGTTACCTTTGCCATTGACTCTTGTTTGTGGAAGTTTTCAATCTCATCCTGTCTTTTGGCTACTCCTTTTTTCAACTTTTATTGTATGTAGCTGATCAAGGACTTTTTTGTTTTGTTTTTTATTTTGTTTTATTGTTTTTTTTTTTTTTGTTTTGTTTTGTTTTGTTTGTTTTTTTTTTTTTTTGGGGGGGGGAGTAAAATTTTAATTATTCACACTGTATCGCTGCAAAGTGATAAAGCAGGAGGGAGAGGGGTAGGGAGCCCCCAAGCACTCTCAGGTGTATTCTGATGGTCTCATTTTTTCACTACTAGAACACTTTCTTATTCTTCAGGAATGGGGGGAGGGGGAGTTCATCTGACACTGCCACCCCTTCACCACAGTTTTCTATAAACTTGTGATTCTAGAAATGGATCACAAAGCTTCAAAGCAATATTTCACATTATTTGCACAGAGATATATATGTGTCATGTCTCAAGACATTTAGGCTGTTGTTTCTCCTTCCCTTCCTTATCTCTCTGATGTACATGTACATGTACTATGTGCCCCATGCAGTCAATTTACACAGGTTACCATTATGTACCTTTACACCTCATCACAAAATACATGTATGTGCTGTCATATCTGCACATGAAACATACTTGATACAGATTCAATAGTATAAGACTCAGAGGCAACAAATCATGTGGTTCCTTTGCCTATGATTCAGATGTATCCATCTGGCCATTTAGGCAGCAAACTTAGTCATATTTTGACAAGTGAAAGTGCATATTTCAATATAGCAAATCCTTTTTGATAATAGGGACCTACAATCAACTATACCCAAGACACACAAGGAAAATAAGATTTGTCGAGTCAAAAGTAGGTCAAAGTCATCCACTTTCAAGAGATTTCTGACGTTTTGTAAGATGCAAAGCTAGTATAAATTTGGTGAACTTGGTTTGACTCTTGGCCATGAATAGCATTGTACATTCGAGGATGCAATGCATCTGACCTCCAAAGTAGGTCAAAAATACATCAAGGCCACCTACTTTCAATAGACTTCTAAAGCTTTCCTAAGAAGCAAAGGTGGTGTAAGTTTGGTAAACTTGGCTTGAATTCGTCAAAAGTTGCAGTGGTAACGCCACGTTTTGCATTTCACCCATGAAAATACATTTAGGTCGTTGAAATCAGTTGAGGTCACCCAATTTCAACAGGCTTCTGAAGCTTCTAAGTGTGCCAGTGATGACCCTCATCTCTAGGGATGATTACAATGAATCATCCACCCAAGCATGAAAGCCTTTCCTAGTCTAGTTAGTGAAATAATGCCACTCAGAAGTTTTTCTCCAATGCTCAATCAAGCATAAAGTAATCAGTGAAGTGTGACAGTGATGACCCTCATCTCTAGGGATGATTACAATAAGTCATCCATCCAAATATGAAAGGCCTATGTAGTCTAGTTACTGAAATAATGCCACTCCGAAGTTTTTCTCCAATGCTCAATCATGCATGAAGTAATCAATGAAGTGTGACAGTGATGACCCTCATCTCTAGGGATGATTACACTAAATCATGTACCCAAATATGAAAGGCCCATGTAGTCTACTTACTGAAATAATGCCACTCCGAAGTTTTTCTCCAATGCTCAATCAAGCATGAAGTAATCAATGAAGTGTGACAGTGATGACCCTCGTCTCTAGGGATGATTACAATAAATCTTCCACTCAAATATGAAAGGCCTATGTAGTGTAGTTACTGAAATAATGCCACTCCGAAGTTTTTCTCCAATGCTCAATCAAGCATGAAGTAATCAATGAAGTGTGACAGTTATGACCCTCGTCTCTGGGGATGATTACAATAAATCATCCACCCAAATATGAAAGGCCTATGTAGTCTAGTTACTGAAATAATGCCACTCCGAAGTTTTTCTCCAATGCTCAATCGTGCATGAAGTAATCAATGAAGTGTGACAGTGATGACCCTCGTCTCTAAGGATGATTACATTAAATCATGTACCCAAATATGAAAGGCCTATGTAGTCTAGTTACTGAAATAATGCCACTCCGAAGTTTTTCTCCAATGCTCAATGAAGCAAGAAGTAATCAATGAAGTGTAACATTGACGGCACACATCTCTAGTGATGATTACAATCAATCATCCACCCAAGTATGATAGCCCTATCTGATCTAGTTAGTGAAATAATGCCACTCCGAAGTTTTTGGTTGACGGACGGACGGACGTCCGGAAAGTGACAGCTTAGTCTCGCTAACAGCTAACGCTGGCGAGACAATAAAACAAAAACAAAACAAAAGACCAAAAAAAACAAAACAAAACAAAACAAAAAAAAAGAAAGAAAAGCAAACCCCCCCCCCCCCCAAAAAAACATCATACAAAAATTTGAAAAATCACTGGATCATGACACCATGAACCAATTGTAGGTAGAGACCCACCCAAGGTACATTCCCTCAAAGTTTCAAGTCAATCTGGTTGATACATTTGGAGAGCTGGTTGTGCTGATTGCCATGTATGACAAACTGGTCAGAACTGACCTTAATGACCATCAATAAATGTTACTTATTAGGCTTGGGGCTGGGTTGAAATTGTCTGTACTTCACACTGGACATAGAATGGGCTGTAGCCAGCTGAATTAAGACTTATATACAATAAGTATGGTCGATTCACCCTTTTGTAACTACAGTCCTGTGGTCAAAGATGTTTGGCACTACTTTTTAACGTCTGTGACACATGATATTTAAAAATACTTTACACTCTTCCATTATACATGTACCTGTTGTTCCAATTACTTTACAAACCACTTTAGATTGTTACTCCACTGTGAACAAAGACATTTTTCTTTCTGTCCAGCTGTATATCCTTAACAATAAATACATGTATTTCATCATTGATGCTGTTACATCAATTCTACCTGGACGTGTTGCAATAGCATCTGCTACATATTTACAGTGTAATTTACTTGATTATTATTTGTAGGTTTTTGTTTATTTATAACCCACTATCTGTCTCATCTGTATGTCTGGGTGCTAACTCAGACATTTTGTTTTTCCAAGACTTCTCTCTCTCTCTCTCTCTCTCTCTCTCTCTCTCTCTCTCTCTCTCTCTCTCTCTCTCTCTCTCTCTCTCTCTCTCTCTCTCTCTCTCTCTCTCTCTCTCTCTCTCTCTCTCTCTCTCTCTCTCTCTCTCTCTCTCTCTCTCTCTCTCTCTCTCTCTCTCTCTCTCTCTCTCTCTTTCTTTATGACCAGATTTGTCCAGGGTTTTTCTCGGATCCTACTATTCTGAAAACCACCAAACTTGCTATGGTGACTGACCTACCAGTGAAATTAGGCACCTGACTTGGAATATTCATGATGTTGGAAATTATGCAAATTAGGGGCATTTAAAATTTTAAAAGCTCCATATCTTTGAAACTATTGCAGATCAACACAAAGTTTTAACTTACACATATACTGTAGGCTTGAGACAACTGGCAAATCCAATAGCACACAAACAAAACTTGGGGAATTTTAATGCATGCTTAATTCACCAAATTTCTCCCCAATCCACATGCAGGCTTTCAACTGCCCGCTGTACATAACCTATTGCTTGACCTCCATGGTGCCAAGCAATCATTTTGCATTTATAATGAATTAGCTTGAACCTGTCTCACAGCTTTCTGTCCATGCATGCTGATTGTACGCTTTGGAAGGTTTGGGTCTTGTTGCAAAATGTGGTGAGGGGTGGGGCTGGGGGGGGGGGGGACTCCCAACAACTCTGTAATGAGGCTCTCAATATAATACAGAGTATTTCTTTCTGTTCATGCAGGAACAGATTGTCTCCATGTTGCCATATGTACCAGGCAGGCTTTTGCTTCCACTGGTGTCCTAGCTGGCCTGTTTTTGCCTGAGCTCAGTTCCAAGGGGACTCACAGCTCTGGACTTCTAGGCAGAACAAGCCTGAGTGTATCCTCTTTTAAAAATAGACAACATACAGAGCTGAATCAGTCAGACCAGGGAAGTGCAAATATTTGTGTCATCTCAGTGGACACTTTCCTGTCTTTGTTTACTTGTAACCAGTGAGACAAAGCCTGTTCTTCATAGCCAATACTGAGACAGTATAGTTTTGCCTTGGTTCACAGGTACATGTTTATGCACTAGTTTCTTGACAGCTTCTATTATAATTTGTTTACGTAATAAAGGAAAAAAGACAGTTTTGTATTGCATGTATACACATCCCTCTAAATTATAATGTGTGTACACTGTACATGCACATATACTCATCAATACTGCCCAGAAGGGCTGACCGTCTCAGGAGTGGGCACTTTTCTCTGGTCGCGAGGGTGCTCACTGTAGAGAGGTTTCACTGTACAGTGGTACTTGCAACTTAAGATCACCCGTAATCAATGAATGCCAGACAATAGTGGTCACATAGGACAGGTGCTCTTTCATCTCAGATAAATTAACAAAGAAATAAAAGGCCAATTTCTTTCTTTTCTCTCTCTCTCTCTCTCTCTCTCTCTCTCTCTTCTCTCTCTCTCTCTCTTTCTTTCTTTCTTTCTTTCTTTCTTTCTTTCTTTCTTTCTTTCTATCTTTCTGAACAAGTAGGTCCAGACTTATTTTGTCAGACATTTTTCCAAAAACCACCAAACTTGCCATAGTGACTGACATAACCAGTGAAATTGTGCATCTCATTTGGAACAGTCATGATGTTTAAAATTATGCAAATTTTTAGAGGCTACAAAAATGTTAAAAGTGCCATATCTTCCAAACGTTTGCAGATGGACTCAAAATTTCAATGTGCATATATTCCTTTGTGACACTTGCCCCTATAATGGACAGTATAGTTGTAGAATTTCAAATTATGCTAATAAGGGGCATTGAAAAATCTAAAAGTTGAATATCTCCAAAACTATTGTACATAGAGGTGCCATTCCAACTTCAATTTGTAGGTTTGTGGCAAAGCCGATTCCAATCAACCATGAACCAAAGCTGTAGGGTTTTAATTTATGCATATTAGGTGAATATGCAAAATGTAAATCTTTAATAGCTTCAAAACTATTATAGAGGTGCCATTCCTACTTCAATTTATGGGTTTGTGGCATAGCCCCATCCAATGAACAATAAACCAAAGTTCTTCTAGGCTTATAATTCATGCAAATAAGGCAAATACACAAAATTAATATGTTGAGTAGCTTCAAAACTATTATAGATAGTAGTTTCATTCAAACATAACTTTACAAGTTTGGGACATGGCCACATCCCTTGAACCAAGAACCAAAGCTGAGCATTTTAATTTATAAAAATTAGGCTAATACACTTAATTTATAAAAATTAGGCTAATACACAAAATTTAGATTATGTTGAACAATGGCAAAGTGTTTCATTTCAAATTGTTCTCATTTTGAAGGCACCCACAGATTTGCTGTGAAGCAAATCTTCTTTCTAGTTGTCTTTTTGTCTTTCCTTCTCCTTGTGTAAAAGCAATTAGGGAGTATTCCCTCACTCTTTTTGTGTTTCAGCAATGTCATGCTCCCTTTTTCAGTACATTTAACATCAGATGCTTACCAAATCTTCCGTTTTCATCATAAATTATTTCTATATGAATCTACTGTTAATTTGAAGTTCTTTTGGAACAGAACTGTTTTCAATGTCTGGAAATGCCAGACTTTGAAATCTTGCAATGTACTTTCAATTCTTTGAAAAACATTTTCTTGGTGACAAGTGGATTCAAATCTGCTAAGATGCATTTGCTTGCCCTTTCCTCGGACCACTGCTGTAATTAGTTGATGATCAGTGCAGGCAAGATTGTGCATCTTGATTTCCCTCCTCAAACCACTACTGTACTCAGTGTTTGACGATCAGTGCATGCCAATTTATGAGTTGATGTAATCACTGCAGTGTACAAGTTGGAAGCTTTATGCATGGGTGCATTGGTACAGTCAGAAATACATGTAGTTCCATCTGGCATCTTTGCTAGTTACCAGCAAAACAAAGATATGGAAGATCCAAGTATCAAAATGCTTCTAATGTTAAGTTAGAGAAAGGACTTGTATCACTAGATTCTTTTTTTTTTCCCAAGAATCGACTGATGCTCACTCGTCCTGTCTCCATAACATGTTGCCCTGTGCACTTGTCTCCTCTGTGAAGATCTGTATAGGGCATTTCCCCTTTTCCTAATTGCTAATAAAAGTTTAAAACAAATCATGACATCAATATGTTTTATTACCACAGAACAGCTGGGTCTTGAACCAGCAACCCATACATAAATACACAATGTATAATACAATGTATATTTCAACATTATAAATTTTGATTACAGCAAAGATGACACAAGGTACTGAACTGAGACCTCACTCGCCCAGAAGAACCACACAAAATTTCTGCCAAGTCAAACAAGGTGAAGATGCCAGCCATATGTGAAATGATATCAAGGACATAATGATGAAAGCAAATTCTATAGCACCATACATTAATACATGTATCATCAAGTAAATTTCAACTTTACCGGACTGTAAATGTGTTTGCAATGTGTTCCAAGTTATGGTTGCAGATGATTTAATTTATTGTAAAATTTCATCATTAAAGCATGAAATCTTCCACAGTGTTTCCAAACAAGAGGACTGTGATAGTACTGTGCTCAGTTACCTTACATGTACAAACTGATAATTGCTAGCATAAATGATAATTCTAGCATAAATGATAGTTCTGTGTAGACGTTTGTGGACAAGCTAAATGACTTTGACTTTGATCTTGACCATTTTGGGCTGAAATATAATTGCCATCAAAGACAATCTGAATTTTATATTGCTCTCTTAGCAGGATAGAATGTGGGAAGGTAGACTATTAAATTGATTTAATTTTGTCAAAGATGCTGTGTGACCAAAGGAAGAAGGTTGTGGTCACTTGTAAATAACAACACAGCATTTGCTAATCTGACATTGAAATCCTAGCTCATACTGTTCCTAATCTTCTTAAAAACAAAATTCAATACAGTGGCTCAATGATATTGAGAATTAGCAGTCACTCAAATGTATCAACAAAGTCTCAGCTCAAACTACATGTATTCTTGGCATAGTACCTGAACACATAATTAACTGAAGTAACCCCATGACTTGGCATTAAGTCAAGTTTTTCCATGTTAAATTTCAACTTGACCTTTACAGAGGATCATCATGATGGAAACAAGCAGACCTTCTATTATCATCAAAATATCATAATTCACTAAACTCATGATCTATATAATTATGCATCCAGTTTCAATTTGTAAAATCATAGCTCTAACTGAAATCAACTTTCTCATGAAAGTAGACAATATCCTATACATGTATGTTGGCTAATTATAAATATCCAGTACAGAAGCAGGAATACAGTGGTCCCCCTCTAATAAGAATATGGCACCCAAGTGCACCAGAAAAATGGCCATATGAGAAGGCTGTCCTGTCATGAGGGGGAAAATGGAATGAAAATACCATACTTGATGCATGGAGAAGTGGCCTCTGTAGAGGGGGTAGCCTCTCATCAGAGGGGTCTCTCAAGAGGGGGACCACTGTATAAGTTTTTCTGATACTGTACTGATATCTCTTTTCATTTAACTGGGTATATCAATTTATTAAAGTACACATGACCCATTAGCACTTTCCTGCTCAAATCGGCTGGTGGTCAAATATCGTTTCCTTCTTCTTTTTTTTTTTAAACTTATTTCAGCGAAATGAAAAACAGTTTGAATGAAAATTGTAGATTAGACCTACCATAACATGCTTCAGATCAACAGCTTTCCTTGGTATAGGTCAGTGCAAACCCTTTGAAGAAAGCAGTTGAACCTTTTTTATTTGACCTCAAATCTTAATTGCAGGGGAAATGGTTAAATGCCTGGGATACTTAGGAAACTTAACTAATTATAATGTGAGTCTTGGCAACATCATATCTGTGCATTATAAAATTATGTATAGATGTATGTAAAATGCATAGTATGTTAACACATTATTTTTCTTATTGTTTTATCCAAGTATAGAGTTTAGTGTTAGTTGAAGCTACATGTTTGTTGTTATCATCTATGTTTGTTAAATGGTGCTTAAATGTTGCAGCAATTCAGTGTACATGTACTTTTTATCCTTAAAAATAATTTCCAAACATTTCATATATTCTTGAACTTTATTTGGTTGAATAAAATCACCATCTTGAGGACTTCAGTGTTACCTTGTCATATATATTTCACTTTAAAGAATGCTTCCTTGTTGCCTTGAGACAATACACAATAATGTAGGAAGGTTGAAGAGTAAAAAGTAAGACCAAAGCTAAACTGTAAACTGGTAGGTACAAATTGACTGGACAAGAATTTAGCCCATCTATTGAGAGAACTGCTTGATTCTGCATCAATCAGCTTTCACTTGATCTGGTGATAAAGAGATGGGATTGGTATATGGCAGAGTGCTGAACCTGGGCACTGGAATGTACCACAGGGACCAACTCTGCTGTTGCTAAAATTTTGTTAAATCTGAGCAGTTCTTTTTCTGCTTCTTAAAAAGGGCTCCAGCCTAGCTCTTCTTACTTTCACTTTTGACTGTTACCTTGCTGGGAGGTGGGTGGGGCCAAAGCATAGTGTTTTTCACTTGGCACCTATTTGGTTGCCTGAGAGTGTCTTCTGCTGGATTGAAATCACACGAGTGCCAATTAATCTCTAATGGACAAGGAGCAATATCCTTCCCTTAACAGCTCATGGGCTTTCCCTTTGGTACTCCTCATCTGCTTTCTCTGACACAAAGATAAAGAAAAGGACATGGTATCTGACCAACTCATCCCGCAGTTTCATAGACATGAAAAGTGGCCTGTCCTCACCCAATTTCTCTGATGAAGCAACTAAGATATTACAAGACCATGCAAAATTGTTCTGAGGTTGAGTAAGTGTGGTAGGGCTAAATCCATTGACTTCTGCAAAATTTTATTTCTTCTGGCAGATGATACATCATAAGTGCCAGCTATATGTGTAAAAATGCCATACAGGTGAAAATGTAAATGTTTTAATTCCTTTGTATGTACATAGTTCACTATCCATGCATGCAATGATTCTGCATGTACCTCACATAAAATACCAATAAAACTATGAATAACTCTAGATCTACATGTAGGCAGCAAACATGCAGCAATCTGTTATCATTCTATTGTGGCAAAGTACTGCATTATTGCTCAAAAAGATTTAATATATTCAAATATGCATTTTAATATCACAATTTATGTGACTTTTGGATGGGCGTTTTATACCTCTTATTTCCCTTCATGTCCTATAATCTAAGCAACTCCCTCTACATTAGACTGCCCCTAGTAAATTTGCTGATGCCCTGAGGCATATTCCATATTCTTCATGCTTTGATTTAAATGCTGATATGGGCCTCCAAAATGCAATTTGACTTACAGTTGGGACGGTAATAACATGTAGATAATGTAGGCCAGAACTTTTAAGGAAAACATAGACAGCTGAAAATGTTACTTTGATTACATATGCACACAGTGGGTGTCACTGTTTTTCAAATTTCCCTAAGTTACGTACCTTGCTTCCTTTTGTACCACTCATAATTCATACTGACAGCTTGACACATGTTTTTCAAGCTATATCATTGTGGTGCATAAGTTGACAACTCAAACAGAAATGTGAACACACAAAAAAAAAAAAAAAAAAGGGCCTAACTGCCACAAGACCATGTGCAAAGAGATTAGAGTCACCATCAACATACTGGGTACCCTATGCTTTGCACACGCTTATAGGTCTATTGATTTTGAAAATTTGGTCAAGATCATCAAAATGAAATCAGATCAAGTAGGGACATTAGTTAGAATTAAGGTGAATTACAGTTTGATGTGGCCTGTGGATCATGAAATATTTTACTTGCAAGGATTCTGCTTTGGGTGGACATGCAGACAAGCTGAAAACAGTATCCCCTCCTACCTCATTTGCAGGGAGCATAATGATACACAAAGCATAACATAAAATTATATTCACAAACCCTTCCAGACACAATCTATATCATGCAGAAAATTATGTATCCCCAGGCCCCATACTCAAATTGAAAATTCTACCTTTGCAAATGTCATTCTTGCTACTGAAGAAGTGGGAGTAAGCCATCTACATGTAGTTTTTTGGAGGGTGGAAGTGGGCTGGAAGATTGCTAAATGTAAGTACATGTACGTCTCGTTACCAGTACTGCAAAATGCCATCACACATGGCAGATGGCAGAACACTGTTAGACACTACACCACAGCACAAACCACATGATGCGGCAGGACATACAACACAACACCATGAGAAACAAAAAAGATGTAATTACAGTCACACAACTAGAAAAGAAGATTTGCTTCACTGCATATCTGTCTGAGTGCCTTCAAAATGAGACCAGTTTGAAATGCTACACTTTGCCATTGTTCAACATAATCTAAATTTTGTGTGTAAGCCTAATTTCCATCATGTAAAATGCTACAACTTTGGTTCTTGGTTCATTGGATGTGGCCATGTCACGAACTTATAAAATAAAGTTTGAATGTATCTATAATATCTATAATAGTCTTGAAGCTATTCAACTTTTTAATTTTGTGTATTTGCATAAATTGAAAGCCTACAACACTGGTTTATGGTTCATTGGATGTGGCCATGTAACAAACTTATAAAACAAGAAATGTTTGTAAAACATAGATGTCCCCTGCCCTCATTACCCTTGCCCTCGCTACCCTATTGATAGTGGTAGATGGGGAACTCCTGACCTTACAAAATTAGTGAAGGTTGATCATACATCAATTTCACATATCTTTAAACTTTAACGTAGCCCTTAAAAAACGACTTAAAACCTGGACACTATCAAAGTTATAGCTGAAAAATTAGTCATCATTTAGAAACCATATTCAGCAAAGTAGCTTTATGACCTTGGAAATTAGGGCAAGGTCACTCATTTTCACTTGACCTAGGCCCATCATTAACCATTTTCATACATGTCAATCTAATAAATACAACCATTGTTGCATCATCAGAAAACCATTTCCATTGTTAGGCTTGTCATGAGCTTAACATTTCACCTCATGACCTAATAATAATGAATTCAGGTCATATACTTATCATGATCAATCATTCTATCAAGTTTGGGATCAATAGGCACATTCAACCATTCTTGAGTTATTTAAAAAAATCATTTTTCATTGCAAAGTTCATCTTGACCTTTTCATTTTCACAAGTTGCAGACAAATAGATACAACTGTTGTTGCATTATTATCAGAAAACCATTTTCATCTTTTACCTCATAACCCCATAATAATTGAGGTCATCTACTTACCATGAGGAACTATTCTACCAAGTTTGTCTGTCACCCTGAAAAGTGGATCAAGGTCACCCATCTTCATACTTGACCTTGCCCTTATAGGGATTAGGGAACTATAAAGCTGTCAATATAAAAGTCCTAGCTTTAAAGTACAAGTTATCATGCAGAAACCATGAAACCATATTAAGTAAAGTGGCTGTTTCGAATCAGGTCAAGGTCATCCATCTTTGAACTTTATCTAGCCAAGAATATGGACTATTAATCTTGTGCAATATAAACATTCTACGTTAAAAACCTCTCGAGCTGCAGTGCGGAAACCAAAGTTAACTCAGGTACCAATGTGACCTTGGAAATAAAATCAATGTACCCAAACTTTACATTTCTTTTAGCGCTTAACAAGGACTATATACCAGTGCAGTATTCAAGTCCTTGCCCAAAAACTTCTTAAGTTATTGTGTCAAAACTACAGGAAGTGTACTGTCTGTCTGTTAGTGTCACCCTGAAAACTGTATCAAGTTCACCCATCTTCATTCTCAACCTAGTCTTCATAGGGAACCATAAAGCTGTGCAAGATGAAAGTCATAGCTCTAAAGTACAAGTTATCATGCGGAGATCATGAAACCATATTAAGTAAAGTGGCTCTGTGACGTTTGGAATTTGGTCAAGGTCACCCATCTTCGACTAGCCCCGAATATGGACTATAATCTTGTACAATAGAAAACTCCTAGCTTCAAAACCTCTTCAGTTATCATGAAGAAACCAAAGTTAAATCAGGTGAATATGTGACCTTGGAATTTAGATCAAGGGCACCAAACTTTAAATTTCTTTTAGCCCTTAACAAGGACCATATAGCAGTGCAGTATCCAAATCCTTGCTCAAAAACTTCTTAAGTTATTGTGAAAAAACCACAGGAAGTCTACTGTCTGTGTGTGACCCTCAAGACTGGGTCGAGGTCACCCATCTACAAACTCAAACTAACCCTTAAAGGCAACCATAAAGCTCTGCAATATAAAAGTGGTACCTCTAAAATGCAAGTTATCTTGCAGAAACAGTATTCAACCAAGTGGCTCTGTGACCTTTGAAATAAGGTCAAGGTCACCCATCTTCAAACTTGACCTAGCCCCGAATACGGACAATTATCCAGTGCAATATAAAAGTCCTAGTTTAAAAACCTCTTCAGTTACCATGTGGAAACCAAAATTAACTCAGGTACCAATGTGACCTTGGAAGTTAAATCAAGGTCACCAAACTTTAAACTTCTTCTAGCCCTTAGCAAAAACTATAGACCTGTAAAGTATCCAAGTCCTAACTTAAAAACTTCTTGAGTTATTGTGCAGAAACCACAGGAATTTTACAATCTCTCTGTGACCCTGAAAACTGGATCAAGGTCACCCATCTTCAAACTCAACCTAGCCCTTACAGAGAAGCATAAAGCTGTGCAATATAAAAGTCCTAGCTCCAATGTATAAGTTATCATGCGGAAAGCATGAAACCATATTCAGTAAAGTGGCTCTGTGACCTTCAAAATGAGGACAAGGTCAGCCATCTTCAAACTTCGCCTAGCCCCAAATATGGACTATAATCCTGTCCAATATAAAAATCCTAGCTTAAAAACCTCTTCAGGTATTGTGCGGAAAACCAAAGTTAACTCAGGTACCACTGTGACCTTGGAATTTATGTCAAGGTCACCCATCTTCAAACTTTGCCCAGCTTTCGACTAGAATGATACACCTGTACATTATCAAAGTCCTAGCTTAAAAACTTCTTGAGTTATTGTGCTGAAACCACTGTCCACCGACCGACAGACCGACCAACATGTGCAAAGCTATATGCCCCACCTTCTTTGAAGGGGGGTCATAATGAAGTTTGAATGAAGCTAATATCTATACTAGTCTTGATACTATTCAACATTTTAATTTTGTGTATTTGCTTAATTTACATAAATTGAAAGCCTACAACTTTGGTTTATGGTTCATTGGATGGGGCTTTGCCACAAACCCATAAACAGAAGTAGGAATGGCACTTCTATCTATAATAGTTTTGAAGCTATTCAAGATTTATATTTTGCATGTTTACCTAATTTGCATAAATTAATAGTTTACAACTTTGGTTCATTGTTCATTGGATGCGGCTTTGCCACAAACCTACAAGTTGAAGTTGAAATGGCATGTCTATGTATAATAGTTTTGGAGATATTCAACTTTGAAACTTTTCAAAGACCTTTATTAGCATAATTTGAAATTCTACTTAACTTATACTGTCCATTATATTGGCAGGTGTCACACACCTATATATGCACATTGAAATTTTGAGTATCTGCAATATTTTGGAAGATATGGAGCTTTTAAAATTTTAAGTGCCCCTAAATTTGCATACTTTTAAACATCATGACTATTCCAAACGAGATGCAAAATTTCACCAGTTAGGCCAGTCATCAAAGCAAGTTTGATGGTTTTCGGAAAAATAGTGCTTGAGAAAATCTCCAGACCAACTTGGTTGTGAAGAAAGAAAGAAAGAGAGAGAGAGAGAGAGAGAGAGAGAGAGAGAGAGAGAGAGAGAGAGAGAGAGAGAGAGAGAGAGAGAGAGAGAGAGAGAGAGAGAGAGAGAGAGAGAGAGAGAGAGAGGAGAGAGAGAGAGAGAGAGAGAGAGAGAGAGGAGAGAGAGAGAGAGAGAGGAGAGAGAGAGAAAGAAAGAAAATTCCAGTGTTTACTAATACAGTGAAACCACTCTCAAGTGGGCACTCTTGGAACCAGGGAAAAGTCACGCATGGGACCAGAGGAAAGTGCCCACTCCTGAGAGGGTCAGCCCTTCTGGGCAGTATGGATGAGTATGTGTGCATGTACATGTATATGTACACACACACACACACACACACATATATATATATATATATATATATATATATATATATATATATATATATATATATATATATATATATATATGTACAGTGTTTACATATCATAATTCAAGGGGATGTGTACAGTGCATGCAGGCAATACAAAACTGTATTTCTTCCTTTTCTTTAACAAATTTTAACAGAAGCTGCCAAGAAACTACATAAACATGTACCTGTGAACCAAGACAAAACTATAGTTCCTCAGTATTGGCTATGAAGAACAGGCTTCATCTCACTGGTTACATGAAAACAAAGACGTGAAAGTGCGCACTGGGATGACACAAATTCTACCCTCCTTGGTCTGGCTGAATCAGTTCTGTATGTAGTCTATTTTTAACAGAGGGTACACTCAGGCTTGTTCTGTCTAGAAGACTGGACCCTGAGTTCCCTTGGGACTGATAAGCTCAGCAGACTAACATTTGCCTCAGGCAATTGTAAATAGGGCAGCATGGAGTCAATCTGTTCCTGCATGAACAGAAAAAGATACTCTATATTTTATTGAGAGCCTCATTACACAGTTGTTGGGAGTCCCCCCCCCTCCCCCCATTTGCTACAAGACCCAAACCTTCCAAAGCATACAACTTAGCATGCATGGATAGAGAGCTGTGAGATAGGTTCAAGCTTATTAACTATGAATGCAAAATGGTTGCCTGTCACCATGGAGGTCAAGCAATGTCATACAGCAAGCAGTTCAAGGCCTGTAAGTGGATTGGGAAGAAATTTGGTGACTTCAGCGTACATTAAAATTCCCAAAGTTTTGTTTGTATGCTATTGGATTTGTCAGTCGTCTCAAACCTGTATGTGTAAGTTGGAACTTTGTGTCTATCTCTAATAGTTTAGAAGATGTGGAGCTTTAAAGATTTTAATTGCCCCTAATTTCCATAATTCTAATCAGTAGGTAGGTCATTCACCATGGTAAGTTTGGTGTTTTTTGGAATAGTAGGGTCCAAGAAGGAAGGAAGGAAGGAAGAAAGAAAGAAAGAAAGAAAGAAAGAAAGAAAGAAAGAAAGAAAGAAAGAAAGAAAGAAAGAAAGAAAGAAAGAAAGAAAGAAAGAAAGAAAGAAAAGAATTCTTGGAAGAACAAAATGTCTGTGTTGGCATCCAGACATAATGATCACATAGGTGATACCCAAAGAACATTATAGCCTTCAACAAGGAGAGGAAGACTGGATAATCTGGACTTGGGGCAAGGGAACCATTAAGATCACAGTTCCACTGCCCAGGGTTTCAGCCAGGCACGGGCAGTGACTGGTCTCTCTCTTGTTCTTTTTTACACAGTTAGGTCCCTTTTTTTTTTTAAGTTGCTAAATCTAGACACAATATCTTATTTTACCAAATTTAATACATTTTCATTCTATTTTTATTTATTTATTGGTTTATTCATATATTATTTTTTGCTGATATTATAAAACCATATTTATCTAGGCTAAATAATGGTTTTCTGCACTGCAATACAACAGTACATGCTATTTAAAACCACTTCTACTTGCAGCTGAAAACGGTCTTGCACCACAGGTGGTCTTAAAATGAAGATTTACTTCACAGAGATACAGCCAACGGTCTCTAAAGAGTGGCTTTAAAAAGACGTGATCTCATATGCACATGATTTTTTGAGCAAGATACCACTGGAATGATATGGAATTCTGCATGAAAATGTACATAGTGTATTTATGCCAAGTGGTCTGTCATTGTTGTGTTTCAAGATAGGGACCGCTGGATGTATATTTAATCTACATCTGTTCATATTGCAATGGAAAATGTAGAGATATGTGACTTGTTTTCACTTAGAATCTTTTTTTTTGGCCATGAATTTTTCAAAGTTTTACGTATGTATTATTTCATACATACATATATATATATATATATATATATATATATATTATATATCAATGAACACAATGTTCATACATTATGTTTTGTCCATTAAACACACACACACACAACACACACACACACACACACACGCACACACACACACACTCACATATTCAGCTTGTTTGGTACTAACAAGCAACCTCATTGGTTAAAATGTCCTGCACGCACCAGGTGTACCAATCCGTAACTTGATTCTGTAGCTTCGGATAAACCCACTTTGGAACTATACAGTGATGCTCCGCTCTACATTTTGCAGACAGTGACCACATGGCGGCTGGTTTCCCTCATTATCAACGCAGGAAATAATTTTGTCACTTCCTTAATATGAGATAAAATTGTTACTCCGTGAGCCCAGTTCACAGAAATATACACCAGCAGATGACGTGTATCTCCTTCTTCAGTCTCAGGAAATACAGATGTCATCTATCAGTGTATATTTCGGTACCCTGGACTCCTTCACAGGAAACTAATAATATTGTTTCCTCAATTGATACCTGAACAGGGTCAAAAATATTCAGTGAAGTACATTGGCTGAATAATAAATAATTATGTATATGTACATGTATACACCACCAAGAGTGTTTGAAAAAAATTTGGGGAAACTATATTTCAAAAAGTATACATTATTCTGTGCAGTACCATATAGACTTGCTGAATGATATAAACAATTACATATATAGATTACAGAAAGTTGTAATTTAAGATTTTGATTTTTACACAGAAAACTGTACTGTTGGATTTCTGGCATTTTAAAGACAATGTTTCACCATGGAATTTACATGATGTGTGGTATTTCCCTTTTGACGCTACTTTTTGTGGAATACGTAAATGGTAAGTATTTTTCTTTTGCAGTTTTCAAAGAACAGAAAAGTAAGCAATAATGTTCTAATGGAGGGCCACACCTAAAATCCTACCCCTTAATTAGGCCACACAAAAAAGTTAGCACAAAAAAGCTTGCTCGTAAGAAGAGCATGGATTTGTTCTTGTGAAGTGTTTTTTGTTGCAAGAACTAGAAGGCCAGAAAATATCTTAAAACTGCTTTCTCCCAGACAAAATGCCTTACCCTGTCTCACTAAGAGATAGCAAGACATTTTCATCTTGTGTTGAGGATAGGAGAAAGATGGTAGGACAGGGTAAGGCATTTTCCCCGGCCTGATAGATTTTGGAAAACTTGGCAAGAAGAATTTAAACACAATCAGAGATTGGTAGATCTATGCCCCCCCCCACCCCCCCCCCCCCACCCCATGCTACAGGTCCCACTACTGACAAGAGTCATCACTATATGAACATTCATAGCCAGTACAGTGGTAAGGTCACCCATTTTCCAACTCATCTGAGACCTCATGTAGGACTACATGTATAATCACCCGCAATTTGAAATGCCTATGTCAAAAATTTTTCAAGTTATTCCATGAAAAGCAAACTCACTAAAATGCCTGTATGACCTTGGGATTTTGGTCAAGGTGATCCATCTACAAACTTGTCTGAGACCTTACATGTATGTACAATCAAAACCATGTGCAATAAGAAAGGTCTATGTCAAAAACATTTCAAGTTATCGTGGGAAAACCAAATTCACTAAAATGGCTTTGTGACCTTAGCATTTAACACATGGTCACCCATCTTCAAACTGGTCCGAGGCCTTGTGTAGCACCATAAGCATGTGCAATATGCAATATGAAAGGCCTACATTGAAAACTGTTCAAGTTATTGCCTAAAAACCAAATTAACTGAAATGGCTCTGTAACCTTGGAAATTGAGTTCAAGTCAACCATCTTCAAACTTATCTGAGACCTTATGCAAGACTATAAGCATGTACAATATGAAAGGCCTACTACATTGTATGTCAAAATGTTTCAGCTTCTTTGCATAAAAACAAATTCTCTAAAATGGCTCTGATCTTGGACAAATTGAGTCAAGGTCACTGGTCTTCAATTTGTCCGAGACCTTATGCATGACTATAGGCATATACAATATGAAAGGCCTGTATCAAAACTTTTCAACTTATCAGATGAAAATTAAATTAACTAAAATACCTCTGTGATCTTGGGAATTGAGTCAAGGTCACCCATCTTCCAATTCATCTGTGTAAGACCTTATGCAAGACTATAAGCATGTGCAATATGAAAGCCCCATGTCAAAAACTTATATCAAAACTTTGGCACAGACGCACAGATGCACAGACAGACTGACACAAGAACAATGTAATTGCTTCATGTCCCCTCCTGCTTCAGGGGGTGGGGGTCATAATTAGGGCAGAATAAAATACCTATCACTCTGCAGGTGAAAAGGCTATACATTGGGCTGCCCCAAGTCCACAGTAAGACAAGTTAAGGCATTTTGCATCACTTAACAGGGGATGCTTATCAGAACAATAAACTTCTGTCATACATTTTTCTTGCTGCTCATTTAACTATATGATGGTCCACTTAGGGATACTTCAGGTTCCAATGCAAAGTTACATGGGATCATTACAAGATGGTTTTTATTTCTGAAAGACATGAAAAGGAAGTATATGTATTTACCGAGTAAAATTTAAAAGTTTATTAACTAGAGCACTGTGATTGCACACAATCACTGGAATAGCTCCTCGCCATCCCTGTTCACCTGCCCTTAAGCTACCAACACATTGCTCTTAGTGCATAAAGAAGTTAAAAATTTAAGATAATCTGTGTGACGTTTTTAGCATGTTATGGTCAAGGAAAGAGATAAAAAATGTGACGTTTGGTTATTATGACCCCTGGACCACCAAAGGATATGGTACATTACATTTAAATACCAAATTTGTCTTTATATGGAGTACAGTATACGAATCAGTAAATGTCAGTGAAAAAAACTGCAATTGAGCAGCATCTTTATGGAGCTGTCTGAACAGGCAGATTTCCTTCATCTATAACTTACACCAATATATACATATTTATGCCATATAACATATTAACATTTATTTGCTTTAAACATGTCCACATTATATCTATGCATATATGACAATATTTACATTCAATCAAAGTTTTAACATTACAAGTATAGGAGAGAGCCTGGTGTGTTATAAGCTAGCCATAACTCATGAGCCTTATGTGTTGTGGGACCATAACACCTGTGTCCCGCCCACATTCCAATAAGCCACACCCACCTGTATGTCTGGAACGTAACACTTGAACAAGCTAAGCAAATCAGTTTCTGGTCATACCTCTTAATTCTATGTATTACATTTCTTAATTTTGTGTAATTCACCAGAAAAATTAGAGGGAAATGTAAATATAAGCAATGAGGGTCGCTTTTGTGTGTGTGTCATGGCATAATGATGCAGGTGATTGAAGCTGGCATTGGGCGAAGCACACTGGCGTGCGCCATGCCCACAATATCAGCTTCGATCACGCCCGTCATTATGCCATAACACACACAAAATTGACCCTCATTTCTTAAGTAAATATGTAATTATAGCTTACTTGTGCAATTCCTGTGAGGGATACAGTTGCATGTGCTAAGACATCAATCAGAGAGTCCTGAATTTTACATCCTCAGTGACCTTGAGACAGAAGATCAAGGTCACCCAGATTATGTAACACAAGAGGCCCAGGGGCCTGGTTGTGATGCTGTCCTAACATTGCCATGCAGGCATGGTGACCAAACATAAATAGGTCAAAGTTACTTATATTACACGACATTCTAGCAGGTGTATCTATGCTATAAATTTGTCAAGTATAATCCAATTGCTTTTCCAAATATGGAATTTTATATCTTAAAACATATTTTGGCTCATAATTTCCATTAAAATATAGGTGGCACCACTTGTATCATTAGCTACTTAGATTTTGACTTCCCCCACAAACCCACCTTGTAGGACTATAATCACCTGCACTTTGAAAGGCCTATGTCAATTAAAAGCTTTTCAAGTTATTCCATGAAAACCAAACTCACTCAAATGCCTCTGTCACTTTGGGATTTGGGTCAAGGTGATCTATCTACAAAATTGTCTGAGATCTGATGTACAATTAAAACCATGTGCTATAAGAAAGGTCTATGTCAAAAAACTTTCATCAAAGTTATCAATTGAAAACCAAATTCACTAAAACAGCTGTGTGACCTTGGCATTTGGCTGTAATATGGTCACCCATCTTCAAACAGGTCTGAGACCTTATACAAGACTAAAACCATGTGCAATATGAAAGGCCTATATCAAAAACTTTTCGACTTATTGTATGAAAACCAATATCACTAAAATGGCTGTGACCTTGGGATTTGGGTCAAGATCACCCATATCCATACTCATCTGACACCTTACGTACGACTATAATCACCTGCAATTTGAAAGGCCTATGTCAATATTTTTCACGTTATCACCTGAAAACCAAATTCACTTAAAAAACTGTGTGACCTTGGGATTTGAGTCAAGGTCACCCATCATCGAACTAATCTGAGACCTTATGCAGGAGTTGCCAGGCTTCAAGTCACGGGGCCGAAGGGCCGCCTCCATGACGTCACACTTTGAAACCAGATTGTTGCTGTCGCCGTTTGACAGATTGCTGAACAATGCTTTCCGCACTTTAAAGGCTCTTTTATTCATGTGATTGACCAAATTGATTGACAACCTCACCGAATGTTACAGGACGATGTTTACTACGTTTTGTGCAAATATCAGCTCAACTTGAGCAAATGGTATTGTTTCAGAGGCAAATGGTCAACATCAAAGGCCTTTGAAGCTTGTTTTTTCAGAAAGAATAATAGGACGAGAACCCCACCTACAAATGGTTATTCCAAGAAAACGGCTTGGCGAAATTTAATCGGGTTAACAGCTTTCGATTTTGTAATGTCTGAACAGCAAAAACAACTCAGCGATTTTCAAAATTTTGCTTTGTTCTTTTTCTATGAATTGAAGAAAATGAACATCCTGGAATTCAAAGGGAAATTTGAAACGTCAAACCATGGAGATGGATAACAGAAAAACCAAACCAAACATAAAAAAATTGCAGGATTGTTTTTGGCTGCCAATATGTTAGGATTGATATGCAAGTGTAATTATGATTTTATCAAAAATAATTAGTGACTTATACATGTATTGACATTTATGGAGTGGATGCGGTCAACTTTCAATTGTTTATCCAACAATTAACATCACAGACACCAAAATTTACAACGTATAAATTCTTTGGAGTATGACCATTACAGACATATATGATTTGTTATCATACCACAAAAACATTTTGAGCTATGATTGATTAAAGTGAGATTTATTTTTGGTATCTTACCTGTCCTTAACCTAGGGACCTAGTTTTGTTTGATGACACACCTTTAGGTCAAAATATGTATGTGTATGAAGTTTTATGAAACTAAATTGATGAGTTAAGTAATTACAGTCTAGACACGATTTTACCAGGATAAACCAGTGGCCCAGACATTTGACCTAGTGACCTAATTTTTGGAAACGGCAAACCCTTGTATCCACATGCACCTGTGCGTAAAGCTTCATTAATCAAAGTTCAAGCCAGTGAATTTTAGCCCAGACATGAATAGCAGACACACAGGTACACGGACAGAAAAAAAGCAATTATTATATGCCCCTCCCCCGGTAAAAGGGAGGCATAGTGCCACCTGTTGAACAAATTAAGACCTAGGGATCCCCAGAAGTGTACCTTTGCAATTTAGAAGAAATTGGCAAAGCAGTTTTCCAACAAGCAGATTTTGAACATTTTGCCAACAAAATAAACATAACAAGAAAGCTGTGTGAACAGCCCATGCTCACCTGATCTTGACATTCATCACACTTGCAGCATTATGAACTTGGGAAAGGATCAAGGTCACCCATGTTCTGAGTAAGTCTGACCTTCATAGAAGGAACACTAACATGTGCAACATCAAGGTTCAACTAGTTCTTAAGTTATAGTGAAGAGTAAAATTCATTTATGCTGCATGGTGACCCCAGAAACAAGGTCAAGGTCATTCAAGTACTGTCTAAGCATTACCTTTATAAGAAACATTTACATGTGCAGCATCACCGCACCAACTCAAAACAGATCTCAAGTTATCAAGTAAACAGTAAATTTCGTGTCAGTTATCCTGTGAATTAGCATTAGAATGCCCATTGACTTACATAGTAATCAATAGGAAAGGTGCATTTATTTAAAAGGAGCCGAATTGAAAAAATCGTTAAAAATCAGGAATCCTCAGCATCCTCATAGTGAACGACATTGTTTGACCCTTCCACAAGGAACATATCCAACATGTTTCAGCTTAATCAGAGTGACGGTTCTGGCAAAGAAGTAGAGAATAGCTATGACGTAAAAAAAAAAAAACATGAAAAACTAGAAAAAAATTGCAAGGCCACCTGGTGAACAAATTAAGAACTAGGAGTCCCTAGGTGTCTTCCTGTGTGTTTTCAAAGCAATTGGGTAAGTGGTTTCAGAGAAAAAGATTTAAAGATTTGTCCAAAAAAGAACAAAAAAAATTCATTAAAAATCCAAAAATCACTGAAGCATGACCATTTGAACAAACCTGGTAGAAACCCACACAAGGTACATTGCCACCAAGTTTGAAGTTAATCGGGATGACAGTTTTGGAGAAGAAGTCCAAAATGTGAATTAGCACTAGAATGCTCATTGACTTCCATATAGTGATCAATAGGAAAGCTGCATCGACCTGTAAGTACCCGAATTGAAAAAATCATTAAAAATCAGGAATTCGCAGTATTCCCACATAGTGAACAACTTTGTTTGACCCTTCTACAAGGAACATATCCACCAAGTTTCAGCTTAATCTGAGTGACAGTTCTAAAGAAGAAGTCCAAAATAGCAAAAACACACAACAAATCATAAACAAGAGGGCTGTGTGAACAGCCCGTGCCTCAGCTGATCTTGACATTCATCACACTTGTAGCTCTATGAATTTGGGAAAGGATCAAGGTCACCCATGTTTTGAGTAAGTTTTACCTTTATACAAGAACACTTACATGTGCAACATCAAGGTTCAAGTAGTTCTCAAATTATAATGAGTAAAATTCATGTATGTTGCACTGTGACCCCAGAAACGAGGTCAAGGTCATTCATGTACTGTCTAAGCATGACCTTCATACAGAAACATTAACATGTGTAGCTAACTCAAAACAGATCTCAAGTTATCAAGTAAACAGTAAATTACGTGTCAGTTGTCCTGTGAATTAGCATTAGAATGACCATTGACTTACATAGTAATCAATAGGAAAGCTGCACTGACCCATAAGTACCAAAATTGAAAATCCTTAAAAATCAGGAATCCAAAGCAGTGCCACCGAGTAAACAACTTTGTTTGACCCTTCCACAAGAGCATATCCATCACATTTCAGCTAAGTCTGAGTGACGGTTCTGAGAACAAGTGAAAAATAGCAAAACCATACAAAAAATTCATAAAATAATTAGAAAAAAATTGTAGCAGCACCTGGTGAACAAATTGGGAACTAGGTGTCCCTGGGAGTGTCTATTTACAATATCAAAGCAATTGGGTGAGCAGTTTCTGAGGAGAAGAGTTTTTAAGCTTTGCCCCCCCCCCCAAAGGAACAAACAAATTCATAACAAATCCAACAAAAGGACTGTGACAGTCCTGTGCTCAGCTGACATGCACATATACCCTTGCGATTTTTGAAGACTTGCCCCCCAAAAGAACAAAGAAATTCATAAAAGGTCCAAAAATTAAATGGGGCGTGACCATTTGAACAAATCTGGTGAAGACCCACCAAGTGAATATTGCCACAAAGTTTGAAGTTAAACTGGACAACAGTTTCGGAGTAGAAGTCAAAAATGTGAATTGGCATCACAATCTCAATTGACTTACATAGTAATCAGCAGGAAAGGTGCATTGACCAACAAGTACCCAAATTGAAAAAAATTGTTAAAAATCAGGAATCCGCAGCATTACTATCTGCTGAACAACTTTTTTGACCCTTTTACAAGGAATATATTTACCAAGTTTCAGCTTCATCTGAGTGAAAGTTCTGGAGAAGAAGTCAAAAATAGCAAAAGCACACAAAAAATTATAAAAAATTATAAAAAATTGCAGTGCCACCTGGTGAACAAATTAAGACCTAGGACTCCCCAGGAGTGTCCCTGCGTGATATCAAAGCAACTGGGTGAGCGGTTTCAGAGAAGAAGATTATTTAAGACTTGCCCCAAAAAAGAACAAACAAAAAACAAAAAACATAAAAATCCAAAAATAAATGGAGCGTGACCAATTGAACAAACTTGGTAGAAACCCACCCAAGGTACATTGCTACCAAGTTTGAAGTCAATCTGGCTGATGGTTTTGGAGAAGAAGTCAAATATGTGAATTAGCATTAGAACACCCATTGACCTACATAGTAATCAATAGGAAAGGTGCATTTACCAAAAAGTACCCGAATTGAAAAAATTGTTAAAAATCAGTAATCCGCAGCATTACCACCTAGTGAACAACTTTGTTTGACCCTTCTACAAGGAACATATCCGCCAAGTTTCAGCTTCATCTGAGTGACAGTTCTGGAGAAGAAGTCGAAAATAGCAGTAGCACACAAAACATCATAAAAAATTAGGAAAAAATCGCAACGCCACCTGGTGAAAAAATCAGAACTAGGACTCACTAGGAGTGTTTCTGTGTGATATCAAAGCAATTGGATGAGAGGTTTCCGAGAAGAAGATTTTTTAAGACTTGCCCCCATCCCCCCAAAAAAAATCATAAAAAATCCAAAAATCACTGGACCATGACCATTTGAACAAACTTGGTAGAGACCAACCCAAGGTACATCCCTACCAAGTTTCAAGTGAATCTGACTGATGGTTTTGGAGAAGAAGTCGAAAACATGAATTACCACAGCAGTCCACATTCACTTACATAGTAATCAATAGGAATGTATGCATTGGTCGGTAAGTACCCAAATTGAAAAAATCATTAAAAATCAGAGATCCACAGCAACGCCACCTAGGGAACAAATTTGTGTGACCCTTCTACCAGGAACATTAACACCAAGTTTCAACATAATCTGAGTGATGCTTTTGGAGAAGAAGTCGAAAATGGCAAAAACACACAAAAATTCATAAAAAAATAGAAAAAAATTGCAGCACCACCTGTTGAACAATTTAAGGTCTAGAGGTCCCAAAAAGTGTCCCTATGCAATTTCAAAGCAATTGGCCCAGTGGTTTTGGTTTTGGAGAAGAAGATTTTTAAGGATTCCCCCCCGAAAAAAAATGAACAAAATAATTCATTAACAAGAGGGCTGTGTGAACAGCCCGTGCCTCAGCTGATCTTGACATTATCACACTTGCAGTTCTATGAATTTGGGAAAGGATCAAGGACACCATGTTCTGAGTAAGTCTGACCTTTATAGAAGAACACTTACATGTGCAACATCAAAGTAGATCTCAAGTTATAATGAATAGTAAAATTCATGTATGTTGCACTTTGACCCCACAAATGAGGTCAAGGTCATTCATGTACTGTCTAAGCATGACCTTCATACAGAATAATTAATATGTGTAGCTAACTCAAAACAGATCTCAAGTTATCAAATAAACAGTAAATTTCGTGTCAGTTGTCCTGTGAATTAGCATTACAATGCCCATTGACTTACATAGTAATCAATAGGAAAGCTGCATTGAACGATAAGTACCCGAATTGAAAATCCTTAAAAATCAGGAATCCAAAGCAGTGCCACCTAGTAAACAACTGTTTGACCCTTCCACAACAACATATCCATCACATTTCAGCTTAATCTGAGTGATGGTTCTGAGAACAAGTGAAAAATAGCAAGACCATACAAAAAATTCATAAAAAATTGCAGTGCCACCTGGTGAACAGATTGGGAACTAGGTGTCCCCAGGAGTGTCTATGTACGATATCAAAGCAATTGGGTGAGCAGTTTCAGAGCAGAAGAATTTTGAAGGTTTGCCCCCAAAAAGAACAAAAAAATTCATAAAAAATCTAAAAATCAATAGAACATGACCATTTGAACACACTTGGTAGAGATTCACCCAAGGCACATCCCCGCCAAGTTTGAAGTAAATCTGGTCAATATTATTAAAGTTATGACCATTACAAGAAATTCCCATGTTAAACTTTCCTATTTAAACTTTTGTAGAGATTTTCGCAAAAAAATCATAAAAAAAATTCAACTTCATTGAAACATGACCATTGGAACAAACCTGGTAGACACCCACCCAAGGTACATTGGCACCAAGTTTGAAGTAAATCTGGATGATGGTTTTTGAGAAGAAGTCGAAAATGTAAATTAGCATTAGAATGCCCATTGACTTACATGGAAATCAATAGGAAAGATGCATTTACCCCAAAGGAGCCGAATTGAAAAAATTATTTAAAATCAGGAATCCGCAGCATTCCCACATAGTGAACAACTTTGTTTGGCCCTTCCAAAAGGAACATATCCACCACGTGTAAGCTTAATCTGAGTGACGGTTCTGGAGAAGAATAAAAAATTAGAAAAAAACTGCAGCGCCACCTTGTGAACAACTTAACAACAAGGAGTCCCTAGATGTCTTCCTGTGTGATATCAAAGCAATTGGGTAAGCAGTTTCAGAGAAGAAGATTTTTTAAGATTTGTCCAAAAAAAAGAACAAAAAAATTCATTAAAATTCCAAAAATCACTGGAGCATGAACATTTGAACAAAATTGGTAGAAACCCACCCAAGGCACATTGCCACCAAGTTTGAAGTTAATCTGGATGACAGTTTTGGAGAAGAAGTCGAAAATGTGAATGAGCATTAGAATGCCCAATGACTTCCATAGTAATCAATAGGAAAGCTGCATTGACCGACAAGTACTAATGCACATGCATAATGCACATGCCCATGGTATGATGCATCTCTGGTATAAATTTCATTATTCTATATCTTAGGGTTCTAAAGATATGCTCCCGGACGGACACATGGACAGACGGATGCACGGACGGATGGACGGACGGCAGGCCCCCTATCGTCACTAACTGTATGTCCCCCTATGCCACCGTAGGTGCCACTACAAGCAAGCATTCAAAGCATGAGAATACAGAATTAAGCTATACCATAAAAAAGCATTTCTGGATGCACGAAAAATTGATATGTTCTTGGGCCCTGTGACCTTGAAAATAGGTCAAGGTCAAAAACAATATATGGCACACATGTCCTTGGTATGATGCATCTCTGGTATGAATTTCATTATTCCATCTCTAAGGGTTCTAGAGATATGCTGCCAGACACACGTAAATGAATATGTTCTTAGGCTCTACACGAAAATGGATATGTTCTTGGGCTCTGTGATCTTGAAAATATGTCAAGGTCAAAAACAATACACAGTGCACATGCCCATGGTATGATGCATCTCTGGTATAAATTTCATTATTCTATATCTTAGGGTTCTAAAGATATACTCCGGGATGGATGCACAGATGGAAGCACGGACGGATGGAAGCACGGACGGATGGAGGGACGGACGGCAGGTCCCCTATCCTGACTAACTCTATATCCCCCTATGCCAACTTCGGTGGCAGGGGACAAAAATCGTTAAAAATCAGGAATCCGCAGCATTCCCACATAGTCAACAACTTGTTTGGCCCTTCTACAAAGAACATATCCACCATGTTTCAGCTTAATCTGAGTGATGGTTCTGGAGAAGAAGTCGAAAATAGCTATAACACACAAAAATTCATAAAAAATTTAGGAAAAAACTGCAGCGCCACCTGGTGAAAAAATCAAGAACTAGGAGTCCCAGTGAGTGTTCCTGTGTTATATCAAAGCAATTGGGTGAGCGCTTTCGGAGAAGATTTTTTAAGATTTACCCCCCCCCCCAAAAATTCATTAAAAATCCAAAAATCACTGGACCGTGACCATTTGAACAAACTTGGTAGAGACCCACCCAAGGCACATCTCCACCAAGTTTGAAATGAATCTGGCTGAGGGTTGTTGAGAAGAAGTCGAAAATGTGAATGGTGGACGACGGACGGACGGACGACGGACGGACGATGGACGACGGAGCCTCAAAAAACCTAAGCTGACGGACAAGTCAGCTGAGGTAAAAATCCAAAAATCACTATACCGTGACCATTTGAACACACTTGGTAGAGACCCACCTAAGGCACATCTCCACCAACTTTGAAGTGGATCTGGTAGACGGTTTTTGAGTAGAAGTCGAAAATGTGAATTGTGGACGGACGGAAGGACGATGGACAGACGGACGATGGAAGACGGATGGCCTACCCTCCTAAAAGCTCAGCTGACTGATCAGCTGAGCTAAAAAATTGCAGCACCACCTGGTGAATAGTGAAGAACTAGGACTCCAAGGGATTATTACTGTGTGATATCAAAGCAATTGGGTGAGCGGTTTCGAAGAAGATTTTTAAGATTTCCCCCAAAAATGAACAAAAAAAATCATGAAAAATTAAAAAATCACTGAACTGTGACCATTTGAACAAACGTGGTAGAGACCCACCAAAGGCACATCTCCACCAAGTTTGAAGTGGATCTGGCTGACGGTTTTTGAGAAGACGTCAAAAATGTGAACTGTTGATGGATGAAGGACGTCTCTACTATGATACACTTATGTAGAAAAACATGACCCATATTCATAAATATCAAACCCAACAATGACAGCCAAGAGATTCCAGAGTTACCAAAGCATCAACATTCATTTTCCAATACTAACATGAAGAAACAAATTTCACTCCTGACTTGAGACAGCAAAAGTAGAAATTACGCCTATATCGTTTTTGTGATATCTATGAATCTGGAATATTATCAAATTAATAAGTTAATGGATTGAATCACAGTTATAGACGGACGGATGGACGTCTCTACTATGATACTCTAATGTAGAAAAACATGACCCATATCCATAAATATCAAACCCAACAATGACAGCAAAGAGATTCCAAAGTTATCAAAGTATCAACATTCATCTTCCAATACCAATGTGAAGAAACAAATTTCACTCCTGACTTGAGACAGGCAGTCACCCACAAAAGGCAACTGGTGGTTTTAAACCAGTCCTCTCAACCTTTGAAATATTCTTCATTAAATACAGACTATAGTGTTTCCAAAATGTACAGGCCCAACCAACTCAAACTCCAAATTTTATTACTTATGCAAAAGATGGAGAATTGGTAGGCCTATCACTATTTTGGTTCATATGGCTACTTCGTCAGCTGAATTTATAGCAAAAGTAGAGTGTAGGCTTATATCGTTTTTGTGATATCTATGAATCTGGAATATCTAATTGAGGGACGGACAACGGACGAAGGACCATAAGATAAGCTCAGCTGACTGACAAGTCAGCTGAGCTAAAAATCGTTAAAAATCAGGAATCCACAGTAGTGACACCTAGTGGACAACTTTGTTTGACCCTTTCACAAGGAACATATCGACCAAGTTTTAGCTTAATCTGAGTAACGGTTCCAGAGAAGAAGTTGAAATAGCAAACACGCACAAAAAAATTAATATTTCTTTTAAAAAATTGCAGCGTCACCTGGGGAACAAATTAAGAACTAGGACTCCCTAGGAGTGTTCCTTTGTGATATCAAAGCAGTTTCAGAGTAAAATATTTTTTAAGATTTGTCCCCAAAAAGAACAAAAAAATCCATAAAACATACAAAAATCATTGGCGCATGACCATTTGGACAAACTTTATAGAGACTCACCCAAGGTACATTTCTACCAAGTCTGAAATAAGTCTGACTGACCGTTTAGGAGAAGAAGTTGAAAATGTGAATTGTGGAAGGACGAACAATGGACAACAGATGGTCGACGGACGAAGGACCATCCAAGCTCAGCTGACTGACAAGTCAGCTGAGATAAAAATTCACAAAAATTCTAAAAATCACTGGAGCATGCCCAAACTTGGTAGAAACTCACCCAAGGTAGATCCCACCAAGCTTGTGGGAGGATCTGGCTGACATTTCTGGAGAATAAAAAATGTAAAGTACCATTGTAGTCTCCATTGACTTGCATAGCACTCAACAGGAAATTGAATGCTTCAAGCAATAAGTAACCCAACTGAAAACTGTATTTAAAATCAGGAAGCTGGAGCATCACCACCTAGTGATCAACACAAGCTTCATTTCTACCATGTTTCAGTACAATCTGAGGGACAGTTTCAGAGAAATTGAAAATAGCTTTAACACACAAAATTTCATGAAAAAAGCAACACCATCTGATGAATAAATTAAGTAACTAGAAGTGTTTCTATATAATCCCGAAGCAATTGGCTAAGCAGTTTCAAAATGTTTTTTTTAATTTTGCAAAAAAAAAAAAAAAAAAAAAAAAAAGCTAAAATAAAATACAATAAAAAAAATACTAAAATAAAATAAAATAAAAAAAGTCCATAAATCATCGGACCAAGATCAATTGAACACAATTGGCAGAGACCCATGCCAGCTAGATCTCCCCTAAGTTTGAAGTGCATTTTGCCAACAGTTTGGGAAAAGGAGTTGAAAATGTGTATTGTGGACAGGACAATTGAAACTGTATTTTTGGACAGTCAGATGGATAAACAGGGCAACTGAAAATGTAAATTGTGGACAGTCAGAAGGATGGACGGGACAATTGAAAATGTAAATTGTGGACAGTCAGAAGGATGGACAGGACAATTGAAAATGTAAATTGTGGACAGTCAGAAGGATGGACAGGACGATGACAATGATGACAATGAAGAATGATGTGGGTGTTGAGTCAACAGCTTTTCTTAGCATGTTGTTTGGCACAATGTTTCCAGACAGCACTGCAAGTGAAAAGCTCTTCACTCAGTTCCCACACTGTTCAAGAATTCAATTTGCTGTGCACTTACAAATACCAGTACCTTGGACTTTCTATGCTCTTCCAGCCTGGCAGGGAACAAAGGTGTATGACTGCAGTGTTCAGCGTCGTAGACAGCCTCATCTGCCATGGATTATGAAGCCTTCAGATTGGCACACTAACTTTACAACAAACTTTACTGCTGGGGAATGGTTAACAAACTGTATCATAATTAGGATAGGTAGCTATGATCCAGATGAAACATACACAAACTGGAAAATCAAAGTCTGCATTGACAGAGCATATATTCCAATGGTCCTGCAGAGTTCTCACAGAGTGACTACAGTTTGGGGTCACAATGTTTGTAAACAGTGTAACTGGGAGGACAGTTCACAGAAACTAATCTGTGAAAGAAATTACGGGGACAATATGTTTCGGCTGACATATGCACAGTGCTGGCTATACGACATGAGTTCACCAGAGCCTGGTAAGTAAGAGAAGATTGACAGTAAGTTAAAGTAGATAATTAATATGCTGAGATTTTGTTCAAATTTCCTTGATTGAGTTTTAACATGTTTTTAAACCAATTACATTTGTTTACATTGATATTCTTTTTTTTTTTCAATACAAGCAGTGGTCCCCTTTACCCTTTTGATTGTAAGAGGAAAGCATTAAAGAAGGCCATATAATATAGCCTAGCCTGTATGTAGAGTGGCCATGAGGGGTGGTCTTACTTGAGGAATAATTTACATACATGTAATATAAGAAATTTAAACCTTCTGCCTACATAAATAAAGTTGTAGTGACCTGGTCTTTTGCAAGAGGTGGACCACTGAAGAATTGAAATATCTACATGTAGCTACAGAAAAGTATATTAATAATTTTCCAGACAAAACATCTTATCTGCCAAGTTCAACTTGTGTGGAACCAACATCCATGTCACCAACATCCATGTCACCAACATCCATGTCACCAACATCCACGTCACCTACATCCATGTCACTTACCGGTAACTATTAATTGCCTAAAGATACAGTGAAATGGTCTTTGGAAAGAGGTTGAGCACTGTAAAATTGAAATACATTTATCTTGCAACAGTAAGTGGTATTCATAATTTTACAGACAAAACATCTAGTTTGCCAAGTTCATCCACTGTAGAACCAACATCTATGTCGCCTACAGGTAACTATAAATTATGTCTGCGTGCAAATTAACCCAGACATTTTGTTTTTCCAAGAATTATGTCTGGGTGCCAACCCAGACATACTGTTTTCCTTCCTTCCTTCCTTCCTTTCTTCCTTCCTTCCATCCTTCCTTCCTTTCTTTCTTTCTTTCTTTCTTCTTTCTGACAAATTTGTCCGGAGCTTTTCTCTGACACCATAGAAGCTACACTGTTTAAACTTGGCATAGTAATCCACCTGGTAGGGAAGTTGTCTCTCTGATTTGGAATAGTCATGATGTTCAAAATTATGCTAATTAGGAGCAATTAAAATTTTAAAAGCTCCATATCTCCAAAACTATTATAGATAGATACAAAATTCAACATTCAGCATATTGGTTTGTGACATCTGCCATTCTTATGGACAGTAAATAAAAGTTGTAAAATTTTAAATTATGCAAATTAAGGCACTTTGAAAATTTAAATCTTGAATATCTTCAAAACTATAATAGATAGAGATGCCATTCAAAATTCAGTATGTAGGATTGTGACAGAGGTGCATCCAATGAACAATGAACCAAACTTGTAGGATTTTCATTTAAGCAAATTAGATGATTACCTAAATTTCAAATCTTGAATATCTTCAAAAATATTATAGATAGGGATGTGATTTTAACTTCCGCATATAGGTTTCTGCTATAGGCGCCTCCAATGAACCATGAACCAAAGTTGTAATGTAACAGACATGATAAAACATTCCCCTTTTATTGAAAATGTTTATCAAATATCTTGGAAAAAGAAGCGTTTTAGTGTTCTGAGCACAAATATCAATTCCATTCATGCCAAATTTAATGAACTTGTACAGCTGGTAGAGGAATTAAAAAATCAAGGCATCGTATTCAGCGCAATTTGTCTCCAAGAATGCCAGATTACCTCAGACAATGATTTGTCACTTTGTCAGTCAGTGTATCAGTCAAAGGAAAAAATGTAGCAATAAAGGTGGAATAATAATATATTGAAATGAGGAATATAGGTATAATACAAGAAATGATATCTATAACCTCTCTGAAATATGGGAAGGTCAGTTTATTGAAATATCACACAGAGAATTAAAGAAAAGTATTTTACTCGGGAATATATACAGACCTCCTATAAATCTTAGTGAAAACTTGAATTTTTTTTTTTTAGGAATTTAGACAGGTGCTTGGAAATTTTGATGATGTTAATGAAGAATAATGTTATTCGGTGATTTTAATATAAATTTACTTGAGATAAATGAAAAGCAAATATTTAATGAGTTTTTTTGAAATAATGATTACTCATAGTTTTTTTTTCCTTAAATAACTTTACCTGTTAGGTTTTCAGAGAAAAATGGTACTCTCATTGACAATATATTTTGCAAATTAAGTGAAGCATCAATTTATACAACATCAGGTATTTTCATACGAAAATTATTTGATCATCAGCCATGTTTTACTTGTTTGGAAACAGATCTGCATAAAAATAAAAATCCTAAATTTGTGAAATGTTATCCAAAAACTATTGAATCAGTTGATAATATAAAACTGCATTTGCAAAATGCCAATATTATGGGTAAACTAAATCTTGATATTAAGAGAAATCCAAAAATAATTATAACTTGCTGAATGAAGAAATTAAAGATGCACTTGAAAAATACATGCCACTGAAGCTTGTAAAATTTGATAAATATAAACACAAAAACAATGCATGGATCACACAAGGTATACTTAATTCAATAAAATTTAGAGACAACCTCTATAAGTTTTTGACAAAAACAAATCCTAATAGTGCTGAATATAATAATTTAAAAGTAAATCTGTCTACCTATAATAAGATCCTTAAGAAAAATATAAGACTGGCAAAGAAAAGATATTATGACTTTGTTTTTAACAAACATAAAAATGATATGAAAAAAACATGGTCAACTATCAATAATATACTTCAAAAAAAAAAGTAAATCAAAGAAATCTTTCCCTGAAATATTCAATTTAAATAGAACACCTATAGATAATAAAAATATAATTGCAAATAAATTTAATGAACTTTTCATAAATATTGGACCTGGTTTGGCCAAAAATATAAACAAACCTGAGGACATTAGTTTTGATAAATACTTGAACATATATTGAAATTGATAATTTTGAATTCAAAGAAGTTACTAGTGAAGATATAAACAAAGTAATAAATAGTTTGAGAGTCAAAACTAGTTTTGGATATGATCAAATGTCTATGAAACGTTTTAAACAGATTAGCTCTGTCTTGATTCAACCTATCACTAAAATTATAAATCAAAGTTTAAAAAAACGGTATTTTTCCAGACAAACTTAAAATAGCTAGAGTAATTCCCTTATATAAAAAAGATGATGATGGATTATTTACAAACTATCGTCCTATTTCTTTACTTCCTGTTATATCAAAAATCTTTGAAAAAATAATATTCAATCAAATTGTTGAATACTTTGATCAATTTGATTTATTTCATAAAGGGCAATATGGGTTTAGAAAAGGACACTCAACGGAATTTTCTGCTATAGAACTTGTAACTGACTTGATAAGCAAAATTGATAATGATGAAGTAGCTCTGTGTATTTTTCTTGATCTTTCGAAGGCTTTTGATACGCTAAATCATAAGATCTTGTTACAAAAATTACATCATTATGGAATCTGAGGTCCAGCCTTAAAATGGCTTGAGAGTTATTTGAATACATGTAATAGGAAACAGTATGTGGATCTTGATGGTGTTAACTCAGAACTGTTAGAAATCAAAACTGGAGTACATCAGGGCTGTATTTTGGGGCTGCTACTGTTTATTATTTATATAAATGATATATCAAATGCCAGTGATTTATTCAATTTCATACTGTATGTAGATGATACTATCTTATCAACTACACTAAATGTTGACTCATCTATTGATGGTGTTACCGAAACTATTAACCGAGAACTTAAAAAAAATGTGTTTGGCTTCAAGTTAATGAATCATCATTAAATGTTGATAAATCAAAATTTATGATCTTTCATCATTCAAAAAAAAAAAACATACTTAAAAAAAATAATATCCCAATAACCCAAGTCTCATTTTTTAACTTTCTAGGGCTTACAATTAATGATAAATTGTCATGGAAGGAGCATGTTACCAAAATTTCAAGTAAAATATCAACAGTTATTGCAATTCTAAATAAACGTAAACATCAACTTCTGCTGAAAGTTAAAATAACTATGTATAACTCATTAATACTTCCACATAAAAATTTTGGAAACTTCTATGGGGATTTAAACTTTCAAAAATTGAAAAACTTCAGAAAAAAGCAGTACACTGCATAATTTCAATTTTGAAAGCTCTCAAACTTTTAAAAATTCAAGATATTTTTACATCAGCTAAATTAAAATTCTATTATAAATTCATCCATAATGATCTACCCATAAGATTACTTTCTTTTCAATTCCTCCCAATAAATGAAATAAACAACCACAACAACAGACATTGTGATAAACTTTTTATTAATAGAGTCAACAAAATCTTTGCAAAACAGAGTTTAAACTATGATATTCCAGTCACAGTGAATCAAACAGATAGGAATGTTATAAGGAAAATACATACTCATAGTTTACAAGGTTTTTCCTTGTATATTAAAAATAATTTTTTGAATAATTATGAACAGAGTTGTAATATATATATATAACTGCTATGTTTGTCAAAATAATTAACAATTATATTTTCCCACCCATGTTGTGTGTGTAAACTGTATTATATCTTGAAGTTTATTTCGACATTTATTGTTTAAGTAGCTGCCATCTATATTATTTCAAATGTTTAAAGCTTAAAGGTGGCTCCCATGAAAGCGACATGTATTTGTCTTAATAGGAGTCCCCCTAGCCACATCAATTTATATCATTGTGTACATATATCTCAATATTGAAATCGTCATTGTATTGACTGGCTAAAATAAATGAGTTTTGAGTTTAAGTTTCAGTTGTGACATTTAAATTTATGTAAATTAGGAGAATACACAGAGTTTTAATCTTGAATATTTTCAAAACTATTACCAAATTTTCAGTCTTGAATTTCTTCAACACTATTATAGACAGAGATGCCATTCCAACTTCAATACATAGGACTGTCCCATAGGTGCATCCAATGAAGCCTGAGCTGAAGTTCTAACATTTACATTTATGCAAATTAGCTTAATACCCAAAACTTAAATCTTGAATATCTTCAAAAAATATTATAGACAGTGACATGTTTTAAAATGGCAAACAAATGCTTCTTAGGATGGCCTATAACATAGACATATTGTTGAGCCTGTTACTATAAACATTATGCAAATTTGAGACACTGGACAATTCAAACCTTATATATTTTCTGGCTATGAGTGAGAGCATGCATGTATGAAACTCCATGGTGACAGACAGACATTTTTACCCTTATAATGTCTGGTAAACTAATATAGATACCGACATGATTCTAAATGCTACGTCTACCTATATCATTCTGCAACACTTCTACTAGCAAGCAAATCATGTTCTTTCTTTCTTTCTTTCTTTCTTTCTTTCTTTCTTTCTTTCTTTCTTTCTTTTTCTTCCTTCCTTCCTTCCTTCCTTCCTTCCTTCCTTTCTTTCTTTGTCCGGAGTTTTTCTCAGACACTATTATTCCAACAATCACCAAACTTGCCATGGTGACTCCCCTACCAATGAAATTAGGCACCTGGGTTGGAATAGTCATGATGTTTAAAATTATGCAAATTAGGGGCAAATAAAAAATTTTAAAAGTTCTGTATCTTCCAAATTATTGCAGATAGACACAAAGTTGTTACTTACACATATAGGTTTCAGACAACTGGCAAATCCAATAGCACACAAACAAAACTTGGGGAATTTCAAAGTAAGCTAAATTCACCAAATTTCTCCCCAATCCACATGCAGGCCTTCAACTGCCTGCTGTATGACCTATTGCTTGACCTCTATGATGCCAGGCAACCATTTTGCATTCATAATTAATCAGCTTGAATCTGACTCACAGGCAGCTTTCTATCCATGCTAGGTGTATGCTTTGGAAGGTTTGGGTCTTGCAGGAAAAAAAAAAAAAGGGGGGGGAGACTCCCAACAACTATGTAATGTGGCTCTCAATACAATACAGAAAATCTCTTTCTGTTCATGCAAGAACAGATCGACTCCATGCTGCCATATATACCACGACCTTCAAATAAATACATTAAAAGTTCCATAAAAAGTTAAAAATAATCAGGGGAAACTGGTTTTAATAAGGAACCTGGTCCATCATAAGGTCATTCTGAGACAAAAATTTGGTACACCTAGGGCAAATATTTTTTGAGATATCATTGTAACATCAACAAGATGGACAAACATTTCTGGTATGTTACATTTATGTAGAAATTATGACCCACATTCATAAATTTCAAACCCAATGATGACAGGAAAGAGATTCCAGGGTTACCAAAGCATCACCATTCATCTTCCAATACCACTGTTAAAAAACAAATTTCACTTCTTACTTGAGACAGGCAATCACTCATAAAAGACAACCGGTGGTTTTAAACTCCTCCTCTCAACCTTTGAAATATTCTTCATTAAATACAAACTATAATGTTTCCAAAATTTATAGACCTAACTACTCATAATCCAAATTCTATCACTTTTGCCAAACACAAAAAGAGAATTGGTAGGCCTATCACTTTTTGGTTCTCCTGACTAGTTTGTCAGCCAAGTCTACAGCAAAAGAACAGACAGATGACGCAGGGGACAACAATACCCTCCAGCACTTTATGTGCCAAGGGTAACAAAATGAACAGGAAAACAACTTTGATTTCTTCTAAAGAAACCTTTGCACAAGCTATATAAGCAAAGAGTATTAATAATACAAGCTGTGGTCTGATAGTAGCACCATGCAAATCTTATTTTGGTATTTTCATGCTGGTATGAATTAAAAAAGCACTTTTTTTATCTGAAGATAGCATTTGGCATTATAATAATAGTTTATGTAGAGTGGTCCTACAGTTTCCTAGAGAATACCGTCAAAAACATATGGTTACACAATTACATCTATTTCCCATCCACCTGTTACCTTTCAAGGTCATGTGTTGGGAGACATGAATATACATAAACACCTTGGTATCACTCTACCCTCTGGTTTACGTTGGAAAGACCATATCTCAGAAATTATATTTAAAGCTAACAAATTGATTAATATTATGAAGAGTTTAAAATTTATTTTGCACCGTTCTACACCAGAGATTATATATTTTTCCTTCATTCGACCTATCCTTGAATATGCTAGCCCAGTATGGAGTGGCTGTGCTGAATCTGATGCTAAAAGTGTTTAAATTGATGCCTCTCGCACTGTGACCGGCGCAATGTACGGTACCAACATAGACAAATTACATGTATATGAAGAACTTGGCTGGCAATTATTGTCTCAACAGAGAGAGACAGCTAAGTTAATTCTTATGTATAAGATAGTGAACAAGCTTGTGCCCGAACCCTTATGTTCTGTAGTTACTTCCAATGATGTGCCTTCTTTCAATACGTGCCGCCCTTTCAATCTTGGCCATTTTCAGGCTCGCACCGACTTGCTAGACAACTGTTTCTTCCCGTCGACTGTTAGACTGTGGAACCAGTTCCCAATTAAAATTCAAACTTTGCCTTCTGTTCAAGTATTTAAATGTAAAATTTTTAAATCAGTACCTCGGTCAACTGATTTCCCCGAGTTGTTTAACTTTGGAAATAGGTGTACTGCTATTCAACATACGCGTTTCCGTTTGGGAGCTAGTCCACTTAATTCTCACGTATTCAAAATTGGGGTCAAAGAATCACCTGCTTACACATGTGGCTTACACATCAAAGATGCATTTCATTAGTTTTTCCTCTGTCCGAAATACACAAACTCAAGATTAACACTTCATACTAAAATCATTCCTCTTGCTCCTTTCACTCTTGGAACATTGTTGTATGGTTCAACACAATGTTCTTTTGCTGACAATTGTAATATTTTTACTGCAGTGCACGAATATATATCTGCTACAAACCGCTTCAAACCTACTGGTATTGGCTAAATAACTTTGTTCTCTTATCACAGGTTCAATGTCCAGGCTGTATCTCACTTGTGTGATTGTTCAAATCCAAACTCTAATCTGGAAAGATTCTACACTGTAATAAATGCCCCTCTATCTGTCTCGTCCATATTGGCGTCTCCTCTACTCGTGTGTCTAGTCAGTTCTGTGTTCTGTCCTTTCCTTGTAAGAGGGATTCACATAGGGCAATGCCCTTTTTCCAATAGTGTATATGCGTGAAATGCATGAGTGAATACGTAGAACAATAGAAAGTCTGGAAAAAATTTGATAAATTTTAATAAAATGTATATTCCACCATTGACTGAGCATTTCAGAATTAAAGTATGCAAAGCGCTAAGTGTGGATGAAAAACTTTCTTTTCAACATTTTTCACCCAAAATGTACCCCTGGTATCTGTGGGCAGTTTTCAGGAAAAATGTACATCTTCCTAGTGTATTTCTGTGTAAAGTACCAGCACCCTTGCAGGACATCAGGCAAGACTACTGGGGCGTGACTTGTGTATTCAGTTATTAACAGCTAGGCCAATTGAAAGCATTGTTCTTGTATACTTGCACATGAGTTATTGCGAATAACTTGTGCAAAATATGTATGGAAGTTAATCCAATAAATATGTTTATACCAAAACATTTGGTCTGTATTCAGTGTTACCTGGCATTTTGGTGAGGACCTTGGTTATAGCAGCAAACAACTTGCGAATCCCGCTTTATACATGTATATATATATATATGTATGTATGTATGTGTGTGTGTGTGTGTGTGTGTGTATGTACATGTATGTATGTATGTATGTATGTATGTATGTATGTATGTATGTATGTATGTATGTATGTATGTATGTATGTATGTATGTATGTATGTATTATGTATGTATGTATGTCACCTTTAGATGCCAAATGAACAAGCAATAGGAAATGCTCGGCTGAGTGACAAATAGCTAAAATAAATATATAAACACAGAGATACAAGTCATCTTCCTGTGTATGATATGTAAAGAATTATTCACAACTGAAAACTTTGACATATATAATGTAGCACCTAACACCTTTGTGCATTATAGGGCTGACAGTGACAATGGCAGTGACTATTTGGGCTGTTTTGTTGGCCACTCAATTATTCACTATTTTCCTGCTATTTCTGGTGATGCATTTGAAGCCAAGAATCAGGTGAGTTTTATTCTTTCAGTTTTTTATGGCATCGACTCTTCCTTGTGGAAGCTTGCAATCTCATCCTCTTTTGGCTTCCCCCTTTTTCAACCTTCATTGTCTGTAGCTGATCGGGGAGTTTTTTGTTTTTTTTTTATGGGGGGGGGTGTTTTTTTTGTTTTTTTTTGGGGGGGGGGATTTTAATTATTGACACTGTAAAGCTGCAAAGTGACCAAGCAGGAGGGCAAGGGGTGGGCAGCCCCCAAACTCTTTCTGGTGTATTCTGATGGTCCAATTTTTCCACTAATAGAACACTCTCTTTTTCTTCAGGAGGGGGTGGGGTGGGCGGGGGAGTTCATTTGACACTGCCAACCCTTCATCACAGCTTTTTATAAACTTGTGATGCTTGATATGAGTCACAAAGCTTAAAAACAATATTTTGAATTATTTGCACAAAGCTATATATGTGTCATATGTCAATACAGGGGTGGGCACCTGGGGGAAGGGCTGTAGCACCCTGAAGGGGGGGTGTTTTTTTGTTTTTTTTGGGGGGGGGGGATTTTAATTATTGACACTGTAAAGCTGCAAAGTGACCAAGCAGGAGGGCAAGGGGTGGGCAGCCCCCAAACTCTTTCTGGTGTATTCTGATGGTCCAATTTTTCCATTTTCTTTTTCTTCAGGAGGGGGTGGGGTGGGCGGGGGAGTTCATTTGACACTGCCAACCCTTCATCACAGCTTTTTATAAACTTGTGATGCTTGATATGAGTCACAAAGCTTAAAAACAATATTTTGAATTATTTGCACAAAGCTATATATGTGTCATATGTCAATACAGGGGTGGGCACCTGGGGGAAGGGCTGTAGCACCCTGAAGGACTGCTGTAGCACCATGAGATCGAGGGAGCAAAGTGACCGATCGGGGGTGGGATGGTTGAAAAAAAAAATTAAAAACAGTTAAAATAATTGCATTTTATGCATCTTCATGTGGAAATGTTTGCCTATAGTTTTGTTATGAACATATTGTTAATCTTCAATATCCCCAACATTTGAGGTCATCAATATTTCACAGCAAATAAAAGGAAACATAAAACCATAATTGTATTAAGTTGTTATTTATTCATGTCATTGATCATGGATTGGATTTCTTGCCTTAGTAGATGACTGTAATTTCACACTTTAATGGTCAATCTCTTGCTTTTTGTAACTTTTCTTATACTGTTTAGCACCTGCTTTAAATCACAGAAAAATACTTTATTTACTTTGACACTATTATAAATCACAAAAAAATAATTTATTTACTTTTATACTAACACCTAAGCTAAAGATGACTTAGAAGATAAAGCAACTAATATCATGAAAAAAATAATGTAGTGCCTGTATTTATACACAGGCCTACTAAAAAGACTTGATGCATGAATGTGTTCTCCATATAATCAACAATGTAGCGAAGACTAATTATTTGAAGCACATTCATGTATTTATTCTTTTTAATAGGCCTGTATCATGTGGGAAAAAGTCCACAAAATGTTCAGTAGCACCTGACCTACATATACCTGACATTAAAAAGGAATAGTTAAATGTACATCAATTAACTAAAAATAATGAGCATTGTATCCCCACATACTGTATATAGAAATCACAGGAATGATTCCCAAATAAATAACACAGGAATAATTTAATCTTATGAAATACTATATACTAAAATATGATATGCTATCATTTTTTTCTTTGGCTGTGACTGGAAACACATCTCAGCTAGGCCTAAATCACAGAAAAAAAGCACAGGCATGACTCCTAAATAAATGTCACAGGAATAATTTGTATAAATAAAATACTATATTAACTACAGTATGCTATCATTTTGTCTATGCTAAGACTGTGAACACAAAGCTATGCCTAAACCACAGGAAAACTGCACAACAGCAGTAAAGTTTGCATAGTACCAGGTAAGTATACATGGTATTGAAAGCTTAAAAATCACAGGAAAAATTGCACAAGTAAAGTCTGAATTGCACCAGGTATGTCTTTTGCTATCACAAACAATAATAATCCAATGTCTTTGTGTACAGACTCACTACATGGCACCATGTTTCAGTCCAAGTTTGAGATACATGAATGATATACTGGCCTCTTTGTCCTGTGTATTGATCTCAGACTGACCTACAGCAAACACTTGTCGAGTGGGAAAGTATCCACATCACGTTTGTCCATGGCCACACTGACGGCTGCATTGAGATGACTTTGAGTCATGGAGGACCTGAATTCATTTTTTACATAGTTCATGCATGAGAAGCTTCTCTCTACTTCACAGGTATCTGGTTGCACAGTGAGAAGCAGTAAAAGAACTTTAGCATACTCTTCATAACCAACCATGCTGTAAAGTTCACACGCAAACTTAACATTGTCTCCTCCGCATTTTTCCTAGAATAAATCATCCATGGAATCATCTAGCCTGTAACGCCTGTACGCATGCAGCACCTTCAGCTTGTCAAACTTCTGGCTGGCAAACCTATCCAACACCTGAAAGAAATGTGCATTTCTTTTAAACATGCAGGGTAGTAAAAATGCATGTGGCTAAAAAAAAAAAAAAAAAAAAAAACACAAGTACACATATCTGTAGTCATATGAACCTGTTAGTCTGAAGGACATAATATTAAACCAGACTAGGATATGACATAATTCAAATATTACTATGCTGTAAATCAGCACAATCAGTTTCCTATTTAGTAAACACTGGCCAAATAAAGGTGACCACATATCACTACGGGTAAATTTCCAAAGAAATTGACCTCCATGTCCTAGCAATCTGACCACAAAAAACTGTGTGGCTGCTCATGGCAGTGACCACTCACAGTAGGTACCACTGTTATACATATATATATATATATATATATATATATATATATATATATATATATATATATATATATATATATATATATATATATATATATATATATTGCTCAAAAAAGTCTAAGGATATATATGTAAATAAAAATTAAATACAAGACTACCTGTTTGAAGACAAGTGATTTTTTCCTCTATTTCCAACATTATAATACACACACACACACACACACACACACACACACACACACACACACACACAAAATCGTTTTGCCTACCTTGCGAACAGATTTCTCCATGTTTTGTGTTCTTGTGGATGGCTCCATGTACTTGCAGTGATCCAACACAAAGTTGTATTCTGGAAACCTCGAGAGCAAGGAGCGTCCAATTGTGGTGACATAGTTCAAACATGTGCTAAGAATCTCCCGCAGCTTTCGTTCACTAAGGTGGCCTTGATCCACACATTCCAGCCAGTACTCATAAAACTTGAATGCCCCAAATGGTGGGGGATCTTGCACATCATGATCACACAGATCAATCAGATTTTCATGCTCCATCAAATTTTCCAGCGGCAATTGGTCATTTTTGACTACAGGTGACACAAACAGTCTCATGAATAGAAAGATTTTCCTGTAGGTCTCGTATATGGTTTGGTTCCTTGCCTGCAAGGCTTTGTTTATGTCACTAAGCATGCTGAGCTGTCCATGCAAAAAATGCAAATACAGGAGGAATTCCGGATTACACAGCTCCTCGTATGTCTGCTCACACTTTTTCCTATCTGCCTTGCTTATGCTCATGTTGTGTGCCTCAGTTTCAAAATACTGGCTCAGCTCTGGTAGAATGTCCAGCATCCTGTCCACGCAAGCATGCAGGGACAACCAGCGCACTCTATGATACGTAATAAGGTTGACATACTTTTCATGAAGGTGCAAGATATCCTCAAACTTTGTTTTCCGCACACTACTTGGCCTAAAGTGATCTAACACTTTCTTAATTGTCCCTTCTACAAAGTTTGGAATGAACTTCTGGCCATCTTTGGCTGCCAGTACCTCAGTGTGAGTGACACACTTCTGAACATACAAATCTTGGTTGTATTCATTACATATACATATCGGCTGTTGTTCTCCTTCCCTTATCATATGATCTCCCTGATGTACCTTGTGCCCCATGCAGTCAATATACACAGGTTACCATTATGTATGTAGCCACCTCATCACAAAATACATGTAGGTGCTGTCATATCTGCACATGAAACGTACTTGACACATATATACAACAGTATTATACTCTGCTAAAGCAACAAATAATGTGGTTCCTTTGTCTATGATTCAGATGTACCCATCTAGCTTATTAAGACAGCAAACTTAGAGTCATTTTGCAACGTGAAAGTGCATACAATGTATTTCAATATAGCATAATCCTTTTTGACAATACAGAAGCATGCAACAACATAATGGTGACAAAATGCTCTACCTTTTTATCAAAAATTGGCAAATACATGTAATTCTGAATGCTTGCCAAAACTGCAAGTGTTTATGTACTACTCATATCTCTCATGACTTTCTAATACTCTCCCCTCTCTCTGTATGTATGCATGTGTGTGTGTATATATACATGTACAATACATCATATGAAAAGCGTTTATTAATGTCCATGCAAGCAACCTGCTGCACTGAAAATCTTTTTGCCCTGGCTTTTCATCAACAAGTTGATTTGGCTCAGACATGACCTTTTGTTCTGATTTGTTATTTGCTGTGGGTCCCAGTTTTACATTAATTTCCTTCCCAGCTGAATAAATCTATTCACTGACCCTGTTTCTGGCCTCCAAAATGCTTTACTAGTCAATGCTTAAATCATCCACTAAAAGTGTCTCCTACTTGTCTGCCTTGTTGAGTGATTATAGTCAGTGAAGTCTTTCTTTCACTGCTACTTACAACAACAGTTTCATGTATGCTCATATTAATTATAATTCTAGATTAAAAAATCTGCATAGGAAGACCATTCTATTCAAGTATCAGCACACTTGTATTTCCTGAGTAAAGAACAGCCCAGGTGAAGAGCAGCTTCCCTCAGTGAGTTTGGGTTCATTCTGCCCAAAGCATGTCAAGAAAAGCTACGGACTTGGTCTCTAATCTGGAACTGAAAGAGTTAATTGTATTGTACATCTCTTTACTACTGGTTTTCCTTTTCTGGTCATTTTGACTGTCACTTGGATGTTTCCTCTCAGTGAGTGAACAGTACAACTTTTTTGAGAGGGAGGGAGGAAGGAAGGGAGACAGAGAAAACACAATTTGAACCAAGAACTGGAGGGTTCTGAGTGTTGGATCATAATCTGTGCAATATGAAAGCCTTAAGTCAAATATTGCAGAAGTTATCGTCCAGAAACCTTTTGGACAGACACATGGATGGATAAAGGTCACTCAATGTTGAACCTGACTGAACCCTTATCAAGAACTACAATCATGTCCAATATGAAAGAAAGCCCTTGGTCAAAAATTTCATTTCTCATGCAGAACCAGATTCTTTAATGTGGCTCTGTAACCTTGCTAATTGGTCCAAGATCACCTATCTTCAAACTTAAATGTAACTTAATTAGCCCTGACAGAGAGCTATAATCCTGTGCAATATGAAAGCCCTAGGTCAAAAGTTATAGTGTGGAAACTTTGTGAATGGACAGACATCCAGACAGATGGACAAAGTGATTGCTCTATGCCTCCTGTGGCCTCCTTTGGAGGCACACTTAATAAAAAGCAAGAGACTTGTGTGAACAGCCTGTCCTCAGCTGTCACCTTGACAATGTACCCCTAATGTGGTCTAGGGGTGAAGAATTTTGGAGAAGTAAAAAGACTTTGCATTGCAACCCCCATTGTTTTACCTGGTAATCAATAGGAATGCATGCAGTGACTGACAGCTACCAAAATCACTAAAAATTCCTTACAAATCATGGATCCAGAGTATCACCACTTGGTGAAAAATTTAGTTGACCTCTCCCACAAGCCACATTTCCATGAAGTTTCAGAACAATCTGTGTGGCAGTTTTCGTGCAGAAGCTGAAAAAAGTGAAGCCACACAAAAATTTGAAATAAAATTGAAAAATCTAAACATACCTTAAATGCAAAGCGTTGAGTGAAGGGTCCGCCAAGCCATAAGAATCATGTAATTTTTTCTAGACATACCTTAAATGCAAAGCGTTGACTGAAGGGTCCGCCAAGCCATAAGAATCATGTAATTTATAGGCTGCCATTTGCTCAAATTAGGTCATGGTGACACAAAAATCTAATGAAAATGAATCAGAGATTGCTAGATCTATGCCTCTCCCCCCCCCCCACCCCGCTCTGTGACCTTGGGATATGGGTCAAGGTGATCCATCTTTGAACTTGTCTCGGACATTATGTAGGATTAAAACCGTGTGCAATACGAAAGGTCTATGTTAAAAACTTTTCAACTTATCTTGTGAAAACCAAATTCACTAAAATGGCTCTCTGGCCTTGTCAATTGGGTCAAGGTCATTTATCTTTAAACTCATCTGAGAAATTATGCAGGACTATATCATGTGCATTATGAAGCCCCTATGCACCAAACTTGTCAAGTTGTCATGTGAAAACCAAATTCACAAAAATGGCTCTGTGCCCTTGGTAATTTGGTCAGGGTAACCCATCATGGAACTTGTCCAATACCTTACAGCTATGATGGGTCCTATATATGCACAAACTTTTCAAGTTATTGTGTGAAAACCAAATTTATTAAATTGGCTCTGTGACCTTGGGAATTGGGTCAAGGTCACCCATCTTCAAACTTGTCTCAAACCTAATATGTAGAACTGTAATCACCTACCATTTGACAGGCCTATGTCAAAGACTTTTCGAGTTATCATGTGAAAACCAACTTCGTTAAAATGGTTCTGTGACCTTGGGAATTGAGTTCAGGTCACCCACCTTCTAACTGTCTAAGACCTGATTCAGGACTATAAGCATGTGCAATGTGAAAGCCCTAAGCAAAAAACTTTTTGATATAATGCATGAAAACCAAATTCACTCAAATGGGTTGGTGACCTTGGGAATTGGATCAAGGTCATCCATCTAAGAGCTTGTATGAGACCTTATTCAGGACTATAAGCATGTACAATATGAAAGCCCGAAAAGAAAAAATCTTTTTGAGTTATTGTGAGAAAACTGTCAATGCGGACACACAAACACACGGACAAAGTAATCTCTATATCCCCCCCCCCCCCCAGGGGAGGCCATAATCGGTTTATCTTGCCAGGTAAGATAAGCATCTTGCCAAATTTGAGCAAAATACATGAGGCATTGTCTAGATATCGCAGTTACGAGGATGTGAACATCCGGATGGATGGAAATCCAGATGGACGGACAACCCAAAAACATAAAGGATCCCCCATTGGGTCTACCCTTGAGGAAAAAAAAAAAAACAAAAAACAGTGCCACTGCCTGAACAAATTAAGGTCTGGGGGTCCCCAGAAGTGTCCCCATGCAACTTCAAAGCAATTGGCTTAGCAGTTTTAGACAAGATTTTTAAAAAGATTTTGCCCAAAAAATGAACAAAACTAAAACAAAACAAAAAACAAAAAACTAAAAAAAAAAAGAAAGAAAAGCAAAATACCCCCCCCCCCCTGCCGCCCCCCCCCCCCCAAAAAAAAATATCATAAAAAATTAAAAAATCACTGGATCATGACACCATGAACCAATTTTAGGTAGAGACCCACCCAAGGTACATCCCCTCAAAGTTTCAAGTGAATCTGGTTGATGGATTTGGAGAGCTGGTTGTGTTGATTGCCATGTATGACAAACTGGTCAGAACTGACCTTAATGACCATCAATAAAGGTTAATTACTAGGCTTGGGGCTGGGTTGACATTGTCTGTACTTCACACTGGACATAGAATGGGCTGTATCCAGCTGAATTAACACTTATACACAATAAGTATGGTCGACTCTCCCTTTTGTAACTACAGTCCTGTGGTCAAAGATGTTTGGCACTACTTTTTCACGTCTGTGACACATGATATTTAAAAATTCTTTACACTCCATTATAGATGTACCAATAACTTTAAAAACCACTTTAGATTATTACTCCACTGTAAACAAAGACATTTTACTGTCTGGCCCGCTATATATCCTTAACAATAAATACATGTATTTCATCATTGGTGCTGTTACATCAATTCTACCTGGACGAGTTGCAATAGCATCTGCTACATATTTACAGTGTAATTACTTGATTATTATTTCTAGGTTTTTGTTTATTTATAACCCACTATCTGTCTCATCTTTATGTCTGGGTGCCAACCCAGACATTTTGTTTTTCCAAGAATTCTCTCTCTCTCTCTCTCTCTCTCTCCCTCCCTCCCTCCCTCCCTCCCTCCCTCTCTCTCTCTCTCTCTCTCTCTCTCTCTCTCTCTCTCTCTCTCTCTCTCTCTCTCTCTCTCTCTCTCTCTCCTTTACGACCAGATTTGTCCAGAGTTTTTCAAGGATCCTACTATTCCGAAAACCACCAAACTTGCCATGGTGACTGACCTACATGTACCAGTGAAATTAGGCATCTGACTTGGAATAGTCATGATGTTTGAAATTATGCAAATTAGGGGCATTTAAAATTTTAAAAGCTCCATATCTTCCAAACAATTGCAGATCAACACAAAGTTTGAACTTACACATATACCGTAGGTTTGAGACAACTGGCAAATCCAATAGCACACAAACAAAACTTGGGGAATTTTAATGCATGCTAAATTCACCAAATTTCTCCCCAATCCACATGCAGGCTTTCAACTGCCTGCTGTATGACCTATTGCTTGAGCTCTATGGTGCCAGGCAACCATTTTTGCATTTATAATTAATTAGCTTGAACCTGTCTCACAGCTTTCTGTCCATGCATGCTGAGTGTATGATTTGGAAGGTTTTGGTCTTGTAGCGAAATGTGGTGTGGGGTGGGGTGGGGGGACTCCCAACAACTGTGTAATGAGGCTCTCAATATACATGTAATACAGAGTACTGGTATCTCTTTCTGTTCATGCAGGAACAGATTGACTCCATGCTGCCATATGTACCAGGCAGGCTTTTGCTTCCACTGGTGTCCTAGCTGGCCTGTTTTCGCCTGAGCTCAGTCCCAAGGGGACTCACAGCTCTGGACTTCTAGGCAGAACAAGCCTGAGTGTACCCTCTTTTAAAAATAGACAACATACAGAGCTGAATCAGTCAGACCGGGGAAGTGCAAATATTTGTGTCATCTCAGCGGACACTTTCCTGTCTTTGTTTACTTGTAACCAGTGAGATGAAGCCTGTTCTTCATAGCCAATACTGAGACAGTATAGTTTTGTCTTGGTTCACAGGTACATGTTTATGTACTAGTTTCTTGACAGCTTCTGTTATAATTTGTTTACGTAATAAAGGAAAAAAGACAGTTTTGTATTGCATGTATGCACATCCCTCTAAATTATAATGTGTGTACACTGTACATGCACATATACTCATCATAATGCCCAGAAGGGCTGACCCTCTCAGGAGTGGGCACTTTTCTCTGGTCGCGAGGGTGCTCACTGTAGAGAGGTTTCACTGTACAGTGGTACTTGCAATTTAAGACCACCCGTAATCAATGAATGCCAGACAATAGTGGTCACATAGGACAGGTGGTCTTTCATCTCAGATAAATTAACAAAGAAATAAAAGGCCAATTTCTTTTTCTTTCTCTCTCTTTCTTTCTTTCTTTCTTTCTTTCTTTCTTTCTTTCTTTCTTTCTTTCTTTCTTTCTTTCTTTCTTTCTTTCTTTCTTTCTGACCAAGTTGGTCCAGACTTTTTTTTTCAGACACCATTTTTCCAAAAACCACCAAACTTACCATGGTGACTGACATAACCAGTGAAATTGTGCATCTCATTTGGAACAGTCATGATGTTTAAAATTGTGCAAATTTTTAGAGGCAACAAAAATGTTAAAAGTGCCATATCTTCCAAACTATTGCAGATGGACTCAAAATTTCAATGTGCATATATTCCTTTGTGACACTTGCCCCTATAATGGACAGTATAGTTGTAGAATTCCAAATTATGCTAATAAGGGGCATTGAAAAATCTAAAAGTTGAATATCTCCAAAACTATTGTACATAGAGGTGCCATTCCAACTTCAATTTGTAGGTTTGTTGCAAAGCCGCATCCAATCAACCATGAACCAAAGCTGTAGGGTTTTAATTCACGCAAATTAGGTGAATATGCAAAATGTAAATCTTTAATAGCTTCAAAACTATTATAGAGGTGCCATTCCTACTTCAATTTATGGGTTTGTGGCATAGCCCCATCCAATGAACAATAAACCAAAATTCTTCTAGGCTTACAATTCATGCAAATAAGGCAAATACACAAAATTAATATGTTGAATAGATTCAAAACTATTATAGATAGTAGTTTCATTCAAACATCCCTTTATAAGTTTGGGACATGGCCACATCCCTTGAACCAAGAACCAAAGCTGAGCATTTTAATTTATAAAAATTAGGCTAATACACAAAATTTAGATTATGTTGAACAATGGCAAAGTGTTTCATTTCAAATTGTTCTCATTTTGAAGGCACCCACAGATTTGCTGTGAAGCAAATCTTCTTTTCAAGTTGTCTTTTTGTCTTTCCTTCTCCCTGTGTAAAAGCAATTAGGGAGTATTCCCTCACTCTTTTTGTTTCAGCAATGTCATGCTCCCTTTTTGAGTACATTTTAACATCAGATGCTTACCAAATCTTCTGTTTTCATCATAAATTATTTCTCAAACTCATTATACAAGAAAACAAGCTGGTTGATAGTACCATCCCCAGGCATAAAACCAGATTGTTTAACATTCAGGCAAAGTTATCCCTCAGGAAATTAAACACATACTTGAAAACTACACGCTCAAACACCTTTGATACACAACTTAATAAAGATATTGGTCAATAGTTACTACAAAGCTATCGACATGCAGAAGGAAGTAAGAGTTGTCTTTTGTGACATCACTAAAGCTTTTGATAAGGTGTATCACTCTGCTTTATTACACAAACTATCAAAGATAGGTATCTCCGGAGCTCTGCTTAATTGGTTTAGTAGTTACCTGAACGATCGTCAACAGAGGGTTGTGACGCATCAAGAGTTTCCAAATTGGGGTAAAGTAGAAGCAGGGGTCCCCCAGGGCTCAGTTCTTGGGCCTCTCTTATTTCTTATTTATGTTAACGATATCGTTCACATCGTAACTTCTAACATAAGGCTCTATGCCGACGATGTAACTTTGTACATCACCATTGACGATCCCACTGTCACCATGAATGATGATCTTAAACACATCGAGAATTGGTCTAAGCAATGGCTGGTTACATTCAATAGCTCCAAAACCAAGTCAATGATTATTAGTAAGAAGCGGCAGCCTCCACATCATCCCCATGCTCTATTTCAGGGTACTACACTTGAAGATGTAAAACAACACAAACATTTAGGTCTTATTTTTAGTGCAGATTTGTTATGGTCACCTCATATAAATTATATTGTCTGCAAAGCAAGGAAATTAATTGGAGTAATGAAATTTTTGCAACATAAGCTCAGTAGACGCACATTAGAATTGATTTATTTTACCTACATTAGGCCTATTTTAGAGTATGGTGATGTTGTGTGGGGAGAGTGCACGCAATTTGATGCAGACCTTCTAGAAGATGTTCAACTGGCTGCAGCCCATGCAGTGACGGGTGCGTCTTGTCGAACAAGTCATGCATTCCTGTACAATGAAACTGGATGGGAGACTCGGTCTAATAGTAGAGAAAAACACTGACTCATACTTCTTAAAAAAATAATAAATGGACATACACCTGCATATTTACACGATTTGATTCCGGAAAATGTATTTAACAGAAATGCATATAACGTGAGATCCAGACAGAACATAAGCCAGGTTCGTACAAAAACTAATACTAATAATAATTCTTTTTTTCCGACAACGATTCTCCAATGGAACTTACTTCCATCCAGTGTTCAAAATTCTGAAGATATAGATACTTTTAAGCGTAAATTGGATAAAGGGAAACCAAAGACAAATGAGTTGTTTTACATTGGTAATAGGAAAGCCAATATTTTACATGCAAAAATGAGGATGGGCTGCAGCCAGTTGAACCACGATATGCATAAAATTGGTATAGTAACTTCTCCTGCTTGTTCTTGTGGTGCTGAAATAGAAAATTCATTTCATTACTGTCTTTTTTGAGTGTACCAAATACACAACTGAGCAGAATTTATTGCACCAAAATATCATAGTATTGGCTCCTTTCACGCTACAAACTCTTATGTTTGGAAATCTCAAGTGTTCAAAGGCAGTAAACAACATTATTTTTGACAGTACCCACACATATATCTTAAATTCTGGCAGACTCAACTAAGGCCCGTACGTTTTCCACCCAGGTTGATGAACAAGCTTTGCTTGTGACTCCTGGTGGTTCACGTGCGGGCGGGTACTATTCATTTCATTTTTTTTTTCTGCGAGCAGTATTCATGTGAAAAGTGTTGGCTGGCCTCGACAGTATTGTATTCTGATAATGCATACTTCTGTCTGTCCTGTAACTGTGATATCTGATCTTTTGTATGTATGTCCTTGTCGATGTTACATCAATGTGGTGTCCTGTGGCCCGTCTTTACCTTTTGTGCAGCATTTGTATTGTTCTTTTATTTCTTTTTTTTCCCGAGAGGGATTTATATAGGCAGAGCCTGTTTCCCGATCGCTTTTTTGAATAAAAAAAATATGTTTAAACCAAATTATTTCTATATGCATCTACTATTAATTTGAAGTTCCTTTGGAACAGAACTGTTTTCAATGTCTGGAAATGCCAGACTTTGAAATCTTGCAATGTGCTTTCAATTCTTTGAAAAACATTTTCTTGGTGACAAGTGGATTCAAATCTGCTAAGATGCATTTGCTTGCCCTTTCCTCAGACCACTGCTGTAATTAGTTGATGATCAGTGCAGGCACATTTTCGTTTCTTGATTTCCCTCCTCAAACCACTGTACTCAGTGTTTGACGATCAGTGCATGCAAATTTATGAGTTGATGTAATCACCTGTGTGTACAAGTTGGAAGCTATTATGCATGGGTGCACTGGTACAGTCAGATATACATGTGGTTCCATGTGGTATCTTTGCTAGTTACCAGCAAAACAAAGATATGGAAGATCCAAATATCAAAATGCTTCTGATGTTAAGTTAGAGAAAGGACTTGTATCACTAGATTCTTTTTTTTTTTTTCCAAGAATCGACTGATACTCACTCGTCCTGTCTCCATAACATGTTGCCCAGTGCACTTGTCTCCTCTGTGAAGATCTGTATAGGGCATTTCCCCTTTTCCTAATTGCTAATAAAAGTTTAAAACAAATCATGACATCAATATGTTTTATTACCGCAGAACAGCTGGGTCTTGAACCAGCAACCTATACATACATACACAATGTATAATATATTTCAACATTATAATTTTTTATTACAGCAAAGATGACACAAGGTACGGAACTGAGACCTCACTCGCCAAGAAGAACCACACAAATCTCTGCCAAGTCAAACAAGGTGAAGATGCCAGCCATATGTGAAATGATATCAAGGATATAATGATTGAAAGCAAATTCTATAGCACCATACATTGATACATGTATCATCAAGTAAATTTCAACTTTACCGGACTGTAAATGTGTTTGCAATGTGTTCCAAGTTATGGTTGCAGATGATTTAATCTATTGTAAATTTCATCATTACAGCATGAAATCTCCCACAGTGTTTCCAAACAAGAAGACTGTGATAGTACTGTGCTCAGTTACCTTACATGTATAAACTGATAATTGCTAGCATAAATGATAGTTCTGTATAGATGTGTGTGGGCAAGCTAAATGACTGACTTTGACGTTGATCTTGACTATTTTGGGCTTAAATTTAATTGCAATCAAAGGCAATCTCAACTGTATATTGCTCTCTCAGCAGGATAAAATGTGGGAAGGTAGACTGTTGATTCAATTTTGTCAAAGATACTGTGTGACCAAAGGAAGAAGGTTGCGGTCACTTGTAAATAACAACACAGCATTTGCAAATCCAACATTCAAATCCTTGCTCATACTGTTCCCAATCTTTTAAAAACAAAATTCAATACAGTGGCCCAATGATCTTGAGAATTGGCAGTCACTCAAGGGTATCATCGAAGTACCAGCTCAAACTCTTCTTGGAATATCATCTGAACAAATAATTAAACGAAGTAACCCCCTGACTTGGGATTAAGTCAAGTTCTTCCATATTAAATTTCAACTTGACCTTTACAGAAGATCATCATGATGGAAACAAAGAAGTCCCAGCTCAAGTAGAGCTTCAATAATCATCAAAATTTCATAATTCACTAAACTTATGATCTATATAATTTTGCATCCAGTTTCAATTGGTCAAATCATAGCTCAAACTGAAATCGACATTTCTCATGATAGTAGACAATCCCTTATGCATGCATGTCAGGTAACTATAAAGTACAAAGGCAGGAATACAGTGGTCCCCCTCTTATAAGGCCACCCCAAGTGCACCAGAAAAATGGCTTTTATAATGAGAAGGCTGTCCTCTCATGAGGGGGAAAATAGAATGAAAATACCATACTTGTTGCATGGAGAAGTGGCCTCTGTAGAGGGGGTGGCCTCTCATCAGAGGGACCTTACAAGACAGGAACCACTGTATAAGTCTTTTTTATACTGCACTGATATGTTAATTTTTTCATTTAACTGGGTACATTCATTACACTTATTTCAGCAGAAATGAAAAAGAGTTTGAATGAAAATTGTAGATAAGACCTACCATGATAACATGCCTCAGGTCAACAGCTTTCCTTGGTATAGGTTTGTGCAAACCCTTGAGAAAAGCAGCTGACTGAGTTTTTTTTTGTTTTAAACTCAAATCTTAATTACAGGGGAAAGGGTTAAAATGCCTGGGGTATTTAGGATAATTATCTAATTATAATGCGAGTCTTGAGAACATAATATCTGTGTATTCTAAAACTAATGTGTAAATGAATATAAGAATGATATGTTAACGTATTATTTCTCTGATTGTTTTATCAAGGTATGGAGTGTTTAAGCCACATGTGCAAGATTGTTATTATCCTCAATGCTTGTTAATTTCTGCTTAAATGTTGCAGCAATTCACTGTACATGTAGTTTTCATGCTCAAAATAATTCCAAAACATTTCATATATTCTTGAACTTCATTTGGTTGAATAAAATCACCATCACAAGTATTTCAATGTTACCTGATCATATATATTTCTGCATCTTGGTAGCCTTCAGCTGCTTTTGGTAGTTTTCACAGTGATCTGGGGCATTTGACAGTGCACTGTGACAAAGTGCAGTGATCTGTGGCCTAACTACAATGTACATTTTGCTGCACTGCACTGCTGTCTGCCATACATGTACTTCATTGTCTAGGCTTGGCAAAATCTGCAGCAAAAAGGGATGAAGAGCTACAGATTGCAACATTAGGGTATGGGCTAAGAATGTCAAAGGGTCTGTTAATGAAAAAGCTGATGCACTTTCCAGAGGGTTGATCTCCAAATTTTTCCTCCTCTCTCCACAGAGCCAGAATGCAGAGACATTCACCCCATAGGAGTTTCCAACGACCAACTTGATTCCACTGTAAGAAAGCGCTTAGCATCAGCTTTAGCTCCCCAATCAGCAACATTGTATTACAGAGTATGGGATTCAACTGTAGAATTTTACCGCCTGTGTGATTTGGGAGACTCTATTCCTTGTCCTTCAAAAAAGTCTCTCTTTACATAGCTTATTTATTCCACAAAAAATTGGCACCAAAAACTTTATCAGCATATTTATCCTCTATATCATGTTTCCATAAAATTAGAAATTTAGAAGATCCAACAAAGCATTTCACTATACAAAAGATGATGGCAGCAGCATACCATCTCTGTCCATCTATGGATATGAGGTTACCCATTTCTGCCCCCCCCCCCCCCCCGCACCAACTCCTCCATGCGGCTGAGCATGAGCATAACATGAATCTTCTCCATCAAATTCTGTTCAAGACAATGTTTTCTTTTACTTTCTGCATGTATGCACGCATTGGAGAACTGGCATCTTCAACTACTTTAACTGCATCTAACATCATTCAAATTGGTGACATAACTTTAACCTTTGGCACACAAAAAAAACCCCAAAGAAATAAAAGTTTGCTTCCGTAATTTTAAGCGTAACAATTCAGGACAACCGCACTATGTCTCATTTCGTGCAACTGGTTCCAAATATTGCCCTGTAAATCTGTTGATGACATATTTAAAACAGAGGGGCCCAAGCCCTGGCAATCTGCTTTTAACACCAAATGAGAGACCAATTTCGCGCCCCTTTTTTGATGCTCAGCTGAAAGCACGCTTAAAATTTTGCCATTTGGACAGCAAAATGTACAAAGGCCACAGCTTCCGGATTGGGGCAGCTTCATGGGATGCGCAGAGGGGCCGGGGTTTCATATTCCCAAATCAGACTCAAAGGGCGATGGAAATCAGATGCTTTCCGGAAATATATTCGAGTGGTCACAAACTGAGCACATTATATAGTCATTGTCTGTGCATAGTAACCAGTGGAGCTGATGCTCTATTCAGCTGTTCAGTAGTATAATCAGGTCTTAATGCAATATGACAAGTGTCATGTTTTGCTCTGCAAGGGCCGGACACAACTACTCTTGTTGATCAACTTTCAGCTTTTAACACAATATCAATTGTTTACACATATATTTAACAAGTACACCAATGGAGTTTTTTTGTCCTGCAAGGGCTAGGTCAAACTAGTCTATTTGGTAGTACATTCAAGTCTTAATGCAATATGATATATAGATGTTCTGCCCCGCAAAAGCTGGGGAGATTTGTCATACTTTCAGGTCTTCTTAAGGCAGTATCAAGTGTTTGCCCATATGTCTGTTAAATACACCTGTGGAGTTTATTGTCCTGGAAGGGCTAGGCCAAGCTGCTCTAGTTGCCAGTACATGTACTTGTATCACAACTTCCAAACAATAGCCTCAGTACTCAAGCATGGTACTTGTCATAAACCTCATTGGTAGTATGAGTCATCCTGAAGTGTTACTAAGCCAAAAATTATAAATACAAAATTTTTGTTATATACTGTATGTTTATTGGTAGGAGCATACAGTTAGTGTACATGTAGTTGTTGGGCCCACTACACAAAGAAATGCACTTGTAAAGACTGTTCATACATGATACATATAATAATATTTAGGAGTAGTCCTAGTTCAGTTTTATATCACATGATGGTGGCAGATGACAGGACCTACTTGAGGACAAAATTCATGTGAACACACAAGGTGCAGGACTCCTTGCCCCCCCCCACAAATAAATAAATAAATAAATAAATAAATAAATAAATAAATAAATAAATAAACCTGTTGACCCTAGGCTCCACAACAAGGTGAGAGAGAACCAAGAACAACAGGGACACAACTAGAAAAGGAGATTTGCTTCAAAGAAAATCTGTCTGTGTGCCTTCAAAAGTTGTAAATATTAAATGCTACAACTTTTATCCTTTGGTACTTCACATTACATTATGCTTATGGCTGCATGCAAATGTTTAAAAAAAGCATTACAATAGCCACAATTTAAGCCCAACATGAACCAAATCGGATGAAAATTGACCAAGTTATGGCAAGATGAAACTTTCAAAGGGCCAAATGACCTTGGCCGTTACCCTTTTGAGGTTACATGTTCTAATGAAAAATGTGCAGTGTTGCAATACCTACAATTTGAGTCCAACATGATTAGAATTGTATGGAAATTGGCCAAGTTATGACTGGATGAAACTTTCAAAGGTCCAAATGACCTTGCCCTTTGAACTTTAGAGGTCACATGTACATTTAAAAATGTGCAGGGTTACAATAGCTACAATTTGAGCCCAACATGACAAAAATTGGATAAAAATTGACAAAGTTATGGCTAGAAGAAAGCCACCATCAAAAGTGGCCTTTGACCTTGAAATGACCTTTCACCTTGAGATGACCTCTACCTGAAGTGAACCTTGACCTTAAAAATGACATTTTGGCTTAACTTGACCTTTGACCTTGACAAGACCTGGGCATTTGAGGTGACCTTTACCTTGCTATTATCAAACTCCTATACACTCTGAACCACATCTACTATAGTATATAAGATATTGAAGATTTAAAACTTTAATTAGCCCTCATTTGCATAATTTTGAAAAGCATGACCTCTCATTATAAAAAGGCCCAACTTTATCCATAGAAGTATAATTGTGCCAAGTTTGGAGTTTCTGCAAGTAATACTTTTCAAATGAAATGTCGGACAAATTTGCCTGTAAAAAAAGAAATAAAGAACTAGAAAAGAAGAGTTGCTTCAAAGCAAATCGGTTTGTGTTCCTTCAAAAGTTGTAAATATTAAATGCTACAACTTTTATCCTTTGGTACTTCACATCACATTAAGCTTCTGGCTGGATGCAAATTTCAAAGTCGAAATGACCTTGACCTTTGACCTTAACAGGTCAAAGTGCACAGCATTACAATACACACAATTTAAGCCCAACATGAACCAAATTCGATTAAAATTGACCAAGTTATGACAAGATGAAACTTTTAAAGGGCCAAATGACCTTGACCTTTGCCTTTTGAGGTGACATGTTCTTATAAAAATGCACAGTGTTGCAATACCTACAATTTGAGTCCAACATGATTAGAACTGGATGCAAATTGGCCAGGTTATGACTGGATGAAACTTTCAATGGTCCAAATGACCTTGGCCTTTGACCATTAGAGGTCACAAGTAAGTTTCAAAAAAGTGCAGTGTACAATAGGTACAGTTTGAGCCCAACATGATCAAAATTGGATAAAAATTGACAAAGTTATGGCTAGCCACCACCGAAAATGACCTCTGACCTTGAAATGACCTTTAACATTGAGATGACCTCTACCTGAAGTGAACCTTGACCTTAGAAATGACATTTTGGCTTAAAATTGACCTTTGACCTTGACATGACCTTTGACCTTGACATTTGAGATGACCTTTACCTTGCCATGATCGAACTCCTACACACTCTGAACCACATCTACTATAGTACATAAGATATTGAAGATTTAAAACTTTAATTAGCCCTCATTTGCATAATTTTGAAAAGCATGACCTCTCATTATAAAAAGGCCAGACTTTATCTATAGAAATATAATTGTGCCAAGTTTGGAGTTTCCACATGTTATACTTTTCAAATGAAATGTCGGACAAATTTGCCTGTAGAAAAAGGAAAGAAAGAAAGAAGGAAGGAAGGAAGGAAGGAAGGAAAGAAAGAAAGAAAGAAAGAAAGAAAGAAAGAAAGAAAGAAAGAAAGAAAGAAAGAAAGAAAGAAAGAAAGAAAGAAAGAAAGAAAGAAAGAAGAAAGAAAGAATTCCTAGCAAAATAGAAAAGTGTGTGCTGACACACACACTTTAACTAGGAAAGATGATTTGCTGCATAGCAAATCAGTGTGTGTGTCTTCAAAGCATATTGGTATGGCAATGTACAACTATTCCATCACACTGGAGTAGAAGTTGGAATGGCATCTCTATCTATTATAGCTGTGAAGTTATTCAAGATTTAAAATTTCAAATGCTGCTAATTAGCCTAATTTAAATTGCTACAACTCTTGTTTTAAATTCACTAGATGTGCACTGGTCAATAACACCCTAGTAGAAGTTGGAATGACATCTCTATCTATTATACTTTTGAAGATATTCAAGATTTAAAATTTCAAATGCCCCTAATTTGCATAATTTTAGACATCTTCATTTCTGTGTATAAAATGGACAAAGGCCTTGTATAGAGGTACAATCATGCCAAGTTTGGACTTTATATGTATAATAGTGTACGAGAAAAGTGTCGGACAAATTTGCTGGTAAAGAAGAAAAAGAAAGAAAGAAAGAAAGAAAGAAAGAAAGAAAGAAAGAAAGAAAGAAAGAAAGAAAGAAAGAAAGAAAAGTGTGTGTTGAGACACACATTTTAACTACATGTACATGTACATGTACCTGTGAACTGAGACATGCACTATACTGACTCAGTAAATGGCAATGAAGAACAGGTTCCATCTCACTGGTTACAAAAAAACAAAGACATGAAAGTGTCCAGTGACATGACACAAATCCACACACTTTTTCAAAATTCACCAAAATGTGAAAACAGTCATTGGGGACTGTAAGCTCTGTATGTAGTCTGTTTTTAACAGAGGGTACACTCTGCCAGGCTTGTTCTGCCTAGAAGTCCAGTCCATCTGATCCCTTCGGACTGATGGAACTCATAAGCCCAGCACACTCCTAGCCTCAGGGTAAAACAGACCAGCTACCAGGACACTCTGACTGGTAAGTCTCAGTCATGGTGTACTTACAGCTCTGTCCAGCATTAGTGTGAACATGCGCAGCAGATATGTTTCTTGCATGAACAGGAAGAGATCCTCTGTATTTTATTGAGAGCCTCATTACACAGTTGTTGGGAGCCCCCCCCCCCCCCCCCCCCCACCGCAATTTGCTACAAGACCCAAACCTTCCAAAGCATACACTCAACATGCATGGACAGAAAGCTGTGAGACAGGTTCAAGCTAATTAATTATGAATGTAAAATGGTTGCCTGGCACCATAGAGGTCAAGCAATAGGTCATACAGGAGGCAGTTGAAAGCCTGCATGTGGATTGGGGAAAAATTTGGTGAATTTAGCATACATTAAAATTCCCCAAGTTTTGTTTGTGTGCTGTTGGATTTGCCAGTTGTCTCAAACCTATATGTGTAAGTTAGAACTTTGTGTCTATCTGCAATAGTTTGGAAGATATGGAGCTTTTAAAATTTTAAACGCCCCTAATTTGCATAATTTTAAACATCTTCATTCCTCTGTGTAAAATGGTCAAACTCCTTGTATGGAGGTACAATCATGCCAAGTTTGGAATTTCTATGTATGATAGTGTCCGAGAAAAGTGTCAGACAAATTTGCTGATAAAGAAGAAAGAAAGAAAGAAAGAAAGAAAGAAAGAAAGAAAGAAAGAATTTGAGGAAAAACAGAAAAGTGTGTGTTGATACACACACTTTAATAATACAATGATAAGTTGCCATGATGTGAACTTGAGTATATCATCCCAATGTGAAGTTCACGGACTGAATTGAACTTTTTCAGTGCCAACTGCATCTTCAGTCAAACCATACCTAAAAGGAACTGCTCTGATAATTTACAATAAGGGTGCCCGATTGTGGGCAGACTGTGCTGCCTCTGGTGGACTTTTATACTGCAACATTCATGAACTGGGGCAGCACAAAGCAAATCATTACTGAGACAAAACAGTTGCTGTTCTCATGAGATTAAGATGATCACAGCTTAGCCTAGTGCTTGTATCATACACAGTGGAGTCAATATGTGAAGTCATTTGATAACAACAATTCCAAATTCATTTCTGGTATAAGCAAAATATATATATACATTCAGTCAGAGCCAGGAACAAGGTTCTCATTCATCACATGGGACAATAGTTTTTCTTTTATTGAAGGCGTATCCCCAAAAGTTTAATAAAGCAAGATAATATATACAAGCACAAAAGACTGAACAAGGCCTGTGAAGGGGAATTCAAGTCTGTTGCTGTGTGACCGCGGTTTTGATATGTCTGTATCTCATCAAGCACTGATGTACATGTAACGAACATAATCAGGTGATATGATGATGATGGACTTACATTATAGGTACAGTCCCCAATCTGGGACAACTCTGAACACAGTACTTCACTTGGACTGGAATAAATACATGTACAATGAACTGGGCTGTGTCGATTTTGCCATTCACGCATATATTGCCTGCCTCCATTGAACCATTCCTCTTCAGGAATGACAATTTTGGCACACTTGGTATGAGTGTTTTCCATTTTCGGCTCAGTGATTGGTGCTGATCGAAGGTTGCTGGTTTGAGACCCACCCTTTCCATGGTCACAAAACATATGCATGTAGTAAAAATGTTCATGCATTCTAACCATCAGTGTTTGGCCAACATACATGTATTGCTTACAGCGAAAAACAAAAAAAAAACAAAAAAAAAAAAAACCTAGGAAAGATGATTCAGTGTGTGTGTCTTCAAAGCATACTGGTATGGCAATATACAACTATTCCATAACACAGGGGTAGAAGTTGGAATGGCGTCTCTATCTTTTATTGCTTTGAAGTTATTTAAGACTTAAACTTTCTAATGGTGCTATTCAGCATAATTTAAAATGCTACAACTTTTATTTCTAATTCATTAGGTACGTAATGGTCAACAACCCCCTACAAGAAGTTGGAATGACATCTCTATCTGTTGTAGTGTTAAAGATATTCAAGATTGAAAATTCGAGTACTGCTAATTAGCATAATTTAAATTGCTATGACTTTTGTTTTAGATTCATTACATGCGCAATGGTTAACAACACCCTAGTAAAAGTTGAAATGACATCTCTAACTATAACAGTTTTAAAGATATTCAAGTTTTAAAATTTCAAATGATGCTAATTAGCATAATTTAAATAGCTACAACTTTTGCTTTAGATTCATTACATGCACAATGGTCAATAACCTCCTAGTAGAAGTTAAAATGACATCTCTATCTATAATAGTTTTGAAGACATTCAAGTTTCAAAATTTCCAACGCTGCTAATTAGCATAATTTAAATGGCTACAACTTTTGTTTTAAATTCATTGGATGCGCACTGGTCAATAACTCCCTAGTAGAAGTTGGAATGACATCTCTATCTATTATACTTTTGAAGATATTCAAGATTTAAAATTTCAAATGCCCCTAATTTGCATAATTTTAAACATCTTCATTCCTCTGTATAAAACAGTCAAACTCCTTGTATGGAGGTACAATCATGCCAAGTTTGGAGTTTCTATGTATAATAGTGTCTGATAAAAGTGTTGGACAAATTTGCTGGTAAAGAAGAAAGAAAGAAAGAAAGAAAGAAAGAAAGAAAGAAAGAAAGAAAGAAAGAAAGAAAGAAAGAAAGAAAGAAAGAAAGAAAGAACAGAAAAGTGTGTGTTAACACACACACTTTAATGATTGACAATAGAGAGTCATCATTGAATTATTAGTCATATATGTATAAGGCATACATAAATGGCAATTGAAGTCTGGATTATCTATCGTGTCATATATATTTTTAGCAACTATCATGATAGTAGACCCCCTTGTAGTGCTAATGTACACTCAAGCTGATGAAGTCACTGTTGTCTAAACTAATGTCTACTGGAAAATATTATATGGAGAAAATATTATATGGAAAAAAAGCAAGGGAAGGAGAGATTAAAGACACACACACACACACATACACACACACATGTTAATATGTGTGTGTGTGTGTAGATATATAGCTAGATACCCTGCACCTGTCATATCCACCAATGACTGTCATGTAATGCTATATTGCATGTGAAAAGAGAAAAATGGAAGTTACTTTTCATAAACATAAGCAAGATGAAGGTTTCATGGCAGGATTTTGTTAACAAATAAATTTACTTGAATGTTCAATCATTTTTTATTACAATTTGCCAGCTACCTGGTCACTCTGTCCAGCTAAATGCAATTTGACTGCTAAGTTGTGTATTAGATGTCTTTTAAGTACACTTAAGAACTAGGAAAGATGATTTGGTGCATAGCAAATCAGTGTGTGTGTCTTCAAAGCATATTGGTATGGCAATGTTCAACTATTCCAAACACAGGAGTAGAAGTTGGAATGGGATCTCTATCTGTTATAGCTTTGAAGTTATTCGAGAGTTAAAATTTCTAATAGTGCTATTTAGCATAATTTAAATTGCTACAGTAGTCCCTCCTTTGAGAGACCGCCCCTAGTGCCACCCAAAAGGTGGTCATATAAAGCAGGTGGTCCCTCAAAGGAGGTATAAATAACATGGAAAGTACTACAGAAAGACCAGCCAACTGTGGTCTCTCAAAGGAGGTGGTCTCCCAAAGGAGTGGTCTTTCAAAGCAGGGACTACTGTACAACTTTTATTTTTAATTGTGCACAATGGTCAACAAGCCCCTGGTAGAAGTTGGAATGACATCTCTATCTATTTTTGTGTTGAAGATATTCAAGATTGAAAATTTCAAATGCCCCTAATTTGCATAATTTTCTGTGCATCTTCATTTCTGTGTATAAAACAGTCAAACACCTTGTATAGAGGTACAATCATGCCAAGTTTGGAGTTGCTGTGTATAATAGTGTCCTAGAAAAGTGTCGGACAAATTTGCTGGTATAGAAAAAAAAAAAAGAAAGAAAGAAAGAAAGAAAGAAAGAAAGAAAGAAAGAAAGAAAGAAAGAAAGAAAGAAAGAAAGAAAGTGGAAAAGAAAAGAAGATTTGCTTGAAAGCAAATCTGTCTGTGTGCCTTCACAGGTTGTAAATATTAAATGCTACAACTTTTATCCTTTGGTACTTCAAATTCCATTAAGCTTATGGCTGCATGCAAATTTCAAAGTTCAAATGACCTTGACCTTTGACCTTCACAGGTCACATGTAAATTGCACAGTGTTACAATACCAACAATTTAAGCCAAACATGAACCAAATTGGATAAAAATTGACAAAGTTATGACAAGATGAAACTTTTTAAAGGGCCAAATGACCTTGACCTTTGCCTTTTTGAGGTTACATGTTCGTATAAAAATATGCAGTGTAGCAAAACCTACAATTTGAGTCCAATATGATTAGAATTGGATGGAAATTGGCCAAGTTATGACTGGATGAAACTTTCAAAGGTCCACATGACCTTGACCTTTGAACATTAGAGGTCAAATGAACATTAGAGGTCAGAGGTCAGACTTAATCTACAGAAGTATAATGGTGCCAAGTTTGGAGTTTCTACATGTAATAGTTTTCAAATGAAATGTCGGACAAATTTGCCTGTAAAAAAGAAAGAAAGAAAGAAAGAATTCCTAAAAAAACAGTATGTCTGTGTTGGCACACAGACATAACTAGGAAAGATGATTTGCTGCATAGCAAATCAGTGTGTGTGTTCAAAGCATATTGGTATGGTAATGTACAACTATTCCATAACACAGGGGTAGAACTTGGAATGGCGTCTCTATCTTTTATTGCTTTGAAGCTATTTAAGATTTAAAATTTCTAATGGTGCTATTTAGCATAATTTAAATGGCTACAACTTTTACAAATTTGCCTGTAAAGAAAGAAAGAAAGAAAGAAAGAAAGAAAGAAAGAAAGAAAGAAAGAAAGAAAGAAAGAAAGAAAGAAAGAAGAAATAAAGAATTCCTAGAAAAACAGAAAAAGTGTGTATTGACACACACACTTTAATTAATAGGGTAAGATATAACAGATTCAACTGAAAGCCACAGGAAGCTGTAGTTTTCCTTGCAGTGAAGTTGCAAGTTTAGAAACCGTACAAGCCACAGGCAGCCAGGTCAGTGTTCAATGTAAACAAAGCATGCACAAATATGAATAGACTGACATCTACAAGTTGTATCATGCTTAGAAGACTACTTGGTTAATGAGAATGAAATGGAAAAGAATGATGACATAGTCTGTGGTAGTTTATATATCATTACATACTATCAAAAATATTTTCTTTCTTTTTTCTTTTTTATATCTGTGTGCCAAAAGAAAGAAAGAAAGAAAGAAAGAATTCCTAGAAAAACAGAAAAGTGTGTGTTGACACACACACTTTAACTACATAAAGTGTACATATAGGAGTAAATACAATAAAACACTATCCCTAAAAATGGGATGAAGAGGTAGGGGACGGAAGACCCAACCCGCCAACCGTCCACTGACCAGGAGCGGCTGTAGGCCACCCCACTGAAGCAAGGCAACACAACTTTCGTTGCCAGGCTCGAGGTCATGGGGCTCGAAGGGCCGCCTCCATGATGTCACACTTTAAAACCAGACTGTCGCTGTTGCTGTTTGACAGATCGCTGAATAATGTTTTCCGTACTTCAAAGGCTCTTTTATTCATGTGATTGGCCAAGAATTGATTGACAACCTCCCCAAATGTTAAGGGATGATGCTAACTATGTTTAGTACAAATATCAGCTCAACTGGAGAAAATGGTATTGTTTTAGAGGCAAATGATCAACATCAAAGGCCTTTGAAGCTTGTTTTCTCAGAAAGGATAATAGGACGAGAACCCCACCTAAGAATGGTTATTCCAAGAAATAGGCAGGGTGAAATTTAATCTGGTTAACGACTTTTGATTCTGTAATGTCTGAACTGTAAAAAGAATTCAGCGATTTTCAAAATTTTGCTTCATTCTTTTTCTATGGAATGAAGAAAATGAACATCCTGAAAATCAAAGAGAAAATTGAAACATCAAACTTTGAGGATGGATAACAGAAAAACGAAACTAAACATAAAAAATTGCAGGATAGTTTTTTGTTGCCAATATGTCAGGATTAAGATGCAAGTGTAATTATGATTTTATCACAAATAATTAGTGACTTATATCGACATTTATGGGGTGGATACTTTGCAGTCAACTTGCAATTGTTTATTCAACAATTCACATCACAGACAAATACGGGACATATAAATTCTTTGGAGTATGATGTGGTCATCCTTACACAAATATATTTTGAGCTAGGGTTGACTTAGTGAGATTTATTTTGGTGTCTTACCTGTATGTATGTACCTGCTATATATATGTCATGCAATGTATGTAAACCCACATTCAAGCTTATGGTGGTTACTACACAGTGGACTGACTACACGTAAGTATGCATTGTCACCTGTGGCGGTATTCACAAAGAATTTGATCTGATCCTAAGTTTAATCCCAAAATTAAAATGCATGTGGTTTGGGCTCTAAACTACTTGATTCCAAAGTTCATATTACAGCAGAGAACATAGATTTATTAATCCCAGATTATGATTTTTTCTTACAGGTGGATGAAGCCTCTCTTCAAAATTACCTGTTGAACATGCTTTGGGAAAAATACATAATTTCTGTATTGATAATATCTTAGAAAGGGGGAGTGGCAAAAATGGACAGAGACATGAAAGAGCTGAACTAGTTTGTTTACTGGCTTTATAATATATATACATGTATATATTTATACACACACACACACACACACACATACATATATATACATATATACATACATACATACAGATAAGATAAGATAACTTTATTGACATGAATCGATATACATTACACGATATAGTCAAAACACATACAAACACAAAACTAGCATATCAACAATATCTACAGGAAAAAATGGAAGAAAAAGATTAATAAATAAAAAAATAATAATAAGAAAAAGAAGAAAAAAAAAAAGAAAAAAAGAACAGGATTAAAAAAGTACACAGGCAGCATGAATATTTACAAAATACAGGTGCACCCAGTGATCACAGCTGATGTATAGGATTGGCACTTTATTCATGTTGTCACCAAACCTCTCTGTTGACATGCACAAATCAATTAGAAGCCGAGGTGCTTTTTTCTGGTGTCAAAAATAATGTTTATATACCTCAGTATTGGCCGGCCGGCCGGCCGGCCTCAGGGCTGTTGCCCATTTTCATAATATATAGGAACTTGTCATATTCGTTTAGGGACACAAAGTTTACATTTAAGCCTGTCAAATCAGAATACAGATTGCTTCTATCATTTTGGTATTTACTACAACCGATTACCACATGGTACTCATCTTCAACTGCTCCATTGTCGCATAAAACACATTTTCTCATTTCAATGGGTGTTTTTGGATTGGTGTACCTGCCGGTTTCAATAGCCAAAGTATGCTTATTCTTAATTTACTCAGGTTTTGCCTAAGTTTAAGGGGCCGATTGTTTTGTAAGTATGATTCAATATCAAATTTATCTTTAAATTTACAATATGTGCGAAGCTTATGAGAATCTTCTCTTCCAGACATACATACATACATACATACATACATACATACATACATACATACATACATACATACATACATACATACACATGTATATAACTTTATTAAACGAGGGTGACCCAGTTAGTGCTAGACCACTAATCTACCCAAGGGGCCCTCTTTCAAGTCTGTACAGATTGATACCAAAAAGTATCTGTTCAAATATTGCTGATATGGTAGTTTTGTTGGACCTTTGACTTTGTAGGATATACATGTATATATCATGTAGTATATTAGAGTATCTGTATTTGAAAATGGCATGACACAATACAGGTAATAATAAATCTTGACTCTGAGATTATACAAGATTTCATATTTCTGGACAGACACATTTAACCCTTTCCCCCTCGAATTAAGAGTCTGAGTCAACAGCTTTCCTTGGCATGGGTTGGGCACTAAGTGCCCAACCCATGCCAAGGAAAGCTGTTGACCTGTGGCATGTGATCTTGATAAGTCTCATGTACTTTTCTCAGTCAAACTGTTTTTCATAACTGTTGAAATTAGTTGAAAATACTGAAGCAGACGACATTTGACCAATAGCCGGTTTTGGCCGGTTTGAGGGGGAAAGGGTTAACAAAAAACAAACAAATAACTGAATGTCAATAAATGTTAGTATATGTGGTGGTCACAGTCTTTGAATCCCCAAATGGTGCTAAATCTTTCACTTGGTGCCTACTACTTCCGAGCTCACTTCATAACAGGACTCAATTATGGTAGTGGTTTGTGTGCTGTTAAGAGCATGCCTCCATTCTTAAAGGCCAGCTGTGTGTTCAGGCACTGCACTTTGGTAGTTATACCTATGTTACCTGGTTACTGCAGTGAATATCAAGTAAGGAAAGTGGTGCCATGGATTACAATACATTAATCCATGTTTTCTTTTCTTCTTTTTGCTTTTTTGTTTGCTTTTCTTTACTTTTTTTTTTGGGGGGGGGGGCGGGCAAAGAGGAGGAAGGATCTGAATACATGGTCAGCTGACAACACAATGGGGGTAATACTGGCATAATTAACATACTGTTGCGGGAAAGTCAAAACTTCAACACAAGCAGTTACTGTTTCGATGCACCGGCTGTTTATTAAATCATAAAACAATAAGCAAATCGATAGTACTACTGTTACAGTTGCATTATTTGTCTGTCGCTTCCTTGTATTCACAATGTTCTGAGCATTGAATTTGTTTCGAATTGTCAAAAGTTCACTTTGACTATGAAGGGGGGGGGAGGGGGAGGGAATGCCCAGTGTCACTGATTCCAGCAAGGTTTGAATTCTTCCGAGTCCAATGATGTCCAAATTATGACTAGATCCAGTGATTGATTGTCTGAAGTTGACTACATCCAGCGTTGTTTGAATTTTACAAAGTCCAGCGCAGTCCCCTAAATGTTCTAAGCCCAGCCCTGTCCAAAATTGTCTAAGTCCAGCACTTGTGAATTTTACTACCTAAGTCCAGCGCTATCCAGATTTCCTAAGTGTCCAGTTGTATGAGCAAGCCAGACCAATACTTACCCTCTCTCTTGTATGGTGGTTCCTTCCTTAAATTTGGGATTGACAGGTCCATTACTCCAGTTTAGGGGGACCATGGGCAATTCCAAAATTTGGGATGGTTTGGGGCATTATATCACGTTAAGGGGGGGGGGGACAAAGCCTATGATTACTTTGGTACCAGAAAACACAAAAAGTAAAAAAATGCCGTTCAATTCGATGCACAACACATAATACTCATAGCATATATGCTTACTATAATGTTTAAATGCTCAACAGAGTAGCACTTTTTACATTTATCAACCAATGTGGGAGATTTACCCCTCCACACCCCTTTGTCAGTACATAGTCAGGACACTGTGGGACTGCCAATCTGTGTTTGACCCAACCCATTTATGTAAATAACTAGAACATCTTACATATAGGAAAATCCACAATGCACTTGTGACTTCAAGAGGTGGGAAAGGCTACAATGAAGAATACACAGAACCTGCCAACCTTCCTCTCTAACTTAAACACACACTTACAAAGTAGGTCTAATAAACAAGCAGTTACCAGGCAAAATCATTGTCACAAGTACGATCAAATACATCAGATGAGATAAAATTACCATGACAACATGATTTACAATCCCCTAATCATGAAATGGGCTGGTCTTCACCAATAGTCACTTTTAGGTAACAATTAATATACAATAAGAATAAGAAGAAAAAAAAATAATTACAATTACCTTTAATGTTCAATACCTTGTTGGTGGCAGAATCACTCCTTCACTCTTGGACACAAATTCTTTGTTTACAAGCTATAAATTGGTTTGGGTGTTTTAATTATGACCAATTCACGCCGTATGCAATCAAACAAATAGTGCCTTACAAACCGCACATCACATTTACCGATAAAGTTGCCAGTGGTTCAAAATATGACTTTGCATGATTTTATGAAAAGAAAGTTGAAACATTTTGAATAGAAAGTTACCTTTGAAGACCAAAAGGGAACTGTTTCTTTGCAAAAGTTCAGAATCTCCCATCTGGCACTAATGACCGACTTACACCACAACAGTAAAGAAATATAGTGCCTGCAAAATACAATCTTATAATACCTGTTAAAGTTAACACCAGTACCTGGAGTGACATACTTGGCAAATATGTTATTAAAGTTGCATTATTATCTATAGCAAAGGTGACTTTTGAAGATAGTTGGTACTATTGTTTGTAAACAATGCCATGATTGACTCACTGTACACCACAACGACAACAACATAGTGCCTGGCAAAAAACAGCCCTGTGACACTCCCAAACTGGTCACAAGTTCCCCATTGAATATACATGATGAATATATGAATGAATTTATAATGTAGTGGATCAAAAATGGGTTTTGTATAAGCTTTCTGGGACTATTTGTGGGCCAAATTGACAAATCCCACACCTGGCAGTGTACAAGCATGCAGTTGCCCAATTAACGTTGCATATTTTTCTTTGGATGTGTTCCCTGCCACTTACTATCAATAGAACGGAGGCGTTTCACTTAATTAATTAATTAATTAATTATTGCCATGCCTCATTTGCACATTTATTAGCAGTTCAGAAGAAAACTAGAAAAGAAAATTTTACAGGTGATTCTTGTTATTCTCAAGAAGATCATTTCAATACATTTAGTGTGTGTATAGATATTTTATGTACTTTATACTTCAGCATATTAAAGATTTCACTTAAGTACAACAATACATGTATGTAATCACTGATTTGGTACAGCTACAATGGACACATTTTAACCAAACTGACAATCTTTGAACTTTGCTTGTATGAAGTGGTAATTGAGTAGACACAAATGATCACTAATACTTGTACATGTACTTACAATGTACCACCATATATTTATCCCATCTGACATGCTTTAGTCTCCGAGAGAAACAAAATGTGGTGTTTACCCAGCTTACATGTTCAGCCAGCAGTGCCCTCTTGTGGCCAGACTGTTTAATCCAGAATATCTCTCAAATGCTCCTGTGCTGTTCATTTTTTATATTCTTTGGCTCAACATGCAGAGAAAAAGATGGATGGGGGGGGGGGCAGTTGAACGGGCTTCTGCATTGTTCCATAGGTCAGTATTATTAATGTATGTAATTATAAGGGAATTACTCTAAATTCTTCACAGTTATGTCCCAATAGAATACACCAGAAACAACTACATACCAACAGACTGATGGCAGGTGCTGCTGCATTATCATAAAAATAGAAAACTTGAGATCACATTACTCAGTAGACTACAATAAGTCTAGAGGGAAGCTCCACACATTCTGAAATCATTACTGCATAAGGCTCATTCAAACACACTGACCTCCAACTGATGAAATATGGAAAACCTTCAAAATCCAAAGGGGACTGAATTTAAGCACAGTATTGATATCCCAGGTCCTTCAAAATATACTAGTGGCAACTGCAAGCACACTGTTGGAAGCCAACAAGCAAGATTCTACTTCTACAATATCCTGCAGAAAGAAGAGACAGAAGGTACATCTTTATCAAGATGGCTTGCCATACATGTACCTTGGGAGGGTGGAAGGCAACAGGCATGCACAATACTGTAAGCAGGGCAAACATTAAAAAGTATGACCACAGCTAAACTGTGAAAAGTTCAGTATAAATTGACTCAACAATAATTTAGCCCATCTGTGAGTGAACTGCTTCATCCTTGCATCAACTTGATCTGATGACAGAGGGATGCTGTATTGTCAACCTTAGATCCAACCAATAATTCTGCAGTCAGAACCCTTACAAACTAAAAGCATTGGGATTATGGTGGGATCTTGTTGGCATTATACACTGGGACCATGTCAGGGTTTGTTGGCAAAAAATGCTGGAATAATGCTGGCATGAACTTGCCAAAATTGTAAAAGGAGTGGAGCACATATATATATATTGGAGTCCCGCTGATTTTCTGGGATGATGCGGGGAAGACCGTGAGCAGGGATGATGCTGGGTTGACATTGAGATAATGCTGGGATATTGCTTCAACATATATGTGTTTTTGTTTTCTCAAATTAAATATACGAACCTCATGATCAAACTTATGTCTCACTTCTGGTTTTGACTATTCTGTGAAAAGTCTTGATCAGCCAAATTTCTTAGTATGTTATTGACCACATCTTCACACAAGATTAAATTTGCTGCCATGGGATCCACATAGTTTTGATCCTGCATCTTCCTCATGTCTAGGTGCTTCTTGCCAACAAAATTCCAACATGATCCCAGCATTGCCAACATAACCCCAGCATCATCCTAGCAAACTGAAATGCTAACAAACAAAATTTTAAAAAATCTAGATGTCAGGAAAATTATAACACTATCCCAGCACTGCCAACATGATCCTGCCAAAATTCCAGCATTGCTAAAATAATTACAGCTTCATTTACACAGTATACAACATATCTATTAAATTCAAAATATATATTGTACAAGATTGATTAGATGACAAATCAGAGGATCAGCTGAACTGACTACACAAGCTAGCTAAAATGGCAATCATTTGGCAAAGCAAAGATTCTAGCACTGCTCAACTCGAAATCAATCATCATTTTAAAAAGTAGCTGATGATGGATATTAGAAAAAGTACTCAGCTCCATGTAGCTGTATCTGCCATTTGCTACCATAGTATCCAGATAATCTTCATTCCTACATGGTCACTGCACAATCCCCTCAGTGTTCACTTTGTCTGGTATCATTGAGTGATGGTGTTGGACCTTAAATGAGTAAATCTTGCTAAAACTTACAAGACTTTAATCCAAACGCGTTGACAATATGGCTACCCTGTCCAAGTACATTCATATCCCTCCAAAAGGTCACATGACATCATGCAAGGCACTACAGGATATGTGCCAATGCAAGCTCAGCACATTTAGGGCATTAAAAATTCTAAGTTCTAAATGCCAGCAGTATCCCACCATTATCCCAGCATTGCCAACATGATCCCAGCATTTTTGAAGCCACTAAAAATTTTAAGTTATAGATGCCTGCAATATCCCAACATTGTCCCAGCATTGCCAACATGATCCCGAGTCCTGGATGCCAGCAAAATGCCAACATAATCCCAGCATATTTGGGACATAAAAAAAATTCTAAGTCATCCCGGAAGCCAGCAAAATCCTAACATAATCCCGGCATCATTTAAGCATTGCCAACAAGATTCTGCCATCATCCCAGCATTATTCAAGTAAGTTTTGAATATAACAAAATTCTAAGTCTATGTGCCAACATGATCCTGACAAGATACCAACATGATCCCGGCATAGGTGTCAACCCCCAGTAAAATCTCACCTGGTAGTGTTTCTCAAAAGAGGGGGTGGGGGGGGGGCCTGCCCCAGATCATTTTTAAATTTTGGGATCAAAATAGTGCAATCTTGCAACATCTTAGCCCATATGATGCCCAAAATGAAACCCTCACATAAAAGAGATTTCATGGTATTCATGTAACATGTTCTTAATGTTTTGCAATGAAATGAACAAGAAAATTGTTGACAGCAAATATCTATTTCCATATGCTGGAAAAAAATTAACATCGCTATCCTACTGTACTTCAAGGTTGGTCAAGTTTATAACACAAACTGTTTTCTTATGTTGACCTTGTGCCCCATGCAGACAAAGGAATCAGACCAATAATCCAAATTGAGGAATACTATTACGCAATTATGTGTTACTGTACTCATGAATTCTTAACTCACAGGACTCCCAGAAGGCAACATACACCACAGTCAAGCTGTTTTGCATGTAAATTGACAGCTTGCTTGCATTTCTCAACCTGCAAACAAGATTTATTGACTTGTACAGCAAAAGCTTTGAAAATTTTTTCACAAGGAAAACTTTTGGCAAAACACAAAGTCTATCCGGAGGTGATAGTGATCTGGAGACAGGTTCTCCACACCTGGAAAATCCCGGTTGGAACGGGAGAGTTGAGACCTATGTCCCAGCATTGCCAACATGATCCCGGCATAATCCCAGCATGGTCCGACTACAGTTTTGTGAGGGAAGGCAAAGTTTCTGGAGATAGTTTTGTCAAAATGAAATGTTAAAGGAAAATACTAATACCTGTTTGAGAGAAAGGTCATAACTACTCAATTCATATGATTTTCTAACATTAATTTCTGGGAGTCTCCCGAACAATTGTGGAATGTTGACAACAATGGGGATGAGATCGATAATGGACAGTGCTGGACCTGGGCACTGAAACACACCTCCAGGACAAAATCTCTCATTGCTAAGCATTCTTTTCATCAGAGCAGTAGTTCTTCTTCTTACAAAGGCTTCAGACTCTTCTGACTTGCATTTTTTACCATGATATACCTTGCTGGAAGGTGGGTGGGCTGAACCTTGGTGTTTTTCACTAGGCTTCTGGTTAATTGCTTGAGAGAGCCCACATGTTCTAATACATGTACTTTTGTTCTTCCTCATCAAAGGCTACTTCATCTTGTTATGCTTCCTCCAATATATACATACAAACACATATATACATCAATATATTATATATATCTACATGTACTTGTCTATGTTTCCTGCTTTGACATCCGAATGGGGACAATCATATTTTGTGAAAGATTATGCACCTGTGAAGAGTGCCCTTATAAAGACACACAGGGAAACTATATTTGCATAAACACACTTATTCTGTGAATTACTGTAAATTGCTTTAATTTTGCTCTATTCTTATTTTTCATTTATTTCACTGACGGTAAAAAACTATGAAAATGAAAGCACAGTGAAATAGTATTTTAACATTGTTTGAATAGCAAATATGTCCAAAATAGTGAAACTCAAACTACAGTGAAATGTCAAAAATACAGAAGCCATGAAAATTTAAACACATGATAATAAAGCAATTTGGAGTACATTGGCTGAATAATATACATGTAAACAATTACGTATATATGTACATATAAAGGCTACAGAAAACTGTAATATAAGATTTTGATTTTTGACACAGAAAGCTGAGCTGTTGGATTTCTGGCATTTTCAACATGATGTTTCACCGTGGAATTCATGTGATGTGTGGAATTTCCTTTTTGACATTACTCCTTGTGGAGCATGTAAATGGTAAGTATTTTTCTTCTGCAATTTTCAAAGAACAGGAAAGTAAGCAACAATATTCTAATGGCCGGTCACACCTAAAATCCTACCCCTTTGGGCACACAAGATTTCTTGTTTCAAGCTTGCAAAATGTATCTAAATGTACCAAAGAAACAGGTAAAAACAATTTATATCATACAGTAATATAACCTCATCTTCCATCATTGTGGATGTATTTGCCACAATATAAAAATGTTACAACGGAATCTTGACATGACTTAGGTGTCATGTCTGGGCTAGCTCTGAAGTGGCCCTTGACATTTAATTACTTAAATTGTCATTTCAAGACAAATTGCAATTCACAGCAATTAAGTATGAAAGATACAATTTAATACATGAAACTTCATTTCTTTACCCTTATTGCATGGGTCCCCAGAACCGTTTGTATGCAATTTCAAACATATTAGCCAAGAGGTTTTATAGAAGAAAATCTTTTAGGTTTTCTAAAAACATTAAAATAAATTTTAAAAAATCATAAAAATCCAAAACTCACTGGCGCATAACCATTTGAACAAACTTAATATATCAGTGAGACAACAGTTCCTTTGCAATTTCCAAAACTACCTACAGAAGATCCAAGTGTGGCGACCAAGTGGGGAGACTGGGGTAATGGATTCCAAGCACTCTCAGGAGCTATGAAGGTAACAGACAGAAGCACCATGATCATGTGCTTCCCACTGTTACCCTTTATAGTTATTGAGAGGATATCAAAACATTACAACTGTAAGCACATTGTTCCCAAACTGCAATGCGGAAAACTCTTGACTATAAGTACCCACAGGCTTGAAGAATTAAATTTACTATACATGTACAAATACATGAACATATACATGTATATACCAGTCCAATATACTGCTTAGTAACCCTCACCTACCCCAGTTTGGATCTGGTTATTCAAATGTCACTCTTCAGACTTTGGTACTTCTAGTGGGAGTATATCTCAATTTTAACCAAATCATATCTATATCTATAGTCTTGACGTGTGTACCTTGGACTTTCTATACTCTTCCAGCCTGGCAGGGAACAAAGGAGTATTACTGCAGTGTTCAGCGTCGTAGACAGCCTCATCTGCCATGGATTATGAAGCCTTCAGATTGGCACACCAACTTTACAACACACTTTACTGCTCAGGAATGGTTAACAAACTGTATCATAATTAGGACAGGTAGCTATGATCTAGATGAAACAGACAGAAACTGGAAAATCAGAGTCTGCATTGACAAAGCATATATTCCAATGGTCCTGCAGAGATCTCACAGAGTGACTACAGTTTTTGGTCACAGTGTTTATAAACAGTGCAACTGGATGGACAGTTCACAGAAACTAATCTGTGGAACAAATTCTGCTGGGGACAATATGTTTCGGCTGAAATATGCACAGTGCTGGCTATACAACATGAATTCACCAGAGCCTGGTAAGTAAGAGAAGATTGACACTAAGTTAAAAGTATATAATTAATATGCTGAGATTTTGTTCAAATTTTCTTGATTGAGTTTTAACATGTTTTTAAACCAATCACATTTGTTTACATTTATATTCATCTATATCAATGCCAACAGTGGTCTCCCTTACCCTTTGATTTGAACAGGGAAATATTAGATAAGATATATGTAAGGCCCTGTAATATAGCCTACCCTGTATGTAAAGTGTTTTTTTTTTTAGTCCTTATGACATAACAGCTAAAACATAATAAAACAGGAAGGAGGACACAAATACACCCCTTAGTGTCCCTCTGCATTTTTAACAAAGGGCGCTCCACCCAGGATCCCCCTACAGTTTTCTGAATTCCTCTCTATCATATAGCATAAATGACCGAATCTTGCATGGAGAGGGGATCCCCGGATACCACTGGGACTTCCCACTGACTATCAACAATGCCCCACCGGTAGCGAGCATGACCCTATGTCGCATGTAACGTAAGCACGGCTGACCATCACGTCATTAGACGGGTGGGTGGACTCCCCAGACAAACAAATCCAACTGGCCTGCATGTGACGTCAGCGTTGTTGACACTACAATATAAAAGCAGAAGGTTTAACCTTTATGTCCAGTCCCTGATGAGCCGCTCATACGGCGAAACCGGTTGGACGAATTTCCTCTTCACCTGCATTTTGGCTGCTGGGCCTTTGCCTCGTTTAATCATTCTGTATGTTAAGTGGCCATAAACCTTCTGCCTAAAGATATAGTCACCTGGTCTTTGGCAAGAGGTGGACCACTGTAAAATTGAAATAATTGAAATATCTTGCAACTGAAAGTGATATTTATAATTTTACAGACAAAACATCTAGTTTGCCAAGTTCATCCACTGTAGAACCAACATCCATGTCACCTACAGGTAACTATAAATTGTTTTGTGTTTTTTCCACACAATTACAACTTCATTGACAGACCAAATTTTGATGGAGATTTGCTATGAATCAACAAAGAGTTTGCTAGTGCAAAATGCCGAAAAATGTGGTATCCTTGGTCAACTGCCATGGTCCTGTTTAATTAGATACCAAGCCAAAACAAAAGCTAGATCATGCTGACATACTTAGAAATGTACATTTACTCTAAAAATATAACCAACATAAGCTGTGCTAAGCCTGAACTTTAAATTCAAACACAGCTTGAACTGAGCTAAGATAAACTGCACAGGAAAGCAACTCAGATTTTTCTTTAAAACGAAACGTTTGCACAAGGTATACAAACAAAGAGTATCAATTATACAAGCTGTGGTTTCATAGTAGCACCAAACCTTAATTTTGGTATTTTCATGCTGGTATGAATTAATAAGTGACAGTCCTGTGCTCAGCTGACATATACATGTACTATTGCAATTTTTTAAGCTTTGCCCAAAAACGGAACAAAGAAATTCATAAAAAATTCCAAAATTCAATGACAATTTAAACAAATTTAGTACAGACCCAATCAAGGTACATTGCTACCAAGTTTGAAGTCAATCCATCTTGCAGGTGGTTTTGGAGCAGAAGTAAACAATGTGAATTAGCATTAGACTATTGACTTACAAAGTAATTAACGGAAAAGATTCATTCACTAGTAAGTACCTGAATTGAAAAAAATCAGCCGACAGATAACCAAGCTTCCTAAAGCTCAACTGACTTGTCAGTCAGCTGAGCTAAAAATGCAAATAGGAACTGAAAGAAATTATGGCAGTGCCCCCAGAGGAACAGAACTGATAAAGAACAACCCAAGAAGCATTCTCACCAAGTTTCATGAGAATCCAGCCCACCGTTTCCCAGACAAAGGCAAAACTGATCTGACAAAACCAAAACTTTCCAGGACACATGCCCATGCAAAATAAATATTATTTTTTATTTTTCTTTTAACAAAAAAAAAAAAAAAAAAAGTTGCCACTTGGTGAACACCTCTGTCTATTATCTCTGACTAGCCATGCAGCAACATACTTTTTATTGACCATTACATAATTTCAAACAAATTTGAAAAGTCAAGAAATGATAGCAGCAAATGTACATTGGTAAATTTAATAGGGACCAAGTCAAGGTACCTTCCTGCCAAGTTTAAAGACAATTGAGCCAGCAGGTTTGGAGAAAAAGTGAAAACTTTAAAAATTTATAGAAAATCAATAGAAGAATTTGTTGATGAAATAAAAGTCATAAGCCATGTGTTGACTGGGAATTGAACCACCCAACAATGCATTTGAGTCCTGCTCACACTGTTATTATGGCAACCAACTATGTAGACACTGTTATTATGACAACCATGTAGACACCATAATAATGGTGTCCAAGTGGCTGCCATACATTATCAATTGATATTTAATCCATTTCATTCACTATTTTTGTAACTTGTTTACTGGCCTATTAACATTCTGTGTACATCATGGAAACATACATGTTATTCTGTCGCATCATGTTACCAAAGAAACATAAACTAACAAAGAAAATTAAACATAAAGATCCAATTTAATACAAAGAGAAACTTAACAAACCTAATTCTGTAAGCCCATGTACCGTTTGAACACTATCAAGTCCGATATTCTAAGAGCAAAGTCCTATTCCGTACCATTCACTGAAAAACTGTATTGTTCTAAATCATAATAGCAAATCAATTTATGAAAGGAACAAATCATATTCATAAAATTTGAAATTTAGAAGAAAGTTTTAGGCATTATTAGCCTTTAAAAAATCGGGTCATCAGCGGGGAACCAGCGCAAGACTTGTTTCGGTGCCATTAATCCCCGGACAAGTCATTCTGCTAACTGGCGGCACCATGTTTGCATTTCCAATACAAACATCCCGAGCTGATGTATTACGGAATAAAGCGAATATGATGTTCCTTAGTTAATAGGCCTACTTAAAAACGTAGCCCACATGACATAAATATGATAAAACTACACCTAACACTCATGATTAGGCCTAGCAAAAATGAATAAAATAATAAACCATCCCACACTTACCTACAGGGCCTGGTCTTACAACTCACCCGACGAGGCCTACCTAACGGACTGATCAGATCAAACTGATTAAACCAGCCTTTCAACTTCAAAGTTCAAGTAAAACGCAAATAAAACGACGTGACGTAAAGGAGTCACGCTATTAATTGCGTCACACATGAAAACTGGTCAGATCTTCGTTGTCCCGTTTCAGCAATGTGATCTTCAAGAAATTGTAGGCCAGCACTGACATACTTCACCTGGCTCTTGTAGAACTCACTTCAGTACATTTTAAAATGTCAAACAGAATCATCTTGGTAAGAAAATTGACTAAACCACTGACAAAGTTGGCCCATACAGTTTGTTTGGTTTTTGCAAGGATTCCGCTGTCAACAGGGAGTCAGACAAGCTAAAAATAGTATATACTCAAACTTCATTGGGCGGGGGTGGGGGGGTGGGGTGGGAGGGTGGGGTATGAATAGAAGTGAAGATTCTGATGCCACATGAACAAGCAATAGGAAATCCTTGGCTGAGTGAAAATTAGCTCAAATCAATATAAACACAGAGATACAAGTCATCTGTGCTCTTCCTGTGTATGATATGTCAAGAATTATTCACAACTGAAGGCTTTGACATTTATATGTATGATAGGGGCTCCAGTGACAACTGCAGTAACCATCGGGGCTGTTTTGTTGGCCATTTATGCACCTTTTTCCTGGAATTTCTGCTAATGCTTTTGAGGCCAAAAACAGGTGAGTTTTATAGATTCTTTCAGTTACCTTTGCCATTGACTCTTGTTTGTGGAAGTTTGCAATCTCATCCTGTCTTTTGGCTTCTCCTTTTTTCAACCTTTATTGTATGTAGCTGATCAAGGACCTTTTTTGTTTTGTTTTTTATTTTGTTTTATTGTTTTTTTGTTTGTTTGTTTGTTTTTTTTTTGTTTTTTTTTGGGGGGGGGAGTAAAATTTTAATTATTCACACTGTAAAGTTGCAAAGTGATAAAGCAGGAGGGAGAGGGGTAGGGAGCCCCCAAGCACTCTCAGGTGTATTCTGATGGTCTCATTTTTTCACTACTAGAACACTTTCTTATTCTTCAGGAATGGGGGGAGGGGGAGTTCATCTGACACTGCCACCCCTTCACCACAGCTTTTTATAAACTTGTGATTCTAGAAATGGATCACAAAGCTTCAAAGCAATATTTCACATTATTTGCACAGAGATATATATGTGTCATGTCTCAAGACATATAGGCTGTTGTTTCTCCTTCCCTTTCTTATCTCTCTAATGTACTATGTTCCCCATGCAGTCAATTTACACAGGTTACCATTATGTACCTTTACACCTCATCACAAAATCATGTATGTGCTGTCATATCTGCACATGAAACATACTTGATACAGATTCAATAGTATAAGAATCAGAGGCAACAAATCATGTGGTTCCTTTGCCTATGATTCAGATGTATCCATCTGGCCATTTATAGGCAGCAAACTTAGTCATATTTTGGCAAGTGAAAGTGCATATTTCAATATAGCAAATCCTTTTTGATAATACAGAAGCACGCAACAACACAAGTGACAAAATGCTCTACCTTTTATCAAAAATTGGCAAGTACATGTACTTCTGAATGCTTGCCAAAACTGCAAGTCTCTCAATAGTGACAAAATGTTCTACCTTTTATCAAAAATTGGCAAGTACATGTACTTCTGAATGCTTGCCAAAACTACAAGACTCTCTCTCTCTCTCTCTCTCTCTCTCTCTCTCTCTCTCTCTCTCTCTCTCTCTCTCTCTCTCTCTCTCTCTCTCTCTCTCTCTCTCTCTCTCTCTCTCTCTCTCTCTCTCTCTCTCTCTCTCTCTCTCTCTCTCTCTCTCTCTCTCTCTCTCTCTCTCTCTCTCTCTCTCTCTCTCTCATTGTTGACCTGATCAATAGGAATGCATACATTGACTTACAGGTACCAAAATTACTAAAAATTCCTTACAAATCATGTATTAAGAGTATCACCACTTGGTGAAAAATTTAGTTGACCTCTCCCACAAGCCACATTTCCACCAAGTTTCAGAACAATCTGTGTGGCAGTTTTCATGCAGAAGTTGAAAAAGTAAAGCCACACAAAAATTTGAAATAAAATTGAAAAATGTAGACACACCTTAATGCAAAGCATTGACTGAAGGGTCCACCAAGTCATAAGAATCATGTAATTTATAGGCTGCCATTTGCTCAAATTAGGTCATCGTGACACCAAAATCTAATTAAAATGCAATCAGAGATTGCTATATCTGTGCCCCCCCTCACCCAACTCTGTGACCTTGGGATATGGGTCAAGGTGATCCATCTTTGAACTTGTCTCGGACCTTATGTAGGATTAAAACCGTGTGCAGTAAGAAAGGTCTATGTTAAAAACTTTTCAACTTATCTTGTGAAAACTAAATTCACTAAAATGGCTCTCTGGCCTTGTGAATTGGGTCAAGGTCATTTATCTTTAAACTCATCTGAAAAATTATGCAGGACTATAGCATGTGCATTATGAAGCCCCTATGCACCAAACTTTTCAAGTTGTCATGTGAAAACCAAATTCACAAAAATGGCTCTGTGCCCTTGGTAATTTGGTCAGGGTAACCCATCATGGAACTTGTCCGAGACCTTACATCTATGATAGGTCCTATATATGCACAAACTTTTCAAGTTATTGTGTGAAAACCAAATATACTAAATTGGCTCTGTGACCTTGGGAATTTGGTCAAGGTCACCCATCTTCAAACTTGTCTCAAACCTAATATGTAGAACTGTAATCACCTACATTGTACCATTGGACAAGCCTATGTCAAATACTTTTCGAGTTATCATGTGGAAACCAACTTCATTAAAATGGTTCTGTGACCTTGGGAATTGAGTTCAGGTCACCCACCTTCTAACTGTCTAAGACCTGATTCAGGACTATAAGCATGTGCAATGTCAAAGCCCTAACCAAAAAACTTTTCGACTTATTGCATGAAAACCAAATTCACTCAAATCGGTTGGTGACCTTGGGAATTGAATTGGGTCAAGGTCATTCATCTAAGAGCTTGTATGAGACCTTATTCAGGACTGTAAGCATGTACAATATGAAAGCCCTAAAAGAAAAAAATCTTTTTGAGTTATTGTGAGAAAACTGTCAATGCAGACACACAAACACACAGACAAAGTAATCTCTATATGCCCCCCCCCCCAGGGGAGGGGGGCATAATTAGTTTATCTTGCCAGGTAAGATAAGCATCTTGCCAAATTTGAGCAAAATACATGAGGCATTGTCTAGATATCGCGGTGACGAGAATGTGAACATCCGGGTGGATGGAAATCCAGATGGACGGACAACCCAAAAACATAAAGGATCCCCCATTAAGTCTACCCTTGAAGAAAAAAAAAATAACAGTGCCACTGCCTGAACAAATTAAGGTCTGGGGGTCCCCAGAAGTGTCCCTATGCAACTTCAAAGCAATCGGCTTTGCAGTTTTAGACAAGATTTTTAAAAAGATTTTGCCAAAAAAATGAACAAAACAAAAAACAAAAACAAAACCAAACCAAAAAAAAGAAAAGCAAAACACCCCCCCCCTCAAAAAAAATATCATAAAAAAATGTAAAAATCACTGGATCATGACACCATGAACCAATTGTAGGTAGAGACCCACCCAAGGTACATCCCCTCAAAGTTTCAAGTGAATCTGGTTGATACATTTGGAGAGCTGGTTGTGTTGATTGCCATGTATGACAAACTGGTCAGAACTGACCTTTATGACTGTCAATAAAGGTTACTTATTAGGCTTGGGGCTGGGTTGAAATTGTCTGTACTTCACACTGGACATAGAATGGGCTGTAGCCAGGTGAATTAACACTTATATACATTAAGTATGGTCGATTCTCCCCTTTGTAACTACAGTCCTGTGGTCAAAGATGTTTGGCACTACTTTTTCACGTCTGTGACACATGATATTTAAAAATACTTTACACTCTTCCATTATACATGTACCAATTACTTTACAAACCACTTTAGATTGTTACTCCACTGTGAACAAAGACATTTTTCTTTCTGTCCAGCTGTGTATCCTTAACAATAAATAGATGTATTTCATCATTGGTGCTGTTTCATCAATTCTACCCGGACGTGTTGCAATAGCATCTGCTACATATTTACAGTGTAATTACTTGATTATTATTTGTAGGTTTTTATTTATTTATAACCCACTATCTGTCTCATCTTTTTGTCTGGGTGCCAACCCAGATATTTTGTTTTTCCAAGAATTCTCTCTCTCTCTCTCTCTCTCTCTCTCTCTCCATGACCAGATTGTCCAGTGTTTTTCTCGGATCCTACTGTTCCGAAAACCACCAAACTTGCCATGGTGACTGACCTACCAGTGAAATTAGGCACCTGACTTGGAATAGTCATGATGTTTGAAATTATGCAAATTAGGGGCACTTAAAATTTTAAAAGCTCCATATCTTTGAAACTATTGCAGATCGACACAAAGTTCTAACTTACACACACTGTTGTATGACCTATTGCTTGAGCTCTATGGTGCCAGGCAACCATTTTGCATTTATAATTAATTAGCTTGAACCTGTCTCACAGCTTTCTGTCCATGCATGCTGAGTGTATGCTTTGGAAGCTTAAGGTTTGGGTCTTGTAGCAAAATGTGGTGTGGGGTGGGGTGGGGGGACTCCCAACAACTGTGTAATGAGGCTCTCAATATACATGTAATACAGAGTACTGGTATCTCTTTCTGTTCATGCAGGAACAGATTGACTCCATGCTGCCATATGTACTAGGCAGGCTTTTGCTTCCACTGGTGTCCTAGCTGGCCTGTTTTTGCCTGAGCTCAGTCCCAAGGGGACTCACAGCTCTGGACTTCTAGGCAGAACAAGCCTGAGTGTACCCTCTTTTAAAAATAGACAACATACAGAGCTGAATCAGTCAGACCAGGGAAGTGCAAATATTTGTTTCATCTCAGTGGACACTTTCCCGTCTTTGTTTACTTGTAACCAGTGAGATGAAGCCTGTTCTTCATAGCCAATACTGAGACACTACACTTTTGTCTTGGTTCACAGGTACATGTTTGTGTACTTGTTTCTTGACAGCTTCTGTCATAATTTGTTTACGTAATAAAGGAAAAAAGACAGTTTTGTATTGCATGTATACACATCCCTCTAAATTATAATATGTGTACAGTGTACATGCACATATACTCATCAATACTGCCCAGAAGGGCTGACCCTCTCAGGAGTGGGCACTTTTCTCTGGTCGCGAGGGTGCTCACTCTAGAGAGGTTTCCCTGTACAGTGGGACTTGCAACTTAGGACCACCCATAATCAATGAATGCCAGACAATAGTGGTCACATAGGACAGGTGGTCTTTCATCTCAGATAAATTAACAAAGAAATAAAAAGGCCATTTTCTCTCTCTCTCTCTCTCTCTCTCTCTTTCTTTCTTTCTTTCTTCCTTCTTTCTTTCTTTCTTTCTGACCAAGTAGGTCCAGACTTTTTTTGTCAGACATTTTTCCAAAAACCACCAAACTTGCCATAGTGACTGACATAACCAGTGAAATTGTGCATCTTATTTGGAACAGTCATGATGTTTAAAATTATGCAAATTTTTAGAGGCAACAAAAATGTTAAAAGCCCCATATCTTCCAAACTATTGCAGATGGACTCAAAATTTCAATGTGCATATATTCCTTTGTGACATTTGCCTATACTATAATAGACAGTATAGTTGTAGAATTCGAAATTATGCTAATAAGGGGCATTGAAAAATCTTAAAGTTGAATATGTCCAAAACTATTGTACATAGAGGGGCCATTCCAACTACAATTTGTAGGTTTGTGGCAAAGCCGATTCCAATCAACCATGAACCAAAGCTGTAGGGTTTTAATTTATGCAAATTAGGTGAATATGCAAAATGTAAATCTTTAATAGCTTCAAAACTATTATACAGGTGCCATTCCTACTTCAATTTATCGGTTTGTTGCATAGCCCCATCCAATGAAGAATAAACCAAAGTTCTTTTAGGCTTATAATTCATGCAAATAAGGCAAATACACAAAATTAATATGTTGAATAGCTTCAAAACTATTATAGATAGTAGTTTCATTCAAACATAACTTTATAAGTTTGGGACATGGCCACATCCCTTGAACCAATTACCAAAGCTGAGCATTTTAATTTATAAAAATTCGGCTATTACACAAAATTTAGATGATAGTGTTTCATTTCAAATTGTTCTCATTTTGAAGGCACCCACAGATTTGCTGTGAAGCAAATCTTCTTTTCAAGTTGTCTTTTTGTCTTTCCTTCTCCCTGTGTAAAAGCAATTAGGGAGTATTCCCTCACTCTTTTTGTTTCAGCAATGTCATGCTCCCTTTTTGAGTACATTTTAACATCAGATGCTTACCAAATCCTCTGTTTTCATCATAAATCATTTCTATATGAATCTACTGTTAATTTGAAGTTCCTTTGGAACAGAACTGTTTTCAATGTCTGGAAATGCCAGACTTTGAAGTCTTGCAATGTGCTTTCAATTCTATGAAAAACATTTTCTCGGTGACAAGTGGATTCAAATCTGCTAAGATGCATTTGCTTGCCCTTTCCTCAGACCACTGCTGTAATTAGTTGATGATCAGTGCAGGCACATTTGTGCATCTTGATTTCCCTCCTCAAACCACTACTGTACTCAGTGTTTGATGATCAGTGCACGCAAATTTATGAGTTGATGTAATCACCGCAGTATACAAGTTGGAAGCTATTATGCATGGGTACATTGGTACAGCCAGAAATACATGTAGTTCCATGTGGCATCTTTGCTAATTACCAGCAAAACAAAGATATGGAAGATCCAAGTATCAAAATGCTTCTGATGTTAAGTTAGAGAAAGGACTTGTATCACTAGATTCTTTTTTTTTTTTCCAAGAATCGACTGACACTCACTCGTCCTGTCTCCATAACATGTTGCCCTGTGCACTTGTCTCCTCTGTGAAGATCTGTATAGGGCATTTCCCCTTTTCCTAATTGCTAATAAAAGTTTAAAACAAGTCATGACATCAATATGTTTTATTACCGCAGAACAGCTGGGTCTCGAACCAGCAACCTATACATACATACACAATGTATAATATATTTCAACATTATAAATTTTGATTACAGCAAAGATGACACAAGGTACTGAACTGAGACCTCACTCGCCCAGAAGAATCACACAAATTTCTGCCAAGTCAATCAAGGTGAAGATGCCAGCCATATGTGAAATGATATCAAGGATATAATGATTGAAAACAAAATCTATAGTACCATATATTAATACATGTATCATCAAGTAAATTTCAACTTTATGGGACTGTAAATGTGTTTACAATGTGTTCCAAGTTATGGTTGCAGATGATTTAATTTATTGTAAATTTCATCATTAAAGCATGAAATCTCCCACAGTGTTTCCAAACAAGAGGACTGTGATAGTACTGTGCTCGGTTACCTTACATGTACAAACTGATAATTGCTAGCATAAATGATAGTTCTGTGTAGATGTTTGTGGACAAGCTAAATGACCTTGACTTTGATCTTGACCATTTTGGGCTTAAATATAATTGCAATCAAAGACAATCTGAATTTTATATTGCTCTCTTAGCAGGATAGAATGTGGGAAGGTAGACTATTAAATTGATTTAATTTTGTCAAAGATGCTGTGTGACCAAAGGAAGAAGGTTGTGGTCACTTGTAAATAACAACACAGCATTTGCAAATCTGAATTGAAATCCTAGCTCATACTGTTCCTAATCGTCTTAAAAACAAAACTCAATACAGTGGCTCAATGATATTGAGAATTAGCAGTCACTCAAATATATCATCAAAGTCTCAGCTCAAACTACATGTATTCTTGGCATAGTACCTGAACACATAATTAACTTAAGTAACCCCATGACTTGGGGTTAAGTCAAGTTTTTCCATATTAAATTTCAACTTGACCTTTACAGAGGATCATCATGATGGAAACAGAGAAGTCCCAGCTCAAGCAGACCTTCTATTATCATCAAAATATCATAATTTACTAAACTCATGATCTATATAATTATGTATCCAGTTTCAATTTGTAAAATCATAGCTCTAACTGAAATCAACTTTCTCATGAAAGTAGACAATATCTTATACATGTATGTTAGGTAAATATCCAGTACAGAAGCAGGAATACAGTGGTCCTCGTCTAATAACAATAAGGCACCCAAGTGCACCAGAAAAATGGCCATATGAGAAGGCTGTCCTGTCATGAGAGGGAAAATCGAATGAAAATACCATACTTGATGCATGGAGAAGTGGCCTCTGTAGAGGGGGTAGCCTCTCATCAGAGGGGTCTCTCAAGAGGGGGACCACTGTATAAGTTTTTCTGATACTGTACTGATATCTCTTTTCATTTAACTGGGTATATCAATTTATTAAAGTACACATGACTCATTAACACTTTCCTGCTCAAATCGGCTGGTGGTCAAATATCGTTTCCTTCTTTTTTTTTTTTTTAAACTTATTTCAGCAAAATGAAAAACAGTTTGAATGAAAATTGTAGATTAGACCTACCATACCATGCTTCAGATCAACAGCTTTCCTTGGTATAGGTCAGTGCAAACCCTTTGAAGAAAGCAGTTGAACCTTTTTTATTTGACCTCAAATCTTAATTGCAGGGGAAATGGTTAAATGCCTGGGATACTTAGGAAACTTAACTAATTATAATGTGAGTCTTGGCAACATCATATCTGTGCATTATAAAATTATGTATAGATGTATGTAAAATGCATAGTATGTTAACATATTATTTTTCTTATTGTTTTATCCAAGTATAGAGTTTAGTGTTAGTTGAAGCTACATGTTTGTTGTTATCATCTATGTTTGTTAAATGGTGCTTAAATGTTGCAGCAATTCAGTGTACATGTACTTTTTATAGTTAAAAATAATTTCCAAACATTTCATATATATTCTTGAACTTTATTTGGTTGAATAAAATCACCATCTTGAGGACTTCAGTGTTACCTTGTCATATATATTTCACTTTAAAGAATGCTTCCTTGTTGCCTTGAGACAATACACAATAATGTAGGAAGGTTGAAGAGTAAAAAGTAAGACCAAAGCTAAACTGTAAACTGGTAGGTACAAATTGACTGGACAAGAATTTAGCCCATCTATTGAGAGAACTGCTTGATTCTGCATCAATCAGCTTTCACTTGATCTGATGATAAAGAGATGGGATTGGTATATGGCAGAGTGCTGAACCTGGGCACTGGAATGTACCACAGGGACCAACTCTGCTGTTGCTAAAATTTTGTTAAATCTGAGCAGTTCTTTTTCTGCTTCTTAAAAAGGGCTCCAGCCTAGCTCTTCTTACTTTCACTTTTGACCGTTACCTTGCTGGGAGGTGGGTGGGGCCAAAGCATAGTGTTTTTCACTTGGCACCTATTTGGTTGCCTGAGAGTGTCTTCTGCTGGATTGAAATCACACGAGTGCCAATTAATCTCTAATGGACAAGGAGCAATATCCTTCCCTTAACAGCTCATGGGCTTTCCCTTTGGTACTCCTCATCTGCTTTCTCTGACACAAAGATAAAGAAAAGGACATGGTATCTGACCAACTCATCCCGCAGTTTCATAGACATGAAAAGTGGCCTGTCCTCACCCAATTTCTCTGATGAAGCAACTAAGATATTACAAGACCATGCAAAATTGTTTTGAGGTTGAGTAAGTGTGGTAGGGCTAAATCCATTGACTTCTGCAAAATTTTATTTCTTCTGGCAGATGATACATCATAAGTGCCAGCTATATGTGTAAAAATGCCATACAGGTGAAAATGTAAATGTTTTAATTCCTTTGTATGTACATAGTTCACTATCCATGCATGCAATGATTCTGCATGTACCTCACATAAAATACCAATAAAACTATGAATAACTCTAGATCTACATGTATGCAGCAAACATGCTGCAATCTGTTATCATTCTATTGTGGCAAAGTACTGCATTATTGCTCAAAAAGATTTAATATATTCAAATATGCATTTTAATATCACAATTTATGTGACTTTTGGATGGGCGTTTTATACCTCTTATTTCCCTTCATGTCCTATAATCTAAGCAACTCCCTCTACATTAGACTGCCCCTAGTAAATTTGCTGATGCCCTGAGGCATATTCCATATTCTTCATGCTTTGATTTAAATGCTGATATGGGCCTCCAAAATGTAATTTGACTTATAGTTGGGACGGTAATAACATGTAGATAATGTAGGCCAGAACTTTTAAGGAAAACATAGACAGCTGAAAATGTTACTTTGATTACATATGCACACAGTGGGTGTCACTGTTTTTCAAATTTCCCTAAGTTATGTACCTTGCTTCCTTTTGTACCACTCATAATTCATACTGACAGCTTGACACATGTTTTTCAAGCTATATCATTGTGGTGCATAAGTTGACAACTCAAACAGAAATGTGAACACAAAAAAAAAAAAAAAAAAAAAAAAAAAAAAAAGGGCTTAACTGCCACAAGACCATGTGCAAAGAGATTAGAGTCACCATCAACATACTGGGTACCCTATGCTTTGCACACGCTTATAGGTCTATTGATTTTGAAAATTTGGTCAAGATCATCAAAATGAAATCAGATCAAGTAGGGACATTAGTTACAATTAAGGTGAATTACAGTTTGATGTGGCCTGTGGATCATGAAATATTTTACTTGCAAGGATTCTGCTTTGGGTGGACATGCAGACAAGCTGAAAACAGTATCCCCTCCTACCTCATTTGCAGGGAGCATAATGATACACAAAGCATAACATAAAATTATATTCACAAACCCTTCCAGACACAATCTATATCATGCAGAAAATTATGTATCCCCAGGCCCCATACTCAAATTGAAAATTCTACCTTTGCAAATGTCATTCTTGCTACTGAAGAAGTGGGAGTAAGCCATCTACATGTAGTTTTTTGGAGGGTGGAAGTGGGCTGGAAGATTGCTAAATGTAAGTACATGTACGTCTCGTTACCAGTACTGCAAAATGCCATCACACATGGCAGATGGCAGAACACTGTTAGACACTACACCACAGCACAAACCACATGATGCGGCAGGACATACAACACAACACCATGAGAAACAAAAAAGATGTAATTACAGTCACACAACTAGAAAAGAAGATTTGCTTCACTGCATATCTGTCTGAGTGCCTTCAAAATGAGACCAGTTTGAAATGCTACACTTTGCCATTGTTCAACATAATCTAAATTTTGTGTGTAAGCCTAATTTCCATCATGTAAAATGCTACAACTTTGGTTCTTGGTTCATTGGATGTGGCCATGTCACGAACTTATAAAATAAAGTTTGAATGTATCTATAATATCTATAATAGTCTTGAAGCTATTCAACTTTTTAATTTTGTGTATTTGCATAAATTGAAAGCCTACAACACTGGTTTATGGTTCATTGGATGTGGCCATGTAACAAACTTATAAAACAAGATATGTTTGTAAAACATAGATGTCCCCTGCCCTCATTACCCTTGCCCTCGCTACCCTATTGATAGTGGTAGATGGGGCACTCCTGACCTTACAAAATTAGTGAAGGTTGATCATACATCAATTTCACACATCTTTAAACTTTAACGTAGCCCTGAAAAAACGACTTAAAACCTGGACACTATCAAAGTTATAGCTGAAAAATTAGTCATCATTTAGAAACAATATTCAGCAAAGTAGCTTTATGACCTTGGAAATTAGGGCAAGGTCACTCATTTTCACTTGACCTAGGCCCATCATTAACCATTTTCATACATGTCAATCTAATAAATACAACCATTGTTGCATCATCAGAAAACCATTTCCATTGTTAGGCTTGTCATGAGCTTAACATTTCACCTCATGACCTAATAATAATCAATTCAGGTCATATACTTATCATGATCAATCATTCTATCAAGTTTGGGATCAATAGGCACATTCAACCATTCTTGAGTTATTTAAAAAAATCATTTTTCATTGCAAAGTTCATCTTGACCTTTTCATTTTCACAAGTTGCAGACAAATAGATACAACTGTTGTTGCATTATTATCAGAAAACCATTTTCATCTTTTACCTCATAACCCCATAATAATTGAGGTCATCTACTTACCATGAGGAACTATTCTACCAAGTTTGTCTGTCACCCTGAAAAGTGGATCAAGGTCACCCATCTTCATACTTGACCTTGCCCTTATAGGGATTAGGGAACTATAAAGCTGTCAATATAAAAGTCCTAGCTTTAAAGTACAAGTTATCATGCAGAAACCATGAAACCATATTAAGTAAAGTGGCTGTTTCGAATTAGGTCAAGGTCATCCATCTTTGAACTTTATCTAGCCAAGAATATGGACTATAATCTTGTGCGATATAAACATTCTACGTTAAAAACCTCTCGAGCTGCAGTGCGGAAACCAAAGTTAACTCAGGTACCAATGTGACCTTGGAAATAAAATCAATGTACCCAAACTTTACATTTCTTTTAGCGCTTAACAAGGACTATATACCAGTGCAGTATTCAAGTCCTTGCCCAAAAACTTCTTAAGTTATTGTGTCAAAACTACAGGAAGTGTACTGTCTGTCTGTCAGTGTCACCCTGAAAACTGTATCAAGTTCACCCATCTTCATTCTCAACCTAGTCTTCATAGGGAACCATAAAGCTGTGCAAGATGAAAGTCATAGCTCTAAAGTACAAGTTATCATGCGGAGATCATGAAACCATATTAAGTAAAGTGGCTCTGTGACGTTTGGAATTTGGTCAAGGTCACCCATCTTCGACTAGCCCCGAATATGGACTATAATCTTGTACAATAGAAAACTCCTAGCTTCAAAACCTCTTCAGTTATCATGAAGAAACCAAAGTTAAATCAGGTGAATATGTGACCTTGGAATTTAGATCAAGGGCACCAAACTTTAAATTTCTTTTAGCCCTTAATAAGGACCATATAGCAGTGCAGTATCCAAATCCTTGCTCAAAAACTTCTTAAGTTATTGTGAAAAACCACAGGAAGTCTCCTGTCTGTGTGTGACCCTCAAGACTGGGTCAAGGTCACCCATCTACAAACTCAAACTAACCCTTATAGGCAACCATAAAGCTCTGCAATATAAAAGTGGTACCTCTAAAATGCAAGTTATCTTGCAGAAACAGTATTCAACCAAGTGGCTCTGTGACCTTTGAAATAAGGTCAAGGTCACCCATCTTCAAACTTGACCTAGCCCCGAATACGGACAATTATCCAGTGCAATATAAAAGTCCTAGTTTAAAAACCTCTTCAGTTACCATGTGGAAACCAAAATTAACTCAGGTACCAATGTGACCTTGGAAGTTAAATCAAGGTCACCAAACTTTAAACTTCTTCTAGCCCTTAGCAAAAACTATAGACCTGTAAAGTATCCAAGTCCTAACTTAAAAACTTCTTGAGTTATTGTGCAGAAACCACAGGAATTCTACAATCTCTCTGTGACCCTGAAAACTGGATCAAGGTCACCCATCTTCAAACTCAACCTAGCCCTTACAGAGAAGCATAAAGCTGTGCAATATAAAAGTCCTAGCTCCAAGGTATAAGTTATCATGCAGAAAGCATGAAACCATATTCAGTAAAGTGGCTCTGTGACCTTCAAAATGAGGACAAGGTCAGCCATCTTCAAACTTCGCCTAGCCCCAAATATGGACTATAATCCTGTCCAATATGAAAATCCTAGCTTAAAAACCTCTTCAGGTATTGTGCGGAAAACCAAATTTAACTCAGGTACCACTGTGACCTTGGAATTTATGTCAAGGTCACCCATCTTCAAACTTTGCCCAGCTTTTGACTAGAATGATACACCTGTACATTATCAAAGTCCTAGCTTAAAAACTTCTTGAGTTATTGTGCTGAAACCACTGTCCACCGACCGACAGACCGACCAACATGTGCAAAGCTATATGCCCCACCTTCTTTGAAGGGGGGTCATAATGAAGTTTGAATGAAGCTAATATCTATACTAGTCTTGATACTATTCAACATTTTAATTTTGTGTATTTGCTTAATTTACATAAATTGAAAGCCTACAACTTTGGTTTATGGTTCATTGGATGGGGCTTTGCCACAAACCCATAAACAGAAGTAGGAATGGCACTTCTATCTATAATAGTTTTGAAGCTATTCAAGATTTATATTTTGCATGTTTACCTAATTTGCATAAATTAATATTTTACAACTTTGGTTCATTGTTCATTGGATGCGGCTTTGCCACAAACCTACAAGTTGAAGTTCAAATGGCATGTCTATGTATAATAGTTTTGGAGATATTCAACTTTGAAACTTTTCAAAGACCTTTATTAGCATAATTTGAAATTCTACTTAACTTATACTGTCCATTATATTGGCAGGTGTCACACACCTATATATGCACATTGAAATTTTGAGTATCTGCAATATTTTGGAAGATATGGAGCTTTTAAAATTTTAAGTGCCCCTAAATTTGCATACTTTTAAACATCATGACTATTCCAAACGAGATGCAAAATTTCACCAGTTAGGCCAGTCATCAAAGCAAGTTTGATGGTTTTCGGAAAAATAGTGCTTGAGAAAATCTCCAGACCAACTTGGTTGTGAAGAAAGAAAGAAAGAAAGAAAGAGAGAGAGAGAGAGAGAGAGAGAGAGAGAGAGAGAGAGAGAGAGAGAGAGAGAGAGAGAGAGAGAGAGAGAGAGAGAGAGAGAGAGAGAGAGAGAGAGAGAGAGAGAGAGAGAGAGAGAGAGAGAGAGAGAGAGAGAGAGAGAGAGAAAGAAAGAAAATTCCAGTGTTTACTAATACAGTGAAACCACTCTCAAGTGGGCACTCTTGGAACCAGGGAAAAGTCATGCATGGGACCAGAGGAAAGTGCCCACTCCTGAGAGGGTCAGCCCTTCTGGGCAGTATGGATGAGTATGTGTGCATGTACATGTATATGTACACACACACACACACACACACACATATATATATATATATATATATATATATATATATATATATATATATAATATATATATATATATATATATATATATATGTACAGTGTTTACATATCATAATTCAAGGGGATGTGTACAGTGCATGCAGGCAATACAAAACTGTATTTCTTCCTTTTCTTTAACAAATTTTAACAGAAGCTGCCAAGAAACTACATAAACATGTACCTGTGTACCAAGACAAAACTATAGTTCCTCAGTATTGGCTATGAAGAACAGGCTTCATCTCACTGGTTACATGAAAACAAAGACGTGAAAGTGCGCACTGCGATGACACAAATTCTACCCTCCTTGGTCTGGCTGAATCAGTTCTGTATGTAGTCTATTTTTAACAGAGGGTACACTCAGGCTTGTTCTGTCTAGAAGACTGGACCCTGAGTTCCCTTGGGACTGATAAGCTCAGCAGACTAACATTGCCTCAGGCAATTGTAAATAGGGCAGCATGGAGTCAATCTGTTCCTGCATGAACAGAAAAAGATACTCTATATTTTATTGAGAGCCTCATTACACAGTTGTTGGGAGTCCCCCCCCCCTCCCCCCATTTGCTACAAGACCCAAACCTTCCAAAGCATACAACTTAGCATGCATGGATAGAGAGCTGTGAGATAGGTTCAAGCTTATTAACTATGAATGCAAAATGGTTGCCTGTCACCATGGAGGTCAAGCAATGTCATACAGCAAGCAGTTCAAGGCCTGTATGTGGATTGGGAAGAAATTTGGTGAATTCAGCGTACATTAAAATTCCCAAAGTTTTGTTTGTATGCTATTGGATTTGTCAGTCGTCTCAAACCTGTATGTGTAAGTTGGAACTTTGTGTCTATCTCTAATAGTTTAGAAGATGTGGAGCTTTAAAGATTTTAATTGCCCCTAATTTCCATAATTCTAATCAGTAGGTAGGTCATTCACCATGGTAAGTTTGGTGTTTTTTGGAATAGTAGGGTCCAAGAAGGAAGGAAGGAAGGAAGAAAGAAAGAAAGAAAGAAAGAAAGAAAGAAAGAAAGAAAGAAAGAAAGAAAGAAAGAAAGAAAGAAAGAAAGAAAGAAAGAAAGAAAGAAAGAAAGAAAGAAAGAAAGAAAAGAATTCTTGGAAGAACAAAATGTCTGTGTTGGCATCCAGACATAATGATCACATAGGTGATACCCAAAGAACATTATAGCCTTCAACAAGGAGAGGAAGACTGGATAATCTGGACTTGGGGCAAGGGAACCATTAAGATCACAGTTCCACTGCCCAGGGTTTCAGCCAGGCACGGGCAGTGACTGGTCTCTCTCTTGTTCTTTTTTACACAGTTAGGTCCCTTTTTTTTTTAAGTTGCTAAATCTAGACACAATATCTTATTTTACCAAATTTAATACATTTTCATTCAATTTTTTATTTATTTATTGGTTTATTCATATATTATTTTTTGCTGATATTATAAAACCATATTTATCTAGGCTAAATAATGGTTTTCTGCACTGCAATACAACAGTACATGCTATTTAAAACCACTTCTACTTGCAGCTGAAAACGGTCTTGCACCACAGGTGGTCTTAAAATGAAGATTTATTTCACAGAGATACAGCCAACGGTCTCTAAAGAGTGGCTTTAAAAAGACGTGATCTCATATGCACATGATTTTTTGAGCAAGATACCACTGGAATGATATGGAATTCTGCATGAAAATGTACATAGTGTATTTATGCCAAGTGGTCTGTCATTGTTGTGTTTCAAGATAGGGACCGCTGGATGTATATTTAATCTACATCTGTTCATATTGCAATGGAAAATGTAGAGATATGTGACTTGTTTTCACTTAGAATTTTTTTTTTGGCCATGAATTTTTCAAAGTTTTACGTATGTATTATTTCATACATACATACATATATATATATATATATATAAATATATATATATATATATATATATATATATATATTATATATAAATGAACACAATGTTCATACATTATGTTTTGTCCATTAAACACACACACACACACACACACACACACACACAACACACACACACACACACACACACACACACACACACACACACTCACATATTCAGCTTGTTTGGTACTAACAAGCAACCTCATTGGTTAAAATGTCCTGCACGCACCAGGTGTACCAATCCGTAACTTGATTCTGTATCTTCGGATAAACCCACTTTGGAACTATACAGTGATGCTCCGCTCTACATTTTGCAGACAGTGACCACATGGTGGTTGGTTTCCCTCATTATCAACGGAGGAAATAATTTTGTCACTTCCTTAATATGAGATAAAATTGTTACTCCGTGAGCCCAGTTCACAGAAATATACACCAGCAGATGACGTGTATCTCCTTCTTCAGTCTCAGGAAATACAGATGTCATCTATCAGTGTATATTTCTGTACCCTGGACTCCTTCAGAGGAAACTAATAATATTGTTTCCTCAACTGATACCTGAACAGGGTCAAAAATATTCAGTGAAGTACATTGGCTGAATAATATATAATTATGTACATGTACATGTATACATCACCAAGAGTGTTTGAAAAAAATTTGGGGAAACTATATTTCAAAAAGTATACACTATTCTGTGCAGTACCATATAGACTTGCTGAATGATATAAACAATTACATATATAGATTACAGAAAGTTGTAATTTAAGATTCTGATTTTTACACAGAAAACTGTACTGTTGGATTTCTGGCATTTTAAAGACAATGTTTCACCATGGAATTTACATGATGTGTGGTATTTCCTTTTTGACGCTACTTTTTGTGGAATACGTAAATGGTAAGTATTTTTCTTTTGCAGTGTTCAAAGAACAGAAAAGTAAGCAACAATGTTCCAATGGAGGGCCACACCTAAAATCCTACCCCTTAATTAGGCCACACAAAAAAGTTATCACAAAAAAGCTTGCACGTAGGAAGAGCATGGATTTGTCCTTGTGAAGTGGTTTTTGTTGCAAGAACTGGAAGGCCAGAAAATATCTTAAAACTGCTTTCTCCCAGACAAAATGCCTTACAGTGTCTCACTAAGAGATAGCAAGACATTTTCATCTTGTGGTGAGGATAGGAGAAAGATGGTAGGATAGGGTAAGGCATTTTCCCGGCCTGATAGATTTTGGAAAACTTGGCAAGAAGAATTTAAACACAATCAGAGATTGGTAGATCTATGCCCCCCCCCCCAACCCCCCTCCATACTACAGGTCCCACTACTGACAAGAGTCATCACTATATGAACATTCATAGCCAGTACAGTGGTAAGGTCACCCATTTTCCAACTCATCTGAGACCTTATGTAGGACTACATGTATAATCACCCGCAATTTGAAATGCCTATGTCAAAAATTTTTCAAGTTATTCCATGAAAATCAAACTCACTAAAATGCCTCTGTGACCTTGGGATTTGGGTCAAGGTGATCCATCTACAAACTTGTCTGAGACCTTACATGTATGTACAATTAAAACCATGTGCAATAAGAAAGGTCTATGTCAAAAACATTTCAAGTTATCGTGGGAAAACCAAATTCACTAAAATGGCTTTGTGACCTTAGCATTTAGCACATGGTCACCCATCTTCAAACTGGTCCGAGGCCTTGTGTAGCACCATAAGCATGTGCAATATGAAAGGCCTACGTTAAAAACTGTTCAAGTTATTGCCTAAAAACCAAATTAACTGAAATGGCTCTGTAACCTTGAAAATTGAGTTAAGGTCAACCATCTTCAAACTTATCTGAGACCTTATGCAGGACTATAAGCATGTACAATATGAAAGGCCTACTACATTGTATGTCAAAATGTTTCAGCTTTTTTGCATAAAAAACAAATTCTCTAAAATGGCTCTGACCTTGGACAAATTGAGTCAAGGTCACTGGTCTTCAATTTGTCCGAGACCTTATGCATGACTATAGGCATATACAATATGAAAGGCCTATATCAAAACTTTTCAACTTATCAGATGAAAATTAAATTAACTAAAATACCTCTGTGATTTTGGAAACTGAGTCAAGGTCACCCATCTTCCAATTCATGTAAGTAAGACCTTATGCAAGACTACATGTATAAGCATGTGCAATATGAAAGCCCCATGTCAAAAACTTATATCAAGACTTTGGCACAGATGCACAGATGCACAGATGCACAGACAGACTGACACAAGAACAATGTAATTGCTTCATGGCCCCTCCTGCTTTGGGGGGTGAGGGTCATAATTAGGGCAGAATAAAATACCTACCACTCTGCAGGTGAAAAGGCTATACATTGAGCTGGCCCAAGTCCAGAGTAAGACAAGTTAAGGCATTTTGCATCACTTAACAGGGGATGCTTATCAGAACAATAAAATTCTGTCATACATTTTTCTTGCTGCTCATTTAACTATACGATGGTCCACTTAGGGATACTTCAGGTTCCAATGCAAAGTTACATGGGATCACTACAAGATGGTTTTTATTTCTGCAAGACATGAAAAGGAAGTACATGTATTTACCAACCGGTACCAAAATTTTAAAATTTATTAACTAGAGCACTGTGATTGCACACAATCACTGGAATAGCTCCTCGTCACCCCTGTTCACCTGCCCTTAAGCTACCAACACATTGCTCTTAGTGCACAAAATTTAAGATAATCTGTGTAACGTTTTTAGCATGTTATGGTCAAGGAAAGAGATAAAAAATGTGAAGTTTCGTTGTTATGACCCCTGGACCACCAAAGGATATGGTACATTACATTTAAATAGCAAATTTGTCTTTATATGGAGTACAGTATACGAATCAGTAAATGTCAGTGAAAAAACTGCAATTGAGCAGCATCTTTATGGAGCTGCCTTAATAGGCAGATTTCCTTCATCTAGAAAAGGTGAACTTACACCAATATATATATATATTTATGCCATATAACAACATTTATTTGCTTTAAACTTGTCCACATTATATCTATGTATATATGACAATATTTACATTCAATCAAAGTTTTAACATTACAAGTATAGGAGAGAGCCTGGTGTGTTATGAGGCCATAACTCATGAGCCTTATGTGTTATGGGACCATAACACCTGTGTCCCGCCCACATTCCAATAAGCCACACCCACCTGTATTTCCGGAACTTAACACTTCAACAAGCTAAGCAAATCAGTTTCTGGTCATATCTCTTAATTCTATGTACTACATTGCTAAATTTTGTGTAATTCACCAGAAAAATTAGAGGGAAATGTAAATATAAGCAATAAGGGTCGCTTTTGTGTGTGTCATGGCATAATGATGCAGGTGATTGAAGCTGGCATCGGGCGAAGCACACTGGTGTGCGCCATGCCTACAATATCAGCTTCGATCACACCCGTCATTATGCCATAACACACACAAAATTGACCCTCATTTCTTAAGTAAATACGTAATTATAGCTTATTTGTGCAATTCCTGTGATGGATACAGTTGCATGTGCTAAGACATCAATCAGCAAGTCCTGAATTTTACATCCTCAGTGACCTTGGGACAGAAGATCAAGGTCACCCAGATTATGTAACACAAGAGGCCCAGGGGCCTGGTTGTGATGCTGTCCTAACATTGCCATGCAGGCATGGGACCAAACAAAAATAGGTCACAGTTACTTATATTACACGACATTTTAGCCGGTGTATCTACATGTATGCTATAAATTTGGCAAGTATAATCCACTTTTCCAAATATGGAATGTTATATCTTAAAACATATTTTGGCTCATAATTTCCATAAAAATATAGGTGGCACCACTTGTATCATTAGCTACTTAGATATTGACTTCCCCCACAAACCCACCTTGTAGGACTATAATCACCTGCGCTTTGAAAGGCCTATGTCAATTAAAAGCTTTTCAAGTTATTCCATGAAAACCAAACTCACTTAAATGCCTCTGTCACTTTGTGATTTGGGTCAAGGTGATCTATCTGCAAAATTGTCTGAGATCTGATGTACAATTAAAACCATGTGCTATAAGAAAGGTCTATGTCAAAAAACTCATCACAGTTATCAATTGAAAACCAAATTAACTAAAACAGATCTGTGACCTTGGCATTTGGCTTTAATATGGTCACCCATCTTCAAACTGGTCTGAGACCTTTTATACAAGACTAAAACCATGTGCAATATGAAAGGCCTATATCAACAAGATATGTTTGTGAAACATAGATGCCCCCCGCCCTCATTACCCTTGCCCTCACTACCCTATTGATAGTGGTAGATGGGGCACTTGTGACCTTACAAAATTAGTGAAGGTTGATCATACATCAATGTCACATATCTTTAAACTTTAACCTAGCCCTTAAAAAACAACTAAAAACCTGGACAATATAAAAGTTATAGCTGTAAAAGTAGTCATCATTTAGAAACCATATTCAGCAAAGTGGCTTTATGACCTTGGAAATTAGGGCAAGGTCACACATTTTCACTTGACCTTCAGTTATTGTGCAAAAACCACAGAAAGTCTACCATCTGTGTGTGACCCTCAAAACTGGGTCAAGGTCAACCATCTACAAACTCAAACTAGCCCTTATAGGCAACCATAAAGCTGTGCAATATAAAAGTGCTACCTCTAAAATGCAAGTTATCATGCAGAAACAGTATTCAACCAAGTGGCTCTGTGACCTTTGAAATAAAGTCAAGGTCACCCATCTTCAAACTTGACCTACATGTAGCCCCGAATACGGACAATTATCCAGTGCAATATAGAAGCCCTAGTTTAAAAACCTCTTCAGTTACCATGTGGAAACCAAGTTAACTCAGGTACCAATGTGACCTTGGAAGTTAAATCAAGGTCACCAAACTTTAAACTTCTTCTAGCCCTTAGCAAGAACTATAGACCTGTAAAGTATCCAAGTCCTAACTTAAAAACTTCTTGAGTTATTGTGCAGAAACCACAGGAATTCTACAATCTCTCTGTGACCCTAAAAACTGGGTCAAGGTCACCCATCTTCAAATTCAACCTAGCCCTTACAGAGAGCCATAAAACTGTGCAATATAAAAGTTCTAGCTCCAAGGTATAAGTTATCATGTGGAAAGCATGAAACCATATTCAGTAAAGTGGCTCTGTGACCTTTAAAAAGAGAAGGTCATCCATCTTCAAACTTCACCTAGCCCCAAATATGGACTATAATCCTGTCCAATATAAAAATCCTAGCTTAAAAACCTCTTCAGTTATTGTGCGGAAACCAAAGTTTACTCAGGTACCACTGTGACCTTGGAAAGTAGGTCAAGGTCACCCATCTTCAAACTTTGCCTAGCTTTTGACTAGAATGATACACTTTTACATTATCAAAGTCCTAGCTTAAAAGCTTCTTGAGTTACTGTGTGGAAACCACAGTCTACCAACCGACAGATCGACCAACATGTGCAAAGCTATATGCCCCACCTTCTTCGAAGGGGGGCATAATGAAGTTTGAATGAAGCTAGTATCTATACTAGTCTTGAAGCTATTCAACATTTTAATCTTGTGTATTTGCTTAATTTGCATAAATTGAAAGCCTACAACTTTGGTTAACGGTTCATTGGATGGGGCTTTGCCACAAACCCATAAACAGAAGTAGGAATGGCACTTCTATTTATCATACTTTTGAAGCTATTCAAGATTTATATTTTGCATGTTTACCTAATTTGCATAAATTAAAATCCTACAACTTTGGTTCATGGTTCATTGGATGTGGCTTTGCCACAAACCTACAAGTTGAAGTTGAAATGGCATGTCTATGTATAATAGTTTTGGAGATATTCAACTTTGAAACTTTTCAAAGACCCTTATTAGCAAAATTTGAAATTCTACTTAACTTATACTGTCCATTATATTGGCAGGTGTCACACACGTATATATGTACATTGAAATTTGGAGAATGTGCAATATTTTGGAAGATATGGAGCTTTTAAAATTTTAAGTGCCCCTAAATTTGCATCATGACTATTCCAAATGAGATGCACAATTTCACCAGTTAAGGAACATATCCACCATGTTTCAGCTTAATCTGAGAGACAGTTCTGGAGAAGAAGTTGAAAATAGCTATAGCACACAAAAATTCATAAAAAATTAGAAAAAAATTGCAGCACACATGGTGAACAAATTAAGAACTAGGAGTCCCAGGGAGTGTTCCTGTGTGATATCAAAGCAATTGGGTAAGCGGTTTCGGAGAAGAAGATTTTTTAAGATTTGACCCAAAAAAGAACAAAAAAATTCATTAAAAATACAAAAACCACTGGACCGTGACCATTTGAACAATCTTGGTAGCGACCCACCCAAGGCACATCCCCACCAAGTTTGAAGTGGATCTGAATGACGATTTTGGAGGAGAAGTCGAAAATGTGAATTAGCATTAGAATGTCCATTGACTTCCATAGTGATCATTAGGAACGCTGCATTGACCAATAAGTGCCAGAATTGAAAAAAACGTTAAAAATCAGCAATCGGCAGCATTTCCACATAGTGAACAATTTTGTTTGACCCTTCTACAAGGAACATATCCACCAAGTTTCAGCTTAATCTGAGTGACGGTTCTGGAGAAGTCGAAAATAGCTATAACACATAAAAATTAATAAAAAATTAGAAAAAAATTGCAGCGCCACCTGGTGAACAAATTAAGAATAAGGAATCCCATGGAGTGTTCCTGTGTGATATCAAAGCAATTGGGTGAGCGGTTTTGGAAAAGAAGATTTTTTAAGATTTAACCCGAAAAATAACAAAAAAATTTCATTAAAAATCCAAAAATCAGTGGGCCGTGACCATTTGAAAAAACTTGGTAGAGACCCACCCAAGGCACATTACCACCAACTTTGAAGTGGATATGGCATACGGTTTTTGAGAAGAAGTCGAAAATGTGAATTGTGGACGGACGGACGACGGACAGACGGACGACGGATGGCCTACCCTCCTAAAAGCTCAGCTGACTGATCAGCTGAGCTTAAAAAATTGCAGCACCACCTGGTGAACAGTGAAGAACTAGGACTCCAAGGGAGTATTACTGTGTGATATCAAAGCAATTGGGTGAGCGGTTTCGAAGAAGCTTTTTAAAGATTTCCCCCAAAAATGAACCAAAAAAATCATGAAAAATCCAAAAATCACTGAACCGTGACCATTTGAACAAATTTGGTAGAAACCCACCCAAGGCACATCTCCACCAAGTTTGAAGTGGATCTGGCGGACGGTTTTTGAGAGGAAGTCGAAAATGTGAACTGTTGATGGATGAAGGACGTCTCTACTATGATACACTTATGTAGAAAAACATGACCCATATTCATAAATATCAAACCCAACAATGACAGCAAAGAGATTCCAGAGTTACCAAAGCATCAACATTCATTTTCCAATACCAATGTGAAGAAACAAATTTCACTCCTGACTTGAGACAGCAAAAGTAGAAATTAGGCCTATATCGTTTTTGTGATATCTATGAATCTGGAATATTATCTAATTAATAAGTTAAGTGATTGAATCACAGTTATAGACGGACGGATGGACGTCTCTACTATGATACGCTTATGTAGAAAAACATGACCCATATCCATAAATATCAAACCCAACAATGACAGCAAAGAGATTCCAGAGTTATCAAAGTATGAACATTCATCTTCCAATACCAATGTGAAGAAACAAATTTCACTCCTGACTTGAGACAGGCAGTCACCCACAAAAGGCAACTGGTGGTTTTAAACCAGTCCTCTCAACCTTTGAAATATTCTTCATTAAATACAGACTATAGTGTTTCCAAAATGTACAGGCCAAACCAACTCAAACTCCAAATTTTATTACTTATGCAAAAGATGGAGAATTGGTAGGCCTATCACTATTTTGGTTCTTATGGCTACGTCGTCAGCTGAATTTATAGCAAAAGTAGAGTGTGGGCTTATATCGTTTTTGTGATATCTATGAATCTGAAATATCTAATTAAGGGATGGACAACAGACGAAGGACCATAAGATAAGCTCAGCTGACTGACAAGTCAGCTGAGCTAAAAATCGTTAAAAATCAGGAATCCACAGTAGTGACACCTAGTGGACAACTTTGTTTGACCCTTCCACAAGGAACATATCCACCAAGTTTTAGCTTAATCTGAGTAACGGTTCAAGAGAAGAAGTTGAAATAGCAAAAACGCACAAAAAAATTAATGTTTCTTTTAAAAAACTGCAGCATCACCTGGGGAACAAATTAAGAACTAGGACTCCCTAGGAGTGTTCCTTTGTGATATCAAAGCGGTTTAAATGTAGAATATTTTTTAAGATTTGTCCCCAAAAAGAACAAAAAAATCCATAAAACATACAAAAATCATTGGAACATGACCATTTGGACAAACTTTATAGAGACTCACCCAAGGTACATTTCTACCAAGTCTGAAATAAGTCTGGCTGACCGTTTAGGAGAAGAAGTTGAAAATGTGAATTGTGGAAGGACGAACAATGGACAACACATGGTCGACGGATGAAGGACCATCCAAGCTCAGCTGACTGACAAGTCAGCTGAGATAAAAATTCACAAAAATTCTAAAAATCACTGGAGCATGCCCAAACTTGGTAGAAACTCACCCAAGGTAGATCCCACCAAGCTTGTGGGAGGATCTGGCTGACAGTTCTGGAGAATAAAAAATGTAAAGTACCATTGTAGTCTCCATTGACTTGCATAGCACTCAACAGGAAATTGTATGCTTCAAGCAATAAGTACCCAAACTGAAAATTGTATTAAAAATCAGGAAGCTGGAGCATAACAACCTAGTGATCAATACAAGCTTCATTTCTACCATGTTTCAGCACAATCTGAGGGACAGTTTCAGAGAAATTGAAAATAGCTTTAACACACAAAATTTCATGAAAAAGGGTACAGCATCTGATGAATAAATTAAGTAACTAGAAGTGTGTCTATATAATCTCCAAGCAATTGGCTAAGCAGTTTCAAACAATTTTTAAAATTTTGCAAAAAATAAAAAAAAATTTAAAAAAATAAAATGAAATACAATGAAAAAAATACTAAAATAATATGAAATAAAAAAGTCCATAAATCATTGGACCAAGATCAATTGCACACAATTGGTAGAGACCCATGCCAGCTAGATCTCCCCTAAGTTTGAAGTGCATCTTGCCAACGGTTTGGGAACAGGAGTTGAAAAAGTGTATTGTGGACAGGACAATTGAAACTGTATATTATATATGGACAGTCAGATGGATAAACAGGGCAACTGAAAATGTAAATTGTGGACAGTCAGAAGGATGGACAGGACGATGACAATGATGACAATGAAGAATGATGTGGGTGTTGAGTCAACAGCTTTTCTTAGCATGTTGTTTGGCACAATGTTTCCAGACTGCACTGCAAGTGGAAAGCTCTTCACTCAGTTCCCACACTGTTCAAGAATTCAATTTGCTCTGCACGTACAAACACCAGTCCAATATCTTACTGCTACCCTCAACTACCCCAGTTTGGATCTGGTTATTGAAATGAGATTGAGTTCAGACTTTGGTACTTCTAGTGGGAGTATATCTTAATTTTAACCAACTTACACATACTATCTATAGTCTTGATGTGTGTACCTTGGACTTTCTATACTCTTCCAGCCTGGCAGGGAACAAAAGTGTATGACTGCAGTGTTCAGCTTCGTAGACAGCCTCATCTGCCATGGATTATGAAACCTTCAGATTGGAACACCAACTTTACAACAAACTTTAATGCTAGGGAATGGTTAACAAACTGTATCATAATTAGGACAGGTAGGTATGATCCAGATGAAACAAACACAGACTGGAATATCGAAGTCTGTATTGACAAAGCATATATTCCAATGGTCCTGCAGAGATCTCACAGAGTGACTACAGTTTTGGGTCACACTGTTTATAAACAGTGTAACTGGGAGGACAGTTCACAGAAACTAATCTGTGGAACAAATTCTGCTGGGGACAATATGTTTCAGCTGTCATATGCACAGTGCTGGCTATACAACATGAATTCACCAGAGCCTGGTAAGTAAGAGAAGATTGACACTCAGTTAAAAGTATATAATTAAAATGCTGAGATTTTGTTCAAATTTCCTTGATTGAGTTTTAACATATTTTTAAACCAATTACATTTGTTAACATATATATTCATTTATTTCGATACAAATGGTGGTACCCCTTAACCTTTTGATTTGAACAGGAAAGTGTTAAATCATGCCCTATAAAATAGCCTACCCTGTATGTAAAGTGGCCATGAGGGGTGACCTTTCTTGAGGAATACAATACATACATGTAATACAAGAAATTTAAACCTTCTGCCTACATAAATAAAGTTGTAGTGACCTGGTCTTTGGCAAGAGGTGGACCACTGAAGAATTGAAATACCTACACGTAGCTACAGAAAAGTATATTCATAATTTTCCAGACAAAACATCTTATCTGCTAAGTTCAACTTGTGTGGAACCAACATCCATGTCACCAACATCCATGTCACCAACATCCATGTCACCAACATCCATGTCACCAACATCCACGTCACCTACATCCATGTCACTTACAGGTAACTATTAATTGCCTAAAGATACAGTGAAATGGTCTTTGGAAAGAGGTTGAGCACTGCAAAATTGAAATACATTTATCTTGCAACAGTAAGTGGTATTCATAATTTTACAGACAAAACATCTAGTCTGCCAAGTTCATCCAATGTAGAACCAACATCAATGTCACCTACAGGTAACTATAAATTATGTCTGGGTGCAAATTAACCCAGACATTTTGTTTTTCCAAGAATTATGTCTGGGTGCCAACCCAGATATACTGCTTTCCTTCCTTCCTTCCTTCCTTCCTTCCTTCCTTCCTTCCTTCCTTCCTTCCTTCCTTCCTTCCTTCCTTCCTTCCTTCCTTCCTTCCTTCCTTCCTTCCTTCCTTCCTTCCTTTTTCTTTCTTTCTTTCTTTCTTCCTTCCTTTCTTTCTTTTCTTCTTTCTGCCAAATTTGTCCGGAGCTTTTCTCTGACACCATACAAGCTACATTGTTTAAACTTGGCATAGTAATCCACCTGGTAGGGAAGTTGTCTCTCTGATTTGGAATAGTCATGATGTTCAAAATTATGCTAATTAGGAGCAATTAAAATTTTAAAAGCTCCATATCTCCAAAACTATTATAGATAGATACAAAATTCAACATTCAGCATATTGGTTTGTGACATCTGCCATTCTCATGGACAGTAAATAAAAGTTGTAAAATTTTAAATTATGCGAATTAAGGCACTTTGAAAATGTAAATCTTGAATATCTTCAAAACTATAATAGATAGAGATGCCATTCAAAATTCAATATGTAGGTTTGTGACAGAGGTGCATCCAATGAACCATGAACCAAACTTGTAGAATTTGCATTTAAGCAAATTAGATGATTACCTAAATTTTAAATCTTGAATATCTTAAAAAATATTATAGATAGGGATGTGATTTTAATTTCCGCATATAGGTTTCTGCTATAGGCGCATCCAATGAACCATGAACCAAAGTTGTAATGTAACAGACATGATAAAACATTCCCCTTATATTGAAAATGTTTATCAAATATCTTGGAAAAAGAAGTGTTTTAGTGTTCTGAGCACAAATATCAATTCCATTCATGCCAAATTTAATGAACTTGTACTGCTGGTAGAGGAATTTAAAAATCAAGGCATCGTATTCAGCGCAATTTGTCTCCAAGAATGCCAGATTACCTCAGACAATGATTTGTCACTTTGTCAGTCAGTGTATCAGTCAAGGGAAAAATGTAGCAATAAAGGTGGAATAATAATATATTGAAATGAGGAATATAGGTATAATACAAGAAATGATATCTATAACCTCTCTGAAATATGGGAAGGTCAGTTTATTGAAATATCACACAGAGAATTAAAGAAAAGTATTTTACTCGGGAATATATACAGACCTCCTATAAATCTTAGTGAAAACTTGAATTTTTTTTGGAGGAATTTAGACAGGTGCTTGGAAATTTTCATGATGTTAATGAAGAATAATGTTATTAGGTGATTTTAATATAAATTTACTTAAGATAAATGAAAAGCAAATATTTAATGAGTTTTTTGAAATAATGATTACTCATAGTTTTTTTCCTCAAATAACTTTACCTGTTAGGTTTTCAGAGAAATATGGTACTCTCATTGACAATATATTTTGCAAATTAAGTGAAGCATCAATTTATACAACATCAGGTATTTTCATACGAAAATTATCTGATCATCAGCCATGCTTTACTTGTTTGGAAACAGATCTGCATAAAAATAAAAATCCTAAATTTGTGAAATGTTATCCAAAAACTATTGAATCAGTTGATAATATAAAACTGCATTTGCAAAATGCCAATATTATGGGTAAACTAAATCTTAATATTAAGAGTAATCCAAACAATAATTATAACTTGCTGAATGAAGAAATTAAAGATGCACTTGAAAAATACATGCCACTGAAGCTTGTAAAATTTGATAAATATAAACACAAAAACAATGCATGGATCACACAAGGTATACTTAATTCAATAAAATTTAGAGACAACCTCTATAAGTTTTTGAGAAAAACAAATCCTAATAGTGTTGAATATAAGAATTCAAAAGTAAATCTATCTACCTATAATAAGATCCTTAAGAAAAATGTAAGACTGGCAAAGAAAAGATATTATGACTTTATTTTTAAAACATAAAATTGATATGAAAAAAACATGGTAACCTATCAATGATATACTTCAAAAAATAAATCAAAGAAATCTTTCCCTGAAATATTCAATTTAAATGGAACACCTATAGATAATAAAAATATAATTGCAAATAAATTTAATGAATTTTTCATAAATGTTGGACCTGGTTTGGCCAAAAATATAAACAAACCTGAGGACATTAGTTTTGATAAATACTTGAACATATATTGAAATTGATAATTTTGAATTCAAAGATGTTACAAGTGAAGATGTAAACAAAGTAATAAATAGTTTGAGAGTCAAAACTAGTTTTGGATATGATCAAATGTCTATGAAACGTTTTAAACAAATTAGCTCTGTCTTGATTCAACCTATCACTAAAATTATAAATCAAAGTTTAAAAAAACAGTATTTTTCCAGACAAACTTAAAATACCGAGAGTAATTCCCTTATATAAAAAAGATGATGATGGATTATTTACAAACTATCGTCCTATTTCTTTACTTCCTGTTATATCAAAAATCTTTGAAAAAATAATATTCAATCAAATTGTTGAATACTTTGATCAATTTGATTTATTTCATAAAGGGCAATATGGGTTTAGAAAAGGACACTCAACGGAATTTTCTGCTATAGAACTTGTAAATGACTTGATAAGCAAACTTGATAATGATGAAGTACCTCTGTGTCTTTTTCTTCATCTTTCGAAGGCTTTTGATACGCTAAATCATAAAATCTTGTTACAAAAATTAAATCATTATGGAATCTGAGGTCCAGCCTTAAAATGGCTTCAGAGTTATTTGAATACATGTAATAGGAAACAGTATGTGGATCTTGATGGTGTTAACTCAGAACTGTTAAAATCAAAACTGGAGTACATCAGGGCTGTATTTTGGGGCTGCTACTGTTTATTATTTATATAAATGATATATCAAATGCCAGTGATTTATTCAATTTCATACTGTATGCAGATGATACTATCTTATCAACTACACTAAATGTTGACTCATCTATTGATGGTCTTACCAAAAATATTAACAGAGAACTTTAAAAAAATGTGTTTGGCTTCAAGTTAATGAATTATCATTAAATGTTGATAAATCAAAATTTATGATCTTTCATCATTCAAAAAAAAAAACATACTTAAAAAAGAATAATATCCCAATAACCCAAGTCTCATTTTTTAACTTTCTAGGGCTTACAATTAATGATAAATTGTCATGGAAGGAGCATGTTACCAAAATTTCAAGTAAAATATCAACAGTTATTGCAATTCTAAATAAACTTAAACATCAACTTCCGCTGAAAGTTAAAATAACTATGTATAACTCATTAATACTTCCACATCAAAATTTTGGAATACTTCTATGGGGATTTAAACTTTCAAAAATTGAAAAACTTCAGAAAAAAGCAGTACACTGCATAAGTTGTAGTAAATACAATGCCCATTCGGAACCAATTTTGAAAGCTCTCAAACTTTTAAAAATTCAAGATATTTTTACATCAGCTAAATTAAAATTCTATTATAAATTCATCCATAATGATCTACCCTTAAGATTACTTTCTTTTCAATTCCTCCCAATAAATGAAATAAACAACCACAACAACAGACATTGTGATAAACTTTTTATTAATAGAGTCAACAAAATCTTTGCAAAACAGAGTTTAAACTATGATATTCCAGTCACAGTGAATCAAAAAGATAGGAATGTTATAAGGAAAATACATACTCATAGTTTACAAGGTTTTTCCTTGTATATTAAAAATATTTTTTTGAATAATTATGAACAGAGTTGTAATATATATATATATAACTGCTATGTTTGTCAAAATAATTAACAATTATATTTTCCCACCCATGTTGTGTGTGTAAACTGTATTATATCTCGAAGTTTATTTCGACATTTATTGTTTAAGTAGCTGCCATCTATATTATTTCAAATGTTTAAAGCTTAAAGGTGGCTCCCATGAAAGCGACATGTATTTGTCTTAATAGGAGTCCCCCTAGCCACATCAATTTATATCATTGTGTACATATATCTCAATATTGAAATCGTCATTGTATTAATTGGCTAAAATAAATGAGTTTTGAGTTTGAGTTTGAGTTGTGACATTTAAATTTATGTAAATTAGGAGAATACACAGAGTTTTAATCTTGAATATTTTCAAAACTATTACCAAATTTTCAGTCTTGAATATCTTCAACACTATTATAGACAGAGATGCCATTCCAACTTCAATACATAGGACTGTCCCATAGGTGCATCCAATGAAGCATGAGCTGAAGTTCTAACATTTACATTTATGCAAATTAGCTTAATACCCAAAACTTAAATCTTGAATATCTTCAAAAAATATTATAGACAGTGATTTTTAAAATGGCAAACAAATGTTTCTTAGGATGGCCTATAACATAGATATATTGTTGAGCCTGTTACTATAAACATTATGCAAATTTGAGACACTGGACAATTCAAACCTTTCATATTTTCTGGCTATGAGTGAGAGCATGCATGTATGAAACTCCATGGTGACAGACAAACATTTTTACCCTTATAATGTCTGGTAAACTAATATAGATACCGAAATGATTCTAAATGCTATGTCTACCTATATCATTCTGCAACACTTCTACTAGCGAGCAAATCATGTTCTTTCTTTCTTTCTTTCTTTCTCTCTTTCTTTCTTTCTTTCTTTCTTTCTTTCTTTCTTTCTTTCTTTCTTTCTCTCTCTCTTTCTTTTTTCCTTCCTTCCTTCCTTCCTTTCTTTCTTTGTCCGGAGTTTTTCTCAGACACTATAATTCCAACAATCACCAAACTTGCCATGGTGACTCACCTACCAATGAAATTAGGCACCTGGGTTGGAATAGTCATGATGTTTAAAATTATGCAAATTAGGGGCAATTAAAATTTTAAAAGTTCTGTATCTTCCAAATTATTGCAGATAGACACAAAGATGTTACTTACACATATAGGTTTCAGACAACTGGCAAATCCAATAGCACACAAACAAAACTTGGGGAATTTCAAAGTAAGCTAAATTCACCAAATTTCTCCCCAATCCACATGCAGGCCTTTAACTGCCTGCTGTATGACCTATTGCTTGACCTCTATGATGCCAGGCAACCATTTTGCATTCATAATTAATTAGCTTGAATCTGTCTCACAGGCAGCTTTCTATCCATGCTAGGTGTATGCTTTGGAAGGTTTGGGTCTTACAGGAAAAAAAAAAAGGGGGGGGGGGAGAGACTCCCAACAACTGTGTAATGTGGCTCTCAATACAATACAGAAAATCTCTTTTTGTTCATGCAAGAACAGATCGACTCCATGCTGCTATATATACCATGACCTTCAAATAAATACATTAAAAGTTGCATAAAAAGTTGAAAATAATCAGAGGAAACTGGTTTTAAAAAGGAACCTGGTCCATCATAAGGTCATTCTGAGACAAAATTTGGTACACCTAGGGCAAATATTTTTTGAGATATCATGGCAACATCAACAAGATGGACAAACATTTCTGGTATGTTACACTTATGTAGAAAAATATGACCCACATTCATAAATTTCAAACCCAATGATGACAGGAAAGAGATTCCAGGGTTACCAAAGCATCACCATTCATCTTCCAATACCAATGTTAAAAAACAAATTTCACTTCTTACTTGAGACAGGCAATCACTCATAAAAGATAACCGGTGGTTTTAAACTCCTCCTCTCAACCTTTGAAATATTCTTCATTAAATACAAACTATAATGTTTCCAAAATTTATAGACCTAACTACTCATAATCCAAATTCTATCACTTTTGCCAAACACAAAAAGAGAATTGGTAGGCCTATCAGTTTTTGGTTCTCCTGACTAGTTTGTCAGCCAAGTCCACAACAAAAGAACAGACAGATAACGCAGGGGACAACAATACCCTCCGGCACTTTATGTGCCAAGGGTAACAAAATGAACAGGAAAACAACTTTGATTTCTTCTAAAGAAACGTCTGCACAAGCTATATAAGCAAAGAGTATTAATTATACAAGCTGTGGTCTGATAGTAGCACCATGCAAATCTTATTTTGATATTTTCATGCTGGTATGAATTAAAAAAGCACTTTTTTTATTTGAAGATAGCATTTGGCATTATAATAATAGTTTATGTAGAGTGGTCCTATAGTTTCCTAGAGAATACCGTCAAAAACATTTGGTTACACAATTACATCTATTTCCCATCCACCTGTTACCTTTCACGGTCATGTGTTGGGAGACATGAATATACATAAACACCTTAGTATCACTCTACCCTCTGGTTTACGTTGGAAAGACCATATCTCAGAAATTATATTTAAAGCTAACAAATTGATTAATATTATGAAGAGTTTAAAATTTATTTTGGACCGTCCTACACTAGAGATTATTTATTTTTCCTTCATTCGACCTATCCTTGAATATGCTAGCCCAGTGTAGAGTGGCTGTGCTGAATCTGATGCTAAAAGTGTTCAAATTGATGCCTCTCGCACTGTGACCGGCGCAATGCATGGTACCAACATAGACAAATTACATGTATATGAAGAACTTGGCTGGCAATTATTGTCTCAACAGAGAGAGACAGCTAAGTTAATTCTTATGTATAAGATAGTGAACAAGCTTGTGCCTGAACCCTTATGTTCTGTAGTTACTTCCAATGATGTGTCTTCTTTCAATACTTGCCGCCCTTTCAATCTTGGCCATTTTCAGGCTCGCACCGACTTGCTAGACAATTAACTCTTTCTTCCCGTCGACTGTTAGACTGTGGAACCAGTTCCCAATTAAAATTCAAAGTTTGCCTTCTGTTCAAGTATTTAAACGTAAAATTTTTAAATCAGTACCTCGGTCAACTGATTTCCCTGAGTTGTTTAACTTTGGAAATAGGTGTACTGCTATTCAACATACGCGTCTCCGTTTGGGAGCTAGTTCGCTTAATTCTCACATATTTAAAATTGGGGTCAAAGAATCACCTGCTTACACATGTGGCTTACACATCAAAGTCATTATTTTTTCCTCTGTCCGAAATACTAGATTAACACTTCATACTAAAATCATTCCTCTTCCTCCTTTCACTCTTAGAACATTGTTGTATGGTTCAACACAATGTTCTTTTGCTGACAATTGTAATATTTTTACTGCAGTACTAGTGCAAGAATATATATCTGCTACAAACCGCTTCAAACCTACTGGTATTGGCTAAATAACTTTGTTCTCTTATCACAGGTTCAATTTCCAGGCTGTACCTCACTTGTGTGATTGTTCAAATCCAAACTCTAACCTGGATAGATTCTACACTGTAATAAATGCCCCTCTATCTGTCTCGTCCATATTGGCGTCTCCTCCACTCGTACCCATGTGTCTAGTCAGTTCTCTCCTCTGTCCTTTCCTTACAAGAGGGATTCACATAGGGCAATGCCCTTTTTCCAATAGTGTATGTGCGTGAAATGCATGAGTGAATATGTAGAACAATAGAAAGTCTGGCAAACTTTGATAAATTTTAATAAAATGTATATTCCACCATTGACTGAGCATTTCAGAATTAAAGTATGCAAAGCACTAAGTGTGGATGAAAAACTTTCTTTTCAACATTTTTCACCCAAAATGTATCCCTGGTATCTGTGGGCAGTTTTCAGGAAAAATGTACATCTTCCTAGTGTATTTCTGTGTAAAATACCCACACCCTTGCAGGACATCAGGCAAGACTACTGGGGCGTGACTTGTGTGTTCAGTTATTAACAGGCCAATTGAAACCATTGTTCTTGTATACTTGCACATGAGTTATTGCGAATAACTTGTGCAAAATATGTATGGAAGTTAATCCAATAAATATGTTTATACCAAAACATTTGGTCTGTATTCAGTGTTACCTGGCATTTTGGTGAGGACCTTGGTTATAGCAGCAAACAACTTGCGAATCCCGCTTTATATATATATATATATATATATATATATATATATATATATATATTTGTATTTGTGTCTTTTTGCCCAGAACCACTTCCTAGTAGTCAATATCCTATTCCGCAGTTCGAACTCTTTACTCTCCATAAGCTAACCTGTCCCTGTCTAACCTGTATATATATGGAATTACTATTGTCTATATTGCACACGTTCCTCTGTAAAATTTTGACATAGGCTGTATCAGCCCAAATAAATTAAAGGGTCTTCAGCGGGTAACTGCTCAACATGTTTCGGAGCCTTTTACCCGTACACGTCTCTCTGAGTAGCGGCTCCTTGCCTAAGCTAAATATTCAGCAAAGACAACCCACATAATAATGAATAAATATGAACGTGGCAATTGATGAATTAGCTAAATATGTGAAGTTTTGCTTGTAAATGCAGAGCTTCATATCAAAGAAGAAAACCTGTCAAACAAACCATAATTACCAAATTTTCATAGTACCGGTTCAGATAAGAACAATTTGACTTACCCCTGAACCAAAATGTACCCTTTCTAGCTGGACAGCTTTTCCTAGTTAAACCATCCGCCAATGTTTAACTGAAGTGGATATGTATGTATGTATGTATGTATGTATGTATGTATGTATGTATGTATGTTTGTATGTATGTGCGTGCGTGCATGCGTGCGTGCGTGTGTGTGTATGTATGTATGTCACCTTTAGATGCCAAATGAACAAGCTATAGGAAATGCTCAGATGAGTGACAAATAGCTAGAATAAATATAAACACAGAGATACAAGTCATCTGTGCTCTTCCTGTGTATGATATGTCAAGAATTATTCAGAACTGAAGACTTGGACATTTATAATGTAGCATCTAACACCTTTGTGCATTATAGGGGTGACAGTGACAATGGCAGTAACTATTTGGGCTGTTTTGTTGACCACTCAATTATTCACTATTTTCCTGGTATTTCTGGTGATGCATTTGAAGCCAAGAATCAGGTGAGTTTTATTCTTTCAGTTATTTATGGCATTGACTCTTCCTTGTGGAAGCTTGCAATCTCATCCTCTTTTGGCTTCCCCCTTTTTCAACCTTCATTGTCTGTAGCTGATCGGGGAGTTTTTTTTTTTTGGGGGGGGGGGGGGATTTTAATTATTGACACTGTAAAGCTGCAAAGTGACCAAGCAGGAGGGGAAGGGGTGGGCAGCCCCCAAACTCTTTCTGGTGTATTCTGATGGTCCAATTTTTCCACTAATAGAACACTTTCCTTTTTCTTCAGGAGGAGGTGGGGTGGGCGGTGGAGTTCATTTGACACTGCCAACCCTTCATCACAGCTTTTTATAAACTTGTGATGCTTGATATGAGTCACAAAGCTTAAAAACAATATTTTGAATTATTTGCACAAAGCTATATGTGTGTCATATGTCAATACATATCGGCTGTTGTTTCTCCTTCCCTTATCATATGATCTCCCTGATGTACTATGTGCCCCATGCAGTCAATATACACAGTTTACCATTATGTATGTAGCCACCTCATCACAAAATACATGTATGTGCTGTCATATCTGCACATGAAACGTACTTGACACATATATACAACAGTATTATACTCTGCTAAAGCAACAAATCATGTGGTTCCTTTGTCTTAATTCAGATGTACCCATCTAGCTTATTAAGACAGCAAACTTAGAGTCATTTTGCAACGTGAAAGTGCATACAATGTATTTCAATATAGTATAATCCTTTTTGATAATACAGAAGCATGCAACAACATAATGGTGACAAAATGCTCTACCTTTTTATCAAAAATTGGCAAATACATGTAATTCTGAATGCTTGCCAAAACTGCAAGTGTTTATGTACTACTCATATCTCTCATGACTTTCTAATACTCTCCCCTCTCTCTGTATGTATGCATGTGTGTGTGTATATATACATGTACAATACATCATATGAAAAGCGTTTATTAATGTCCATGCAAGCAACCTGCTGCACTGAAAATCTTTTTGCCCTGGCTTTTCATCAACAAGTTGATTTGGCTCAGACATGACCTTTTGTTCTGATTTGTTATTTGCTGTGGGTCCCAGTTTTACATGAATTTCCTTCCCAGCTGAATAAATCTATTCACTGACCCTGTTTCTGGCCTCCAAAATCCTCTACTAGTCAATGCTTAAATCATCCACTAAAAGTGTCTCCAACTTGTCTGCCTTGTTGAGTGATTATAGTCAGTGAAGTCTTTCTTTCACTGCTACTTACAACAACAGTTTCATGTATGCTCATATTAATTATAATTCTAGATTAAAAAATCTGCATACGAAGACCATTCTATTCAAGTATCAGCACACTTGTATTTCCTGAGTAAAGAACAGTCCAGGTGAAGAGCAGCTTCCCTCAGTGAGTTTGGGTTCATTCTGCCCAAAGCATGTCAAGAAAAGCTACGGACTTGGTCTCTAATCTGGAACTGAAAGAGTTAATTGTATTGTACATCTCTTTACTACTGGTTTTCCTTTTCTGGTCATTTTGACTGTCACATGGATGTTTCCTCTCAGTGAGTGAACAGTACAACTTTTTTGAGAGGGAGGGAGGAAGGAAGGGAGACAGAGAAAACACAATTTGAACCAAGAACTGGAGGGTTCTGAGTGTTGGATCATAATCTGTGCAATATGAAAGCCTTAAGTCAAAAATTGCAGAAGTTATCGTCCAGAAACCTTTTGGACAGACACATGGATGGATAAAGGTCACTCAATGTTGAACCTGACCGAACCCTTATCGAGAACTACAATCATGTCCAATATGAAAGAAAGCCCTTGGTCAAAAATTTCATTTCTCATGCAGAACCAGATTCTTTAATGTGGCTGTGTAACCTTGCTAATTGGTCCAAGATCACCTATCTTCAAACTTAAATGTAACTTAATTAGCCCTCACAGAGAGCTATAATCCTGTGCAATATGAAAGCCCTAGGTCAAAAGTTATAGTGTGGAAACTTTGTGAATGGACAGACATCCAGACAGATGGACAAAGTGATTGCTCTATGCCTCCTGTGGCCTCCTTTGGAGGCACACTTAATAAAAAGCAAGAGAATTGTGTGAACAGCCTGTCCTCAGCTGACCTTGACAATGTACCCCTAATGTGGTCTAGGGGTGAAGAATTTTGGAGACGTAAAAAGACTTTGCATTGCAACCCCCATTGTTTTACCTGGTAATCAATAAGAATGCATGCAGTGACTGACAGCTACCAAAATCACTAAAAATTCCTTACAAATCATGGATCCAGAGTATCACCACTTGGTGAAAAATTTAGTTGACCTCTCCCACAAGCCACATTTCCATGAAGTTTCAGAACAATCTGTGTGGCAGTTTTCGTGCAGAAGCTGAAAAAAGTGAAGCCACACAAAAATTTGAAATAAAATTGAAAAATCTAAACATACCTTAAATGCAAAGCGTTGAGTGAAGGGTCCGCCAAGCCATAAGAATCATGTAATTTTTTCTAGACATACCTTAAATGCAAAGCGTTGACTGAAGGGTCCGCCAAGCCATAAGAATCATGTAATTTATAGGCTGCCATTTGCTCAAATTAGGTCATGGTGACACCAAAATCTAATGAAAATGAATCAGAGATTGCTAGATCTATGCCTCTCCCCCCCCCCCCACCCCGCTCTGTGACCTTGGGATATGGGTCAAGGTGATCAATCTTTGAACTTGTCTCGGACATTATGTAGGATTAAAACCGTGTGCAATACGAAAGGTCTATGTTAAAAACTTTTCAACTTATCTTGTGAAAACCAAATTCACTAAAATGGCTCTCTGGCCTTGTCAATTGGGTCAAGGTCATTTATCTTTAAACTCATCTGAGAAATTATGCAGGACTATATCATGTGCATTATGAAGCCCCTGTGCACCAAACTTGTCAAGTTGTCATGTGAAAACCAAATGCACAAAAATGGCTCTGTGCCCTTGGTAATTTGGTCAGGGTAACCCATCATGGAACTTGTCCAATACCTTACAGCTATGATGGGTCCTATATATGCACAAACTTTTCAAGTTATTGTGTGAAAACCAAATTTACTAAATTGGCTCTGTGACCTTGGGAATTGGGTCAAGGTCACCCATCTTCAAACTTGTCTCAAACCTAATATGTAGAACTGTAATCACCTACCATTTGACAGGCCTATGTCAAAGACTTTTCGAGTTATCATGTGAAAACCAACTTCATTAAAATGGTTCTGTGACCTTGGGAATTGAGTTCAGGTCACCCACCTTCTAACTGTCTAAGACCTGATTCAGGACTATAAGCATGTGCAATGTGAAAGCCCTAAGCAAAAAACTTTTTGATATAATGCATGAAAACCAAATTCACTCAAATGGGTTGGTGACCTTGGGAATTGGATCAAGGTCATCCATCTAAGAGCTTGTATGAGACCTTATTCAGGACTATAAGCATGTACAATATGAAAGCCCGAAAAGAAAAAATCTTTTTGAGTTATTGTGAGAAAACTGTCAATGCGGACACACAAACACACGGACAAAGTAATCTCTATATGCCCCCCCCCCCCCCCCCCCGGGGGAGGCCATAATCGGTTTATCTTGCCAGGTAAGATAAGCATCTTGCCAAATTTGAGCAAAATACATGAGGCATTGTCTAGATATCGCGGTTACGAGGATGTGAACATCCGGATGGATGGAAATCCAGATGGACGGACAACCCAAAAACATAAAGGATCCCCTATTGGGTCTACCCTTGAGGAAAAAAAAAACAAAAAACAGTGCCACTGCCTGAACAAATTAAGGTCTGGGGGTCCCGAGAAGTGTCCCCATGCAACTTCAAAGCAATTGGCTTAGCAGTTTTAGACAAGATTTTTAAAAAGATTTTGCCCAAAAAATGAACAAAACAAAAACAAAACAAAAAACAAAAAACAAAAACAAAAAGAAAGAAAAGCAAAATACCCCCCCCCTGCCGCCCCCCCCCCCCAAAAAAAAATATCATAAAAAATTAAAAAATCACTGGATCATGACACCATGAACCAATTTTAGGTAGAGACCCACCCAAGGTACATCCCCTCAAAGTTTCAAGTGAATCTGGTTGATGGATTTGGAGAGCTGGTTGTGTTGATTGCCATGTATGACAAACTGGTCAGAACTGACCTTAATGACCATCAATAAAGGTTAATTACTAGGCTTGGGGCTGGGTTGACATTGTCTGTACTTCACACTGGACATAGAATGGGCTGTATCCAGCTGAATTAACACTTATACACAATAAGTATGGTCGACTCTCCCTTTTGTAACTACAGTCCTGTGGTCAAAGATGTTTGGCACTACTTTTTCACGTCTGTGACACATGATATTTAAAAATTCTTTACACTCCATTATAGATGTACCAATAACTTTAAAAACCACTTTAGATTATTACTCCACTGTAAACAAAGACATTTTTCTGTCTGGCCCGCTGTATATCCTTAACAATAAATACATGTATTTCATCATTGGTGCTGTTACATCAATTCTACCTGGACGTGTTGCAATAGCATCTGCTACATATTTACAGTGTAATTACTTGATTATTATTTCTAGGCTTTTGTTTATTTATAACCCACTATCTGTCTCATCTTTATGTCTGGGTGCCAACCCAGACATTTTGTTTTTCCAAGAATTCTCTCTCTCTCTCTCTCTCTCTCTCTCTCTCTCTCCCTCCCTCCCTCCCTCCCTCCCTCCCCCTCCCTCCCTCCCTCTCTCTCTCTCTCTCTCTCTCTCTCTCTCTCTCCTTTACGACCAGATTTGTCCAGAGTTTTTCAAGGATCCTACTATTCCGAAAACCACCAAACTTGCCATGGTGACTGAGCTACCAGTGAAATTAGGCATCTGACTTGGAATAGTCATGATGTTTGAGATTATGCAAATTAGGGGCATTTAAAATTTTAAAAGCTCCATATCTTCCAAACTATTGCAGATCAACACAAAGTTTGAACTTACACATATACCGTAGGTTTGAGACAACTGGCAAATCCAATAGCACACAAACAAAACTTGGGGAATTTTAATGCACGCTAAATTCACCAAATTTCTCCCCAATCCACATGCAGGCTTTCAACTGCCTGCTGTATGACCTATTGCTTGAACTCTATGGTGCCAGGCAACCATTTTTGCATTTATAATTAATTAGCTTGAACCTGTCTCACAGCTTTCTGTCCATGCATGCTGACTGTATGATTTGGAAGGTTTTGGTCTTGTAGCGAAATGTGGTGTGGGGTGGGGTGGGGGGACTCCCAACAACTGTGTAATGAGGCTCTCAATATACATGTAATACAGAGTACTGGTATCTCTTTCTGTTCATGCAGGAACAGATTGACTCCATGCTGCCATATGTACTAGGCAGGCTTTTGCTTCCACTGGTGTCCTACCTGGCCTGTTTTTGCCTGAGCTCAGTCCCAAGGGGACTCACAGCTCTGGACTTCTAGGCAGAACAAGCCTGAGTGTACCCTCTTTTAAAAATAGACAACATACAGAGCTGGATCAGTCAGACCGGGGAAGTGCAAATATTTGTGTCATCTCAGCGGACACTTTCCTGTCTTTGTTTACTTGTAACCAGTGAGATGAAGCCTGTTCTTCATAGCCAATACTGAGACAGTATAGTTTTGTCTTGGTTCACAGGTACATGTTTATGTACTAGTTTCTTGACAGCTTCTGTTATAATTTGTTTACGTAATAAAGGAAAAAAGACAGTTTTGTATTGCATGTATGCACATCCCTCTAAATTATAATGTGTGTACACTGTACATGCACATATACTCATCAATACTGCCCAGAAGGGCTGACCCTCCCAGGAGTGGGCACTTTTCTCTGGTCGCGAGGGTGCTCACTGTAGAGAGGTTTCACTGTACAGTGGTACTTGCAATTTAAGACCACCCGTAATCAATGAATGCCAGACAATAGTGGTCACATAGGACAGGTGGTTTTTCATCTCAGATAAATTAACAAAGAAATAAAAGGCCATTTCTTTGTTTCTTTCTCACTCTCTTTCTTTCTTTCTTTCTTTCTTTCTTTCTTTCTTTCTTTCTTTCTTTCTTTCTTTCTTTCTTTCTTTCCATCTTTCTTTCTTTCTGACTAAGTTGGTCCAGACTTTTTTCAGACACCATTTTTTCCAAAAACCACGAAACTTGCCATGGTGACCGACATATAACCAGTGAAATTGTGCATCTCATTTGGAACAGTCATAATGTTTAAAATTATGCAAATTTTTAGAGGCAACAAAAATGTTAAAAGTGCCATATCTTCCAAACTATTGCAGATGGACTCAAAATTTCAATGTGCATATATACCTTTGTGACACTTGCCACTATAATGGACAGTATAGTTGTAGAATTCCAAATTATGCTAATAAGGGGCATTGAAAAATCTAAAAGTTGAATATCTCCAAAACTATTGTACATAGAGGTGCCATTCCAACTTCAATTTGTAGGTTTGTGGCAAAGCCGCATCCAATCAACCATGAACCAAAGCTGTAGGGTTTTAAATTATTCAAATTAGGTGAATATGCAAAATGTAAATCTTTAATAGCTTCAAAACTATTATAGAGGTGCCATTCCTACTTCAATTTATGGGTTTGTGGCATAGCCCCATCCAATGAACAATAAACCAAAGTTCTTCTAGGCTTATAATTTATGCAAATAAGGCAAATACACAAAATTAATATGTTGAATAGCATCAAAACTATTATAGATAGTAGTTTCATTCAAACATCACTTTATACGTTTGGGACATGGCCACATCCCTTGATGCAAGAACCAAAGCTGAGCATTTTAATTTATAAAAATTAGGCTAATACACAAAATTTAGATTATGTTGAACAATGGCAAAGTGTTTCATTTCAAATTGTTCTCATTTTGAAGGCACCCACAAATTTGCTGTGAAGCAAATCTTCTTTTCAAGTTGTCTTTTTGTCTTTCCTTCTCTCTGTGTAAAAGCAATTAGGGACTATTCTCTCACTCTTTTTGTTTCAGCAATGTCATGCTCCCTTTTTGAGTACATTTTAACATCAGATGCTTACCAAATCTTCTGTTTTCATCATGAATTATTTCTCAAACTCATTATACAAGAAAACAAGCTGGTTGATAGTACCATCCCCAGGCATAAAACCAGATTGTTCATCAGTTAAGGCAAAGTTATCCCTCAGGAAATTAAACACATACTTGAAAACTACACGCTCAAACACCTTTGATACACAACTTAATAAAGATATTGGTCAATAGTTACTACAAAGCTATTGACATGCAGAAAGAAGTATGAGTTGTCTTTTGTGACATCACTAAAGCTTTTGATAAGGTGTATCACTCTGCTTTATTACACAAACTATCAAAGTTAGGTATCGCCGGAGCTTGATCTGCTTAATTGGTTTAGTAACTACCTGAACGATCGTCAACAGTGGGTTGGGATGCATGGAGAGTTTTCAAATTGGGGTAAAGTAGAAGCAGGGGTCCCCCAGGGCTCAGTTCTTGGGCCTCTCTTATTTCTTATTTATGTTAACGATATCGTTGACATTGTAATTTCTTACATAAGGCTCTATGCCGACGATGTAACTTTGTACATCACCATTGACGATCCCACTGGCTCTGCTGTCACCATGAATGATGATCTTAAACACATCGAGAATTGGTCTAACCACTGGCTAGTTACATTCAATAGCTCCAAAACCAAGTCAATGATTATTAGTAAGAAGCGACGGCCTCCACATCATCCCCATGCTCTATTTCAGGGTACTACACTTGAAGATGTAAAACAACACAAACATTTAGGTCTTATTTTTAGTGCAGATTTGTTATGGTCACCTCATATAAATTATGTTGTCTGCAAAGCAAGGAAATTAATTGGAGTAATGAAATTTTTGCAACATAAGCTGAGTAGACGCACATTAGAATTGATTTATTTTACCTACATTAGGCCTATTTTAGAGTATGGTGATGTTTTGTGGGGAGAGTCCACGAAATTTGATGCAGACCTTCTAGAAGATGTTCAACTGGCTGCAGCCCGTGCAGTGACGGGCGCGTCTTGTCGAACAAGTCATGCATTCCTGTACAATGAAACTGGATGGGAGACTCTCTCTAAGTGCAGAGAAAAACACTGACTCATACTTTTTTATAAAATCATTAATGGACATACACCTGCATATTTACACGATTTGATTCCGGAAAATGTATCCAACAGAAATGCATATAACGTGAGATCCAGACAGAACATAAGCCAGGTTCGTACAAAAACTAATACTTATGATATTTCTTTTTTTCCGGCAATGATTCGCCAATGGAACTTACTCCAATCCAGTGTTCGAAATTCTGAAGATATAAATACCTTTAAGTGTAAATTGGATAAAGGGAAACCAAAGACAAATGAGTTGTTTTACATTGGTAATAGGAAAGCCAATATTTTACATGCAAAAATGAGGATAGGCTGCAGCCAGTTGCACCACGATATGCATAAAATTGGTATAGTAACTTCTCCTGCTTGTTCTTGTGGTGCCGAAATAGAAAATTCATTTCATTACTTTTTTGAGTGTACCAAATACACAACTGAGCAGAATTTATTGCACCAAAATATCATAGTATTGGCTCCTTTCACGCTACAAACTCTTATGTTTGGAAATCCCAAGTGTTCAAAGGCAGTAAACAAAATTATTTTTGACAGTACCCACAAATATATCTTAAATTCTGGCAGATTCAACTCAGGCCCAGGTTGATGAACAAGCTTTGCTTGTGACTCCTGGTGGTTCACATGCGGGCCGGTACTATTCATTTCATTTTTTTTTCTTCCGCGAGCAGTATTCATGTGAAGAGTGTTGGCTGGCCTCGACAGTATTGTATTCTGATAATGCATACTTCTGTCTGTCCTGTAATGTGATGTCTGATCTTTTGTATGTATGTCCTTGTCGATGTTACGTCAATGTGGTGTCCTGTGGCCCGTCTTTACCTTTTGTACAGCATTTGTATTGTTCTTTTATTTCTTTTTTTCCCGAGAGGGATTTATATAGGCAGAGCCTGTTTCCCGATCGCTTTTTTGAATAAAAAAAATATGTTTAAACCAAATTATTTCTATAAGCATCTACTGTTAATTTGAAGTTCCTTTGGAACAGAACTGTTTTCAATGTCTGGAAATGCCAGACTTTGAAATCTTGCAATGTGCTTTCAATTCTTTGAAAAACATTTTCTCGGTGACAAGTGGATTCAAATCTGCTAAGATGCATTTGCTTGCCCTTTCCTCAGACCACTGCTGTAATTAGTTGATGATCAGTGCAGGCACATTTTTGTTTCTTGATTTCCCTCCTCAAACCACTGTAATCAGTGTTTGACGATCAGTGCATGCAAATTTATGAGTTGATGTAATCACCTGTGTGTAAAAGTTGGAAGCTATTATGCATGGGTGCATTGGTACAGTCAGATATACATGTGGTTCCATGTGGCATCTTTGCTAGTTACCAGCAAAACAAAGATATGGAAGATCCAAGTATCAAAATGCTTCTGATGTTAAGTTAGAGAAAGGACTTGTATCACTAGATTCTTTTTTTCTTTTCCCAAGAATCGACTGATACTCATTCGTCCTGTCTCCATAACATGTTGCCCTGTGCACTTGTCTCCTCTGTGAAGATCTGTATAGGGCATTTCCCCTTTTCCTAATTGCTAATAAAAGTTTAAAACAAATCATGACATCAATATGTTTTATTACCACAGAATAGCTGGGTCTTGAACCAGCAACCTATACATACATACACAATGTATAATACAATGTATATTTCAACATTATAAATTTTGATTACAGCAAAGATGACACAAGGTACTCAACTGAGACCTCACTCGCCCAGAAGAACCACACAAATTTCTGCCAAGTCAAACAAGGTGAAGATGCCAGCCATATGTGAAATGATATCAAGGATATAATGATTGAAAGCAAATTCTATAGCACTGTATATTAATACATGTATCATCAAGTAAATTTCAACTTTACCGGACTGTAAATGTGTTTGCAATGTGTTCCAAGTTATGGTTGCAGATGATTAAATCTATTGTAAATTTCATCATTACAGCATGAAATCTCCCACAGTGTTTCCAAACAAGAAGACTGTGATAGTACTGTGCTCAGTTACCTTCCATGTATAAACTGATAATTGCTAGCATAAATGATAGTTCTGTATAGATGTGTGTGGGCAAGCTAAATGACTGACTTTGACTTTGATCTTAACTATTTTGGGCTTAAGTTTAATTGCAATCAAAGGCAATCTCAACTGTATATTGCTCTCTCAGCAGGATAAAATGTGGGAAGGTAGACTGTTGATTCAATTTTGTCAAAGATGCTGTGTGACCAAAGGAAGAAGGTTGTGGTCACTTGTAGATAGCAACACAGCATTTGCAAATCCAAAATTCAAATCCTTGCTCATACTGTTCCCAATCTTCTAAAAACAAAATTCAATACAGTGGCTCAATGATCTTGACAATTGGCAGTCACTCAAGGGTATCATCGAAGTACCAGCTCAAACTCTTCTTGGAATATCATCTGAACAAATAATTAAACGAAGTAACCCCCTGACTTGGGATTAAGTCAAGTTCTTCCATATTAAATTTCAACTTGACCTTTACAGAAGATCATCATGATGGAAACAAAGAAGTCCCAGCTCAAGTTGAGCTTCAAAAATCATCAAAATTTCATAATTCACTAAACGTATGATCTATATAATTATGCATCCAGTTTCAATTGGTCAAATCATAGCTCAAACTGAAATCGACATTTCTCATGATAGTAGACAATCCCTTATGCATGCATGTCAGGTAACTATAAAGTACAAAGGCAGGAATACAGTGGTCCCCCTCTTATAAGGCCACCCCAAGTGCACCAGAAAAATGGCCTTTATAATGAGAAGGCTGTCCTCTCATGAGGGGGAAAATAGAATGAAAATACCATACTTGTTGCATGGAGAAGTGGCCTCCGTAGAGGGTGTAGCCTCTCATCAGAGGGACCTTACAAGACAGGAACCACTGTAGAAGTCTTTTTTATCCTGCACTGATATGCTTATTTTTTCATTTAACTGGGTACATCCATTACACTTATTTCAACAGAAATGAAAAAGAGTTTGAATGAAAATTGTAGATAAGACCTACCATGATAACATGCCTCAGGTCAACAGCTTTCCTTGGTATAGGTTTGTGCAAACCCTTGAGAAAAGCAGTTGACTGAGTTTTTTTTTTTTTTTTTAACTCAAATCTTAATTACAGGGGAAAGGGTTAAAATGCCTGGGGTATTTAGGATAATTATCTAATTATAATGCGAGTCTTGGGAACATAATGTCTGTGTATTCTAAAACTAATGTGTAAATGAATATGAGATGGATATGTTAACGTATTATTTCTCTGATTGTTTTATCAAGGTATGGAGTGTTAGTGTTAGTTTAAGGCACATGTGCAAGATTGGTGTTATCCTCAATGCTTGTTAATTTCTGCTTAAATGTTGCAGCAATTCACTGTACATGTAATTTTTATCCTCAAAATAATTCCAAAACATTTCATATATTCTTGAACTTCATTTGGTTGAATAAAATCACCATCACAAGTATTTCAGTGTTATCTGGTCATATATGTTTCACTTTAAAGAATGCATCTTGGTAGCCTTCAGCTGCTTTTGGTAGTTTTCACAGTGATCTGGGGCATTTGACGGTAAACTGTGACAAGGTGCAGTGATCTGTGGCCTAACTACAATGTACATTTTGCTGCACCGCACTGCTGTTTGCCATATTTCATTGTCTAGGCTTGGCACAATCTGCAGCAAAAAGGAATGAAGAGCCACAGATTGCAGCATTAGGGTATGGGCTAAGAATGTCAAAGGGTCTGTTAATGAAAAAGCTGATGCACTTTCCAGAGGGTTGATCTCCAAATTTTTCCTCCTCTCTCCACAGAGCCAGAATGCAGAGACATTCACCCCATAGGAGCTTCCAACGACCAACTTGATTCCACTGTAAGAAAGCGCTTAGCATCAGCTTTAGCTCCCCAATCAGCAACATTGTATAACAGAGTATGGGATTCAACTGTAGAATTTTACCGCCTGTGTGATTTGGGAGACTCTATTCCTTGTCCTTCAAAAAAGTCTCTCTTTACATAGCTTATTTATTCCACAAAAAATTGGCACCAAAAACTTTATCAGCATATTTATCCTCTATATCATGTTTCCATAAAATTAAAAATTTAGAAGATCCAACAAAGCATTTCACTATACAAAAGATGATGGCAGGAGCATACCATCTCTGTCCATCTATGGATATGAGGTTACCCATTTCTGCCCCCCCCCCCCCCCCGCACCAACTCCTCCATGCGGCTGAGCATGAGCATAACATGAATCTTCTCCATCAAATTCTGTTCAAGACAATGTTCTCTTTTGCTTTCTGCATGTATGCACGCATTGGAGAACTGGCATCTTCAACTACTTTAACTGCATCTAACATCATTCAGATTGGTGACATAACTTTAACCTTTGGCACACAAAAAAGACCAAAAGAAATAAAAGTTTGCTTCCGTAATTTTAAGCATAACAATTCAGGACAATCGCACTATGTCTCATTTAGTGCAACTGGTTCCAAATATTGCCCTGCAAATCTGTTGATGACATATTTAAAACAGGGGCCCAAGCCCTGGCAATCTGTTTTTAACACCAAATGAGAGACCAATTTCGCGCCCCTTTTTTGATGCTCAGCTGAAAGCACGCTTAAAATTTTGCCATTTGGACAGCAAAATGTACAAAGGCCACAGCTTCAGGATTGGAGCAGCTTCATGGGATGCCCAGAGGGGCCGGGGTTCCATATTCCCAAATCAGACTCAAAGGGCGATGGAAATCAGATGCTTTCCGGAAATATATCCGAGTGGTCACAAACTGAGCACATTATATATTTATTGTCTATGCATAGTAACGAGTGGAACTGATGCTCTATTCAGCTGTTCAGTAGTATAATCAGGTCTTAATACAACATGACAAGTGTCATGTTTTGCCCTGCAAAGGCCGGACACAACTACTCTTATTGATCAACTTTCAGCTTTTAACAGAATATCAATTGTTTACACATATATTTAACAAGTACACCAATGGAGTTTTTTTGTCCTGCAAGGGCTAGGTCAAACTACTCTATTTGGTAGTACATTCAAGTCTTAATGCAATATGATATATAGATATGTTCTGCCCCGCAAAAGCTGGGGAGATTTGTCATACTTTCAGGTCTTCTTAATGCAGTATCAAGTGTTTGCACATATGTCTGTCAAATACACCTGTGGAGTTTATTGTCCTGGAAGGGCTAGGCCAAGCTGCTCTAGTTGCCAGTACATGTACTTGTATCACAACTTCCCAACAATAGCCTCAGTACTCAAGCGTGGTACTTGTCATAAACCTCATTGGTAGTATGAGTCATCCTGAAGTGTTACTAAGCCAAAAATTATAAATACAAAACTTTGTTATATAGAGTATGTTAATTAGTAGGAGCATACAGTTAGTGTACATGTAGTTGTTGGGCCCACTACACAAAGAAATGCACTTGTACATACTGTTCATACATGATACATATAATAATAATATTTAGGAGCAGTTCTAGGCCAGTTTTATATCACATGATGGTGGCAGATGACAGGACCTACTTGAGGACAAAATTCATGTGAACACACAAGGTGCAGGACTCCTTGCAACAAAACAAAACAAAACAAAACAAAAACCAAAACAAAAACAAAAAAAAACAAAAAAAAAACAAAAAACAAAAAAACAAAAAAACAAAAACAAAAAAAAAACAAAAAAAAAAACAAAAAACAAAAAAAAAACAAAAACAAAAACAAAAAACAAAAAACAAAAAAAACAAACCTGTTAACCCTAGGTTCCACAACAAGATGAGAGAGAACCAAGAACATCAGGGACACAACTAGAAAAGAAGATTTGCTTCAAAGCAAATCTGTCTGTGTTCCTTCAAATGTTGTAAATATTAAATGCTACAAGTTTTATCCTTTGGTACTTCACATTACATTATGCCTATGGCTGCATGCAAATTTCAAAGTCCAAATGACCTTTACCTTTAACCTTTACAGGTCACATATAAGTTAGGCAGTGTTACAATACCCACAATTTAAGCCCAACATGAACCAAATTTGATGAAAATTGACCAAGCTATGGCAAGACGAAACTTTCAAAGAGTCAAATGACCTTGACCTTTGCCCTTTTGAGGTTACATGTTCTTTTAAAAATGTGGTGTTGCAATAGTTACAATTTGAGTCCAACGTGATTAGAATTGGATGGAAATTGGCCAGGTTATGACTGGATGAAACTTTCAAAGGTCCAAATGACCTTGACCTTTGACCATTAGAGGTCACAAGTAAGTTTCAAAAATGTACAGTGTACAATAGCTACAGTTTGAGCCCAACATGATCAAAATTGGATAAAAATTGACCAAGTTATGGCTAACCACCACCGAAAATGACCTCGGACCTTGAAATGACCTTTGACCTTGAGAGATGACCTCTACCTGAAGTGAACCTTCACCTTAAAAATGACATTTTGGCTTTAAATTGACCTTTGACCTTGACATGACCTTGACATTTGAGATGACCTTTACCTTGCTATGATCAAACTCCTATACACTCGGAACCACATCTACTATACTACATAAGATATTGAAGATTTAAAACTTTAATTAGCCTTCATTTGCATAATTTTGAAAAACATGACCTCTCATTATAAAAAGGCCAGACTTCATCCATAGAAGTATAATTGTGCCAAATTTGGAGTTTCTACGTGTAATACTTTTCAAATGAAATGTCGGACAAATTTGCCTGTTAAAGAAAGAAAGAAAGAAAGAAAGAAAGAAAGAAAGAAAGAAAGAACTAGAAAGGAAGATTTGCTTCAAAGCAAATCTGTCTGTGTGCCTTCCAAAGTTGTAAATATTAAATGGTGCAACTTTTGTCCTTTGGTACTTCACATTCTATTAAGCTTATGGCCGGATGACAATTTCCAACTGCAACTGACCCTGACCTTTGACCTTTAACCTTTACAGGGTACATGTAAATTGCAAAAATGTACATTACTACAATACCCACAATTTAAGGTCCAACATCATTAGAATTGGATGGAAATGGCCGAGTTATGGCTGAGTGAAACTTTCAAAGGTCCAGATGACATTGACCTTTGACCTTTAAGGGTCACGTGTAATTTCCAAAATGTGCAGTGTTGCAATAGCTACAATTACAGCCCAACATGATCAAAATTGGATAAAAATTTACCAAGTTATGGCTAGAAGAAAGCCACCATCGAAAGTGTCCTTTGACCTTCAAATGACCTCTACCTGAAGTAAACCTTGACCTTTAAAATGATATTTTGACCTAAAATTAACCTTTGACCTTGACATGACCTTGACATTTGAGATGACTTTTACCTTGCTATGATCGAACTCCTATACACTTGGAACTATATCTACTATAGTGTATAAGATATTGAAGATCTAAAACTTTAATTAGCCCCCTTTTGCTAAATTTTGAAAAGTATGACCTCTCATTTGAAAAAGGCAAGACTTCAAAAATATGCAGTGTTACAATAGCTACAATTTGAGCCCAACATGATCAAAATTGGATAAAAATTGACCAAGTTATGGCTAGAAGAAAGCCACCATCGAAAGTGTCCTTTGACCTTGACCTCTAAAATGATATTTTGACCTAAAATTAACCTTTGACCTTGACATTTGAGATGACTTTTACCTTGCTATGATCAAACTCCTATACACTTGAAACTATATCTACTATAGTGTATAAGATATTGAAGATCTAAAACTTCAATTAGCCTTCATTTGCATAATTTTGAAAAGCATCACCTCTCTTTGTAAAAAGACCAGACTTTATCCAAAGAAGTATAATTGTGCCAAGTTTGGAGTTTCTACATGTAATAGTTTTCAAATGAAATGTCGGACAAATTTGCCTGTAAAAAAGAAAGAAAGAAAGAAAGAAAAAGAAAGAAAGAAAGAAAGAAAGAAAGAAAGAAAGAAAGAAAGAAAGAAAGAAAGAAAGAAAAACAAAATGTCTGTGTGCCTTCAAATGTTTTAAATATTAAATGCTACAACTTTTATCTTTTTGTACTTCACATTACATTCAGCTACGCTTATGGCTGCATGCAAATTTCAAAGTCAAAATGACGTTGACCTTTGACCTTTACAGGTCACCTGTGAATTGCACAGTGTTACAATACCCATAATTTAAGCCCAACATGAACCAAATCGGATGAAAATTGACCAAGTTATGGCAAGATGAAACTTTCAAAGAGTCAAATGACCTTGACCTTTGCCCTTTGCCCTTTTGAGGTTACATGTTCTTTTAAAAATGTGCAGTGTTGCAATACTTACAATTTGAGTCCAACATGATTAGAATTGGATGAAAATTGGCCAAGTTGTGACTGGATGAAACTTTCAAAGTCTAACTGACCTTTGACCTTTAGAGGTCACAAGTAAGTTTCAAAAATGAGCAGTGTTACAACAGCTACAATTTGAGCCCAACATGACCAAAATTGGATAAAAATTGACCAAGTTATGGTTAGAAGAAAACCACCATCGAAAGTGGCCTTTGACCTTGAGATGTGTGTGAGCTTATGACTGTGCCCGACACATCCATTTTAGGGCAATATCTGCAAGTTTGAGTGTTGCACAAGTTCACATCATAGTCTTGTTCATTGGGAATAGCTTCTTGGTCTGGGGGATATCTTTGAGGTTGGTGCCTCTCCGAAACCCTAAAATCACTTCCTTGTCATCCAAGATCTGGCCATACTAGGCTGAAATGGTGCCCCAATTGTTTTGGATAATGTTCTTAAAGGGGGGTATTGTAGGATGAAATTTTGTGATTAAGAACAGTTTGTTCTGTTCTCTGTTCTGGGTGCCTGGTGTGGTCCTGTTTTGTCTTATTTGGCTTATTTTAATAATGTGTATTTTTCATGGGCATCACACTGATGATACATGTGTTATACAAAACAAAGAAAGTTAGGCACACAGTTATGGCAGTCAGCCATCAAATCTACCACACTAGGGATGAGAGACTATCTTTAGTGTTGCCAACTCCAAGGACCAAAATTCCATCTTAAATATTTAGCAATCATCAAACCAAGAGTATGGAAGAAAACAACCACGTGACAGCACCTTATACTGGTATCTGTACATGGATATGGCTGTCTGCAGCAGTGTACTGTGACCACCTGGTGAGCAACATGCAAGCCAAATCAATGTATTAACCCATGCAGCTCCACTTCAATTCAGGAAACGGAAAATCCCCACCACTTGACCAAAATCGTTTATTTGAACCTGATAAGAGGTGCTTCAGTCCACACAGCCTGTAACCATTAACCCTTTCAGTGCCAAAAAATGTCTAAAGTTGATCTACTAAAGTCAAACTAGTCTGAATTATAATTAGGATCTAAGATTCCTATTCCACGTAAAAAGACCTTTCATTCAAGTACCAGCATGCCTCTAGTTCCAGAGAAAAGCTCTTGACTCAGTCAAAAATTGGGTACTTAAAGAGTTAGGTGATATGATAGAACTCAACTGGGAAAACATTCCTGAATAATACAATGATAATTGCCATGAAGTGAACTCGAGTATATTATCCCAATCTAAAGTTCACGGACTGAATTGAACTTTTTCAGTGCAAACTGCAACTTAAGTCAAACCATACCTAAAAGGAACTGCTCTGATAATTTACAATAAGGGTGCCCGATTGTGGGCAGACTGTGCTGCCTCTGGTGGTTACAGACCACAGTTGTGATTGGCTGGTTGCGCATCCCAACGGAGGTAGTCCATAATTGTGACAATACCGTGTTTTCAGCATGCAGCAGCTTCTGTTTAAATAAAGTTAGCAAAGTCAGGTTTGCTGCATCACAGAGTTGCTTCATTGGTGGTCATATAGGTGCACTGTCTTCCAGGCCAGGTGGGAACTTTATGGTGGGGAAGGACAATGATGTGACCCCAGCCAGAGCACAGTTCATACACCTGTATAAAGCTGACATCCAGGTGTTGTTTCGCATTTCAATTATCACGAAATAATGAGCTGGGAATTGTACGACAAAAATTTGTCTGTGTTTTTCTCACATTTTTATCTATTAAATGCCATTGAAGAAATTTTAAAATATCAAAATGCTGATTTTTTAGACTGGAAAATGCTAATATGAAAAATAGAAGGATTTATAACTGTAGTCTGTGGCCTGGTGGACTTTTATATTGCAACATTCATGAACAGGGGTAGCACAAAGCAAATCATTACTGAGACAAAACAGTTCCTGTTCTCATCAGATTAAGATGATCACAGCTAGTGCTTGTATCATACACAGTGGAATCAATATGTGAAGTGATTTGATAATGATTCCAAATTCATTTCTGGTATAATCAACATATATATATATATATATATATATATATATATATATATATATATATATATATATATATATATATATATATATATATATATATATATATATATATATACACACATATATATATATATATACACATTCAGTCAGAGCCAGGAACAAGGTTCTCATTCATCACATGGGGACAATAGTTTTTCTTTTATTGAAGGCATATCCCCAAAAGTTTAATAAAGCAAGATAATATATATAAGCACAAAAGACTGAACAAGGCCTGTGAAGGGGAATTCAAGTCTGTTGCTGTGTGACCGCGGTTTTGAGATGTCTGTATCTCATCAAGCACTGATGTACATGTAACGAACATAATCAGGTGATATGATGATGATGGACTTACATAGGTACAGTCCCTGATCTGGGACAACTCTGAACGCAGTACTTCACTTGGACTGGAATAAATACATGTACAATGAACTAGGCTGTGTCGATTTTGCCATTCACGCATATATTGCCTGCCTCCATTGAACCATTCCTTTTCAGGAATGACAATTTTGGCACACTTGGTATGAGTGTTTTCCATTTTCAGCTCAGTGATTGGTGCTGATCGAAGGTTGCTGGTTTGAGACCCACCCTTTCCATGGTCACAAAACATATGCATGTAGTAAAAATGTTCATGCATTCTAACCATCAGTGTCCACCTAGTTTGGCCAACATACATGTATTGCTTACAGCAAAAAAGAAAACAAACAAACAAAAAAAAAAAACTAGGAAAGATGATTCAGTGTGTGTGTCTTCAAAACATACTGGTATAGCAATGTACAACTATTCCATAACACAGGGGTAGAAGTTGGAATGGCGTCTCTATCTTTTATTGCTTTGAAGTTATTTAAGATTTAAAATTTCTCATGGTGCTATTTAGCATAATTTAAATTGCTACAACTTTTATTTCTAATTCATTAGGTAGGCAATGGTCAACAACCCCCCCCCTATAAGAAGTTGGAATGACATCTCTATCTGTTGTAGTGTTAAAGATATTCAAGATTGAAAATTTGAGTACTTCTAATTAGCATAATTAAAATTGCCGCAACTTTTGTTTTAGATTCATTACATGCGCAATGGTCAACAACCCCCTAGTACAAGTTGAAATGACATCTCTTTCTACAATAGTTTTAAAGATATTCAAGTTTTAAAATTTCAAATGATGCTAATCAGCATAATTTAAATGGCTACAAATTTTGCTTTAGATACATTACATGCACAATTGTCAATAACCTCCTAGTGGAAGTTAAAATGACATCTCTATCTATAATAGTTTTGAAGACATGTCCAAGAAAAGTGTCGGACAAATTTGCTGGTAAAGAAGAAAGAAAGAAAGAAAGAATGAATTCGCGGAAAAACAGAAAAGTGTGTGTTGACACACACACACTTTAATGATTGACAATAGACTGAGAGTCATCATTGACTTATTAGTCATATATGTATAAGGCATACATAAATGGCAACTGAAGTCTGGATTATCTATCGTGTCATATATATTTATAGTAACTATCATGATAGTAGACCCCCTTGTAGTGCTAATGTACACTCAAGCTGATGAAGTCACTGTTGTCTAAACTAATGTCTACTGGAAAATATTATATGGAGAAAATATTATAGGGAAAAAAAGTAAGGGAAGGAGAGATTAAAAACACACACGTGTGTGTGTGTGTGTGTGTGTGTGTGTAGATATATAGCTAGATACCCTGCACCTGTCATATCCACCAATGACTCTCATAAAACTAATAACTTAAAAGCTTCTGTACCTGTACAATCAACAGGGTTAGAAATTAGCGGGTGTCTAGGTGCCAGGCAACTTTCTTTCCTATCGGGCAACTTTATTTCCGTAGCTAGTTTCCCATTGGGCAACTTTCTATCTTCAGCAGGACATGTCATTTCCAACGGTAGTGGCAACATCAAATACAGTTCCTAGAATCTTCTTCGTGTGGAAATGCCATTTTCATAGTGGTGACAAATATGGCTCTTGTTCATTTATGTTTGCAACATTTTAAATATCAGTGGAGTTTAATAAGATAACTAGGAAAGGTGATTTGCTGCATAGCAAATCAGTGTGTGTCTTCATGTGGTTTGGGTTTTTTTTGTACGGTTGCAACGCAAGTATTCAGTCACTGCAGATTGGACCTCAAATATATATACTCAAAATTTATTAACGGTTTCAAATTAAAAGGAAGTTTCTGCAAAGGGTTTTGTTTATTTATAATTTTATCCATTTATTTTATTTATTTATTTATTTATTTTTAATTTCTTTAATCTTTTGATTTTTTTTTTTTTTTTTTTTTTTTTTGAGGTGGAGTTCGGCATCTCACTCCTAAGTTTAATGTTTGAGCACTGAACACAGGTTTCAGAGTTTTAGCCCAAATATCGTAATTCTGAAGGTTTTATCTCTAGTTTGTCTCCTGGGCAGCTACAATGAACGGATCGATGAAGGGAAACATTTATTGACATTTGTTTTTCTATGAATTGACTAAGACATACATGGTTTTAAACATATACATATATATATATACATATATATATGCATACATACATACATATATATATATATATATATATATATATATATATATATATATATATATATATATATATATATATATATATTAACGTTACAAGTTGTGTTCCAAAGAGGTAAGGTTTGCTTCAGATAATATAATGCTATATTTCATGCGAAAAGAGAAAAATGGAAGTTACTTTTCATAAACATAAGCAAGATGAAGGTTTCATGGGAAGATTTTTTTAACAAATAGATTTACTTGAATGCTCAATCATTTTTTATTACAATTTGCCGGCTACCTGGTCACTCTGTCCAGCTAAATGCAATTTGATTGCTAAGTTGTGTATTAGATGTCTTTTAAGTACACTTAAGAACTAGGAAAGATGATTTGGTGCATAGCAAATCAGTGTGTGTGTCTTCAAAGCATATTGGTATGGCAATGTACAACTAGTCCATAACACAGGAGTAGAAGTTGGAATGGCATCTCAACTAATATAGCATTGAAGTTATTCAAGATTTAAAATTTCTCATGGTGCTATTTACCATAATCTAAATTGCTACAACTTTTATTTTTATTTTTATTTCATTAGGTATGCAATGGTCAACAACCCCCTTCTGGTAGTTGGAATGAAATCTCTATCTATTATAATGTTGAAGATATTCAAGATTGAAAATTTCGAATACTGCTAATTAGCATATATTAAATTGCTATGACTTTTGTTTTAGATTCATTACATGCGCAATGGTCAACAACACCCTAGTACAAGTTGAAATGACATCTCTATTTATAACAGTTTTGAAGATATTCAAGTTTTAAAATTTCAAATGATGCTAATTAGCATAATTTAAATAGCTACAACTTTTGCTTTAGATACATTACATGAGCAATCGTCAACAACAGCCTAGTACAAGCTAAAATGACATCTCTATCTATAATAGTTTTGAAGACATTCAAGTTTCAAAATTTCCAACGCTGCTAATAAGCATGATTTAAATGGCTACAACTTTTGTTTTAAATTCATTGGATGCGCACTGGTCAATAACTCCCAAGCAGAAGTTGGAATGACATCTCTATCTATTATACTTTTGAAGATATTCAATATTTAAAATTTCAAATGCCCCTAATTTGCATAATTTTAAACATCTTCATTCCTCTGTATAAAACAGTCAAATTCCTTGTATGGAGGTACAATCATGCCAAGTTTGGAGTTTCTATGTATAATAGTGTCTGATAAAAGTGTTGGACAAATTTGCTGGGAAGAAAGAAAGAAAGAAAAGAAAGAAAGAAAGAAAGAAAGAAAGAAAGAAAGAAAGAAAGAAAGAAAGAAAGAAAGAAAGAAAGAAAGAAAGAAAAGTGTGTTGACACACACACACACTTTAAATATGGCTTGCACAAGCCAAAACTTCCTGTGGGGTTAAAGCTCGAGAAATGAATTACAGTGACCCAATTTTCATGCATGGCACTTTACCATTCAAAGTGTCTGCATGCAAATTTAGGCTTGCGTGAGCCCAATGGTATAGGAAATATGCCACAGACTAGCCCCTGCGCAAGGACGGACAGAGCAGATGGGTTGCAAACGTAGAGTCCCCCTCCAGTTCCTGATGGGGGGAGGGGGGGACTAATTATCACATATCATAATATATGAATGCTCAAGCAGGACATCATTAAACAAACATTAAATGCAAATTGAATTATTTTCTAAACCCTTTGTACTGAAGGAGATATATGTCCACTGGCCCTATATTCTGTGGTACAATATAAAGTTAATAGTACCAATAAATTGTGCCAATCATGTGTTTACCTGAGTTAAGCATACACTTCATGCCATAAATAAAACACAGATTATGTTTACACTCACATAAATGACCATAGCAATCTGTTTGGCAAAATGAATTTCAAATACTTGAACCATCAAATGACCTTGCCTGTGTCGACATATTCTAAGTGTTCGCATACTTTTCCTTCTTTAACAATGCTTATGATATTATTGCGAAATGTGTGACATTTCTTGAGATCTTTTGCAATGATAGAATCTTTGCTGTAGAATGAAAAGCATATTGACACTGGAGTCTACAGTCTACACATTCAACAACCAAAAAGAAAAACTAGACATCTTCAATACGAAACATTAACCTAAGGGTCCGCAATAAGGCTGCCATTTGCTTGAAGGGGACTAGTTATGCCATGGTATAATATATCTCTTTTCGGGCTCCACAAAGTAAAACTTGCGCATATAAACATATGCAAAGTATACATTTAATGAAAGGTCATTTACAGAAGTGTATTTTCTGATCAAACAAACTGTTGTTTATATGAAAATTAGTAAAAGGTTACAAATTTTTGCCTTTTCCACAATCTACTGACCATTACTTGTTTTAAAATGTATACATTGCATGTCTCTATTTGAATACATATACTTCTTACAATATGCAGCTAACAAAGGGATAGGGCACTTATAGCACTGGGTCATAGCTAGACGACATTCAATTAAGTGTTCGTTTTCCTCATCCTCATACCAAAAGTATGTTTGTGGGCACGGAAAAGATGCAAACATAATAACATATCATAGCCTTAGTGGTTTACTTTATGTTTATCTTGCTTGTTTTGCGTTCTTATGAAGGGAGACTTTAAATGTTCAAGAGGAGCAGGAATCGTCAGACGATGTCCCTTCAAACTTCAAAGGCCGTGCCGCGATGGATTACCCCAGTGGTCCTTCACACCAAAGACAGGTGGGGAAAAAAACTGGCACCTTGATCAACAATACCCAGGAACATAATAATATTTTATCGAAACCCAGGGATGAGGAAATAAAAGTACAAATAAACACATCAAAATAAGCATAAATGTGAACAGCAGAGAAAATACACAAAATATATGTAGCATTACAAAACTCAGGTTGGAAAGAGAAATGAAACTCATTGAGAAAATAACTACAAAACTAAGAAAGATGATTTGCTGCATAGCAAATCAGTGTGTGTGTCTTCAAAGCATATTGGTATGGCAATGTACAACAATTCCAAACACAGGAGTAGAAGTTGGAATGGGATCTCTATCTGTTATAGCTTTGAAGTTATTCGAGAGTTAAAATTTCTAATGGTGCTATTTAGCATAATTTAAATTGCTACAACTTTTATTTTTAATTGTGCGCAATGGTCAACAAGCCCCTAGTAGAAGTTGGAATGACATCCCTATCTATTATAGTGTTGAAGATATTCAAGATTGAAAATTTCAAATGCCCCGAATTTGTATAATTTTCTGTGCATCTTCATTTCTGTGTATAAAACAGTCAAACGCCTTGTATGGAGGTACAATCATGCCAAGTTTGGAGTTGCTGTGTATAATATTGTCCTAGAAAAGTGTCGGACAAATTTGCTGGTATAGAAAAAAAAAGAAAGAAAGAAAGAAAGAAAGAAATAAATAAAGAAAGAAAGAAAGAAAGTGGAAAAGAAAAGAAGATTTGCTTGAAAGCAAATCTGTCTGTGTGGCTTGAAAGGTTGTAAATATTAAATGCTACAACTTTTTTATCCCGTACTTAGGGCCATATTACTTTAAAAATGGACTTAATACAGACTACGTAGTCTGACTGACCATACTACGTGGTTATGTACCAGACTACGTTGTGTTGCACTACTTTCTTTCCATTCTTGTGTTCATTCCCTTATATGGCATGGATCTGACCATACTACGTGGCTATGCACCAGACTACGTTGACTCTTCACTTTGTTTATGAACTTAATGTATTCATACACCAGAAGCAAAATAAAATGAGGTCGCGTATGTCTACATTGGTAAGCTAGTGTCTGTTATCTTTTATTTAATAATTAACAGTAGTTTTTTTTTAATTTACAATGAAAAATGAAAATTGATAGTACTTAAGTACGGGATAAAAAGAAAACTAGGCTCGTCCGGAGTCTGCTACACCAGACTACCTTCGTGACATCCGCATCACACGCGCCCTTCGGGCTTGTGTGATGCAGATGTCTACTCAGGTAGTCTGGTGTAGCAGACTCCGGACTCACCTAGTTTTCTCATTATCCTTTGGTACTTCAAATTCCATTAAGCTTATGGCTGCATGCAAATTTCAAAGTTCAAATGACCTTGACCTTTGACCTTCACAGGTCACGTTAATTGCACAGTATTACAATACCAACAATTTAAGCCAAACATGAACCAAATTGGATAAAAATTGACAAAGTTATGACAAGATGAAACTTTTTAAAGGGCCAAATGACCTTGACCTTTGCCCTTTTGAGGTTACATGTTCATACAAAAATATGCAGTGTAGCAAAACCTACAATTTGAGTCCAATATGATTAAAATTGGATGGAAATTGGCCAAGTTATGACTGGATGAAACTTTCAAAGGTCCACATGACCTTGACCTTTGAACATTAGAGGTAAAATGAACATTAGAGGTCAGAGGTCAGACTTTATCTACAGAAGTATAATGGTGCCAAGTTTGGAGTTTCTACATGTAATAGTTTTCAAATGAAATGTCGGACAAATTTGCCTGTAAAAAAGAAAGAAAGAAAGAAAGAATGAAAGAAAGAAAGAAAGAAAGAAAGAATTCCTAGAAAAACAGTATGTCTGTGTTGGCACACAGACATAACTAGGAAAGATGATTTGCTGCATAGCAAATCAGTGTGTGTGTTCAAAGCATATTGGTATGGCAATGTACAACTATTCCATAACACAGGGGTATAACTTGGAATGGCGTCTCTATCTTTTATGGCTACAACTTTTACAAATTTGCCTGTAAAGAAAGAAAGAAAGAAAGAAAGAAAGAAAGAAAGAAAGAAAGAAAGAAAGAAAGAAAGAAAGAAAGAAAGAAAGAAAGAAAGAAGAAATAAAGAATTCCTAGAAAAAACAGAAAAGTGTGTATTGACACACACACTTTAATTAATAGGGTAAGATATAACAGATTCAACAGAAAGCCACAGGAAGCTGTAGTTTTCCTTGCAGTGAAGTTGCAAGTTTAGAAACCGTACAAGCCACAGGCAGCCAGGTCAGTGTTCAATGTAAACAAAGCATGCACAAATATGAATAGACTGACATCTACAAGTTGTATCATGCTTAGAAGACTACTTGGTTAATGAGAATGAAATGGAAAAGAATGATGACATAGTCTGTGGTAGTTTATATATCATTACATACTATCAAAAATATTTTCTTTCTTTCTTTTTTCTTTTTTATGTCTGTGTGCCAACACAGACATACTGTTTTTCTAGGAATTCTTTCTTTCTTTCTTTTCTTTCTAACCCCCTAGTAGAAGTTGGAATGACATCTATATCTATTAATTAATAGATATAGATGTCATTCCAACTTCCAACCAAATTGGAGTAAAATTGACCAAGTTATGGCAAGATGACAGTTTCAAAGGGCCAAATGACTTTGACCTTTGCCCTTTTGAAGTTACATGTTCTTATAAAAATGTCCAGTGTAGCAATACCTACAATTTGAGTCCAACATGATTAGAATTGGATGGAAATTGGCCAGGTTAGGACTGGATGAAACTTTCAAAGGTCCAAATGACCTTGACCTTTGAACTTTAGGGGTCACATGTAAAAGGTGCAGGGTTACAATAGCTAGAATTTGAGCCCAACATGATCAAAATTGGATAAAAATTGACAAAGTTATGGCTAGAAGAAAGCAACCATCGAAAGTGGCCTTTGACCTTGAAATAAACTTTGACCTTGAGATGACCTCTGCCTGTAGTGAACCTTGACCTCAAAAATGACAATTTGGCTAAAAATTGACCTTTAACCTTGACATGACCTTTGACCTTGACATGACCTTGACATTTGAGATGACCTTTACCGTGCTGTGATCAAACTCCTATACACTTAGAACCACATCTACTATAGCATATAAGATATTGAAGATTTAAAACTTTAATTAGCCCTCATTTGCATAATTTTGAAAAGCATGACCCCTCATTATAAAAATGGCCAGACTTTATCCATAGAAGTATAATTGTGCCAAGTTTGGAGTTTCTACATATAATACTTTTCAAATGAAATGTGGGACAAATCTGCCTGTAAAGAAAGAAAGAATTCCTAGAAAAACAGAAAAGTGTGTGTTGACACACACACTTTAACTACATAAAGTGTACATATAGGAGTAAATACAATAAAACACTATCCCTAAAAATGGGATGAAGAGGTAGGGGACGGAAGACCCAACCCGCCAACCGTCCACTGACCAGGAGCGGCTGTAGGCCGCCCCACTGAAGCAAGGCAACACAACTTTCGTTGCCAGGCTTGAGGTCATGGGGCTCGAAGGACCGCCTCCATGATGTCACACTTTAAAACCAGACTGTCTCTGTTGCTGTTTGACAGATCGCTGAATAATGTTTTCCGTACTTCAAAGGCTCTTTTATTCATGTGATTGGCCAAGAATTGATTGACAACCTCCCCAAATGTTTAAGGGATGATGCTAACTACGTTTAGTACAAATATCAGCTCAACTGGAGCAAATGGTATTGTTTCAGAGGCAAATGATCAACATCAAAGGCCTTTGAAGCTTGTTTTCTCAGAAAGGATAATAGGATGAGAACCCCACCTAAGAATGGTTATTCCATGAAATAGGCTGGGTGAAATTTAATCTGGTTAACGACGTTTGATTCTGTAATGTCTGAACTGTAAAAAGAATTCAGCGATTTTCAAAATTTTGCTTGACTCTTTTTCTATGGAATGAAGAAAATGAACATCCTGAAAATCAAAGAGAAAATTGAAACATCAAACTTTGAGGATGGATAACAGAAAAACGAAACTAAACATAAAAAATTGCAGGATCGTTTTTTGTTGCCAATATGTCAGGATTAAGATGCAAGTGTAATTATGATTTTATCACAAATAATTACATGTAGTGACTTATAGCGACATTTATGGGGTGGATACTTTGCGGTCAACTTTCAATTGTTTATTCAACAATTCACATCACAGACAAATACGGGACACATAAATTCTTTTGAGTATGATGTGACATCCTCACACAAATATATTTTGAGCTATGGTTGACTTAGTGAGATTTATTTTGGTGTCTCACCTGTATTTATGTACCTGCTATATATATGTCATGCAATGTATGTAAACCCACACTCAAGCTTATGGTGGTTACTACACAGTGGACTGACTACATGTAAGTATGTATTGTCACCTGTGGCGGTATTCACAAAGAATTTGATCTGATCCTAAGTTTAATCCCAAAATTAAAATGCATGTGGTTTGGGCTCTAAACTACTTGATTCCAAAGTTCATATTACAGCAGAGAACACTGATTTATTAATCCCAGATTATGATTTTTTCTTACAGGTGGATGAAGCCTCTCTTCAAAATTACCTGTTGAACATGCTTTGGGAAAAATACATAATTTCTGTATTGATAATATCTTAGAAAGGGGGAGTGGCAAAAATGGACAGAGACATGAAAGAGCTGAACTAGTTTGTTTACTGGCTTTATAATATATATACATGTATATATCTATATATACACACACACACACACATATATATATATATACATACATACATACATACATACATACATACATACAGATGAGATAAGATAACTTTATTGACATGAATCGATATACATTACACGATATAGTCAAAACACATACAAACACAAAACTAGCATATCAACAATATCTACAGGAAAAAATGGAAGAAAAAGATTAATAAATAAAAAAAAAAAAAAAAAAAAAAAAATAATAATAATAATAATAATAATAATAATAATAATAATAAGAAGAAGAAGAAGAAGAAGAAGAAGAAGAAGAAGAAGAAGAAGAAGAAGAAGAAGAAGAAGAAGAAGAAGAAGAAGAAGAAGAAGAAGAAGAAGATGAAGAAAAAAGAAAAAAAAAAAGAACAGAATTAAAAAAAATCACACAGGCTGATAATTATAGGCAACATGAATATTTACAAAATACAGGTGCACCCAGTGCATCACAGCTGATGTATAGGATTGGCACTTTATTCATGTTGTCACCAAACCTCTCTGTTGACATGCACAAATCAATTAGAAGCCGAGGTGCTTTTTTCTGGTGTCAAAAATAATGTTTATATACCTCAGTATTGGCTGGCCGGCCGGCCTCAGGGCTGTTGCCCTTTTTCATAATATATAGGAACTTGTCATATTCGTTTAGGGCCACAAAGTTTGCACCTAAGCCTGTCAAATCAGAATACAGATTGCTTCTATCATTTTGGTATTTACTACAACCGATTACCACATGGTACTCATCTTCAACTGCTCCATTGTCGCATAAAACACATTTTCTCATTTCAATGGGTGTTTTTGGATTGGTGTACCTGCCGGTTTCAATAGCCAAAGTATGTGTGCTTATTCTTAATTTACTCAGGTTTTGCCTAAGTTTAAGGGGCCGATTGTTTTGTAAGTATGATTCAATATCAAATTTATCTTTAAATTTACAATATGTGCGAAGCTTATGAGAATCTTCTCTTCCAGACATACATACATACATACATACATACATACATACATACATACATACATACATACATACATACATACATACATACATACACATGTATATAACTTTATTAAACGAGGGTGACCCAGTTAGTGCTAGACCACTAATCTACCCAAGGGGCCCTCTTTCAAGTCTGTACAGAATGATACCAAAAAGTATCTGTTCAAATATTGCTGATATGGTAGTTTTGTTGGACCTTTGACTTTGTAGGATATACATGTATATATCATGTAGTGTATCAGAGTATCTGTATTTGAAAATGGCAGGACACAATACAGATAATAATAAATCTTGACTCTGAGATTATACAAGATTTCATATTTCTGGACAGACACATTTAACCCTTTCCCCCTCGAATTAAGACTGAGTCAACAGCTTTCCTTGGCATGGATTGGGCATTTCTCAGTCAAATTGTTTTTCATAACTGTTGAAATTAGTTGAAAACACTGAAGCAGACGACATTTGACCAATAGCCGGTTTTGGCCGGTTTGAGGGGGAAAGGGTTAACAAAAAACAAACAAATAACTGAATGTCAATAAATGTTAGCATATGTGGTGGTCAAAGTCTTTGAACCCCCAAATGGTGCTAAATCTTTCACTTGGTGCCTACTACTTCGGAGCTCACTTCATAACAGGACTCAATTATGGTAGTGGTTTGTGTGCTGTTAAGAGCATGCCTCCATTCTTAAAGGCCAGCTGTGTGTTCAGGCACTGCACTTTGGTAGTTATACCTATGTTACCTGGTTACTGCAGTGAATATCAAGTAAGGAAAGCGGTGCCATGGATTACAATTAATTAATCCATGTTTTCTTTTCTTCTTTGTGCTTTTTTTTGTTTGCTTTTCTTTACTTTCTTTTTTTTGGGGGGGGGGGGGGGACGGGCAAAGAGGAGGAAGGATCTGAATACATGGTCAGCTGACAACACAATGGGGGCAATACTGGCATAATTAACATACTGTTGCGGGAAAGTCAAAACTTCAACACAAGCAGTTACTGTTTCGATGCACAGGCTGTTCATTAAATCATAAAACAATAAGCAAATCGATAGTACTACTGTTACAGTTGCATTATTTGTCTGTCTCTTCCTTGTATTCACAATGTTCTGTGCATTGAATTTGTTTCTAATTGTCAAAGGTTCACTTTGACTATGAAGGGGGGGGGGGGGAGGGGGAGGGAATGCCCAGTGTCACTGATTCCAGCAAGGTTTGAATTCTTCTGAGTCCAATGATGTCCAAATTATGACTAGATCCAGTGATTGATTGTCTGAAGTTGACTACATCCAGGCTTGTTTGAATTTTACAAAGTCCAGCGCAGTCCCCTAAATGTTCTAAGCCCAGCCCTGTCCAAAATTGTCTAAGTCCAGCGCTATCCAGATTTCCTAAGTGTCCAGTTGTATGAGCAAGCCAGACCAATACTTACTCTCTCTCTTGTATGGTGGTTCCTTCCTTAAATTTGGGGTTGACAGGTCCATTACTCCAGTTTAGGGGGAACATGGGCAATTTCAAAATTTGGGATGGTTTGGGGCATTATATCACGTTAAGGGGGGGGGGGGGACACAGCCTATGATTACTTTGGTACCAGAAAACACAAAAAGTTAAAAAAATTACCACTGCCGTTCAGTTCGATGCACAACACATAATACTCATAGCATATATGCTTACTATAATGTTTAAATGCTCAACAGAGTAACACTTTTTACATTTATCAACCAATGTGGGAGATTTACCCCTCCACACCCCTTTGTCAGTACATAGTCAGGACACTGTGGGACTGCCAATCTGTGTTTGACCCAACCCATTTATGTAAATAACTAGAACATCTTACACATAGGAAAATCCACAATGCACTTGTGACTTCAAGAGGTGGGAAAGGCAACAATGAAGAATACACAGTACCTGCCAAACTTCCTCTCTAACTTAAACACACACTTACAAAGTAGGTCTAATAAACAAGCAGTTACCAGGCAAAATCATCGTCACAAGTACGATCAAATACATCAGATGAGATAAGATTACCATGACCACCTGATTTACAATCCCCTAATCATGAAATGGGCTGGTCTTCCCCAATAGTCACTTTTAGGTAACAATTAATATACAATAAGAATAAGAAAAAAAAAAAATAATTACAATTACCTTTAACGTTCAATAGCTTGTTGGTGGCAGAATCACTCCTTCACTCTTGGACACAAATTCTTTGTTTACAAGCTATAAATTGGTTTGGGTGTTTTAATTATGACCAATTCACGCCGTATGCAATCAAACAAATAGTGCCTTACAAACCGTACATCACATTTACCAAAAAAGTTGCCAGTGGTTCAAAATATGACTTTGCATGATTTTATGAAAAGAAAGTTGAAACATTTTGAATAGAAAGTTACCTTTGAAGACCAAAAGGGAACTATTTCTTTGCAAAAGTTCAGAATCTCACATCTGGCACTAATGACCGACTTACACCACAACAGTAAAGAAATATAGTGCCTGCAAAATTACAATCTTATAATACCTGTTAAAGTTAACACCAGTACCTGGGGTGACATACTTGGCAAATATGTTATTAAAGTTGCATTATTATCTGTAGCAAAGGTGACTTTTGAAGATAGTTGGTACTATTGTTTGTAAACAATGCTATGACGCCACATCTGGCTATAATGATTGACTCACTGTACACCACAACGACAACAACATAGTGCCTGGCAAAGAACAGCATCATACGACACTCCCAAACTGGTCACAAGTTCCCCACTTAATATACATGATGAATATATGAATGAATTTATAATGTAGTGGATCAAAAATGGGTTTTGTAAGCTTTCTGGGACTATTTGTGGGCCAAATTGACAAAACCCACACCTGGCAGTGTACAAGCATGCAGTTGCCCAATAGATCTTATGCACGGTCGCCATTTTGAATAAATTAGCGCCATGTTGGGAAATTGCATTCTGGGATTAATTGTAGTACGCTGCTGAGATCAGTCTGAGGGCTGCATTGGCATTAGATAGCTCGCCGTGATAAGTTTCACTCGTTGTTTAGCCATTTTTTTCACTAATATGGTCGGACAAATGTAACATATATTTGGTTTCTGAAGGTGTAGTATAGAAACTATCTTGTCTCCAAAAACAATGTGGAAAATTTAAGTCTTTAAGGGGGAAAAATACGTTAAAGTTACGGATGTCCTTGAGGCTTGAGCAAATATCATCAATTCACTATGGTGTTTTTTTGCTTGCTTGCATCCCTACTTTCTCATCTTTTTCTTTCGCTTGTTGGTAGTTTTTTATTTTTCCCTTCTTTTTCTCCTTTTTTCCCAGTTAACTGTTGCTTTTCGATCGTACTTTAAGAAGTGTGATTTTCTTTGACGCGGAGGTCTGCCTTTCAGTGAGAAATAATCCCTGGACAAAATGAACATAAAAATGCAACAGAGAGACCGCATTAATCTGGTTGAGCGCGGGTTTCGATGATCTTTCAATGAGGGGAAACCGCAAACTCGTGGACACATCGAACATAGCCAAATGTCATTTTTGGTGCGCTTACTGTCAAACAAAAGGCACAATAATACTAACGACAACTTGCACAAACTTCAACAGTTTCTCTTCAAATCAAGAACGTACACTTGCGTTAAAACATCCCTTTGGTAATCAAAAGGTTTGAAAGACATATACAAACGAACAAGCGTACGTGCAAGACACATTTTGCTCCTGCAAACACTCTATATTTTTGTTTGTTTGTGCGTGTGTGTGTATTTCTCTTGGTTTAAACGTATTTTATTTCTCAAAATACATGTACGAGTGGGGAGCATGCAACGCCTATACGAGCCCATCCCTTGTGCGGATATCGATGCAACTTTGTACATTTAAGCACGTTGCACGTCTTTGCAATGTACATGTGTATAATTTCAGTAATTATTTTTATTTCACGCCATTACCCTAAAAATACCGACTTAAAATGGGAAAACAACGTGTTAGCGATATGGAATTTGGCTCCAAAGTCTTCAAAGTGTGCTTTCTGAAACCATTAGTACGTGTTAAGTACTTGGCCTTTCTTTGTGTTAACGATGTTTGCATAAAATTAATCACCCGGTGCTTAAGCTATGAAAGAGTTTACGAGATTAGCACAAGTACTGGTTGCTTTAAAAAAACTACTTGTGAAAACAACACGCCAAGAAACAACACACGGGTTGTTAGTTGAGGAGCGCATGGTAAAAATATCTGTAGTTTTAAACGTTAAAAGGAATATTTTTTCGGTTATGATTAAGAAAACTCACCTCATAGGTTTAAACATATGTATCTATACAGGATTGTCCAACATTACTTCTAGATGACTAATAACACGGGTTGTCGAGCTGAATATGACAATGGTGGAAGAGCAAAATCTCAGCTTATCAATCTGATTAATTTCTGCAACCGATGAACACGTCCCTGTTTTCATTTATGACATTGCGTAATGAAAGTTGAACATTTCCTATTTTCATATCTGACCCGGATTATTCCGAAATCAAAGTTTGTAGAAGAATACCTTAGTTTTGAAGCAACTTTGCTCGAAAAACAACCTGTATTTATCTTTGAAAAATCCGTAATAAAGGAAGGAAAATTTGTTATTTTCGGGAGGGTAATCTTTCTTTCTTTCTTTCTTTCTTTCTTTCTTTCTTTCTTTCTTTCTTTCTTTCTTTCTTTCTTTCTTTCTTTCTTTCTTTCTTTCTTTCTTTCTTTGGTTCTTTCGCTCGTTTAACTACTAACCTATCTATCTATCTATCTATCTATCTATCTATCTATCTATCTATCTATCTATCTATCTATCTATCTATCTATCTATCTATCTATCTATCTATCTATCTATCTATCTATCTATCATTGGCCATAGTGTTTACACGTTGGTTGCAAAACACACTATACGATTTGGTTCCTAAAGGAATATAATTGAGATGACAGGGTTACCCAGTTGGAATGGATATATTTGAACTAAACTGTATAGACTGATCGCAATGTGCAAATGTCATCATTCAAAGTTACACGGCAAACGTTGTATGACGAGGTCATGGGCACGAATTTACACAATTTTCAGTCCTTTCCAGGACAGGAATTCTTCTTATCCATTTTTTCCCCAGTTTCTATTTGTTGGCAAGGGATAAAATTTACGTTGTTTGCCGCAGGAATAAGTTGAAAAGCGGACAGCCAAATAACAAATTAAACTTCTCATGGCTACATGTGTAATTTCATAGTCGACACAGGTATCGCCATAACGGCTCGCATACTACAAATAAGTCCACAATGCACTGCGCGTCAAAAAATTCGGCGCATGCGTTGTGTCGCGAGCATAAGATCTATTACATGTAACCCTACATATTTCTCTTTGGATGTGTTCCCTGCCACCTACTATCACTAGAAAGGAGGCATTACACTTAATTAATTACTTAATTAACTATTGCCATGCCTCATTTGCACATTTATTAGCAGTTCAGAGGAAAGCTAGAGAAGAAAATTTTACACGTGATTCTTGTTATTCTGAAGAAGATCATTTCAATACATTTAGTGTGTGTATAGATATATTATGTACTTTATTCTTTAGCATATTAAAGATTTCACTTAACTACAACAATACATGTATGTACATGTAATCACTGATTTGGTAAGGTTACAATGGACACATTTTAACCAAACTAACAATCTTTGAACTTTGCTTGTATGAATTGGTACTTGGGTGGACACAAATGATCACTAATACTTGTACATGTACTTACAATGTACCACCATATATTTATCCCATCTGACATGCTTTAGTCTAGGAGAGAAACAAAATGTGGAGTTTTCCCAGCTTACATGTACATGTTCAGCCAGCAGTGCCCTTTTGTGGCCAAACTGTTTAATCCAGAACATCTCTCAAATGCACCTCTGCTATTCATTTTTTTTATATATTTTGGCTCAACATGCAGAGAAAAAGATGACGGGGGGGGGGGGGGGGGGGCAGTTGGATGGGCTTCTGCGTTGTTCCATAGGTCAGTATTATTAATATATGTAATTATGAGGGAATTACTCTAAATTCTTCACAGTTATGTCCCAATAGAATACACCTGAGAAACAACTACATACCAACAGACTAATGGCAGGTGCTGCTGCATTATCATAAAAATAGGAAACTTGAGACCACATTACTCAGTAGACTACAAAGTCCAGAGGGCAGCTCCACACATTCTAAAATCATTACTGCCTAAGGCTCATTCAAACACACTGACCTCAAACGGATGAAATATGAAAAACCTTCAAAATCCAAAGATGTGGACTGAATTAAAGCACAGTATTGATATATCTCTATGAGGTCCTTCAAAATCTACTAGTTGTAACTGCAAGCACACTGTTCGAAGCCAACAAACAAGATTCTACTTCTACAATATCCTCTGGAAAGAAGGGACAGAGGGTACATGTAGATCAAGATGGCTTAATTGCCATACATGTACCTTGGGAGAGTGGAATGCAAGCAGCAGGCATGCACAATACTGTAAGCAGGACAAACATTAAAAAGTAAGACCACAGCTGAACTGCGAAAAGTTTGGTACAAATTGGCTTAACAATAATTTACCCCAGCTGTGATTGAAATGCTTCATCCTTGCATCAACTTGATCTGATGACAGAGGGATGCTGTGTCGTCAACCTATCCAACTGATAATTCTGCAGCCAGAACCCTTACAAACAGCTTTGGGATTGTGTTGGCATTACACACTCGGACCATGTCAGGGTTAAGTTTGTCAAAAAATGTTGGAATAATGCTGGTGTCATCGAATATTTAGACCCAGAACAGATGCGCCCCGGGGCCCATCTGTTCGCCGAACATATGGACCCTGGGCCCAAATATTCAGGCTCCCCGGGGCCCAAACATTCTGGAATATTTGGGCCCCTTCCAAATAATTGGGCCCCCTTTCATATTTAATTTTGTTTACACTTCATGAGACATCTTAACTACAGTTGTAACATTGATGATGTTAATGGTGCAAAATAGCAAAATTGCTCATGTACGTTACAGTAGACCAAAGTTAAAAGTTGCTGGTTCCCCTCCCCATTCACATCCACTTCAAGATACAAACAAATTGGGGGCCCAAATATTCTGGAACCAAAGGGCCCCATCCCCATTTATATCCACTGCAAGGCATTTACTTACAAATAGGGGGCCCAAATATTCTGGAACCAAAGGGCTCCCTCCCCGTTAATATCCACTTCAATTCACATACAAAAAGAGGAAATTAGCTGAAAACCGACATCCCTGATTCCATTTCTGAATATTCAGGCCCTCCCAGTATGAAGGAGCTTTCTTCTTTTAAAGATGTGGTGTTCTAGTCTATTTCTTCATTCATATCAAGAGCCAGATATGCTGCGTATAACCAGAAATGCAGATAACAAGGAATGAGGGGGAAATGGAGAGACCTGAATCTATACATGTGGGGTAGATTTGTGCTAAAATATGTGTTCCACAAATAAAAAAACCCCAACTTGGTATATACATACTTGGAGGGATTGTGAGATAATTCCTAGAAGGTATATGCACATAGATTCTATGTAAAATACACCAATATATACATGTACATATAGTGGCAAACATTAAGCCTTGCAAATGTATTCAATTGTTTGATTTGAATTTATTTTACAAAAAAATACCAATTCTTTTTTAAATATTTCTTTCAGAGTTTGCAAAATATACAGGATGTATATATAGAGTCTATTGGAACAAAACTAAGTTATTCTAATTTCTATGGGGGGGGGGGGGGGGCAAGTACTCTGACACCGGTATGAACTTGCAAAAATTTAAAAGGAGTGGAGCATATATAGCACTACAGGATATGTGCCAATGCAAGCTCAGAACATTTCAGGCATTAAAAAATTTTAAGTTCTAAATGCCAGCAGAATCTCGCCATTATCCCAGCATTGCCAACATGATCCCAGCATTTTTGGAGCCGCTAAAAATTCTTTTAAAAGGAGTGGAGCATATATAGCACTACAGGATATGTGCCAATGCAAGCTCAGCACATTTAGGGCATTAAAAAATTTTAAGTTCTAAATGCCCGCAGAATCTCGCCATTATCCCAGCATTGCCAACTTGATCCCAGCATTTTTGGAGCCACTAAAAATTCTAAGTCCTAGATGCCACCAATATCCGCACATTGTCCCAGCATCATCCCAGCATTGCCAACATGATCCCGAGTCCTGGATGCCAGCAAAATGCAAACATAATCCCAGCATATTTGGGACATGAAAAAAAATTATGTCATCCCGAATGCCAGCAAAATCCTAACATAATCCCGGCATCATCCCAGCATTGCCAACAAGATTCTGCCATCATCCCAGCATCATCCAAGCATGTTTTGAACATAACAAAATTCTAAGTCTATATGCCAACAAGATCCTGACAAGATCCCAGCATGATCGGAACACGATCCCAGCATAGGTGTCAACCCCCAGTAAAATCTTAGCTGGTGGTTTTCTCAAAAGAGGGGGTAGGGGGGGACCTGCCCCAGATAATTTTTAAATTTTGGAATCAAAATAGTGCAATCTTGCAACATCTCAGCCCTTTTGATGTCCAAAATGAAACACTCACATAAAAGAGATTTCATTGTATTCATGTGACATGTTCTTAATGTTTTGCAATGAAATGAACAAGAAAATTGTTAGCAACAAATATCTATTTCCATATGACCTGGAAAAAAATAACATGGCTATCCTACTGTACTTCAAGGTTGGTCAAGTTTATAACACAAACTGTTCTTTTATGTTGACCTTGTGCCCCATGCAGACAAAGGAATCCGACCAGTAATCCAAATTGAAGCATACTGTTACGTAATTATGTGTCACTGTACTCATGAATTATTAACTCACAGGACCCCCAGAAGGCAACATACACTGCAGTCATGCTGTTTTGCATGTAAATTGGAAGCTCGCTTGCATTTCTCAACTTCAAAACCAAATTTTTTGACTTCTGCAGAAAAAGCTTTAAAAAAATTTCACAAGGAAGATTTTTGGCAAACCGCGAGGTCTATCGGCAGGTTATAGTGATCTGGAGACTGGCTCTTCACACCTGGAGACTTGCGGTCAGAACGGGAGAGTTGACACCTGTATCCAAGCATTGCCAACATAATCCCGGCATAATCCCAGCATGGTCCCACCATTTCATTTCAGTTTTGTCAGGAAAGGAAGAATTTCAGGAGATAGTTTTGTCAAAAGAAATATTAAAGGATAATACTAATACCTCTTTGGGAGAAAGGTCATAACTACTCAATTCACATGATTTTCTAACATTCATTTTTTGGGAGTCTCGATCAATTATGAAGATTGACAACAATGAGGATGAGATTGTTATGGAGAGTGCTGAACCTGAGCACTGAAACACATCTCAAGGACAAACTTGTCCTTAAAGAGTGGCCTTTTCAGGACCATGACATACAGGGAAACTATATGAAACACTTGTTCTGTGAAGTACTGCAAAATGCTTTAATTTTGCTGTATTCTTATTTTTAGCTTATTTCACTGATGGTAAAAAACTATGAAAATGAAAGAAAAGTGAAATAGTATTTTAACATTGTTTGAATAGCAATTATGTCCAAAATAGTGAAACTCAAACTACAGTGAAATGTCAAAAATACAGAAGCCATGAAAATTTAAACACATAAAAATAAAGCAATTTAGAGTGCATTGGCTGAATGATATACATGTAAACAATGACGTATACGTGTACAGAAAGCTGTAATTTAAGATTTTGATTTTTACATAGAAAGCTGCACTGTTGGATTTCTGGCATTTTCAACATCATGTTTCACCGTGGAATTTATATGATGTGTGGAATTTCCCTTTTAACATTACTGCTTGTGGAGCATGTAAATGGTAAGTATTATTCTTCTGCAATTTTCAAAGAACAGGAAAGTAAGCAACAATGTTCTAATGGCCGGTCACACCTGAAATCCTCCCCCTAAGGGCACACAAGATTTCTTGTTTCAAGCTTGCAAAATGTATCTAAATGCACCAAAGAAACAGGTAAAAACAATTTATATCAAAATTTAACCTCATTTTCCATTATTGTGGATATATTTGCCAGAATATAAAAATGTTACAAGGGAATCTTGACATAAGTTAGGTGTCATGTTTGGGCTAGCTCAGAAGTGACCCTTGACATTTAATTACTTCGCTTGTCATTTTCAAGACAAATTGCAATTCATATCAATTAAATATAAAAGATACAATTAACTGCACGAAACTTCATTTCCCCACCCTTAAAGCATGGGTACCCAGAACCGTTTGCATGCAATTTTAAACATATTAGCCGAGAGGTTTTATAGACAAAAATCTTTTAGGTTTTCCAAAAGCATTAAAATTTTTTTAAAAATCATAAAAATCCAAAACTCACTGGCACATAACCATTTGAACAAACTTAATATATGAGTGAGACAACAGTTCCTTTGCAACTTCCAAAACTACCTACAGAAGATCCAAGTGTGGCAACCAAGTGGGAAGACTGGGGGAATGGATTCAAAGCACTCTCAGGAGCCATGTAGGTAACAGACAAAGGCATCATGATCATGTGCTTCCCATTGTTACCCTTTGTAGTCAATGAGAGGATATCAAAACATTACAACTGTAGGCACAATGTTCCCAAACTGCAATGTGGAAAAATCTTGACTGAGTACCCACAGGCGTGAAGAATTAAATTTACCATACATGTACAAATACATGTACATATACATATACATATACATATACATGTACCTATACATATACATATACATCTACCTGTACCTATACCTATACATGTACATATGCATATACATATACATATACATATACATATACATATACATATACATATACATATACATATACATATACATATACATATACATGCACATATACCAGTCCAATATACTGCTTAGTAACCCTCACCTACCCCAGTTTGGATCTGGGTATTGAAATAACACTCTGCAGACTTTGGTAATTCTAGGGGGAGTATGTCTTGATTACAACCAAATTATACATATATCTATAGTCTTGATGTGTGGAACAAACCTGGTAGACACCCACCCAAGGTATATCCCCACCAAGTTTGAAGTAAATCTGGATGACGGTTTTGGAGAAGAAGTCGAAAACGTGAATTAGCATTAGAATGCTCATTGACTTCTTTGGTAATCAATAAGAAAGCTGCATTTACTGATAAGTACCTGAATTGAAAAATCGTTAAAAATCAGGAATCCACAGGATTCCCACAGACCCTTCCACAAGGAACAAATCCACCATGTTTAAGCTTAATCTGAGTGACGGTTCTGGAGAAAAAGTCCAAAATAGCTATAACACACAAAAATTCATAAAAAATTAGTAAAAATTGGCAGCCCCACCTAGTGAACAAATTAAGAACAAGGAATCCCTAAATGTCTTCCTGTGTGATATCAAAGCAATTGGGTAAGCGTTTTCGGAGAAAAAGATTTTTTAAGATTTGTCCAAAAAGAGACCAAAAAAATTCATTAAAAATCCAAAAATCACTGGAGCATGACCATTTGAACAAAACTGGTAGAAACCCACCCAAGGTACATTGCCACTAAGTCTGAAGTTAATCAGGATGAGAGTTTTGGAGAAGAAGTTGAAAATGTGAATTAACATTAAAATGTCCATTGACTTCCATAGCAATCAATAGAGAAGCTGCATTGACCAGTAAGTACCCAAATTGAAAAAATCGTTAAAAATCAGCAATACGCCCGATTCCCACATAGTGAACAACTTTGTTTTACCCTTCTACAAGGAACATATCCACCATGTGTCAGCTTCATCTGAGTGACGGTTCTGGAGAAGAAGTTGAACATAGCTATAAAACACAAAAATTCATAAAAAAATTAGAAAAAAATTGCAGCACCACTTGGTGAACAAATTAAGAACAAGGAGTCCCAGGGAGTGTTCCTGTGTGATATCAAAGCAATCAGGTCAGCGGCTTTAGAGATGAAGATTTTTTTAAGATTTGCCCAAAAAAGAACAAAAAAATTCATTAAAAATCCAAAAATCACTGGACCATGACCATTTGAACAAACTTGGTAGAGACCCACCCAAGGCACATTTCCACCAAGTTTGAAGCATATCTAGCTTGCGCTTTTGGAGAAGAAGTCCAAAATGTAAATTGTTTACGACGGACGACGGATTTTGAGACTATGGTATCAGCTCAAGTGATATGATCACCTGAGCTAAAAATGTGAAGTACAGTTGCAGTCTCCACTGACTTGCATAGCACTCAACAGGAAATTGTTTGCATCAAGCAATAAGTACCCAAACTAAAAATTTTGTTAAAAATCAGGAAGCTGGAGCATCACCACCTAGTGATCAACACAAGCTTCATTTCTACCACGTTTCAGCACAATCTGAGGAACAGTTTCAGAGAAATTGAAAATAGCTTTAACACACAAAATTTCATGAAAAAGGCAAAACCATCTGATGAACAAATTAAGTAACTAGAAGTATTTCTATGTAATATCTAAGCAATTGGCTAAGCAGTTTCAAAGAATTTTTAGAATTTTGCCAAAAAAATTAAACCAGAGCTATGCGGGGGGGGGGGGGGGGGGGCATGAATGTCTCGCCAGCATTGTAATTGTATGGGTGAGGATTATTTTTGTGCAGTGGTGCCTGTATTGGTAGAATAACATGCAAAAGATAGCACAGTGTTCTTAAAAAATTGTGTCACTGGAGGGGTTATCAAGACAGGTACCACTGTATTTGGTAAAGTTGCTGAATATGTGAAATGAATAACAATCTATTTGTTGAGAATATATCGCTCCCCCACCCTTTTCTGAATCAAAATGGTCAATGATGTATATAATGTGTTCAAAATACTCAGAGCTTGACGTACCTGTCTGTATATTTGCAAGGAGATCCAGAGACACTCGGGTATTAAAGTATTGAAACCGCGACCCAAAGGGGCTTATGGTAACTGAATATTGATTCTAATGTACCAAATTTCAATAATCTATCACACACATTGGTAAACACTAAGTCTATAGCTGTGTTTTTATCAGTCGTTGGTTCATGTATAATCTGATGAAGACCAAATTGACCCATTAAGGCTAAAAGTGACTTGTAGCTTGAAGAATCATGAAGACAGTCAATGTTAAAGTCTCCCATGATGATTGTTGGTGTAGATTGCTTTACTTCATGTGCATGATACAAGTTGATGATGGCTGCTTTTATTGAAGAGATTTGCTTACGTGGACGACAGTAAACACATACAACCTGAAGATCCATCTGGCAATGTTTGTATAGCGCCACTTGTATCTCAACTTGTTTAAAATTGGCAATAAATGTGTGGAGATGTTCAGCTTTTGAATATATTGCTGTACCATATGGCGATCTGTGCACATTGTGGTCATTACGATGTAATTGGAATGATGGAATTTCATATTCATCATCAGCATCCAGTGAACAAAGTTTTGATTCTACAAACATGAGAAAATCTGAAGCCAGTATATTTTCATCATGAATTATATCTGAATGATGCAGATGCAGTGATTGTATATTATGGAAATATATCTTAAAGAAATTGGGTGGGAGTGAATAAATTGGTGTATAGCACAGTTCTAATGGATTTTGACGCAATCCCTCCATTTCTTTCTTCACATTCTCAGAAACAGTAATTTTTGTTTCATCAAAATCCTTAACAATATATATGTCATTGAGCTTTTGTGCTCTACTGAAAGCAACATAATGAGTATGAATTCTTCTCTCATTGGGAACATACATTAAATCATGTACCCAAATATGAAAGGCCTATATGTAGTCTACTTACTGAAATAATGCCACTCCGAAGTTTTTCTCCAATGCTCAATCAAGCATGAAGTAATCAATGAAATGTGACAGTGATGACCCTCGTCTCTAGGGATGATTACAATAAATCATCCACCCAAATATGAAAGGCCTATGTAGTGTAGTTACTGAAATAATGTCACTCTGAAGTTTTTCTCCAATGCTCAATCATGCATGAAGTAATCAATGAAGTGTGACAGTGATGACCCTCGTCTCTAGGGATGATTACATTAAATCATGTACCCAAATATGAAAGGCCTATGTAGTCTAGTTACTGAAATAATGCCACTCCAAAGTTTTTCTCCAATGCTCAATGAAGCATGAAGTAATCAATGAAGTGTAACATTGATGGCCCACATCTCTGGTGATGATTACAATCAATCATCCACCCAAGTATGATAGCCCTATCTGATCTAGTTAGTGAAATAATGCCACTCCGAAGTTTTAGGTTGACAGACGGACGGACGGACGGACGGACTGACGGACATCCGGAAAGTGACTGCTTAGTCTCGCAAACAGCTAACGCTGGCGAGACAATAATAAAATAAATAAAATTAAGAAAAAAAAAAATTTTGCAAAAAAAAGTAATAAGAATAAAATAAAATTGAAAAAAAAGAATAAATAAAAAAGTCCATAAATCATTGGAGCAAGATCAATTGCACACAATTGGTAGAGACCCATGCAGGGTAGATCTCCCCTAAGTTTGAAGTGCATCTGGCCAACGGTTTGGGAAAAGGAGTTGAAAAAGTGTATTGTGGACAGTCAGATGGATAAACAGGCAATTGAAAATGTAAATTGTGGACAGTCAGACGGATGGACAGGACGATGGGCTGTGGACCAAACTATAACATCAGGTGACTGACAATGATGACAGTGAAGAATGAGGTGGGTGTTGAGTCAACAGCTTTTCTTGGCATGTTGATTGGCACAATGTTTCCAGACTGCACTATGGAAAGCTCTTCACTCAGTTCCCACACTGTTCAAGAATTCAATTTGCTGTGCACGTACAAACACCAGTCCAATATCATACTGCTACCCTCACCTACCCCAGTTTGGATCTGGTTATTGAAATGTCACTCTTCAGACTTTGGTACTTCTAGTGGGAGTATATCTCAATTTTAACCAAATTATACACATATCTATAGTTTTGACGTGTGTACCTTGGACTTTCTATACTCTTCCAGCCTGGCAGGGAATAAAGGTGTATGACTGCAGTGTTCAGCATCGTAGACAGCCTCATCTGCCATGGATTATGAAGCCTTCAGATTGGCACACCAACTTTACAACAAACTTTACTGCTAAGGAATGGTTAACAAACTGTATCATAATAAGTACAGATGACTATGTACCAGATAATACAGATATAAACTGGGAAATCAAAGTCTGCATTGACAAAGCATATATTCCAATGGTCCTGGAGAGATCTCACAGAGTGACTACAGTTTTTGGTCACACTGTTTATAAACAGTGCAACCTTGAGAACAGTTTACAGAAACTAATCTGTGAAAGAAGTGACGGGAGCAATATGTTTCGGCTGAAATATGCACAGTGCTGGCTATACAACATGAATTCATCAGAGCCTGGTAAGTAAGAGAAGATTGACACTAAGTTAAAAGTATATAATTAATATGCTGAGATTTTGTTCAAATTTTCTTGATTGAGTTTTAACATGTTTTTAAACCAATTACATTTGTTTACATTGTATTCATCTATTTCAATACAAACAGTGGTCCTCTTAACCTTTGATTTGAACAGGAAAACATTAGATAAGGTATATATACATAATGTAGCCTATGAAAAGTGGCCATGAGGGGTGGCCTTACTTGAAGAATTCAATACATACATGTAATACAAGAAATTTAAACATTCTGCCTAAAGATATAGTGACCTGGTCTTTGGCAAGAGGTGGACCATGCACTGTAAAATTGAAATATCTTGCAACAAAAAGTGATATTTATAATTTTACAGACAAAACATCTAGTTTGCCAAGTTCAACCACTGTAGAACCAACATCCATGTCACCTACAGGTAACTATAAATTGTTTTGTGTTTTTTTCCACACAATTGCAGCTGCATTGACAGAACAAATTTTGATGGTGATTTGCTATGAATCAACAAACACTCTGCTAGTGCAAAATGACTATATATGTGGTGTCCCTTGGTCCACTGCCATGGCCCTGTTTAATTGGATACCAAACCAAAACAAGAGCTAGCCCATGCTTACATATTTAGAAATACACATTTCATCTAAAAATATATCCAACATAAGCTGTAGTAAGCCTGAACTTTTAAATTCAACCACAGCTTGAGCTGAGCTAAGATAAACTGAGCAGGAAAGCAACTTCCATTTCTTTTAAAAGAAACATTTGCACAAGGTATATAAGCAAAGAGTATCAATTATACAAGCTGTGGTTTCATTGTAGCACCAAACCTTAATTTTGGTATTTTCATGCTGGTATGAATAAACAATAGGACTGTGACAGTCTTGTGCTCAGCTGACATGTACATATACGTGTACCCTTGCAAATTTTTTAATCTTTGCCCAAAAACGGAACAAAGAAATTCATAAAAAATTCCAAAATTCAATGACAATTTAAACAAAATCTAGTACAGACCCAATCAAGGTACATTGCTACCAAGTTTGAAGTCAATCTTGCATGTGGTTTTGGAGCAAAAGTAAAAACTGTGAATTGGCGTTAGACTATTGACTTTCAAAGTAATAAACAGGAAAGGTGCATTCACCAGTAAGTACCTGAATTGAAAAAAATCAGACGACAGATATTCAAGCCTCCTAAAGCTCAACTGACTTGTCAGTCAGCTGAGCTACAAATTAAAATAGGAACTGAAAGAAATTAAGGCAGTGCCACCAGGGGAGCAGAACTGATAAGAACTACCCAAGAAACATTCTCACCAAGTTTCATGAGAATCCAGCCCACTGTTTGCCAGACAAATGCAAAATTGACCTGAAAAATAGGCAGAACTTTCCACAACACATGCCCATGCAAAACAAACACTCTTTTTCTTTTAACAAAAAGAAAAAAAAAAAATTGCCACTTTGTGAACACCTCTGTCTATTATCTCTGACTAGCCATGCTGCAACATACTTTTTATTGATCAGTACATAATTTCCAAAAAAATTGAAAAGTCAAGAAATGATAGCAGCAAAAGTGTGTTGGTAAATTTAATAGGGACCAAGTCAAGGTACCTTCCTGCCAAGTTTAAAGACAATTGAGCCAGCAGGTTTGGAGAAAAAGTAAAAACTTCAAAAATTTACAGAAAATCAAAGCAAGAATTTGTTGATGAAATAAAAGTCATAAGCCATGTGTTGACTGGGAATAGAACCACCCAACAATGCATTTGAGCCCTGCCATAAATTATCGATTGATACGTAATCCGTTTCATTCACTATTTTTGCAACTTGTTTTTTGGCCAATTAACATTCTGTGTACTTCATGGAAACATGAAAAGCAATAGGAAATGCTTGGCTCAGTGACAAATAGCTCAAATCAATATGAACACAGAGATACAAGTCATCTGTGCTCCTCTTGTGTATGATATGTCAAGAATTATTCACAACTGAAGACTTCGACATTTATATGTATGATAGGGCCTCCAGTGACAACTGCAGTAACCATCGGAGTGGTTTTATTGGCCACTTATTCACCTTTTTCCTGGAAATTCTACTGATGCTTTTGAAGCCAAAAAACAGGTGAGTAATATATTTCTTCAGTTACCTTTGCCATTGACTCTTGTTTGTGGAAGTTTGCAATCTCATTCTGCCTTTTGGCTTCTCCTTTTTTCAACCTTTATTGTCTGTAGCTGATCAAGGACTTTTTTGTTTTTGTTTTTGTTTTATTTTCTTTTTTTTTTGGGGGGGGGGGTAAAATTGTAATTATTCACACTGTAAAGCTGCAAAGTGACAAAGCAGGAGGGGAAGGGGTATGGAGCCCCCAAGCACTCTCAGGTGTATTCTGATGGTCCCATTTTTCCACTAATAGAACACTTTCTTATTCTTCAGGAATGGGGGGAGGGGCAGTTCATTTGACACTGCCACCCCTTCACCACAGCTTTTCATAAACTTGTGATTCTAGAAATGGATCACAAAGCTTCAAAGCAATATTTCGCATTATTTGCACAGAGATATATATGTGTCATGTTTCAATACATATAGGCTGTTGTTTCTCATTCCCTTCTCATCTCCCTGATGTACTATGTGCCCCATGCAGTCAATATGCACAGGTTACCATAATGTATGTTGCCATATCATCACAAAATACATGTATGTGCTGTCATATCTGCACGTGAAACATACTTGACACAGATAAAACAGTATAAGACTCAGAGGCAACAAATCATGTGGTTCCTTTGCCTATGATTCACATGTACCCATCTGGCCATTTAGACAGCAAACTTTAATTCATATTTTGATAAGTGAAAGTGCATATTTCAATATAGCAAATCCTTTTTGATAATACAGAAACATGCAACAACACAATGGTGACAAAATGCTCTACATTTTATCAAAAATTGGCAAGTACATGTACTTTTGAATGCTTGCCAAAACTACTCATTTCTCTCACGACTTTCTAATACTATCCCCTCTCTCTGTATGTATGTATGTGTGTGTGTATATATACACGTACATTATATTAAAAGCTTTTATTAATGGCCATGCAAGCAACCTGCTGCACTGAAAATCTTTTTGCCCTCGCTTTTTATCAACAAGTTGATTTGGCTCAGATGCGGCCTTTTGTTCTGATTTGTTATTTGCCACGAGTGCCAGTTTTATATGAATTTGTTTCCCAGCTGAATAAATCTGTTCACTGATCCTTTTTCTGGTCTCCAAAATGCTTTATGAGTTGATACTTAAAGGTTGTCTTGATTGACCATGTTCAAATTTGATACATGGGTGACTCATGGGTTGTTCCCACCGTACAGTGTGCTTAAAAAAATGGATGTGAAAACAATACTTTTATTCACATTTAAAAAAAAAAAAAAAACCCAGTGTGCCTTCAATCGTCGCTTTCCATTTATAACCGACACCCACAAGGCACGAAGGCTTGTGACATCACAAATTCAACCCCTGACCTAAGCCTAATAGAGAACTATAATCCTGTGCAATATGAAAGAAAGCCTTTGGTAAAAATTTTCTCATGTTGTCAAACCAAATTCTTTACTGTGGCTCTGTAACCTTGGGAATTGGGCCAAAGTCACATATCTTTGAACCTAACTTAATAAATCCATACAGAGAACTACATGTATAATCCTCTGCAATATGAAAGCCCTAGGTAAAAAAAAATACTGAAGTTATAGTGTGGAAACTTTGTGGAAGGACGGACATTCAGACAGATGCGCAAAGTGATTGCTATATGCTTCCTGCGACCTCCTTTGGAGGGACATATGATACAAACAGGCTGTCCTCAGCTGAACTTGACACTGGACCCCTAATGTGGTCTAGGGGAGGAAAATTTTGGAGAGGAAGTAAAAAATGTGACTTTCCATTGCAACCCCCATTGTTTTACCTAGTAATCAATAGGAATGCATGTATTGACTGACAGGTACCAAAATTGCTAAAAATTTCTTACAAATCAGGGACCCAGAGTATCACCACTTGGTAAGCAATTTAGTTGACCTCTCCCACAAGCCATATTTCCACCAAGTTTCAGAACAATCTGTCTGACAGTTTTTGTTCAGAAGTTAAGAAAGTGAAGCCACACAAAAATTTGTAATAAAATAGAGAAAACTAGACATACCTTCAATACAAAGCATTGATTGAAGGGCCCGCCTAGCCCCAACAAACATGTAATTAGGCTGCCATTTGCCCAAATTAGGTCATGGTGACACCAAAATTTAATTAAAATGCAATCAGAGATTGCTAGATCTATGCCTCCTCCCTGCTCTGTGACCTTGTGATTTGGGTCAAGGTGATCCATCTTTGAGCTTGTAGGATTAAAACCATGTACAGTGGTACCTGCTGCATGTGGCCACCCCTTCTGCCAAGAAAAATGGCCACATACAGCTGGTGACCTGTCACCACAGGTAATAATCAGTTCATCTTGCCAGGTAAGATAAGCATATTGCCAAATTTGAGCAAAATACATGAGGCATTGTGTAGATATTGTGGTAACGGGAATGTGCACATCTGGACAGATGGAAATCAGGAAAGATGGACAACCTGAAAACATAAAGGGTCCCCCCATGGGGTTGAGCCTTGAACAAAAAAAAAAAGTTGGCACCTGTTGAAAAAAATTAAGGTCTGGGGGTCCCCAGAAGTGTGACATTGCAACTTCAAAACAATCGGCTGTGCAGTTTTGGAGAAGATTGTTTAAAACTTTTACCCAAAAATGAACAAAAAACAAACAAACAAAAAAAAAAAGAAAAATTTAAAAATCACTGCATCATGACACTTTGAACAAATTTGGTAAAGACCCACCCAAGGTACATACCGTCAAAGTTTCAAGTGAATCTGGTTAATGGATTTGGAGAGCTGATTGTGCTCATTGCTATGTGTGACAAACTGGTCAGAACTGACCTTGTTGACTAGCTGTCAATGAAACTGACTTACTATATTAGGCTGGGGACTGGGTTAAAATTATATGTACTTCCCACTAGACATAGAATTGGCTGTAGCCAGCGAAATTAACACCTATATACAATAAGTATGGTCGATTCTCCCTTTTGTAACTACAGTGCTGTGGTCAAAGATGTATGGCACTACTTTTTCACGTCTGTGATACATTATAGCTGGAAATACTTTACACGTTTCCATTATACATGTACCTGTTGTTCAATTTACTTTACAAACCACTTTATATTGTTACTCCACTGCAAACAAAGAAATTTTTCTTTCTGTCCAGCTGTATATCCTTAACAATAAATATTTCATCATTGGTGCTGTTACATGAATTGTACCTGGACATGTTGTAATAGCACCTGCTACATATTTGCAGTGTAATTAATCGATTGTTATTTGTAGGTTTTTGTTTATCTGTAACCCACTCTCTGGCTCATCTATGTATTTTCGTCTTTCTTTCTCCCTGTGTAAAAGCAATTAGGGAGTATTCCCTCACTCTTTTCATTTCAGCAATGTCATGATCCCTCTTTGAGTGCATTTTAACATCAGATGCTTATGAAACTGTCTGTTTTCATTGCAAATTATTTCTTTTCAGATCTATTGTTTGGCCTTATGAATCTACTGTTAATTTGAAGTTCCTTTGAAACAGTACTACATTGTATTTTCAACGACTGGAAATGCCAGACTTTGAAATCTTGCAATGTTCTTACAATTGTATGAAAAACATTTTCTCGGCAACAACGAGTGGATTCAAATCTGCTAAGATTCATTTGCTTGTCATTTCCTCGGACCACTGCTATAATCAGTGTTTGACGATCAGTGCATGCCAATTTATGAGTTGATGTATATACCGATGTGTACATGTTGGAAGCTATTATGCATGGGTGTACTGGTACTGTCAGAAATAATTCCATGTGGCATCGTTCCTAATTGCTAGCAAACCAATGATATGGAAGATCCAAGTATGAAAATGCTTCTGATGTTAAGTTAGATAAAGGACTTGTATCAGTAGATTCTTTTTTTTTTTTAAAGAATCGACTGATACTCACTCGTCCTGTCTCCATAACATATGTTGCCCTGTGCGCTTGTCTCCTCTGCGAAGATCTGTATAGGGCATTTCCCTTTTTCCTGATTAATTGCTAATAAAAGTGTTCAAAACAAATCATGACATTTATGTTTTCTGACCACAGAATGGCCGAGTCTCAAACCAGCAGCCTATATACATATACATATAAATATACATATACGGTGAAACCTGTTTTGAAAGACCACTGTCGTGAAAGACCACCTGCCTTTTAAGACCATATTTCCAAAGTCCCTTTAGCTATCTCTCCCATGTTATTGTACCTCCATTGAGAAACCACCTGCCTTATAATTAGGGGTGGTCTCTCAAAATAGGTTTCACTGTATATATATATATATATATTCATATATATATATATATATATATATATATATATATATATATATACAGTTGTCCCCCTCTTATAAGGCCCCTCTCATCAGAAGCCACCGCTCTTAATTGAAAGGCCAGCATTTGTGTGCAGAAAGTATGGTTTTTCCATTCTATTCTTCCCCTCAAGAGAGGCCATCCCTCATATATAAGGCCACTCTTTGGCTGCATTTGGGATGGCCTTATAAGAGGGGGACCACTGTACAATATACACAATGTACACTGTATATTTCAACATGACAAATTTTGATTACAGCAAAGATGACACAAGGTACTCAACTGAAACTTCACTCGCCCAGAACAATCACACAAAGCTCACCCATGTCAATCAAGGTGCAGATGCCAGCGACATGTGAAATGACGTCAAGATATGAAATAACAAACTATGAAAGAGACCATATATGACCATGATACATGTAGGACTGTAATGGTTGAAAGCAAAATCTATAATACAGTACATTAATGTATGTATCATCAAATAAATCTTAATTAACTTTAAGGGACTGTAATGTGTTTGCAATGGGTTCCAAGTTATGGTTGCAGATGATTTAACCTATTGTAAATTTCATCATTAAAGCACAAAATTTGTCCCATTGTTTCCAAACAAGAGGACCGTGATAGTACTGTGCTCAGTTACCTTACATGTACAAACTGATAATTGCTACCACAAATGAGAGTTCTGTATAGATGTGTGTGGGCAGGTTAAATGACCGACTTTGATCTTGACCATTTTGGGCTTAAATATAATTGCAATCAAAGGCAATCTGAACTGTGTGTTGCTCTCTAAGCTGGATACACTGTGGGAAGGTAGACTATTGATTCAAATTTGCCAAATATGCTCCATGACCACAGGAAGAAAGTTGTGGTCATTTGTAAGTAACAACACAGCAACACATCCGATATTCAAATCCTGGCTCATACTGTTCCTAATCTTCTAGAAACAAAATTCAGTACAGTGGCTCAATGATCTTGAGACTTAGCAGTCACTCAATGTATCATCAAAGTCCCAGCTCAAACTATATTCTTAGAATATTACCTGAACACATTATTAACTCTTACGGAGCCAATTTAGAGACTGAGTCAACAGCTTTCCTTGGGGCACTTTCCGCGCAACGTGAGGAAAGTGCCCCAAGGAAAGCTGTTGACCTGGACCAAATTTTTCACGGGGAACATGGGCATGCTGGTACTTGAATGAAAGATCTTTTAATGAGGAATATGAATCTGGAATCATTACAGTAATCCAGCTTCATCAGCACAGCTTAAGCCGTGACTGGCACTCAAAGGGTTAACTGAAGTAACACCCTGACTTGGGATTAAGTCAAGTACTTCCCTGTCAAATCTCAACTTGACCTTTACAGAGGATCATCATGATGGAAACAAAGAAGTCCCAGCTCAAGCCGAGCTTCAATAATCATCAAAATTTCATAATTCACTAAACTTATGATCTATATAATTATGTATCCAGTTTCAATTTGTAAAATCAAAGCTCTAACTTTAATGGACATTTCTCATGACAGTAGACAATCTTTTATACTTGTATGTCAGGTAAATATCCAATACAGGAGTACAGTCACTCCCCTCTTATAAGGCCACCCTAAGTGCACCAGAAAAATGGCCTTTATAATGAGAAGGCTGTCGTCTCATGAGGGGGAAAATAGAATGAAAATGCCATGCTTGATGCATGGAGAAGGGGCCTCTGCAGCGGGGGTAGCCTCTCATCAGAGGGACCTTACAAGAGGGAGACCACTGTATAAGTCTTTCTTATACTGTACTGATATCTCTTTTCATTTAACTGGGCATATCAATTTAAGTACACATAATCCCATCAAGACTATCCAGCTTCAGATCAGCTGGTGGTCTATTATTGTCTCCTTCAATGTTTTTTTTCACTAATTCTAGCAGAAATGAAAAACAGTTTGAATGAAAATTGTAGATAAGATCTACCATGATTGCATGCCTCAGGTCAACAGCTTTCCTTGGAATAAGTTAGTGCAAACCCTTTGAAGAAAGCAGTCCACTGATTTTTTTTTTTTTTCAAACTCAAATCTTAATTACAGGGGAGATGGTTAAAATGCCTGGGATACTTCGGAAACTTAACTAATTATGTCTGTGTGTGAACACAGACATATTGTTTTACCCAATATTCTTTATTATGTCTGTGTGTGAACACAGAAATATTGTTTTGCCCATAATCAATCATTCATTCATTCATTCATTCTTTCTTTCTTTCTTTCCTATCTTTCTTTCCACCAGATTTTTGTGTTGTCTTAAACTCAGACACCGTGCAAGCTAGAAACTTCAAACTTTGCATGGTTATAGCACCGGCAGTGAAGTTTCGCATATCGTTTTGAATAGTCAAGATTTTGAAAATTATGCAAATTAGGGCATTTAAAAAAATTCAATTGCTGTTGGGCCCAAATTGTAGATATTGTAACACTGCACATTTTGTGTAATTTACATGTGACCTCTAAAGGTCAAAGGTCAAGGTCATTTGTATGTTTGAAATATTCATTCAGCCATAACTCAGTCAATTTCCATCCAATTTTGATCATGTTGGACACAAATTGTAGCTACTGTAACACTGCACATTTTTGTAATTTACATGTGACCTCTAAAGGTGAAAGGTCAAGGTCATTTTGCCATTTGAAATATTCATGTAGCTATAACTCGGTCAATTATCATCCAATTTTGATCATGTTGGACACAAATTGTAGCTACTGTAACACTGCACATTTTTATAATTTACATAAAACCTCTAGAGGTCAAAGATCAAGGTCATTTGGACCTTTGAAATATTCATCTAGCCATAACTCGGTCAGTTTTAATCCAATTTTGATCATGTTGGGCTCGAGGTGTCTGAGTTTAAGACGACACAAAAACCTGGCGGAAAGAAAGATAGGAAAGAAAGAAATAAAGAAAAAATATTGGGTAAAACAATATGTCTGTGTTCACACACAGACATAATAATATGTGTGATATAAACTTTTAATAATATGTGATTGTGTTCTTTTGTGGCTGCCTCCACACTAGTAGTCACCTCTTTGAGTTGCTTTCTCCAGGGATATCAAGATAATAGGGAAGGGCAGTTTCTTAAGTTTCTGGAAACCTCCACTACACGGCACGAGTCATCGCTTTCATCCGGGTACTCGCCTGCGGGTGAACATTGTTCTCGGCAGATTTGCAAACACTGTGATAACATTGTATGTATCGGCAATCAAAGTGCCAAAAATGTTCCTTTTCACGTAATATCTGCTAATAAGTTTTACACACACGAAAGATAAGATTGTATTATATATGGTTATTTCATTCGCCACTCGCCGCCATATGCGGCGGACAATGGCGGTGGTGCCGCCAGTGACCGCCACACTGGCGTGCAGTGGCGGCGCCGCCGCCAGTGACCGCCGTTCTTGGCGGACAACGGCCGCCTTCAGTGACCGCAGTTTTCCGCCGAAGGTGTCCATATGCCGTCAAATCTGTCCAGTAGTGATTTAAGGTCTAGGGGTCTTGAGAAGTGTCCCAATGCAATTTTGAAGCAATTGGCCAAGTGGTTTTAGCAGAAGAAGATTTTTTAAGATTTCCCCCAAAATGAACAAAAAATTCGTAAAAAATCCAAAAATCACTGGACCGTGACCAATTGGACAAACTTGGTAGAGACCCACCCAAGGTACATCCCCACCAAGTTTCAAGTGAATCTGACTGATGGTTTTGGAGAAGAAGTCGAAAACATGAATTACCACAGCGGTCCACATTCACTTATTACATCAATAGGACTGTACGCATTGGCCGCTAAGTACCCGAATTGAAAAAATCGTTAAAAATCAGGGATCCACAGCAACACCACCTAGGGAACAAAATTGTGTGACCCTTCTACCAGGAACATTTACACCAAGCTTCAGCATAATCTGAGAGATGCTTTTGGAGAAGAAGTTGAAAATGGAAAAAACACACAAAAATTCATAAAAAAAAATAGAAAAAAATTGCAGCACCACCTGTTAAACAATTTAAGGTCTAGGGGTCCCCAGAAGTGTCCCTATGCAATTTCGAAGCAATTGGCCAAGTGATTTCGGAGCAGATTTTTTTCAGATTTCCCCCCAAAATGAACAAAAAAAATCATAAAAAATCCAAAAATCACTATACAAAGACCATTTAAACAAACTTGGTAGAGACCCACCCAAGGCACATCCCCACCAAGTTTGAAGTGAATCTGGCTTGTGGTTTTAGAGAAGAAGTCGAAAATGTGAATTGTGGACGACAGACGACGGACGACTGATGGACGACGGATGCCTAACCATCACATAACCTCAGCTGACTGACAAGTCAGCTGAGCTAAAAGTCACTGGAGCATGACCATTTGAACCTGGTAGAAACCTGCCCAAGATACACTGCCACCAAGTTTGAAGTAAATCTGGATGACGGTTTTGGAGAAGAAGTTGAAAATGTAAATTAGCATTAGAATGCTGATTGATTTCCATAGTAATCGATAGGAAAGATGCATTGACCAATAAGTACCCAAATTGAAAAAATCATTAAAAATCAGAAATCTGCAGCATTCCCACAGAGTGAACAACTTTGTTTGACTCTTCTACAAAGAACATATTCCAAGTCGAAAATAGCTATTACACACAAAAATTCATAAAAATTAGAAAAAAATTGCAGTGCCACCTGGTGAACAAATGAAGAACTAGGAGTCCCAGGGAGTGTTCCTGTGTGATATCAAAGCAATTGGGTGAGCGGTTTCAGAGAAGATTTCACATGATTTGCCCAAAAAAAGAACAGAAAAATTCATTAAAAATCCAAAAATCACTGGACCATGACCATTTGGACACACTTAGTAGAGACTCACCCAAGGCACATTTCAACCAAGTTTGAAGCAGATCTAGCCTGCGGCTTTGGAGAAGAAGTCGAAAATGTAAATTGCTTACGCCGGACAAAGGAGGGACAACGGATTTTGAGACTATGGTATAAGCTCAGGTGATATGATTACCTGAGCTAAAATTTAAAAATACTGGAGCATGACTAGGCATATCCAAGATATATTGATGGATGCCAGATGATGGACTATCCAAGGCTGACAAATCAGCTGAGCTAAAAATGATTAAAAACAAGAACTTTTATTTTCTGTGCCTAAGGCCATTACAGATATTCAACCCTCAAGGATAATGTGTGGCAAGCTTTTGGTATTGACAGAAATTCAGCATGAAATAACCAATAGGATAAATGGAACCTCTCCTGGGAAAACAATCTTGTAACTGATAACACTTACAAAAGATGGCCCAGTGGGAATGATGAAGCTTCAAAGATGGGCAAAGTTTCTCTCTTGTGACTATATATGTGTCTTTTGGGAATCCTCTACAAATCTGCAGCATGTGGATCTTTGGTGTGAGGTGGAGAATGTCTGACCTGGGTTGTAACATGTCTGTACAGTTGGCTGAATCAGGTAAGGTTGGGGTTCAGACTCAACTTGATTACTTCCATGCACCATGGCTTCCTTCTCAAGGATGCAACCAGCATCAATGTAAAATATTCTGAAATTATGCCAACCTATCAGTACCTCTCTCTCTGTCATTACACCACGCTTGTTCCTTTATTGCAGAGCCTGATCTCTTTTGAATTTGAAATTTTGCTTTCAAATCCTCAATTCAGGAGAAATCCTGAAGGTTTATGTCCCAGCTTTTAGAACTTTCAGAGTTAGAGGTAACAACAGGCAAATATACAGTTCAAATGATGGATGTGTTACTAATTAGCAAGACCATCCAGATATGGTCAGATAAGTGCTGGCAGTTTGTGGCTGCCTTTCATGAAAAAGAGATCCACTTCAGCTCAATCATTAAGATCCCAACATGCCTGAAATATCCTGAGATATTGAGACCATTTTGTGCTAATGACTTGCTACCTCCCATTAAATCAATCTTGGTGAGGTGATGGTGCCAAAGGTCAAGGGTTCAAATCTCACCGCAGTATAACAAAAAAAGCGTTCAGAGAACGGATTACTCCGTGCCCACAATCTTTTTTTCCTCAATTACGCATTTTTTTGTGTGACTTTGCAGTAGAATACTTTACATACAATAGACCATGTAAGAAATTTCACCACCAGATGGCTCTGGGGTACTATACACCCTAGCGTGACAGAGTGCCCACTAGCTAGGCATGGCAGAGTATGGGAGGTGGACAGTCTTTGAGTTGAAACAGGAACTAATCAAGAGAGGAGCACCAATTAAAGGCAAAAAGTGTGATTTAGTAGAAAGGTAAGTACTTGCTGATCAGTTTCACATATTATCTTACAGGAATTTATCCCAAGATTATAAGTTTAGTCACTTTACTCCAATGGGTTGAACCAGCAGTTTACATCACTGGTCATACATTGCTGTGTGTGTGTATAAATACCTCTGTTGGCCACACACAATTCTGTGACAAGTCAAATTATGAGACTGTGATTAAAAGTATAATTAATGTTCCATAAAGAGAGACTTTCATAGCCATACATACATTATTTTGAATGTGGAATAACCTGGTCAAAGTGTACATAAGCCACCAGTAGCCTGACCTGAGCCAAGCCTCTGGGGCCCAGCCAGTAGCTTGTATATTGGGTCCCTCCAGGGGATAAGCAAGGTGTTAATGCTGTTGTTGTCTAGTTCCTCTGGGGAGAGTGCTTTATGGGTGTGCTGTGTATACAAGACACTTGTTGGTAATGTGTTTGTCCAGAATAACAATGAGGTAAAATCACTGCATACTCAAAGGCAAAGATGAAAAACTAAACAAGAAAAGGAAAAGTAACTTTATGTCCCCTCCAGTTTGAAAGTTTACCTTTTTCCCTACATTTGAACAGCTTGGCTGCCCTTCATTACCTCATACAGTCAAGTTGACAGGACACATATTTAGTCTTGCACTTTTTCTTCAGACTTGACGCATATGACAGAAATAACAATTTTCATTCTGAACCTATACTCAGTCTGAAAAAGAAACCCCCCTTCCTCAATGGCCCGACCAAGGATTCAAAACCATAACTGAAAGCACACAAAACATACCGCCAATGCGCATGTCCCATCCCAAAGTTACTTTTCCTTTTCTTGTTCAGTTTTTCATCTTTGCCTTTGAGTATGCAGTGTTTTTACCTCATTGTTATTCTGGACAAACACATTTTTCATAATTTGACTTGTCACAGAATTGTGTGTGGCCAACAGAGGTATTTATACACACACACAGCAATATATGACCAGTGATGCAAACTGCTGGTTCAACCCATTGGAGTAAAGTGACTAAACTTAAAATCTTGGGATAAATTCCAGTAAGATAATATATGAAACTGATCAGCAAGTACTTACCTTTCTACTAAATCACACTTTTTGCCTTTAATTGGTGCTCCTCTCTTGATTAGTTCCTGTTTCAACTCAAAGACTCTCCACTTCCCATACTCTGCCATGCTTAGCTAGTGGGCACTCTGTCAGGCTAGGGTGTATAGTACCCCAGAGCCATCTGGTGGTGAAACTCATTTCTGACATGGCCATATTGTTGCTCATGAAATGAAGGACCACTTTTGGATTTGTTCTTGGGGCAAGTTCTGGCGAGGGTTCTGGTCACTCAGTCGGCCATCAAATAAACACTTCCAAGTTTCATAACAAGTTGAAAAATACCATTCAAAGAACGCAGTACCCTTTGGCCGCTTTCAATCTCTTTTGCTGTAAGTGAATAGGTATAGTGTCCCATGGTATCAGGTATAGCTACCTACCCAAATACTACTACTGTACACTTGACCTTTGACCTCAAAAACATTAGGTCAAATATAGAGGTATAACCTTGACTTTCAATAGCCTTCTAGATCACCCTGTGTAGCTTCTTTTGTTTTAAGATTTAGATTTCTAGATGCACATCACTCAGCAAACTTGTGACCCATGTGACCTTGAAAATTAGGTCATGGTCAATTATGCTTGCAGTGGTGTACTATCATATGCAATTTGAAAGTCCTGTCTCAAAAGCTTCTGAAGTTATAGTGGTAAACAAAATTTCAATGAATAGGTCACTGTCACCCAGATACTTGACCTAGTGACCTACTTTTGATTCATGACACATTTTTTGGTTGTGATACATGTGTGTATAAAATTTCATGTAACTGACTTAAATACTTCCTTACTTATACCAATACCACCATTGTGCACTTGACCTTTGACCTCAAAAAGTAGGTCAAATATAGAGCTATGACCTCTATTTTCAATAGGCTTCTAAATCACTCTATGAAGCTTCTTGTGTGTAAGCTTTAGATTGCTAGATGCAGGCTTTCAATAGCTAGAGTGGTAAAGTTGCTCAGCATATGTGACCATTGTCTGACATTGAGAATTACGTCAAGGTCAACTATGCTTGCACACAAAGTAGGCTATATAGAAGTGTACTATCATGTGCAATTTGAAAGTCCTGTCTTAAAAATTTCTGATGTTATAGTGGGTAAACAAAATTTCAATGAATAGGTCACTGTCACCCAGATACTTGACCTAGTGACCTACTTTTGATTCATGATACATTTTTTGGTTGTGATACATGTGTGTATAAAATTTCATGTAACTGACTAAACAACTTCCTTACTTATACCAATACCACCATTGTGCACTTGACCTTTGACCTCCAAAAATAGGTCAAATATAGAGCTATGACCTCCATTTTCAATAGGCTTTTAGATCACTCTATGAAGCTTCTTGTGTGTAAGATATAGATTGCTAGATGCAGGCTTTCAATAGTTAGAGTGGTAACATTGCTTAGCGCATGTGACCACTGTGTGACGTTAAGAATTATGTCAAGGTCAACTATGCTTGCACATAAAGTAGGCCATATAGGAGTGTACTATCTCGTGCAATTTGAAAGTCCTGTCTCAAAACTTTCTGAAGTTATGGTGGTAAAACCACAGGACGGACAGAAGGACAGACGTACGGCGCCGGATACGACAATACCCGTCGGCCTCATAAGGCCGAAGGGGTAAAAAGAAGAAGAAGCTGGTTTTCAATACGAATGAGGTCCACTATGATGTGCATCTCTGAAAAAAAAAAAATTTGGGAAGCTGTGCTGGATCCATCTTAAGATATTATGGTAACGTCATCCCCTTGTGCACGACTCACCCAAAAAGATAAATACTTTGAAGTTTCATAAAATGTTTCTAAATACAAACAGGAAGCTAGTTTTGAATAGGAACCTGGTCCATCATGTGATGCATCTCTGACAGGAATCCAATCTCCTAAGTGAATGGCTTAAAGTTAATGAGCTCTCCCTAACTGTTAATAAATCAAAATTTATGATTTTTCATCAACCTAATAAATCTTTCAATGTACCTAAAATTTTAATAAATAATATCTTAATGGAACATGTGGATAACTTCAACTTCTTGGGACTTACTTTAGATGAGAAACTTGCTTGGAATAATCACATTGCTAAAATGAGTTCCAAAATATCAAGAACTATTGGCATCATTAATAAGTTAAAGCATTTTCTTCCCTTAAATACAAAAATTACCTTATACAATTCTTTGATATTACCTCATACAAATTATGGCATACTTACATGTACCTGGGGATTCAAACATAATGAAATAACAAAGCTTCAGAAGAAAGCAGTGCATTGTATATCTTGTAGCAATTATAATGCACACAGTGAACCAATTTTAAAATGTTTGAACCTATTGAAGGTAGAAGATTTGTTAACTTTAGCCAAACTTTAAATTTTACTACAAATTTGTGCATGAGAAACTTCCAACAAGACTGCTTTCATTACTATATATCTAATAGACATACAATGTTTACATAATCACAATACTAGCAGTATAAGAAATACTGGGTTATTTATGAATCAAGTTGATAACAAATTTGCGCAGGAAAGTCTAATTTTTGATATTCCAAAAGTCATAAACTCGACTGATGACAACATATTAAGTAAAATATATTCTCATTGCCTAAAAGGTTTTTCAAACTATGTGAAAACTTTTTTTTTGTTTTAACAAATATAACCATGAATGCACTGTGTATGATTGTTACATTTGTCAACAAAATAATTAATCTTAAGGTTTTGTACACCATAGCATTTTAAGATAGTTACAAGAATTTATTAGTCATCCTGATGTATAACATATTTCTTTTAAAAAATCATGATGTTCATAACCACAATTCTTGTTACAAGGGTGGCTCTTGCGATAGCAAAATGCATAATGTTATAGCAAGAGTCTCCCTTGACCAGCTTAGACAGCTTTTTGTCATGTCAATATTTATGTATTATACCATTTGTTGGTCATAAATAAAAGAGTTCTGAGTTCTGACAAAAATTTGGTAAAGCTGCGGTCAATATTTTTTGAGATATTGTGGTAATGTTGTAAGAGTTGACGCCAGACATTGAAAGTTTCATAAAAAGACAGGAGACAACACACCTCCAGGACAAAATCTGTCATTGCTAAGTATTCTTTTCATCAGAGCAGGTGCTCTTCTACTTCTTACAAAGGCTTCAGCCTCTTCTGACTTGCAATTTTGATCATTACCTTGTTGGAAGGTGGGTGGGCTGATCTTTGGTGTTGCTCATTAGGTTTCTGGTTAATTGCTTAGAGCCCACATGTTCTAATACATGTACTTTTGTTCTTCCTCATCCAGGGCCACTTCGTCTTGTTATGCTTCCTCCAACATATATATACACATGCATGTATTATTCTATGTTTCCTGTATTGACATCTGAACAGGGTCAATCATATTTTGTGAAAGATTATGAACCTGTGTCAAGGCAAACAATCTTTGAAGAGTGGCCTTTCAAAGACATACAGGGAAACTATATTTGAATAAACACACTTATTCTGTGAAGTCCTGTAAATTGCTTTAATTTTGCTGTATTCTTATTTTTTGCTTATTTCACTGATGGTAAAAAACAATGAAAATGAAAGCACAGTGAAATAGTGTTTAAACATTGTTTGAATAGCAATTATATCCAAAATAGTGAAACTCAAACTACAGTGAAATGTCAAAAATACAGAAGTCATGAAAATTTAAAAACATGAAAATAAAGCAATTTAGAGCACATTGGCTGAATAATACACAACTATTACGTATACATGTACATATAAAGGCTACAGAAAATTGTAATTTAAGATTTTGATTTTTACACAGCAAGTTGTACTGTTGGATTTCTGGTATTTTCAACATGATGTTTCACTGTGGAATTTATATGATGAGTGGAATTTCCTTTTTGACAATACTCTTTGTGGAATACATAAATGGTAAGTATTTTCCTTTTGCAATTTTCAGAGAACAGGAAAGTTAGCAACAATGTTCTAATGGCTGGTCACACCTAAAATCCTACCCCTTAGGGCTCACAAAATTCACCGAAAAAGAAGCCTGCATGTAAGAATATAACTTCTCTTGGAAGTAATGATAGAATTTCCATGCACATGCATTCTTTACATGACATAAGGTCTTGGAGTCAGATAACAGTACAGAGAATTCAGAGAAGCTCTATAAACACACACCACTGATATGTAGATTAGTTTTTGTACATGTAAACTCGTTTTGTAGGTAGAAGTTACAGAAGTTACCCCCCAAACCCCTAAAACCTCAATGGCTTTCAGCAGCGGCCAGCAACCAACTGTAACTGGTTGCCACCCTGTGCTGCTGAAACCTACATGTAGGCTAGCCTAATATTAACCCCAGGATACATCTAGGCTAGCCTGGAAACAACCAGGCTGTCTCAAAGTGACACCCAAGACATTTATTATTTTGGCTCTATTTTTTACCAATTAATGCCATAAATTTGCATGTAAAACTCTATCCTGCTCTTCAGTTGACTTGATATTTTGATAAAAGTGAAATATGAAGACTATTTCATAATTTTATTCCTTTACAATTCACTTTTATTACATGGGATTTAATAATAAATTCCATGTATTATATTCACAGGGGTTCACATCTATGCTAGCACAAAGCTATGCATTGCTGACTTGTGCGGTACAAACAATAAAAAATTGCTGTGCTGTGTTTAAATAAAATTGAAAACAGGGTTGTTTGTTTGTCTTTACTTTGCAACCAAGATTGGAGTGACCAACATATATATATATATATATATATATATATATATATATATATATATATATATATATATATATATATATATATATATATATATATATCAGTGATCATGAGCGAAGTTATTCAATACACATACACCTCCATGGATAAATCATCATCATAATATTAAAGATAATCATGTTGTATAGCCCATGAGCATATAAAATAAAAGTACATTAATGATAAGTACTAGTACAAGACACAAATTTCCATGGATCCTTCTAATCCCAGTTCAACTTAATTCAAATTTTACATGTATCCCATTGAGTTTGCTAGTTGAGAGGACTACAGAGCGTTTGCCAGCGGTAGCCGGCGTTAGTCGGCGTTTCACAGCGTTTGCCGGCGTTGAAAGGGTGTCAAACGCTGGCAAACGCTGGCAAACGCCGAGCCCCAAAAGGCTTAATTGGATTTTGGCGTTTGCCAGCGTTTGTAACACCGACAAACGCCGTCTCATGCCGGCAAACTCTGTGTAACGCTGGGAACCGCCCTGAAACGCCGAAACGCACCCACTAACGCCGAAACAAGCTACAAGTAAATGGTCCTGCAGAGATCTCACAGAGTGACTACAGTTTTTGGTCACACTGTTTATAAACAGTGCAACTGGAAGGACAGTTCACAGAAACTAATCGGTGGACAAAATTCTGCTGGGGACAATACGTTTCGGCTGTCATATGCACAGTGCTGGCTATACAACATGAATTCACCAGAGCCTGGTAAGTAAGAGAAGATTGACACTAAGTTAAAAGTAGATAATTAATATGCTGATATTTTGTTCAAATTTCCTTGATTGAGTTTAACATGTTTTTAAACCAATTACATTTGTAAACATTTACATGTATATCAATTCTTTTCAAAACAAACAGTTGTCACCCTTACCCTTTAGATTTAAAGACAAAAGCATTAAAAAAGGCCCTATGATATAGCCTACTCTGTATGTAAAGTGGCCATGAGGGGTGGCCTTACTTGAGGAATACAATACCATGCTGAAAACCGCCACCTTGAAGCACTGTCCAGCAAGTGAAGGTTTCTTTTGTGAACCTGTTATCTCACGTTAATAGTCATTGTAAATGCTGATTGATTAAAAAAAAAAAAAAGTCCCTCATGTTGTGACAACAAAGGAAACTACTTTCTCTTCAAGATAAAATCAAAGTACCATCAAGCACACTCTGGGGCTAATTACTCACCTTATCAGATAAATTAGCACAAAAAAACCCACTTAGGGATACAGTGTACATCTAAGTTTATACCCAACACTGGATTTCCCCTCAAATCCCGGGTTGGAGCCCATTCAATGTTTCAAGCATATAAAATTTGTCATGACATACATGTAATGCGAGAAATTTCAACTTTCTGGCTAAAGATATTTTGAGCTGGTCTGGCAAGAGGTGGACCACTGTAGAATTACAATATCTTGTTAAAGAAAGGCATATTTTACAATTTTACAGACAAAACATCTAGTCTGCCAAGTTCATCCAGTTTGGAACCAACATCTGTGTCACCTACATCCATGCCATCTACATCCATTTCACTTACAGGTATCTATAAATTGCCTAAAGATATAGTGAAATGGTCTTAGGCAAGAGGTGGAGCACTGTAGAATTGAAATATATGTATCTTGTAACATAAAGTGATATTCATAATTTTACAGACAAAACATCTAGTCTGTCAAGTTCATCCAGTGTAGAACCAATATCCATATCACCTACCTATATATTGTTTCGGATTTTTCCACACGCTGCAAGTGCACTGACAGACCAAATTTTGATGGTCAGATTTCCTGTGGATCAACAAACACTCTGCTAGTGCAAAATGGCTATATACATGTATGTGGTATCCCTTGGTCCATTGCCATGGTCCTGTTACCATCGGTACCCACAATCTCTTTTTTCCTCAATTCTGCATTTTTTTTTTTTTTTTGAGACTTTGCAGTAGAAAACTTTACATGCAATTTCCATGTTGTTGTCTATGAAACGAAGAGCAGTTTTGGACGTGTTCTTATGGCAAGTTCTGGTGACACAGACCACGTACTGTATTGTGCATCACTCAAAAGACCAAGAAATAAATACTTTAAAAACGTCATAACAAGTTTAAAAATAATAAAAAAGCTGGTTTTTAATAGGAACCTGGTCCACCATACTATGCATCTATGACAACAATTTGGTAATGCTGTGATCATTATATTTTGAGATGTCACAGTAACGACCAAGCCTACTTAAAGCTCAGCTCACTGACAAGTCAGCTGAGCTAAAAATGTAAATAGAAACTTAAGATATTTAGGCAGTTCTACGAGGAGAAAAGAACTGGTAAAGAACTACTCAAAACAATTCTTACAAAGTTTCATGAGAAACCCGCCCACTGTTTGCAAGACAAAGGCAAAATTGACCTGACCATAGCAAAAATTTCCAAAACACATGCCCACCCGAAATAAATTTTTTTTTTCTAAGGAGGAAAAAAAATTTTGCCACTTGGTAAACACTCAGTCTATAACCTTTGATTAGCCATGCTGCTATGTACTTTAATTTATCATTACATAATTTTAAAACAAATTTGAAAAGTAAAGAAATGATAGCAGCAAAATCTCATTGAAGGCACTAAATCAAGGTACTTTCCTGCCAAGTTTAAAGACAATTGAGCCAGCAGTTTTGGAGAAAAAGTAAAAACTTATAGAACAGACAAAAATTATATTCATAGAAAATGAAAAGACCATTTGTTGGCTTAATTAAAGTCATAAGAGATTTGTTGACTGTGAATATAACCAATCAACAATGCATTTGAACCCTGCCATAAATTATCAATTGATATGTAATCCATTTCATTCAATATTTTGTAACTTGTCAACTGGCCAATTAACCTTCTGTTTACTTCATGGAAACATAATTCTGTGGCATCATGGTACCAAAGAAACATAAACTAACAAAGAAAATTAAACATAAAGATCCAATGTGACCTTCAAGAAATTTGTAGGCCAGCAGAAGAACTCAGTTTGGTAAATTTTAAAATGTCAAACAGAATCATCTTGGTAAGAAAATTGATTAAACCACTGATAAAGTTGGCCCATACAGTTTGTTTTGTTTTTGCAAGGATTCTACTGCAGACAGGGAGTCATACGAGCTCAAAACAGTATATACCTAAACTTCATCTGTGGGGGTATGAATAAAAGTGAAGATACTGACCTGTACAAGAACACACAAGATGAACACATTTGTATTTACATATTCTTGCTTATAGTAGAAGCGTCTCATTGAGCAGTAAGTTTCCTTTAAGATCTCTCTGTTTCTGAATGTGGCTAATTGAACCAAAGATGAATAGGAATTTTCCCAAGTTGTTACAAGTTGATAGATTTCACATCTTGAGCGGGCCATAAATGTATATTTGTCACTTTTAGATGCCACATGAACAAGCAATAGGAAATGCTTGGCTGAGTGACAAATAGCTCAAATCACTATAAACACAGAGATACAAGTCATCTATGATCTTCCTGTGTATGATATGTCAAGAATTATTCACAACTGAAAACTTTGACATTTATAATGTAGCACCTAACACCTTTGTGCATTATAGGGGTGACAGTGACAATGGTAGTAACTATTTGGGCTGTTTTGTTGGCCACTCAATTATTCACCCTTTTCCTGCTATTTCTGGTGATGCATTTGAAGCCAAAAATCAGGTGAGTTTTAATCTTTCAGTTACTTATCGCATTGACTCTTCCTTGTGGAAGCTTGCAATCTCATCCTATTTTGGCTTCCCCCTTTAACAACCTTCATTGCCTGTAGCTGTTCAGGGAGTTCTTGTTTTGGGTTTTTGTTTTTGTTTTTCTGGGGGTGGGGGAGGGAGGGGGGAATTTGATTATACTGACACTGTAAAGCTGCAAAGTGACCAAGCAGGAGGGGAATGGGTGGGCGGCCCCCAAGCACTTTCTGGTGTATTCTGATGGTCTAATTTTTCCACTAATAGAACACATTTTTTTTCTTCAGGAAGGGGGGGGGGGGGGGGAGTTCATTTGACACTGCCAACCTTCATCACAGATTTTTATAAACCTGTGATTCTTGATATGGGTCATAAAGCTTAAAAACAATATTTTGATTATTTTCACAAAGATACATGTATATGTGTGTCATGTCATATGTCAATACATATAGGCTGTTGTTTCTCCTTCCATTCTCATCTCCCTGATGTACTATGTGAGCGATGCAGTCAATATACACAGATTACCATTTTGCACATTGCCACCTCATCCACAAAATACATGTATGTGCTGTCATATATCTGCACATGAAATGTACTTGACAAAGATAAAACAGTATTATACTCTGCTGAGCAACAAATCATGTGGTTCCTTTGTCTATGACTCAGACCTACCCATCTTGCTTATCGAGGCAGCAAACTTAGAGTCATATTTTGCAAAGTGAAAGTGCATACAATGTATTTTAATACAGCAAATCCTTTTTGATGATACAGAAACATGCAACAACACAATGGTGACAAAATGCTCTACCTTTTTATCAAAAATTGGCAAATACATGTAATTCTGAATGCTTGCCAAAACTGCAAGTCTTTATGTACTACTCGTATCTCTCATGACTTTCTAATACTCTCCCCTCTCTTTGTATGTATGCATGTGTATGTACATATACATGTACATAATATTAAAAGCTTTTATTAATGGCCATGCAAGCAACTTGCTGCACTGAAAATCTTTTTATCACAAGTTGATTTGGCTCAGACATGACCTTTTGTTTTGATTTGTTATTTGCTGCGGGTGCCAGTTTTATATGAATTTGTTTCCTAGCTGAATAAATCTATTCACTGATCCTGTTTCTGGCTTGCAAAATGATTTATGAGTCAACGCTTAAATCATCCACTTAAAGTGTCTCCAACTTGTCTGCCTTGCTGAATTATTGTATTCAGTGAAGTCTTGTACTGCTACTTACAACAACAGTTTCATGTATGCTCATATTAATTATAATTCTAGATTAAAAAATCCTAATAGGAAGACCATTTATTCAAGTATCAACACACTTGTATTTCCTGAGTAAAGAGCAGCGCAGTTGAACAGCAGCTTCCCTCAGTGAGTTTGGATTCATTCTGCCCAAAGCATGTCAAGAAAAGCTACTGACTCAGTCTCTAATCTGGAACTGAAAGAGTTAATTGTATTGTACATCTCTTTACTACTGGTTTTCCTTTTCTGGTCATTTTGACTGTCACATGGATGTTGCCTCTCAGCGAGTGAACAGCACAACTTTTTTGAGAGGGAGGAAGGGAGGAAGGGAGACAGAGAAAACACAATTTAAACCAAGAACTGGAGGGTTCAGAGTGTTGGATCATAATCTATGCAATATGAAAGCCTTAAGGACAGGTAAGACACCCAAAATAAATCACACTTTAGTCAATCCTAGCTCAAAATGTATTTGCGGTAGGATGACATATCATATACGTGTGTACTCGTCATACTCCAAAGAATTTATATGTCCCGTATTTGCGTGTCTGCGATGTTAATGTTGAATAAACAATTGAAAGTTGACCGCAAGCATCCACCCCATAAATGTCCATATTAGTCACTAATTATTTGTGATAAAATCACAATTACACTTGGATCTTAATCCTGACATATTGGCAACAAAAAACGATCCTGCGATTTTTTATGTTTGGTTTCGTTTTTCAGTTATCCATCCTCAAAGTTTGACGTTTCAATTTTCCCTTTGATTATCAGGGTGTTCATTTTCTTCATTTCATAGAAAAAGAACGAAGCAAAATTTAGAAAATTGCTGAATCGTTTTTGCAGTTCAGACATTAAAGCCGTTAACCGGATTAGATTTCGCCAAGCCATTTTCTTGGAATAACCATTTTTAGGTGGGGCTCTCGTCCTATTATCCTTTCTGAGAAAACAAGCTTCAAAGGCCTTTGATGTTGATCATTTGCCTCTGAAACAATACCATTTGTTCAAGTTGAGCTGATATTTGTACAAAACGTAACAAACATCGTCCCTGAACATTTGGGGAGGTTGTCAATCATTTCTTGGCCATTCACATGAATAAAAGAGCCTTTGAAGTACAGAAAACAATATTGAGCGATCTGCAAACGGCAATAAGGACAGTCTGGTTTCAAAGTGTGACGTCATGGAGGCGGCCCTTCTGGCCCCATGACCTCAAGTCTGGCAACAAAAGTTGTGTTGCCTTGCTTCAGTGGGGCAGCCTGCGGCCGCTCGTGGTCAGACTTCCTCCCCCTACCTCTTCATCCCGTTTTTAGGGATAGTGTTTTATTGTATTTACTTGTCTCCTATCTGTATACTTTATGTAGTTAGCTTGTTAGATTTGTCTTTACACTCTACTTAGTTAGCTTGTCATTATTTTGTAATTGTTTTCTCAATGAGTTTCATTTCTCTTTCCAACCTGAGCTTTGTAACGCTATTTTGTGTGTTTTCTCTGCTGTTCATGTTTATGCTTATTTCGATGTGTTTATTTGTACTTTTATTTCCTCACCCCTGGGTTCCGATAAAGTATTATTATGTATGTGGGTATTGTTGATTAGGGTGTCAGTTTTTTTCCCCGCCTGTCTTTGGTGTGAAGGACCACTGGGGTAATCCATCATGGCACGGCCTTTGAAGTTTGAAGGGACATCGTCTGACGATTCCCGCTCCTCTTGAACATTTAAAGTCCCCCTTCATTAGAACGCAAAATAAGCAAGATAACTATAAAGTAAACCACTAAGGCTATGATATGTTAGCATGTTTGCATCTTTCCCCTGCCCACAAGCATACTTTCGGCATGCTGCCTTATTTCGCATTACCGCCCTGATACCACTCTGTTTTTGCCATGGGCCGTTGCTACCTGCAGCCACGTGACAAGCTCGAGTATGATTGACAGGTGGCATTGTTCCGTTTGGCGGCTGAAAACCAAAAGAATGACATATGGACCTTGAATGTCCACATGCCTGAGTGGTTTTTGGTGTTTTTATCATATTTCTACTTTAGTTAAAAGCTCGAAATTTTGACAACTAATAGAAAGGACTTTTATCTTGTAAAAACCTTTAAAATTTCAAAATTGGCCATGCAAAGGTTTTTGGTGTCTTAACTGTCCTTAAGTCAAAAATTGCAGAAGTTATCGTCCAGAAAACTTTTGGACATACACATGGATGGACAAAGCTCACTCATCCTTGAACCTGACCTAACCCTTATCGAGAACTATAGTCCTGTGTAATATAAAAGAAAGCCCTTGGTTAAAAATTTCCCAAGTTCTCATGCAGAACCAATTTTTTTAATGTGGCTCTGTAACCTTGGGAATTAGGCCAAGATCACCTATCTTCGAACCCTACTTCATTAGCCCTCATAGAGAGCTATAATCCTGTGCAATATGAAAGCCCTAGGTCAAAAAATGCTGAAGTTATAGTGTGGAAACTTTGTGGATCGACAGATACAGACAGATGCACAAAGTGATTGCTCTTTGCCTCCTGTGGCCTCCTTTGGAGGCATACAAAATAAAAAAACAAGAGAATTGTGTGAACAGCCTGTCCTCAGCTGACCTTGACATTGGACCCCTATGTGGTCTAGGGGAGGAAAATTTAGAGAGGAAGTAAAAAATGTGACTTTCCATTGCAACCTCCATTGTTTTGGTAATCAATAGGAATGCATGCATTGACCGACAGCTACCAAAATTAATAAAAATTCATTACAAATCAGGGTTCCAGAGTATCACCACTTGGTAAACAATTTAGTTGACCTCTCCCACAAACCACATTTCCACCAAGTTTCAGAATAATTTGTGTGATATTTTTTGGTGCAGCAGTTGAAAAAAGTGAAGCCACGCAAAAATTTGTAATAAAATTGAAAAATCTAGACATACTTTAAATGCAAAGCGTTGACTGCAGGGTCCGCCAGGCCCTAAGAATTATGTAATTAGGCTCTCATATGCTCAAATTAGGTCATGGTGACACCAAAATCTAATTGAAATGCAATCAGAGATTGCTACATGTAGATATATGCCCCCCCCTGTGACCTTGGGATATGGGTCAAGGTGATCCACTTTCAAACTTGTTTCAGACCTTATGTAAGATTAAAACCATGTGCAGTAAGAAAGGTCTTTACTAAAAACCTTTCAACTTATCTTGTGAAAACCATATTCACTAAAATGGCTCTCTGGCCTTGTTAATTGGGTCAACATCACCCATCTTTAAACTCTTCTGAGCAATAATGGAGGATTATAAGCATGTGCAATATGAAATCCCTATTAAAGCACAAAATGTTTCAAGTTAACATGTGAAAACCAAATTCACAAAAAATGGCTCTGTGACCTCGGTAATTTGGTCAAGGTAACCCATCTTCGAACTTGTTTTAGACCTTACATGTATGCTGGACTATAAGCATGTGCAATAATTAAACAAAATAAGATAGCCTTATACATGTATATGCACAAACTTTTCGAGTTATTGGGTGAGAACCAAATTCACTAAAATGGCTCTGTGACCTTGGGAATTGGGTCAAGGTCACCCATCTTCAAACTCTTCTGAGACCTAATATGTAGAACTGTAATCACCTGTAATTTGACAGGCCTAAGTCAAAAACTTTGACTTATCGTGTGGAAGCCAATTTCATTAAAATAGTTCTTTGACCTTGGGAATTGTGTTAAGGTCACCCACCTTCAGAACTGACCTTAATTAATGTCAATAAAGGTTACTTCTTAGGCTTGGGACTGGGTTGAAATTATCCGTACTTCAGACTAGACATAGAATGGGCTGTAGCCAGCTACATTAACACTTATATAAAATAAGTATGGTTGATTCTCCCTTTTGTAACTGCAATCCTGTGGTCAAAGATATACATGTATGGCACTACTTTTTCACATCTGCGATACATGATACTTGGAAATACCTTACACTCTTCCATTATACATGTACCTGTTGTTCCAATTACATTTTAAACCACTTTAGATTGTTACTCTACTGTAAACAAAGAAATTTTTCTTTCTGTCCAGCCATATATCCTTAACAATACATATTTCATCATTGGTGCTGTTACCTGTCTTTCCTTCTCCCTGTGTAAAAGCAATTAGGGAGTATTCCCTCACTTTTTTTTGTTTCAGCAATGGCATGTTCCCTCTTTGAGTACATTCATCAGATCCTTCCCAAATTTTCTGTTTTCATTGCAAATTATTTCTATACAAATCTATTGTTAATTTGAAGTTCCTTTGGAACAGTACTGATTTCAATGTCTGGAAATGCCAGACTTTGAAATCTTGCAATGTGCTTACAATTCTATGAAAAACATTTTTTCGGAGATAAAAAGTGGATTCAGATCTGCTAAGCTTCATTTGCTTGGCGTTTCCACAGACCACTGCTGTAATTTAGTTGATGATCACTGCAGGCAAGTTTGTGCTTCTTGATTTCTCTCCTCAGACTGATACACTAATCAGTGTTTGACGATCAGTGCATACAAATTTATGAGTTGATGTAATCAGCGGTGTGTACAAGTTGGAAGATATTACGCATGGGTGCGTTGGTACAGTCAGAAATACATGTAGTTCCACGTGGCATCTTTGCTAATTACCAGCAAAACAATGACATGGAATATCCAAGTATGAAAATGCATCTGATGTTAAGTTAGAGAAATAACTTGCATCAGTAGATTATCTTTTTTTTTTCTAACAGAATCAACTGATACTTACGTGTACTCATGCTGTCTCCATAACGTGTTCTCCCCTGCACTCGTCTCCTCTGCAAACATCTGTATAGGGCATTTCCCCTTTACCTAATTGCTAATAAAAGTGTTTAAAACAAATCATGACATAAATATGTTTTATGACCACAGAACGACTGGGTCTGAAACCAGCAACCTATGTACACAATATGTATTTCAACATGACAAATTTTGATTACAGCAAAGATGACACAAGGTACTCAACTGAGACCTCACTCGCCCAGAACAATCACACAAATTTCTGCCAAGTCAAACAAGGTGAAGATGCCAGCCATATGTGAAATGATATCAAGGATATAATGATTGAAAACAAAATCTATAGTATATGTATATTAATATATGTATCATCAAATAAATTTCAAATTTATGGGAATGTAAATGTGTTTCCAATGTGTTCCAAGTTATGGTTGCAGACGATTTAATTTATTGTAAATTTCATCATTAAAGCATAAAATCTCCCACAGTGTTTCCAAACAAGAGGACTGTGATAGTAGTATGCTCAGTTACTTTACATGTATAAACTGATAATTGCTAGCATAAATTATAATTCTGTAGAGATGTGTGTGGGAAAGTTAAATGAATTTTACTTTGATCTTGACCATTTGGGGCTTAAATATAATTGCTATGTTTGTTAAATGCTGCTTAAATGTTGCAGTCATTCACTGTACATGTACTTTTTATCCTTAAAAATAATTTCCAAAACATTTCATATATTCTTGAACTTTATTTGGTTGAATAAAATCACCATCACAAGTACTTCAGTGTTACCTTGTCATACATATTTCACTTTAAAGAATGCTTCCTTGTAGCCTTGAGACAATACACAATACTGTAGGAAGGCCGAAGAGTAAAAAGTAAGACCAAAGCTCAACTGTAAACTGTAAGGTACAAATTGACTGGACAACAATTTATAGTCCTTCAATTGAGAGAACCGCTTGATTTTGCATCAATCAACTCTCACTTGATCTGATGATAAAGGGGCGGGATTGGTATGGTACTGAGTGCTGAACCTGGGCACTGGAATGCACCACAGGGACCAAATCTGCTGTTGCTAAAATTTGGTTGAATCCAAGCAGTTCTTTTTCTGCTTCTTATAAAGGGCTTTAGCCTAGCTCTTCTGACTTTCACTTTTGACTGTTACCTTGCTGGAAGGTAGGTGGGGCCAAGGCATGGTGTTTTTCACTCGGCACCTGTTTGGTTGCCTGAGAGTGTCTTCTGCTGGATTGAAATCACACAAGTGGCAATTAATCTCTAAAGGACAAGGAGCAATATCCTTCCCTTAACAGCTCATGGGCTTTCCCTTAAGCACTCCTCATCTACTTTCTCTGACACAAAGATAAAAGAAAAGGACATGGTACCTGACCAGCTCATTCCACAGTTTCATAGACATGGCAAGTGGCCTGTCCTCACCCACTTTCTGTGATGAAGCAACAAAATATTATAAGATCATGCAAAATTGTTCCGTGGTTGAGTAAGTGTGGTAGGGCTAAATCCATTGACTTCCAAGAAATTTCACTTCTTCTGGTAGATGATACACCATGAGAGCCTGTATGTGCGTAAAAATGCCATATAGGTGAAAATGTAAATGTTTTAATTCCTTTGTATGTATACATAATTCGTTATCCATGCATGAAATAATTCTACATGCACCTCACATAAAATACCAATAAAACCATAAATAACTCTAGATCTATGCAGCAAACATGCTGCAATCTGTTATCATTCTATTGTGGCAAGGTACTGCATTATTCCTCAAAAAGATTTAATATATTCAAATTGGAAATATCACATACTGAATGTATCTAGTAAGCTTAGTAAAATTATTGGCATCTTCAAAAAAATAAGATGGAAACTTGGAAAAGATATCCTCATTAAGCTTTATTATACACTAGCATACCCATACTTCCTTTATTGAATGTCATCTGGGCTGCCAATTACCCATCTAATTTAGATAAACTTGCAAAAATTCAAAAGAAACTAGTTAGAATAATCAACAATTCTGAATTCAATGCACACACTTATCCTATTTTTGTCAACCTTAGACTTTTAAGATTTGACCAACTCAATAGGTATGCTACAGCCTTGTTCATTTTCAAAGCTATAAACAACATCAACCCTCTAATTCTCCATAATCTATTCCAATTTACCTCTGATATACATTCTTAATTGACTAGGCAATCATCTAATCTTTATGTACCCAGATCCAGAACAAACCTGTGTAATTTCTCTATCAAATATCATGGAGCTCTAGTATGGAACAGCATTCCAAACAACATCAGATGTTCACCTTCTCTTTATGTATTTAAATCAAAACTTAAGGGTTACTTAATTTCTTGCATGTCTTAGATTTGTTATGCTTGAGTGGTATACTTTCTTATAGTTATGTTTAGTGTTACTATCAAGACGTCTTTTACTTAATTATTCTCTGCCAGAAACCTATTATTAAACAGTTATGTAATGCATTTTGTAACAGGAGATTATATAAGCCCACTTGGGTTTCTATCTCCTATGTGGCTGTTGTAAATATTTGATGTACTTTTCGTCATAATAAACTTCATAATAAACTTCAAATATGCATTTTAATATCACAATTTAAGTGATTTTTGGATGGGCATTTTGTGCCTCTTATTTCACTTCATGTCTTAATCTAAGCAACTCCCTCTACATTAGACTGCCCCTTAGGTAAATTTGCTGATGCCCTGAGGCATATTCCACATTCTTCATGCTGACATGGGCCTCCAAAATGCAACTGGACTTATAGTTGGGATGGTAACATGTAGATAACGTAGGCCAGAACTTTTAAGGAAACATATACAGCTGAAAATGCTACTTTGATAAGTATGCAAAGGGTGGGTGTGACTATCTCAAATTTCCCCAAGTTACGTACCTTGCTTCCTTTTGTGACACTCATAATGGATACTGACAGCTTGACACATGTTTTTCAAGCTATTTCATTGTGATGCATAAGCTCACAACTCAAACAGAAATTTGAACCAAAAAATAAATGGCTAACTGCCAAAGGAGCAGTATGCAGTAAGAAGAGATATCGTCAACAGCCCTTTCAACCCTAGCTATGCTTTGCACACACTTATAGGTCTATTGATTTTGAAAATTTAGTCAAGATCATCAAAATGAAATCAGATCAAGTAGGGACATTAGTTTAATTAAGGTGAATTTCAGTTTGATGCGGCCTGTGGATCATGAAATATTTTATCTGCAACGATTCTGCTTTGGGTGGACAGGCAGACAAGCTGTAAACAGTATCCCCTCCTACCTCATTTGCAGGGAGCATAATGATACACAAAACACAACAACATAAAATTGTATTCCCAAACCCTCCAGACATGATCTTTATCAAGCAGAAAACCATGTATCCCTGTACTTAAACTGAAAATTCTACCTTTGCAAATGTCATTCTTGCAACTGAAGGAGTGTGAGTAAGCCATCTGCATGTAGTCTAATGGAGGGTGGAGGGTGGAGGCAGGCTGGAGGATTGCCAAATGTAAGCACTTGTATGTCTGGTTACTGCAAATGCCATCTCACATGGCAGATGGCAAGAACACGGTTAGACAGTGCACCATAGCACAAATCACATGATGCAGCAGGACATACAGCACTACACCATGAGAAACAAAACAAGAGGACTGTGACAGTCTTGTGCTGAGCTGACTAACTTACCCTATGACCTTGGAAATGAGGTCAAGGTCACTGACCTATTCTGAATCTAACTTTCATAGAGGGCCATCCCTGTGTGCAAGATCAAAGTCACAGTACAAATACTTCTCAGGTTATCACGCGACCAGTAAAATCCATGTTAGTGGCCCTGTGACCTTGAAAATGAGATCAAGGTCATTAATGTACAGTCTCAATCTTTCCTAAATAGAGGACCACCAAGAAGTTCAACATCAAGGTCCTACCTTCCATAGTTCTCAAGTTACAAAGTGAAAAGTAAAATTCACATAAGTGTCTGGGTCCCAGTGACCCTGAGAATAAGGTTAAGGTCACCCATGTATTGTCTAAGTCTGGCCTTTGCTCAGGACAATCATCATGTTCAACATCAAGGTCAAGAAGTCAAAAATTGTAAATTAGCATTGCAAACCCTATTGACTTTGCAATCCCCATTGACTTGCATGGTAATCAATAGGCATGTAAAATCAACAAGAAAAATTCCTAAAAAACCCAAAAATCACTGGACCATGAACATTTGAATAAACTTGGTAGAAACCCAACTGAGACACATCCCCACCAAGTTTAAAGTGAATCTGGTTAACGGTTTTCAGATGAGGTTGAAAATGTAAACTACCAATGCAATTCCCATTGACTTACATAGTAAACAGTAGGAATGTATGCATTGACCAACAAGTGCCTAAATTGCAAAATTTGTTAAAAATCAAGGATCCACAGCAATGCCACCTGGTGAACAAACTTGTGTGACCCTTCCACAAGGAACATATCCACCAAGTTTCAGCACAATCTGAGAGATGGTTTTGGAGAAGTCGAAAATATCAAAAAATGTACAAAAATTCATAAAAAATAGAAAAAAATTGCAGCGCCACCTGTTGAACAAAGTAAGGTCTGGGGGTCCCAAAAAGTGTCCCTATTCAATTTCAAAGTAATTGGCAACGCGGTTTCGGAGGAGAAGATTTTTTCAGATTTACCCCAAAAATGAATAAAATAATTTATTAACAAGAGGGCTATGTGAACAGCCCATGCTCAGCTGATCTTGACATTCATCACACTTGCAGCTCTATGAACTTGGGAAAGGATCAAGGTCACCCATGTTCTGAGTAAGTCTGACCTTTATACAAGAACACTAACATGTGCAACATCAAGGTTCAAAAGGTTCTCAAGTTATAATGAAGAGTAAAATTCATGCATGTTGCACATTGACCCCAGAAACTAGGTCAAGGTCATTCATGTACTGTCTAAGCATGACCTTCATACAGAAATATTAACATGTGCAGCATCACGCTACTAACTCAAAACAGATCTCAAGTTATCAAGTAAACAATAAATTTCGTGTCAGTTGTCCTGTGAATTAGTAATAGAATGCCCATTGACTTACATAGTAATCAAAAGGAAAGCTGCATTGACCGATAAGTACCCGAATTGAAAATCCTTAAAAATCAGGAATCCAAAGCAGCGCCACCTAGTAAACAACTTTGTTTGACCCTTCCACAAGAACATATCCATCACATTTCAGTTTAATCTGAGTGACGGTTCTGAGAACAAGTGAAAAATAGCAAAATCATACAAAAAAATTCCTAAAAAAAAATAGTAAAAAATTGAAGTGCCACCTGGTGAACAAATTGGGAACTAGGTGTCCCTGGGAGTGTCTATGTACGATATCAAAGCAATTGGGTGAGCGGTTTCAGAGGAGAAGAATTTTTACGGTTTGCCCCCCAAAAAGAACAAAACAAATTAAAAAAAAATCTAAAAATCAATAGAGTGTGACCATTTGAACAAACTTGGTAGAGATCCACCCAAGGCACATCCTCACCAAGTTTGAAGTAAATCTGGACAAATTTATTTAAGTTATAACCAGAAATTCCCATATTAAACTTTCCTATTAAATCTCTTGTAAAAATTTTTGAAAAAAAATCATAAAAAAATTCATTGGAACATGACCAGTGGAACAAACCTGGTAGACACCCACCCAAGGTACATTGCCACCAAGTTTGACGCACATCTGGATGACGGTTTTGGAGAAGAAGTGGAAAATGAAACTAAGCATTAGAATGCCCATTGACTTACATAGTAATCAATAGGAAAGGTGCATTTACTGAAAAGTAGCCGAATTGAAAAAATCGTTACAAATTAGGAATCCACCGGATTCCTACATACATATACACCATGTTTCAGCTTAATCTGAGTGACGGTTCTGGAGAAGAAGTCGAAAATAGCTATAACACACAAAAATATAAAAAAAAATAGACAAAAATATTGCAGCACCACCTGGTGAACAAATTAAGAACTAGGAGTCCCAGGGAGTGTTCCTGTGTTATCAAAGCAATTGGGTGAGCGATTTCAGAGAAGAAGATTTTGAAGATTTGCCCAACCCCCCCCCCCACCAAAAAAAAAAAAAATTCATTAAAAATCCAAAAATCACTGGACTGTGACCATTTGAACAAACTTGGTAGAGACCCACCCTAAGCACATCCCCACCAAGTTTGAAGTGGATCTGGCTGACTTTTTTTCGAGAAGAAGTCGAAAATGTGAATTATTTACGGACGAAGGACGTCTCCTTTGAAACTTTAAAGCTTCATACACTATTCCACCATACTGACACTGGTATAAACCAGTAAATAGTAATACAATTTTTAGCATCATATAAAGTTGACTAGAGGTGTTATAAGGTAAAGTGTACGAAGGTATTAGCTGAAAGCCACCTCTTCCACTGTACTGGATGAAGATTAAAAAGAAAGAAATCCTCCAAAAAGTGGTATGATCATGGTTTTCCAACTTAAGACGGACTAGAGAAAATTCTCTTGGTGGGTTAAGTATACTTTACCCCGGGTACTTTCCCTCTTACCACTCTAAACACTTTGAGGACTATACTTTGTCATTTCACGGACGGATGACGGACGACGGACCATAAGATAAGTTCAGCACACTGACATGCTACCTGAGCTAAAAATGTAATTACAGTCCCACAATGATCACATAGGTTATCGCGATATCCAGCGAACACTATAGCCTCCAACAAGGAGAGCAAGAGTGGATAATCTGAACTTGGGGCACGGAAACCATTAAGATCACAGTAGATCCGCACGGTTGGCGGTGCTGCAACACGCTCGCCTTTCACCTCTGCGGCCCGGGTTCGAGGTAGGAAGTATACGCCACGATCTGTGCCATGGAGAGTGATTAATATAGGCTTGGCCTGCTTCGCAATCCATGTAAAAGATATGGGTCTATACTAAGATCACAGTTCTCCTGCCCAGGGTTTTAGCCAGGCACAGGCAGTGACTGGTCTTTCTCATTCTTTTTTACACAGTTAGGTTTCCTTTTTTCTAACTTGCTTAATCTAGACAAAATATCTTATTTTGCCAAATTCAATACTTTTTAATTCTATTTTATTTATTGGTTTATTCATATACTATTTTTGTTTAGGCTTTATATGACCATATTTATCTGGGCCAAAGAATGTTTTCTGTACTACAATACAATGGCACAGTGAAACCTCCTTATAACGACACTCAGATATCCGACAAATTCGATATGATGACACAAATTTTCCTGGGAAAAAGTTTATTTTCTTTGTTATTTGATTAATTTATCTGACATATTCAGTTATATGACACTTTTCTAAGGGAACAGATGGTGTCATTATAACGAGTTTTTTTGTACCTGCTATGAAGACCACTTCTACTTCCAACAGAAAGTGGTCTTGCAATGAGGATGTATTTAACAGAGGTACAGCAAAGGGTCTCTAAAGAGTGGTCTTAAAAGGACGTGATCTCATAATGCAAATGATCTTTAGAGCAGGAACCACTGGATTGATATGGAATTCTGCATGAACATGTACAGTGTGTATATATATATATATATATATATATATATATATATATATATATATATATATATATATATATATATATATATATATATATATATATATATATACAAAGTCATCTGTCACTGTTGTGTGTCAAGATAGGAACAATGAACTGTGTGTATACATTGTGTATTTAGTCTACATACCGGGTATGTTCAATAGAATGGTAAATTTAGATACATGTGACTTGTTTTCACTTAGAATCTCTTTCTTTTTTGCCAGAGATTTTTCAGTTTCATGTATGTATTATTTCATATCTATATATATATATATATATATATTAGAGCCTATACTTATACACACTGTAGATGTTCATGCAGAATTCCATAAGGCGCTCCAAGATGGCGGCTGGTTCGGATGGTGTGGCTTTGGCTCTGATTTTTTGTTACACTTTGTTATGCCTCATGCCAAGGGAGGTATTGGAACCAAAAGGTTTCATCTATGAACACCCAAAGGATCGTTGTACGAATTTTTTATCCTACAATATGGCTAAGACCTTCAGTTATGGGCACAACACTTTGTGGCAGTCATTCAACATGTTCAATACCGTGACGGGTTGCACGCGTGCATGCAGGTCACTGTACGTGAATGGAAAGTCACCTAAGTGGACTGGAGCACTATTGACGATGTGTCTCCTAATATCAGGTGATGTACATCCTTGCCCTGAACCATACAGAAAACCCAGGTCTGTAAAAAATCCATGTACCTCATGTATAAAAGAAATACAAAAAAAACAGTTTGACTATTAAATGTGATATATGTGATGGTCGCACGCACATTCGGTCTGCTGGTTTGTCACGCTTGTTATCAGATCAACTGCGTGAAAATGGCGTTTCGATCAACTTTACTTGTGACACTTGCTTGTGGAATACTTTGCCTTTTCCTGTCTGTGACAATCTCACCCAAACTGATGATAAGGAGATCAATGATTTTGATTCATTTTCCTTCCGCGAACTGCCTAAGCAATCTGATTTTAAAGACAGTGACAGGGGGTCAGGTCATATTGACCTGGACGATATTGATTGTTTCAAACAAATAGGCCTACACTTTATTCATTTAAATGTGAGGAGTTTACTACACAAATTACCAGAAATCTTCAGGCTTTCACAGATCTCCCAAGCAGCAGCTATATGTATATCTGAGACTTGAATGGATAATTCTATCAGTGACAATGAAGTTTCAATTCCAGGCTATATTGTAAACCGTAAGGACAGGAATCGTCATGGTGGAGGGGTCGCCATATATGTACGAAATGACTTAGCGTACAAAAAGCGAGAAGACTTTTCACATGACGACCTTGAAATTTTTGGTATTGAAATCTTATTACCTAAGACCAAACCTTTCATTGTTGCTGTGTGTTATTAACCGCCCAATCAAAGCAACTTTTTTGAATTACTTGAGCTCACTCGTATGAATTGTGTATGTATCATCAATTCGGAATGCTTTTTACTTGGAGATTTTAATGTCAATGTTTTAAACCAAGGTTCTTCATCACATGGTCTACTCAATGCTTTTAAAAACTTTTGTAATATGTTTGACCTCACCAACTGATTGTAGATGCTACTAGGGTCACACCTTCATCTGCTGCAGACCTCATATTAGTGTATGACGTTCAAAAAGTCACTCAATCAGGTGTCATCCCAACTGGGATAAGTGACCATTTTCTGACTTTTTGTTCCAGAAAAGCACACAAAGGTAACTTCAATTCACACAACACTATCAAGATTCGATCGCTGAAGAATTATTCTAAAGATCTGCTTGTTCAGAATCTTGAGGTGATGGACTGGTCTAGTGTAACATCATGCTCGGATGTTGATAGTGCTTGGCATGTATTTAAAACTTCCTTTCTGTCTGTCCTTGATAAATTGGCTCCTAATAAAGAAATTCGTCTCAAACAAAGAACTCAACCATGGATGACAAATGAAATTTTAGATTCTATCAGAGAGAGAGAGAGACCGAAATTTACTTCTTTTTAGGAAAACAGGTGACATCCAATTTTATAATGCTTTCAAACCAATTCGAAACCTGGTACAAAGAAAAGTTATGGTAGCAAAAAGTAACTATATCGAGGACAAAGTCCAAGAAAATCTTGGCGATTCGAAAAAACTATGGAAATATCTTAAACTTCTTGGTTATGCAAATAACAAAGAAGAAAATCCTAGAATATGCCTCCAGGATAATAACAATACTGTCTTCGAAAATTCCAGCATAGCCCAGCAGTTTAACGACTTCTTTACTAATATTGCCTCAGTTTTAGTGGAGAAATTGCCAGCCGCCTCTAAACTGTTTGACAGTGATCGTGTTGTTAATTTCTATACATGTATCTCTGGGCTGGACAATATTCCCGCTAAATTTTTGAAGGAGGGTAAAGCAATTATTGCTCTACCCCTTTCACAAATCGTCAATCTGTCCCTTTCAACGGGCTCTCTACCAAATGAACTGAAGTCAGCTAAACTTATTCCCTTACACAAGAAACATAGTCGCAATGATCCAGGTAATTATAGACCTGTTTCAATATTGTGCATCTTCTCAAAAATTCTGGAAAAGATTGTTTATTCTCAACTAGAGACATATCTGTCCAAATCCAATATTCTGTATGATTTTCAGTCTGGCTTCAGACGCAACTATTCAACAGAATCCTGTTTTATTCATTTGACGGATTATGTAAGAATGAATATGGACAAAGGCCTTTACACAGGGATGGTACTGCTTGATCTCCAGAAAGCTTTTGACACAGTTAGCCATGGTGTACTGTGTCGAAAGCTTAAATCAATCGGCTTGGACTCTGCATCAGTCGCTTGGTTTCATTCCTATTCATCTGATCGCTCACAGGTTGTTTATTACAAAGGTGCTACTTCTAAAGCAAATACAGTCACTTGTGGCGTGCCACAAGGTTCCTTACTCGTGCCACCATTATTCTTAATATATGTCAATGACATGCCCATGGCTGTCAACTGCAAACTTCTTCTTTACGCAGATGACTCAGCCTTACTGGTCTCTGCCAAATCCATTCACGAAATAGGACATACTCTTTCTTCTGCACTTCACTCACTAAACCAATGGTTGATCGATAACAAGCTATCTCTTCATTTGGGCAAAACGGAATCAATATTGTTAGGCACAAAACCTAAAATTAAGAAAAATTCGTCTCTCAAAATCACATGCAATAATCAAGAAATATTATCATCCTCTAAGGTCAAATATCTGGGAATGATGCTGGACCAGAATGTTTCTGGAGAACTTCATGCAGAATCAGTTTTGAATAAAATCAACTCTAAACTCAAATTTTTGTATAGGCAAGGATTCGGGCTGAGCAAAAGAACAAGGAAACTTCTTTGCTTAGTGCTAATCCAACCTCACTTTGACTACGTGTGTGCGGCTTGGCACAGCACTGTGACCTTGAAAACAAAACAGAAATTCCAGGTTTGTCAAAACAAAATGATCTGTTTTATTAATAAATGGCAGGCAAGAACCCATATTGGTGCTGAACAAATTTCCGATTTAGGATGGCTGAATATTTCTAGTAGAGTCGAACAAAACAAACTGACACACATGTTTAAAATAGTGAGGGGCACCTGTCCAGATTATATGAAAGAAAATATGGTCCGCACCGGTGACGTTCACAACCATTTTACTCGCTCAAGCATGGATTCCCTGGTGGTCCCAGGAGTTGGGGGTCCTGGACTGAAATCCTTCCTATATTCTTCTATAAAACTGTGGAATCGGTTGCCCTCAGAAATTAAATCCAAGGACTCAATCTTTACCTTTAAACCTGCAGTTAAGAAACATATAACTAATATCATGCTATCCAGAGAATACAATAAGTTTTAATTAATTTACATTTAAATATATTAAAATAAGCATATCTGTGATACTCATAGTTTGTTGGTTCATCCAAACTCGCTATTCCGAGCCACCCAGTCTTGGGACTGCCAGTAAACCACAATGGAAATAAGTCTTAACGACTTTATTGTGTATATATCCTAGGTAGTCATCATCTCATGAAAGCTTGGATGATTCACCTGTTTTTTTGTTTTACTCTAAGTTCCTTTTATAAGATATTTTACTCTGTGTATTTATATTTTATGATGATTGCCTGAATAAAATAAAATCAAATCAAATCAGCCTGACCGAACCCGAGCTTACAGGGCTTGAGGACTGAAGATCGACTTTTACAGTCACTAAACGTTTGGGTTCTATATATAAATATATTAGAGCCTGACCGAACCCGAGCTTACCGGGTTCGAGGATTGATGCCCGGCTCGGGTTAAGCTTTTACAGTCACTAAACGTTTGGGTTATATATATAAATATATATATAAAAAAAAAACCCGAGCATACCAGGTTTGAGGTTTGAATATATATATATATATATATATATATATATATATATATATATATATATATATATATATATATATATATATATATATATATATATATATATAATATATATATATATATATATATATATATATATATATAAAACCCAAACATTTAGTGACTGTAAAAGCCGAACCCGAGCCGGGCTTCAAACCTCAAACCTGGTATGCACGGGTTTGGTCAGGCTCTAATATATTTATATATAGAACCCAAAAGTTTAGTGACTGTAAAAGCCGAACCCGAGCCGGGCATCAATCCTCGAACCCGGTAAGGTATCATATATATATATATATATACACATATATATATATATATATATATATATATATATATATATATATATATATATATATATATATACATATATATATATACATATATATATATACATAAATATATATATACATATATATACATGTATATATATACATGTATATATATACATGTATATATATACATGTATATATATACATGTATATATATATACACATGTATATATATATATACATGTATATATATATATATATATATATATATATATATATATATATATATATATATATATATATATATATATATATATATATATATATATATTAGAGCATGACCGAACCCGAGCTTACCGGGTTTGAGGATTGAAGCCCGGCTTGGGTTCAGCTTTTACAGTCACTAAATGTTTGGGTTCGGTTATCACTGTCAATGTCGGCAATGAAGTTTAATAAAAAGGAGCCTGAAGTTGCTTTTTGTGCTGGTATACCTTTAAACAAAGCAACAAACGATACCTTGCAAGTTGTTGATTGATGATATAGATGAAATAAAGCTTTAAATGAGCATTTTAAGATGTCTAAGTTTATTTGTTTCATGTTGGAATTGCATATACCGAACCCGAACAGTGGCAGGTTTGGGATCGGTAATGTGTACTGAGTACAGAGTACCCGGTTTGGTTTCAAAATGCATGCTCGGTCAGGCTCTAATATATATATATATGTGTGTGTGTGTGTGTGTGTGTGTGTGTGTGTTCACAATGTTTATACATTATGTTTTTATCCATTACACACACCCACACATATACATTTGTCTTGTTTTGATAACTAAAAAGCAACGTCAGTGGTTAAAATGTGATGCACGGGCCAGATGTACCAATCCGTGGCAGCTGCAAGCTGCAGGTTTGCCTCATTATCAAGGGAGGAAATGATTTTGTCAGTTCCTTAATAATATGAGATAAAATTGTTACTCCATGAAGGAGCCCAGTTTACAGAAATATACGGTGGATGACGTGTATCTTCCTTCTTCAGTCTCATGACATATACATCCATCAGTGTATATTTCTGAACTCTGGGCCCCTTCACGGAGTACCTAATAATACTGTTTCCTCAATTGATATCTGAAGAGCAACAAAAATATTCGGTGAAGTACATTGGCTGAATAATAGATAATGTATAATTATTCACATGTATACACAGGAAGAGTTTTGAACAAATCAGGGAAACTATATTTCCACAAACATACATTACTCGGTGAAGCACCATATACATTGGCTTAATGATATAAACAATTGCGTATAAACGCAACAGAAAACTGTAATTTAAAATTTTGATTTTTACACAGAAAGCTGTACTGTTGGATTTCCAGCATTTTAAACACAATGTTTCACCGTGGAATTTATATGATGTGTGGAATTTCCTTTTTGACGTTACTTTTTGTGAAATACATAAATGGTAAGTACTTTTCTTTTGCAATTTTCAATGAACAGGAAAGTAAGCAACAATATTCTGATGGAGGGCCACACCTAAAAATCCTACCCCTTAATTAGGCCACTCAAAAAAATTAGCGCAAAAAAACTTGCACGTAAGAAGAGCATGGATTTGTCCTTGTGAAGTGGTTTTAGTTGCAAGAACTAGAAGGCCAGAAAATATCTTAAAACTGCTTTCTCCCAGACAAGATGGCTTACCATGTCTTACCAACAGATGGCAAGACATTTTCACCTTGTGGTGAGGATAGAAAACAGCTGGTCAGGCATTTTCCCTGGACTGATACATTTTGGAAAAGTTGGCAAGATGAATTTAAACACAATCAGAGATAGCTAGATCTATGTTCCCCCCTCCCAGCAAGAGCTGCCAGTACTGACAAGAGTCATCCTTGTGCTATATAAACATTTATCGCCAGTATAGTGGCAAGGTCACTCATTTTCAAACTTGTCTGAGACCTTATGTAGGACTATAATCATCAGCAATTTGAAAGGCCTATGTCAATTAAAAGCTTTTCAAGTTATTCCATGAAAACCAAACTCACTAAAATGCTTCTGTCACTTTGGGATTTGGGTCAAGGTGATCCATCACAAACTTGTCTGAGACCTGATGTACAATAGACCATGTCAGAAATGAGTTTCACCACCAGATGGCTCTGGGGTACTATACACCCTAGCCTGACTGAGTGCCCACTAGCTAAGCATGGCAGAGTATGGGAGGTGGAGAGTCTTTGAGTTGAAACAGGAACTAATCAAGAGAGGAGCACCAATTAAAGGCAAAAAGTGTGATTTAGTAGAAAGGTAAGTACTTGCTGATCAGTTTCATATATTATCTTACAGGAATTTATCCCAAGATTACAAGTTTAGTCACTTTACTCCAATGGGTTGAACCAGCAGTTTACATCACTGGTCATATATTGCTGTGTGTGTGTTGTCTCTTGGCCACACACAATTCTGTGACAAGTCAAATTATGAGACTGTGATTAAAAGTATAATTAATGTTCCATAAAGAGAGACTTTCATAGCCATACATACATTATTTTGAATGTGGAATGACCTGGTCAAAGTGTACATAAGCCACCAGTAGCCTGACCTGAGCCAAGCCTCTGGGGCCCAGCCAGTAGCTTGTATATTGGGTCCCTCCAGGGGATAAGCAAGGTGTTAATGCTGCTGTTGTCTAGTTCCTCTGGGGAGTGTGCTTTATGGGTGTGCTGTGTATACAAGACACTTGTTGGTAATGTGTTTGTCCAGAATAACAATGAGGTAAAAACACTGCATATTCAAAGGCAAAGATGAAAAACTGAACAAGAAAAGGAAAAGTAACTTTGGGATGGGACATGCGCATTGGCGGTATGTTTTGTGTGCTTTCAGTTATGGTTTTGAATCCTTGGTCGGGCCATTGAGGAAGGGGTGTTTCTTTTTTCAGACTGAGTATAGGTTCAGAATGAAAATTGTTATTTCTGTCATATGCGTCAAGTCTGAAAAAAGTGCAAGACTAAATATGTGTCCTGTCAACTTAACTGTATGAGGTAATGAAGGGCAGCCAAGCTGTTCAATGTAAGGAAAAGGGTAAACTTTCAAACTGGAGGGGACATAAAGTTACTTTTCCTTTTCTTGTTTAGTTTTTCATCTTTGCCTTTGAGTATGCAGTGTTTTTACCTCATTGTTATTCTGGACAAACACATTACCAACAAGTGTCTTGTATACACAGCACAACAATAAAGCACACTCCCCAGAGGAACTAGACAACAGCAGCATTAACACCTTGCTAATCCCCTGGAGGGACCCAATATACAAGCTACTGGCTGAGGCTTGCTCAGGTCAGGCTACTGGTGGCTTATGTACACTTTGACCAGGTTATTCCACATTCAAAATAATGTATGTATGGCTATGAAAGTCTCTCTTTATACTTTTAATCACAGTCTCATAATTTGACTTGCCACAGAATTGTGTGTGGCCAAGAGAGGTATTTATACACACACACAGCAATGTATGACCAGTGATGTAAACTGCTGGTTCAACCCATTGGAGTAAAGTGACTAAACTTATAATCTTGGGATAAATTCCTGTAAGATAATATATGAAACTGATCAGCAAGTACTTACCTTTCTACTAAATCACACTTTTTGCCTTTAATTGGTGCTCCTCTCTTGATTAGTTCCTGTTTCTACTCAAAGACTGTCCACCTCCCATACTCTGCCATGCCTAGCTACTGGGCACTCAGTCAGGTCAAATGCTTCCTGGCTGTTTATCTTAAGGCCATTAAAACAACACACCAAAAACAGTTTCAGGTTTGGGCAAACGATGCTAATTTATTTCATAGACCTAAAAGAGGGGACCCCCTACACTGCACTGGAGGTCTGCATGCAGGTTGACTTCAGCAAGAGCCTTACATGCGACTTCCCCCAGTACAGTGCAGGTGGTACCCCCGTACACAAACTATCAAGGTACATCACTATCCTAGACCCCCCCCCCCCTTATATGTACAAGTATATGCAGCAAGAAGAGTCATCACAAATGTCCATGTTTCTTTCGGAGGTCAGATCTGTCTGAGCTGCGCCACTTGGGCAAGAGAACAAAGAGGTAGTGCACGTGAAGAAAGGCTGAAACACATGTTTTAACTTGTCCAGGCCAAGCCCAAACATACAAGTGGCATCCAATTGGATGCTTAAATTCAATGTTGAGATTGTGATCTGGCTGTTGGAAGCACACTGCCTCAGTGTTGTCAACTGAGAGGCTTACCAACCCACTATGCACTGCATAATCCTGTATTGTCATTTGACCTCATAATATGATCCATCTGAGGCCGACGGGAGCCATTATATACCCGTAGAGCTCCAGTACAAGTTAATGAAAGTTCATGGTACCACCTCTTATAAAACAATCACAATGTGATAATTATGCTCTCTTCAAAACCCAGGTGGGGTAATGACATACAAAACTAACAGTACACATCATACAGCATGCTACCTGTACATAACACGTCAGTATTAATAAAGCTATACATAAGAAAACACTTTGCGTGACAATATAAGAAGGTGGTGGGTGGGTGGGAAATCTTAAAAATCGCACTGCTTCCAACACACGTGTAACCACTCTGCCGCTTCGACCAGAAATGTTAAAAACCCGCGCCAAGCTAGCTTGGCTTGGCGTGGGCACGTGTCTGTCACGTGACCGGAACCCCACCCACCCACATACCAGCAGGCCAGGGTCATTTGACCCTATATTAACCTCACTCAATATACGTCTCAAATGCTTCCTGGCTGTTTATCTTAAGGCCATTAAAACAACACACCAAAAACAGTTTCAGGTTTGGGCAAACGATGCTAATTTATTTCATAGACCTAAAAGAGGGGACCCCCTACACTGCACTGGAGGTCTGCATGCAGGTTGACTTCAGCAAGAGCCTTACATGCGACTTCCCCCAGTACAGTGCAGGTGGTACCCCCGTACACAAACTATCAAGGTACATCACTATCCTAGACCCCAAGACCCAGGGATCAAGTAGCCTGTAGGTAGGAAGCCATTTTACTGATGGCCATGATCTGAGTAGAGATGGGAACAGTGATGTACCTTTGGTACGCATCGCTACGCCAATCGCCTTGCATTTTTATGAGGTCAGGGGACACCCCTGCCTCAAAAGCAAAACTAGCACCACCTCTCCTGAAACTGTGGCCTGAGAAATCGGAAGCTGGGAGTCCCACCCGCTGCAGTAAGCTCCTTAGGGTATTAACAAAAACACTGTGTGTTAACACTTTCCTTTGACCCTTATCCAAGTAAGTGAAAAGGGGGTCCACAGGGTTAAGGCTCTTATTGATCCTGAGACTGTGTAACAGGGCAGACACGGGGCAAAGGGAGTTACCAGGGAGCAGGGGCATTGGAACTCTCAAAACTCTTTCTCTGTATTGGATAGTCTTACTCCATTTCACCAGTACAAAGGCCCCCCATGAGTAGAAGACCACATCTCTGACACAGAGGTTTATGTTCCTGTCAAAAGCAGCCTTTGACCGTGGGAGTAGGTTAGACTTCCAGAAAAAACAAAAGAAGGCCACTAACGCTGCTGCCCATACACATGCATCAAAAGGAAGGGATATATCTAACACTCCCTACAGGAGCCTCAAGATGTCTGGAGATATGGGTCTCATTTGCTTCACTTTAACCCCTTTTTCTCTCTTGATGCCCATTAACACTGTCTGGAGGAACCAATTATCCTGCAGGGGATTGGGAAACCCAGCCTCAAGGTGAAGGATCCTAAGTATATTTAAATACTGCTTAACACTTGAAAAGGTCAAAGTCCTTGCCAAAAAGGCAACATATCGTGTTAAGGTGACAATGTCGACTGGCACTGGTTTATAGTTAAAATATATACAAAAGCGGTAATAAGCCATAAGATGTGTGCGATAAATTGCTTTCGTAGAAGTGGCATAAGTTACACCCCTATATGCCCTAATCTCTCGATCCAGAGCCGCTTCCAGTGCCACCACATTGTAATCTGGTAAGAAAGAAAAAGGAAAGTTCTCAGTGACATGTGAAAAAGCAAGTGTTCTGGGGTCAAAAATGTGGGGCCATACAAGTGGAAGTCTATGTGGCACAGGTTTACTGGTTCATCCAGGCGCGAAGCCCAGTCGGCCATACAGTTACGGGACCCAGCGATGTGGGACGCAGTTATATGGAAATTGTAACAGGCTGACCACCAGAATAGCTCCCTAAGTGCCTTCATGACCACTGCATTCCTACTTGTTCCCTTATTTATGATACCTTGAGCGGCAGTACTATCTGTAAAGACACGAACATGTTTATTAGCCCACTGAGGACCCCAGCGTCTGGCTGCACATATTACGACAAGTACCTCTTTGAAGTTAATATGCATGTCTGCCACCTCTGACCAGTCCATTTCCCAGTGTACATAGAACCAGTCGTTTTCAAAGACAGAACCACCTCCAGTGTTGCAGGCATCCATGGTAATAAGGTCCACTGGGGTGGAATCTAAAATGAGGGATTTCCCATTGAAAATGGCCATAAATTCTGCCCACCACTGTATGTCTGCCCGCGTGGACTCATGCAACAATATTTTATGATTTGCTGCTTTCAAACCATTTTGTAGATCTATAAGGCGTCTCAAAAAGGTGCGACCACCTCGGACCACCCTACTACACCAGTTTAGCCGTCCTATCAACTGTTGAAGCTGCCTTTTGCTGGCCCTGCGCCTAGCTAAAAACTCCCACAGCAAGTCCTGTAATTCTACAAGTTTCTTGTTGGGCAGGCTAATTGTCATTTCAACCGTGTTAATTTCAATACCCAAGAAAGTCAGACATTGGGTAGGGCCGACTACCTTATCGTAATTTATGAGAAACCCTAATTTAATCAACAATGCTAGCAAAATGTTCAATGCTTGCACGCATTCGTCAAAAGAATCCGTGATCAGGGCAAAATCATCCAGGTAAGCATATGTTTTAACATATCCTCTCCTATGCATCATTCTACAAACAGCCTGTGTGATGCGATTAAATATGCCGGGCGAGGCGCGAGCCCCGAAAGGGAGAGACTTGTCAATAAGATAGGTAGGCTTATCATCCCCCTCAAAAACCCATTTCAAACCAGTAACCTTCTGGCTTTCCTTGCTAATTGAAATGGACCGATAAGCGGCTCGCAGGTCCATTTTACATAAGAATGAGCCCGGGGAAACTGTTTTAATCGCATCATCAAAGGACTGCAAGGAAAATGGCTCATAGGAGGCATAGTCATTGACTGCCCTGCCCTCTGGGAGACTGCAGTCATGAATGAGTCTGATGCCGTCTTCATCCTTGGGGACAGCTCCAAGAGCACTCACAATGCATGGCTTCTCACTAACCACCTCATAGTTCCCACATTCAAGTTCATCAAGAATGATATGTTCCACCTTGCGCTTGTTTTCTAAAGCGGACCTGTGATTGGGGAACTCTGCCTGAACTGGGGAACTATCTATGTCAATGATGTCGAAGCCATGTGTCAGCCCCTGGAGGATGAAGTCTGCATCAAAATCAGACTGCAATTCTTCTGCCCAGATGGCAGGGTCTGGCCTCCTTAATGGTTTAACCATCCGTCATTGTGGAGAATTTGTGTGGTTAGGCCTAGCATGTTGCCTGCCACAGCCAGGTGCATTGCATACATGTGCATACTTGCACCCCGCTCCCCATCTACAGCCCCTAAGACCGTTAAAATTGCTACAAATCTCATGACCTGTACTGGTAAATGAGGGTGGGGGTCTGTTTTGGGTTTTCTTACCAACATTATGTCCATAAGAATTACCTTGGGTACCATTACCTTGGGCTTGATTGTTGCCATAATAGCCACTGAACCTGCCTTGGCCTTGTTTACCCCGCATCAGAAACAACATTAACAGGTGGGACTGGTCAGACCCCCATTTGAACCCATCTCTGGCTTGCATGTACCGGTATGCCCGATCATACTGCAAGATTTTGAGTAGAGGGTAAACCTCTACCAGCTGGCAGATCTTGACAGTGTGTGCCATGTAATCTGCCAGAGAATGGGTATGGAGGTCACCATCAGCCAACAACCTGTGCATGATACGGGTATTGGCCACTGACCATTGTGGGAAAGTAACAGTCTCCAATTTCACCTTCCTCTGAGTTTTAACGCATAGCTGAATGCCTTTAGCATTGACTATTTCCTCCTCTGCCATAATGTCATGAGTATACTCAATATAGTCAACAATGTCATGGAACTTGACCTCACCTCTGGCTCCCGGGGCATTCAGACATGCAAGACTTCCTAAGTCCAGTCCTTGCGGCTCACTGTTGCTTTGCTTCCTTTGGTCCCCGAACAATGTATTGCCGGCAGCCGGTTCTGCGGCCAGTAAGTCACTAGCAATTGTTCCCTGGGATGCTTGTAGGTCCCGTAGCGCCTGTGCCACGAAAGGGTCATCTCTCAGGCTTCTTATATTAGCTGGGGTGACCGACGCATTCTGTTCTGCATGGGGGCCGCCATCTTGGGAGTTCCCCGGATGTTGGGGAGGTGGGGGGTCTGGCTGTGTGGTTCGAGGCGTGGGGGCAGGTGGGGCCACGTCCAGGTGTACTCCACCTGATCTGTTCAAGTTGTTGAGGGCCCTGGTTAGGTGGATACGTTGGGCAAATGTAAGTTTTGTCCGTGAGCCTGCCTCTTGTAACCCAGCTACAATAGCGTCGGGCGGGAGCATGGTTAGCGTGCTTAGATCGTCCAGGTCCTGTTGTTTCATCAGATCAATTGTCCGCATGTGGAGCCCAGCCGCCTGGGCCCATGTTAAGAAATCGGTGTTCGTGGATGTGTTTCCCACATTTGTACTCGCATGGTCTCCTCCTTGGGAAATTTCCGTACCGCGGGACGTACCTTCCCCCGCAGGGGTGTGCTCATCCTCCCCCGGCATGATTATCACTGAATCAGTCTTGCTCACTGAGAAATAGCGGTCAGGTATGGAATTCCGTTAAATTTCGTTATTTGAAATGCGAACACCAGTTAATCTTCCCGGCGAGGGGCGGTGGGTATTGGGACGGTCTTTTCCGCTGTTTGGGATCTAACCGCTACAAAAACCTGTTCGTTGCTAACACTGGGAGAAATTGTTGACCAGTTCTGTCCCCTGGTTGAGCGGGCCCGGAAACATTGGCAAAACCCCGGCTGGCATTGTGGTCCGTTCCTGCAGGCAAATCGTCCGGGCATAATGTCTAGTCTTCGTCACAAATTACACGCGTAGATCTGAGGTTTCCCTATTCGGAGAATTCCCACATCGGAGATCCACAACTCTCCCGTCCTTACAGCCTCTGGCTGATCCCGTACTGCAATCAGTTATGTACTGAATAGTTTGGTAGGATAGCCGTTAAATTTTTCAAATCTTAAAAATCGCACTGCTTCCAACACACGTGTAACCACTCTGCCGCTTCGACCAGAAATGTTAAAAACCCGCGCCAAGCTAGCTTGGCTTGGCGTGGGCACGTGTCTGTCACGTGACCGGAACCCCACCCACCCACACACCAGCAGGCCAGGGTCATTTGACCCTATATTAACCTCACTCAATATACGTCCTAGGGTGTATAGTACCCCAGAGCCATCTGGTGGTGAAATTTCTGACATGGTCTATTAAAACCATGTGCCATAAGAAAGGTCTATGTCAAAAAACTTTTCAAGTTATCATGTGAAAACCAAATTCACTAAAATGGCTTAGCGACCTTGGCATTTGGCTTTAATATGGTCAACCATCTTCAAACTGGTCTGAGAAGCAAGACTGAAACCATATGCAACATGAAAGGCCTATGTCAAAAACTTTTCAACTCATCGCATGAAAACAAATGTCACTAAAATGGTTTTGTAACCTTGGGATTTGGGTCAAGGTCACCCATCTTCAAACTGATCTGACAATAAGCATGTGCAATGTGAAAGGCCTATGTTAAAAACTGTTGAAGTCATCACCTAAAAACCAAATTAACTAAAATGGCTTTGTAACCTTGGGTTTTGAGTCAAGGTCACCCATCTGTTAACTTATCTGAGACCTTATGAAGGACTATAAGCATGTGCAATATGAAAGGCCTATGTCAAAAATATTTCAACTTATTGCATGAAAAACAAATTCACTAAAATGGCTCTGAACTTGGGAGTTGGGTCAGTCACTGATCTTTAAATTTGTCCAAGACCTCATGCATGACTATAAGCATGTACAATATGAAAGGCCTATGTCAAAAACTTTTCAACTTATGATGTGACAATTTAAATAGCAGTATTTGTCTTCATATCGGGTAAAGTATATGAATCTGCAAATGTCGGTGAAAAAAATTGTAGTATAGTGGTATATTTATGGAGCTGTCTTAATGGGGAGATTTCCTTTCATCTATAAAAAGTGAACTGGCACCAATATATATTTTTATGTCTATAACATAACATTTATTTGCTTTAGACATGTCCAAATTACATCTATGCATATATGACAGTAAACAGGTCATGGTAAGCTGTAAATAGGTCGCATTTAACTCAAAATCTATTCAGCTGATGAAAGTTAAGGAATGCATCTGTGTACCAAATTTGAGAAAAATCCATTCAGGCATTATGAAGATATTGCATTAACAAAGCTCAGATAGGCAGTAAATAGTTCACAGTGACCTCAAAAATCTAATCAGCTAATGGGAGTCCAAAAATGCATCTGCATATGAAATTTGAGAAAAATCCATTCAGGGAATTTGAAGATATGCATCTGTGTACCAAATTTGAGAAAAATCCCTTAAGGGAATTTGAATATGTCGCGCTACCAAAGGCGTACGCATGGACAGACAGATAGACAACAGACAGACAACCTGAAAACATAATGCCCCCCCCCCCCTCCCAATATGGGGAGACACAAAGTCAGGATCCAAAGTTTAGGGATCCAAAGTATCACCACCTGGTGACTTTGTTTAACCCTCTCACAAGCTACACTTTTATCAAGTGTCAAAACAATCTGAGTAATGTTATTGAAGATGTCAAAAATGGGGGAAAACACATATGAATTTGTAAAAAAAAAAAAAAAAAAAAAAAAAAAAAAAAACCCACATGTTGAAAAACTTACGGACTGGGGGTTCCCAGAAGTACCCCCATACAATTTCAAAGCAATTGACAGCAGTTTCCAAGAATGTTTCTGAAGATGGGACCCCCCAAAAAACTAAAAAATCATTGGAGCATAACCATTTGCACAGTTTGGTGGAGACCCATCCAAGGTACATCCCCACCAAGTTTCAACTAAATCCAGTAAGCCATTTTTGAGAAAAGGTCTAAAATGTGAACTGCTGAAAGATGGATGCTGATGACACTGACTCCAACAGATGAAGGACCATTCCGATAACCTCAGCTGACTGACGAGTCTGCTGAGGTTAAAAATCCAAAAATCACAGGCACATGAGCACTTGAAAAAAACTTAATTGAGACTCATCGAAAATATGTGTCCACCAAGCAATAAGTCAATCTGGCAGATGGTTTTTAGAAGAGGTCAAAAAATGTGAATTACTATTGCAATCCCCAATGACTTACACATGTAATCAACAGAAAGGCATGCATTGACCAACAAGTACTCACATTGAAAAATTCACAAAAATGCAGGTATCCAGAGCATCACCACTTTGATCAGGAAGTCTGATTGACCACTCATTTTCTACCACCTTTCATCACACCCTTTGAAGAAGTTGTAAATAGCTTTGCCACTGAAAAATTCACAAAAATAGAAACTAGAGGATCAGGACTGATCCTGTGCTGAGGTGAATCATAAGTTGACCGTTTGAACAAACTTGCTGGAAACCCACTAGAGTAACATTGCCACCAAGTATGACGTAAATCTGGCTGACAGTTACGTCGTAGAAGTTGAAAGTGTGAATCTGTATCAGAGGCCAATTGATTTACATAGTAAACAATCAGAATATATGCATTTACCAACAAGTACCCAAAATGCACCCAAGTTACATTGCCATCAAGTTTGAACTTAATCTGGATGATGGTTTTGGAGAAGAAGTGGAAAATGTGAATTAGCATTAGAATGCTCACTGACTTCCATAGTAATCAATAGGAAAGCTGCATTGACTGGAAAGTACCCGAATTGAAAAAATCGTTAAAAATCAGGAATCCGCAGCATTCCCACATGGTGCACAACTTTAATTTGTTTGACCCTTGTACATGGAACATATCCACCATGTTTCAGCTTAATCTGATTGACGGTTCTGGAGAAGAAGTCAAAAATAGCTATAACACACACAAATTCATAAAAAATTAGAAAAAATTGCAGCGCCACCTGGTGACCAAATTAAGAACTAGGAGTCCCAGGGAGTTTTCCTGTGTGATATCAAAGCAATTGGGGGAGCGGTTTCAGAGTAGAAGATTTTTTAAGATTTGCCATAAAGAGAACAAAAAAAAAAAAATCATTAAAAATCCAAAAATATATGGATGGTGACCATTTGAACAAACTTGGTAGAGACCCACCCAAAGCACATTTCCACCAAGTTTAAAGCAGATCTAGCCTGTGGTTTTGGAGAAGAAGTTGAAAATGTAAATTGTTTGCCATGGACAACGTACGACAGACGATGGACGACGACGGACAATGGATTTTGAGACTATGGCATAAGCTCAGGTGATATGATCACCTGAGCTAATAAAATGCAATCAGAGATTGTTGTTTCCATGCCTCCCTCACCTCATTTATAACCTTGCTAATGGTAACTGTCATTTTGGAATGACTGTAATAAATATAATTAGGCTATCACTGTGACCCAGCTACTGGGCCTAGTTACCTACTTTTCTTTCATGACACCACTTTAGATCCAGATATATTTATGGGTGAAGTCTCATTAATCTAAGTTAAATAGTAAAGGTATTATAGCCTGGACACGACTTTATAAGGATACTTTACTGTGACCCAGCCACTTAACCTAGTGACCTACTTTTATTACAAGACACATTTTTATGTTCAGATACACCTGTATTTAAATTTTCATTAATCTAAGTTGAAGGACAACAGAATTACTGACCGGACAAAAATGGTGCATGGACAGAAGCAAGGATGCATAATACTTGACCTAGTGATCCACTTCTGTTTCATGACACACCTTTGGATCAAGATATATGAGTATGAAGTTTCATGAAACTAATTTAATCAAAAAGGGAATTACAGTCTTGACTTGATTTTACCAGGATATACCACTGTGACCCACATATTTCACCTAGTGACCTACTAGAGTTGCATGACACACTCTTATGTCCAGACACACCTATGTGTATAAGTTTCATTAATCTGAGTTCAATGACAAGTGAGTTACAGCCCAGACATGAAGAATTGTATTGCAGTTTTATATAAAGGCCTCATGATGACCCAGATACTTGACCTAGTAATGTACTTTTGTTCTATGACACATATTTGGGTCAAGATATGGGTGTGAAGTTTCATGAAACTAACTTAATGAGTGAAAGGATAACAGTCCCAACATGATTTTACGAGGATATACCACTGTGACCTAGATATTAGACCTAGTGACCTACTTTTGTTGCATGACACACCCTCATGTACACATGCACCTGTGTGTAAAGTTTCATTTATCTGATTGAAGGACCAGTGAATTTTAGCCCAGACACAAACAACTCTATTGCAGTTTTATGTGAAGGCCTCACCATGACCCAGATACTAAGACGAGTGACTTCCTTTTGTTCCATGACACACCTCACAGTCAAGATATGTGTGTGTTTGAAGCTTCATGAAACTAACTTAATGACAAAAGGATTTTCAGTCTGGACATAATTTTACCAAGATATACCCCTCTGACTCAGATTTTTGACCTAGTTCTCTAGTTTTACTTCATGACAAACCTTTGGGTCAAGGTATATGAATGCGTGAAGTTTCGTGAAACTAAGTTAAAGATTAAAGGAATTATAGCCTGGAAATGATTTTACAAGGATATGTCACTGTGATCTAGATACTTGACCTAGTGACCTAGTTTTATGCATGATACACCATTGTATCCAGATGCACAGGTGTGTGTTAAGTTTCATGGTTCTGAGTCAGAGGACAACAGAATCACAGCCCGGACATGTAGTGAAATGTATTTTTACATGACTGTATCACTATGGCCCAGACACTTGACCTAGGGACCAAGTTTTGTTTGATGACACACCTTTAGGTCTAAATGTGTTTGTGTGTGTGAAGTTTCATGAAACTAACTTGATGCATTAAGGAATTACAGTCCAGACACGATTTTACCAGTACCCTTCGGCCGCCTTCAATCTCTTTTGCTGTAAGTGAATAGGAATAGTGTCCCATAGTATCAGGTATAGTTACCTACACAAATACTACTATTGTACACTTGACCTTTGACCTGAAAAAACATTAGGTCAAATATGGAGGTATAACCTTGACTTTCAATAGCCTTCTAGATCACCTTATGTTGCTTCTTTTGTTTTAAGATTTAGGTTTCTAGATGCACAATGTCACTGAGCAAGCTTGTGACCCATGTGTGACTTTGAAAATTAGGTCAAGGTCAGTTATGCTTGCAGTGGTGTACTATCATATGCAATTTGAAAGTCCTGTCTCAAAAGCTTCTAAAGTTATACTGGGTAAACAAAATTTCAATGAATAGGTCACTTTGACCCAAATACTTGACCTAGTGACCGACTTTTGATTCATGACACATTTTTTTGGTTATGATACATGTGTGTATAAAATTTTATGTAACTGACTTCAATACTCCCTTACTTATACCAATACCATCATTGTGCACTTGACCTTTGACCTCAAAAAGTAGGTCAAATATTATGCTATGACCTCGATTTTCAATAGGCTTCTAAATCACTCTATCAAACTTACTGTGTGTAAAATTTAGATTGCTACATGCAGGCTTTCAATAGTAAGAGCGGTAACGCTGCTTAGCACATGTGACCGCTGTGTGACCTTGAGAATTGTGTCAAGGTCAACTATGCTTGCACACAAAGTAGGCTATATAGGAGTGTACTATTGTGTGCAATTTGAAAGTCCTGTCTCAAAAATTCCTGAAGTTATAGTGGTAAACAAAATTTCAATGAATAGGTCACTGTGACCCAGATACTTGACCTAGTGACCTACTTTTGATTCATGACACATTCACTGGTTGTGATACATGTGTGTATAAAATTTCATGTAACTGACTTAAAAACTTCCTTACTTATTGCAATACCACCATTGTGAACTTGACCTCTGACCTCAAAAACTACGTCAAATAAAAAGCTATGACCTTGATTTTCCATAGGTATGAAACTTCTTGTGTGTTAGATTTAGATTGCTAGATGCAGGCTTTCAATAGTTAGAGCGGTAATGTTGCTTAGCACATGTGACCACCGTGTGACCTTGAGAATTACGTCAAGATCAACTATGCTTGCACACAAAGTAGGCCAGATAGGAGTGTACTATCATGTGCAATTTGAAAGTCCTGTCTCAAAAATTTCTGAAGTTATGGTGGTAAAACCATGGGACAGACGGACAGACGGAGAGACAAACAGACGGACGGACGGCGCCGGGTACGACAATACCCGTCGACCTCACAAGGCCGAAGGGTAAAAACCCAAAAATCACTGGACCGTGAACATTTGAAAAAACTTGGTAGAAACCCAACAAATACACATACCCACCAAATTTGAAGTAAATTTGGTTAACGGTTTCAGATGAGGTAGAAAATGTAAACTACCATTGCAATTCCCATTGACTTACATAGTAAACAACCGGAATGTATGCATTGACCAACAAGTACCCAAATTTAAAAATTCACTCAATTTTTCACTAGAACAGACTGATTTTCCAACAGAAAATCAAATGTCTCCCGGTGGAACACTTACGTCTCTGAATAAGCTACAGGTGATAACAAATTACAAATGACCAAGTTTGCTTGAAAATTACAATCCTATTTTAGCTCTCACCTAGATACATTACTCTAGCAATTTTCATCAAGTTTTTCAAGACTTATTGAAAGAAACCAATTGCACATAAATGACCCTGTGACCTTGAAAATTAGGTCAAGGTCACCCAAATACAATCCCAACCTTGGTCTTACCTTGATACATAATCCTACCAAGTTTCATCAAATTCCATCAGGTTCTTCATGACTTATCGCACGGAAACCAATTTCCCATAAGTGACCCTGTGACCTTGAAAATTCGCTCAAGGTCACCCAAATACCATCCCAACCTATGTCTTGCCTAGATACATAATCCTACCAAGTTTCATCAAATTCCATCAAGTTCTTCATGACTTATCGCACGGAAACCAATTTCACATAAGTGACCCTGTGACCCTGAGAATTTGCTCAAGGTCATCCAAATACAATCCCAACCTAGGTCTTGCCAAGATAGATAATCCTACCAAGTTTCATCACATTCCATAAAGTTCTTCATGACTTGTCGCACGGAAACCAATTTCTAATGTGACCCTGTGACCTTGAAAATAAGATCAAGGTCACCCAAATATGATCCCAACCTAGGTCTTGCCTAGATACATAAGCCTACCAAGTTTCATCAATTTACATCACCTCTTCATGACTTATCGCACGGAAACCAATGTCCCATAAGTGACTCTGTGACCTTGAAAATTAGGTCAAAGTCACCCAAATACAATCCCAACCTGGTACTTGCCTAGATACATAAGCCTACCAAGTTTCATCAAATTCCATCAAGTTCTTTAAGACTTGTCGCACGGAAACCAATTTCACATAAGTGACCCTGTGACCCTGAGAATTTGCTCAAGGTCATCCAAATACAATCCCAACCTAGGTCTTGCCAAGATACATAATCCTACCAAGTTTCATCAACTTCCATTAAGTTCTTCATGACTTATCGCACGGAAACCAATTTCCCATAAGTGACCCTGTGACCTTGAAAATTAGGTCAAGGTCACCCAAATATGATCCCAACCTAGGTCTTGCCTAGATACATAAGCCTACCAAGTTTCATCAACTTCCATAAAGTTCTTCATGACTTATCGCACGGAAACCAATTTCCCATAAGTGACCCTGTGACCTTGAAAATTAGGTCAAGGTCACCCAAATATGATCCCAACCTAGGTCTTGCCTAGATACATAATCCTACCAAGTTTCATCAAATTGCATCGAGTTCTTCATTATTTATCGCACGGAAACCAATTTCACATAAGTGACCCTGTGACCTTGAAAATTTGGTCAAGGTCACCCAAATACAATCCCAACCTAGGTCTTGCCTAGATACATAATCCTACCAAGTTTCATCAAATTCTGTCAAGTCCTTCAAGACTTATCGCACGGAAACCAAGTGTTGAAGAACATGAACAACAACAACAACAACAAGAAGAGGAAGAAACGGGCACTAAACCAATATGTCCCCCGGCTTCCACCGGGAGACATAATTAAAAATCAGGGATCCACAGCAATGCCACCTGGTGAACAATCTTGTGTGACCCTTCCACAATGAACATATCCACCAAGTTTCCGCACAATCTGAGAGATTGTTCTGGAGAAGAAGTCGAAAAAAAGCAAAAAATGCACAAAAATTCATAAAAAAATAGAAAAAAAAAACACAGCACCACCTGCTGTTCAACTTAAGGTCTGGGGGTCCCAAGAAGTGTCCCTATTCAATTTCAAAGTAATTGACAACGCGGTTTTTGAGAAGATTTTTTAAGATTTCCCACACAAATGCACAACATAAAAGATTAAAAATCGAGAAATCACTGGACCATGACCACTAGAATGAACTTGGTAAAGATCTACCCAAGGCACATGACCACCAAGTTTGAAGAGAATCTAGTTACCGGTTCTGGAGATGAGGTCGAAAATGTGAATTACTATTGCAATTCCCATTGACTAGCATTGTAAGCAATAGGAATGTTGTACTGACCAACAGGTACTCGAATTGAAAAATTTGTTAAAAATCGTGGATCCACAGCACGCCACCTGGTGAACAACCTTGTGTGACCCTTCCACAAAGAACATACCCACCAAGTTTCAGCACAATCTGAGAGATTGTTTAGCAGAAGAAGTCGAAAATAGCAAAAATGTACAAAAATTCATAAACAAGAGGGCTGTGTGAACAGCCCATGCTCAGCTGACCTATACTTTGTTGCCAAAAGTAAGTTCCATCTGAGCAGAGCTATGCTAAACTTAAGTTCAGTGGAGGTGATGTTCATGATTGCAAAGCAATCTCTCAAGCACTATAGCCCTGTGTTATATGAACAAAAAATTCATAAAAAATCCAAAAATCAATGGAGCACAACCATTTGAACAAACTTGGTGGACACCCACCCAAGGTACATTGCCACCAAGTTTGAAGTGAATCTGGCCAGCATTTTTGGAGAAGAAGTCGAAAATGTGAATAAGCATGAGAATGCCCATTGACTTACATAGTAATCAAAAGGAAAGCTGCATTTACTGATAAGTACCTGAATTGAAAAAAAGTGTTTTTAAAATCAGGAATCCACAGGATTCCCACACAGTGTACAACTTTGTTTGACCATTTTTTGAGGAACATATCCACCGAGTCTCAGCTTAATCTGAGTGAAGGTTCTGGAGAAGAAGTCGAACAAAGCTATAACACACAAAAATTCATAAACAAGAGGGCTGGGTGAACAGCCCATGCTCAGCTGATCTTGACATTCATCACACTTGCAGCTCTATGAACTTGGGAAAGGATAAAGGTCACCCATGTTCTGAGTAAGTCTGACCTTTATACAAGAACACAAACATGTGCAACATCAAGGTTCAAGTAGTTCTCAAATTGTAATGAAGAGTAAAATTCATGAATGTTGCACTGTGACCCCAGAAACTAGGTCAAGGTCATTCATGTACTGTCTAAGCATGACCTTCATACAGAAACATTAACATGTGCAGCATAACGGTACTAACTCAGAACAGATCTCAAGTTATCAAGTAAACAGTCAATTTCGTGTCAGTTGTCTTGTGAATTAGTATCAGAATGCCCATTGACTTACATAGTAGTCAATAGGAAAGCTGCATTGACCGATTAGTACCCGACTTGAAAAAAAATCCTAAAAAATCAGGAATTCAAAGCAGTGCCACCTAGTAAACAACTTTGTTTGACCCTTCCACAAGATCATATCCATCACATTTCAGCTAAATCTGAGTGACAGTTCTGAGAACAAGTGAAAAATAGCAAAACCATACTAAAAAATTCATAACAAGAGGATCATGATAATCCTGTGCTCAGCTGACACGCATCTGCTTATTTTTAAACATTTACCCCAAAATTTATGCAAAAATCAATGCAGTGTGACCATTTAAATAAAATATGTAGAGACCTATCAAAGGTACATTTCTACAAAGTGTGAGATAAATATGGCGAAAATTATCTAAGTTGTTTCCATTACAAGAAATCTCCATGTTCAGGTTTCGTAACTTTTTTTTTTATTTAGTACTTTTTCAAAAAATGAATGAAAAAATGAACCGAGTAAACCTGTTGAAGAACTTTGTTTGATCCTTCTACAAGGAACATATCCACCAAGTTTCAGCCTAATCCGAGTGACGGTTCTGGAAAAGGAGTCGAAAATATCAAAACACACACCAAAAATCACAAAAAGATGGAAAAAAATTGCAGCACCACCTGGTGAACAAATTCTGAACTAAGAGTTCCCAGGAGTGTCCCTGTGAGATATCAAAGCAACTGGGTGAGTGGTTTCTGAGTTAACATTTTAAGATTTGCCCAAAAAAAGAACCAAAAAAAATTCATAAAAAATCCAAAAAATCACTGGAGCATGACCATTTGAACAAACTTGGTAGAGACTCACCCAGGGTACATCCCCACCAAGTTTGAAGTAAATCTGGCTTACGGATTTTCAGAAGAAGTCGAAAATGTAAATTGTGGACGATGACGGACAGACAGACGACGGACCCTCAAAAAAGCTCAGGTAATAGACTAGTCAGCTGAGCTAAAAATGTGAATTAGCATTGGAATGTCCATTGACTTGCATAGTAATCAATAGGAAAGCTGTATTGACCGACAAGTACCCAAATTGAAAAAATCGTTAAAAATCAGGAATCCACAGCAGTGCCACGTAGTGAACAACTCTGTTTGACCCTTCTACAAGGAACATATACATCATGTTTCAGCTTAATCTCAGTGACAGTTCAGGAGAAGAAGTCGAAAATAGCAAAAACACACAAAAAAATCATTAAAAAAAATAGGAAAAATCACAGCACCACCTGGTGAACAAACTAAGAACTAGGAGTCCCTGGCAGTGTCCCTGTGGGATATCAAAGCAATTGGGTGAGCGGTTTCGGAGACAAAGATTTTTTAAGATTTGCCCCAAAAAAGAAAAAAATTCATAAAAAATCTAAAAATCACTGGAGCTTAACCATTTGAACAAACTTGGTAGAGACTCACCCAGGGTACATTCCCACCAAGTTTGAAGTCAATCTGGATGATGATTTTGGAGAAATCCAAAATGTGAATCAGCATTAGAATGTCCATTGACTTCCATAGTAATTGATAGCAAAGCTGCATTGACCGACAAGTACCTGAATTGAAAAAATCGTTAAAAAACAGGAATCCACAGCAGTGCCACATAGTGTACAACTTTGTTTGACCCTTCTACAAGGAATATATCCACCACCTTTCAGCTTAATCTGAGTGATGGTTCTGGAGAAAAAGTCAAAAGTAGCATAAACACACAAAAAAATCATGGAAAAATCACAGCGCCACCTAGTGAACAAATTAAGAACTAAGAGGCCCCGGCAGGGTCCCTGTGGGATATCAAAGCAATTGGGTAAGCGGTTCTGGAGAAAAAGATTGTTGAAGATTTGCCCCCAAAAAGAAAAAAAAATCCTTAAAAAATCCAAAAATTAACGGAGCGTGACCATTTGAAAAAACTTGGTAGACGTCCACCCAATGCACATCCCAACCAAGTTTGAAGTAAATCTGGCCAAAATTATTCAAGTTATAACCATTAGAAGAAATTTCCATGTTACACTTTCCTAAAACTTTTGTCAAGATTTTTGCTAAAAATTCATTAAAAATCCAAAATCACTGGAGCATGACCATTTGAACAAACCTCGTAGAAACCCACCCAAGGTACATTGCCACCAAGTTTGAAGTTAATCTGAAGGACGGTTTTGGAGGAGAAGTCGAAAATGTGAATTAGCATTAGAATGTCCATTGACTTCCATAATAATCAATAGGAAAGCTGCATTGACCGATAAGTACCCCAATTGAAAAAATCGTTAAAAATCAGGTATCCCCAGCATTCCCACATAGTGTATAACTTTGTTTGACCCTTCTACAAGGAACATATCCACCATGTTTCAGCTTAATCTGATTGACGGTTCTGGAGAAGAAGTCAAAAACAGCTATAACACACAAACATTCGTAAAAAATTAGAAAAAAAATTGCACTGCCACCTGGTGAACAAATTAAGAACTAGGGGTCCCAGGGAGTGTTCCTGTGTGGTATCAAAGCAATTGAATGAGTGTTTTTGACGAAGAAGATATTTTAAGATTTCACCCACAAATGAACAAAAAAATTCATAAAAAATCCAAAAATCACTACACCGTGACCATTTGAATCAACTTACTAGAGACGCACCCAAGGCACATCCCCACCAAATTTGAAGTGGATCTGGCAGATGGTTTTTTGAGGAGAAGTCGAAAATGTTAATTCTGGACGGACGGACGACGGATGACAGATGGCCTACCCTCCTAAAAGCTGAGCTGACTTATCAGCTGAGCTTTAAAAAAAAATAGAAAAACTTGCAGCACCACCTGGTGAACAAATTGGGAACTAGGTGTCCCTGGGAGTGTCTATATACGATATCAAAGCAATTGGGTGAGTAGTTTCAGAGAAGAGTTTTTAAGGTTTGCCCCCCAAAAAGAACAAAAAAATCATATAAAATCCAAAAATCAATAGACCATGACCATTTGGACAAACTTCGTAGAGATCCATCCAAGGCACATCACCACCAAGTTTGAAGTAAATCTGGACAAAATTATTTAAGTTGTAATCATTACAAAAAATTCCCATGATAAACTTTCCTATAAAAACTTTTGTAAAGATTTTTGAAAAAAAAAATCATTAAAAATTCCATAATTTATTGGAACATGACCAATGGAACAAACCTGGTAGACACCCACCCAAGGTATATCCCCACCAAGTTTGAAGTAAATCTGGATGAAGGTTTTGGAGAAGAAGTCGAAAACGTGAATTAGCATTAGAATGCTCATTGACTTCCTTAGTAATCAATAAGAAAGCTGCATTTACCGATAAGTACCTGAATTGAAAAAATTGTTAAAAATCAGGATCCACAGGATTCCCACATAGTGAACAACTTTTTGGACCGTTCCACAAGGAACAAATCCACCATGTTTAAGCTTAATCTGAGTGACGGTTCTGGAGAAGCAGTCGAAAATAGCTATAAAACACAAAAGTTCATAAAAAAATAGTAAAAATTGGCAGCCCCACCTAGTGAACAAATTAAGAACAAGGAATCCCTAAATGTCTTCCTGTGTGATATCAAAGCAATTGGGTAAGCGTTTTCGGAGAAAAAGATTTTTTAAGATTTGTCCAAAAGAGACCAAAAAAATTCATTAAAAATCCAAAAATCACTGGAGCATGACCATTTGAACAAAACTGGTAGAAACCCACCCAAGGTACATTGCCACTAGGTCTGAAGTTAATCAGGATGAGGGTTTTGGAGAAGAAGTGGAAAAATGTGAATTAGCATTAGAATATCCATTGACTTCCATAGCAATCAATAGAGAAGCTGCATTGACCAATAAGTACCCGAATTGAAAAAAAAAATCGTAAAAAATCAGCAATACCCCCAATTCCCACATAGTGAACAACTTTGTTTCACCCTTCTACAAGGAACATATCCACCATGTGTCAGCTTAATCTGAGTGACAGTTCTGGAGAAGAAGTTGAAAATAGCTATAACACACAAAAATTCATAAAAAAATAGAAAAATTTGCAGCACCACTTGGTGAACAAATTAAGAACTAGGAGTCCCAGGGAGTGTTCCTGTGTGATATCAAAGCAATCAGGTCAGCGGCTTCAGAGATGAAGATTTTTTAAGATTTTCCCAAAAAAGAACAAAAAATTCATTAAAAATCCAAAAATTACTGGACCATGACCATTTGAACAAACTTGGTAGAGACCCACCCAAGGCACATTTCCACCAAGTTTGAAGCATATCTAGCTTGCGCTTTTGGAGAAGAAGTCCAAAATGTAAATTGTTTACGACGGACGACAGATTTTGAGACTATGGTATCAGCTCAAGTGATATGATCACCTGAGCTAAAAATGTGAAGTACAGTTGCAGTCTCCATTGACTTGCATAGCACTCAACAGGAAATTGTTTGCATCAAGCAATTAGTCCCCAAACTAAAAATTTTGTTAAAAATCAGGAAGCTGGAGCATCACCACCTAGTGATCAACACAAGCTTCATTTCTACCACGTTTCAGCACAATCTGAGGAACAGTTTCAGAGAAATTGAAAATAGCTTTAACACACAAAATTTCATGAAAAAGGCAAAACCATCTGATGAACAAATTAAGTAACTAGAAGTATTTCTATGTAATCTCCAAGCAATTGGCTAAGCAGTTTCAAAGAATTTTTAGAATTTTGCCAAAAAAAAAAAATAATAATAAAATAAATAAAATTAAGAAAAAAAAATTTTGCAAAAAAAGTAATAAGAATAAAATAAAATTTAAAAAAAAAAAAAAATAAAAAAGTCCATAAATCATTGGACCAAGATCAATTGCACATAATTGGTAGAGACCCATGAAAGGCAGATGTCCCCTAAGTTTGAAGTGCATCTGGCCAACGGTTTGGGAAAAGGAGTTGAAAAAGTGTATTGTGAACAGTCAGATGGATAGACAGGCAATTGAAAATGTAAATTGTGGACAGTCAGAAGGATGGACAGGACAATTGAAAATGTAAATTGTGGACAGTCAGAAGGATGGACAGGACGATGGGCTGTGGACCAAACTATAACATCAGGTGACTGACAATGATGACAGTGAAGAATGAGGTGGATGTTGAGTCAACAGCTTTTCTTGGCATGTTGATTGGCACAATGTTTCCAGACTGCACTATGGAAAGCTCTTCACTCAGTTCCCACACTGTTCAAGAATTCAATTTGCTGTGCACGTACAAACACCAGTCCAATATCATACTGCTACCCTCACCTACCCCAGTTTGGATCTGGTTATTGAAGTGAGACTCTTCAGACTTTGGTACTTCTAGTGGGAGTATATCTCAATTTTAACCAAATTACACATATATCTATAGTTTTGACGTGTGTACCTTGGACTTTCTATACTCTTCCAGCCTGGCAGGGAACAAAGGTGTATGACTGCAGTGTTCAGCGTCGTAGACAGCCTCATCTGCCATGGATTATGAAGCCTTCAGATTGGCACACCAACTTTACAACAAACTTTACTGCTAAGGAATGGTTAACAAACTGTATCATAATAAGTACAGATGACTATGCACCAGATGATACAGATATAAACTGGGAAATCAAAGTCTGCATTGACAAAGCATATATTCCAATGGTCCTGGAGAGATCTCACAGAGTGACTACAGTTTTTGGTCACACTGTTTATAAACAGTGCAACCTTGAGAACAGTTTACAGAAACTAATCTGTGAAAGAAGTGACGGGAGCAATATGTTTCGGCTGAAATATGCACAGTGCTGGCTATACAACATGAATTCATCAGAGCCTGGTAAGTAAGAGAAGATTGACACTAAGTTAAAAGTATATAATTAATATGCTGAGATTTTGTTCAAATTTTCTTGATTGAGTTTTAACATGTTTTTAAACCAATTACATTTGTTTACATTTTATTCATCTATTTCAATACAAACAGTGGTCCCCCTTAAACTTTGATTTGAACAGGAAAACATTAGATAAGATATATGTAAAAATCAACTAAGCTGTAAAAGAAATTTTTGTGGGGACAATATGTTTCGGCTGTCATATACACAGTGCTGGCTATACAACATGAGTTCACCAGAGCCTGGTAAGTAAGAGAAGATTGACACTGCGTTTAATTTGAATAATATGCTGAGATTTTGTTCAAATTTCCCTTATTTAGAGTTAGCATATTTTTAAATCACTACATATGTTTGCATGTGTATTCAATAAAAATACAAACAGTGTTCCCTCTAGTCCCTTTGATTTTAGCAGGAAATGGTTAAATAAGACCCCGGCCTATAATGCACATGTAGCCTATGTGTAGCCCATACAAAAAAGTTTGTGGGTAGCCCATGGTTCAACCATGGGCTACCCACTATACTGGCTTAAATTTCAGATTTGTGTAATGGGCTACAGTTTGCCCAGTATTTAGCCACTGCTAGCCCATTGTTGATGGCCTGACAAGTGGGTCAACAATGGGTCAACAATGGGCCATGTGGACTTTGAAACTTTCAGCAGTGGGTGAACAATGGGTAACACTATAAAACTTAATGAAGAGTATCATATTTTGGTACATGTGCGAGGAAAACAATGGACTATGTGGGGAAAAATATCCCACAATCCTTTGTGTGGTGTCATGTGACTCTCTGGAGGAAACTATAGTTTTATTGCAGCCATTTTCGCAACATGCTTGAATTGTGGCTTTCTATACAGAATTGCCAAAATTCCGTGATCAAGGCTGAACAAACCATGCTAGACAAGATGAACTACAGTGAAGTGTCATCTAGCGATGACACGATAATATACATGTACTCCAGCGCCCGAGATCACTCATATATGAGCCTTCCTGAAGAGTGTATCATCAAGGCATTTGGCATGGTTTGAAAATGTGGGGGGCACACATAAACCCTGAGTTCAGCTCTGCACATAATCCTAATTTGTAAATTTATTATTTTTTAAAAATGCATTGAAAATCAGAAAATGAAAGTAGCATCATGGCAATGCAATATGCACTAACACAGATCATGTCAGTCAAGTCTACCAAATTTCAAAGACTTCTGCTGGAAAACCTGAGACCAGTTAAGGATACAAGTTCAGCCCCCTCCATAAATATTAACATGTATGTTTACCTATCATTTAAAAAAAAAGAAAGAAAAAAATCAGTAAATGACAGCAGTATCATGCCAATGTAATATGCACAAGCCTAGACCATGCTAATGAAGTGTGCCAAATTTGAAATGGATCCAATGAAAAACGAGGGACTAGTTGCAGATACAAGTTCAGCCCCATCCATAAATATGAACGTGTATATTTACCTTGGGTCTGTAAAATTCAAATGAATCATTAGTTAAGTTTTAACATTTTTTTTTTTCAACAATGTACAAATACAGTTTTCTCATCCGCAATAAACAATTGGGAAGAGGGCTTAGCCCTATATAAATCCTTCTAGTGGAAGAATAGACAACAATTAAACAGGACACCAACAGACACACAATCGCTGCACAGTGAGGCAGGGCCCACCGACTTGCCCCGATACAAGAGTGAGAGGACATCACAGTTGGACTGGGACAGATGGGGGGGGGGGGGGGGGGGGGGGCTCAATACATTCAAAGTAATTAATAATTTTGTTTACTAGGTATATAATTCAGATAAAGTTTTGAGTAAGAAAAATAATTCCTCAGCCAATACCTGTTTGTGTGAATCTTTCAGAAAGCACATAATGAAAGGAATGAATCATTACTGAAAATGAAACCAGTAACATGGCAATTTAATTTGCACTGGCCCACATCATGCCAGTTAAGTGCACAAAGTTTGAAAGGAATCCAATGAAAATCCTGGGACTAGTTGTGGATACAAGTTCAGTGTAACGGACGGACAGAAGGAAGGACAGACATGAGGATTCCAATATTCTCCCTGCGGGAGTATAACAAACATGGTCTGTGCAGAGAACACTTTGGAATGGAAATTTTCTACAGATCTGATTCCAGGGTGGAATAAGACACTGAGTCAGTTAACCACAACCTAAACATTTTTGTATGGGAACATTTAATATATGTATGGGCTGTCTATGAAGTACAGTGAACCTGCACTCAATTTTGACTGGACGGGCACTAAATGTGCACTGAAGAAGTACCAAAATATGCAGTCCTCAAACAGGCCATGTGCTGGACCTGCACTTGCTGCCTGTGGGGTCAGTTTGGTGCTATCATTGGGCATTCCTTGGTCCTTGGGAGAAAAGGGGAAGGAGTGTAGTGAGAGCCAGGCAGTATCGGATCCTCACGCTCAACGTCCAGACTTTTAGCATAATGGCAAAACTTTGGCTCAGGGTGTGAGAGGTCCAGGGTTTGATACCAAGCTGAACCCCAACAACTGCACTGTCTTCCCCAATTAACATTTTTGGAAAATGTCTACTGTGCAGTTGTGCACCTAACTTGTGGCTCCAGTAGTAATAGAGCTGGGTCAAATTGAGCTGGGCAAGATCCACTGCATGTTAGGCATGCACTTACTCTCCGGAAAGGCCTGCACTGAAATAGTAGGGATACTTGGGCTTACCTGATGACTGTACACAATACAAAGAAATATAAACTTTCTCTCTAAAGCTACAGTGCCTATTGGGGCCAATATAGGGGGATGGTCTTTGGCAAGAGGGGGGCCACTATACAAGTGAAATATTTTGCAATAAAAAGTGACATCTATTTATTTACAGAAACAACATCTGTCAGTCTGCCAAGTTCATCTTCATCCAATGTAGAACCAACAACGTCCATGTCACCTACAGGTAACTATGAATTATAATGGTCACTGCAAATGTACTGACAGTTAAACACATTTTGATCTCGACTGTCCAGTATATTTGCCTCCTAAGCAGACTTTCTTGGGGCGATACACTATGTTGGCCGCCAGCGAAAGTCTGCCCGGCCGTGTCGCAATACCATTTAAGAGTAAAGAGTTCGAACTGCGGAATAGGATATTGACTACTAGGAAGTGGTTCTGGGCAAAAAGACACAAATACAATACCATTTCAAGAGGCAATTAGCAGATCTGGCGATAACGTTGTCAGGCGCCGCTGGGCCAATGAATTGTACTTCGCTTATCGTGAAAGTTGCCTACTGCATTATTAATGACCTGTGCGTCGTCCAATCCGATGCGAGCAACACGTCACTTCCCACACAGCAGTCAAAATAACTCCACGAGGTCGAGGACCCAAGGGAGTAATCCAATTGACACCTTCTCAAACGTGGTTTACCTGCTTGTGTATCTGTGACTTACTGGAGTAAAAGATGTTAGAATGGAACAGGGTGCTGTGTATTGCGATGGGAAATGTTCCCGGCGTCACCTTCACCCAGAATACAAGACGACACCCCTAACTTGCTCAGTTCTTGCTGATGAGATTTCATTAGACTTCCGAGCGGGCAAACTAAGATTACTACAGGTTTGGCTGGAATAGGCGTTTTCCGTTTCACCAGGTCAGGTATTAGTTGGAATATTCGGCTTTTTCCACTGCCTGTTGGTAAAATTACAAAGGTGTCTTTCTTCTCAACAATAACATTAAATAATGCTTGCTCCTGGTGTTTGGTCGCCTGATAATTTACTCCCATCTCTTGCCAACAATCCTCAAGAACTTCCCGGAATTTTTTCTCGTCCATTTTTTACTTTTTTCCCGTGACACTGACGCTGTTCGTAGGCAGCTAATTTGGTAATTACAACTGGGCTGAGTGCGTAACACAGTTGCCGTACATGGCAGAACAGTAGCTGGCTTCAGGGGTCACATTAAGCTTGCGTCCTGCGTCATAGACGCAAAAAATAAAGAAATGACGCCTGGAAATTAATAAAACATTGTCATTTTGCGTCTCTGTGGACGCACGCACAAAAACGCGATGCATTTTTAACATTGTCATTTGGCGTCTCTGTGGACGCACGCACAAAAACGCGATGCATTTTTGAAAGATACAACTGCAAAAATTACCCCATGTGCTTGTCTCATGTCCGCAATGTTGGGAAGGTACAAGTCGTATCACGCAAAGATAATTGGACTAAGATGTTAAATTTTCAAATCACATTTTCACCAAGAAGAGTTCCATCGAACTAGACCCAGATAAAGGCACGAGTGAAAATTCATTACGGACGGCAAGGAAAATACGCAGATTAGTCATCGCAAGGTTACACGTGAACGAAGCGAAATTTTGCATTAGCCGGCCTAACAGCGTAACACGATGTTGTTCATCACTGTCTCCGTTGGTTCACGTGGTTATTGGTGTTTTTGAAACAAAATTTGGTTGTTTTGATTTCATTGAAATGTTTGAATGGAACAAATCTGTAGGAATTAAAAAAATTTATGATCGAAGGCCGGAAAAATGTGTAGCGGAAAACCATGCCTGGGTGCATGCCCGTGACAGGCTGTGTACACTCGCTTGTGTGTTGCACGGCTTGTGGGCTTGCCGTGTTGCTTAGTGAATTAAGTGACCGCAATTAAGATCAGACTCTTAACACCGCCTACGGTATCAAATTTTTCAGGTATATTGAAATAGAAAGTGCACAGAAATATAAATCATATAATTTCTGACAATTTCGTCACGTGGAATCAATCGCAAAAATAACAGAGCCCAGGCATGTTCAATCACGCATGCCGCTTGTTGTGCAAGCGAGTTTAACTTAAAAAACTGTCCGGTGGCACACGGTGTACAACACCAGATACTGGCACAGTAGCAGCGTGCTAGGGGTTAAGCCCCGTTCACAACCAATTTTGTGGTAGACCAGGGATGTGCTATACAGACTTAGTCGTAATAGCAGGTTCCTGGGTAGATTGAATCCATCCTTGTTACCGTCAACAACTTTTAGACCCTTTTACATCAAGTTGGCATATTGGTAACTTTTTATTCAATCTTAAATTTTATAATAATGAGTTACCTACGTGAGCATACAGACCCTATGTTATGTCCGTTTCAAGGCTTAAGTTACATGCATGTTTTATATATTGATCATTGTGATATATGTTAATTATACCAAATAAAATCAATTAATCAAATTACATCAAATGAAGTCCAGTTTGCACAATTTCAGACTGGACCCACAGATTCAGTTCATGGACCCACTATTTTTCCTGAAAATGGAGAAAGATGGGTCCAACGGACCCACACTGAAAAATCCTTAATGTGACCCCTGCTGGATATCGCACAGCAGAGGTGTTAATCCCGTTACCCCCATTATGTTGTTCGCACCTTCCCAGCAGGTGAACCCAAGCAGTTAATTGAGCGGCGTGTGGTCAATACCCACTGGGCCGTGTAATAGCCTAGAAACAAATTGGCGCTCACAGAGTCCCTATCCCACAATCCACTGCGCGCATCCCCACACCTGGCCACTCGCTGGCTGCGATGCCAGGACGGCGCTGCCTGCTTCCAGACAGTGACGCTGCCAAAGAAAGGCAGACGTTCGCTGGGGGGTAGTAGACCGCCAAGAACGGATGTTTAGCAGGCAACCAGTATATAGACTTGGAGCCAATATTTGATCAGTGTTATAACAGTGACACGCATGTCATCATACAGTTAGGGATGGTTCAACATTATCATCATTTTTGAATTAGTACTTAGGGTACTAAATTTCATGACCCCCCTCCCTCCCCCCAAATTAGTACTTTAAAAATGATGATTTTCCCCCCCAAATCATAGCAAAATTGCACAAAACAGGCCAAAAATTGACCATCATTTTCCATATCCTGTGAAAGTGTACAGACCCATTTAACCCCCTCCCCCCTTGCGTACTGTAAGTACTAATTCAAAAATGATGAAAATGTTGAACCATCCCTTAGGTTGTCCACACCCATGGTCACATTATCCTGCCTCTTAAAAAAGGCCTGTTTTTGTGGAATCACAGAGAAAACTCCCTGTACATAGTAAACATAAATATTTTTGTTTCCCCTGGGGTTGAACAGAACTCACTCGCTTCTAATGAAACCAGTTATGGATGAAACTGGTCTGGCATTTTGGCACACTTATATGTACCTTGTCTTTCTATTACAGCTGAACTATGCCAAAATGAACTGGGGAAAAAAATCACTTAATTTTACACCCATCTGGAGCTTGGAGTTAACATTAATGTGCCCAAAGCATATTAACTCTTTCAGTGCCAATCACTTCTTAAGTTAATCTACTTAAGTCAGACAAGTCTGAATTATCATTGGAATCCCAGATCCGTATTCCTCATAAAAAGATCTTTCATTCAAGTACCAGAATGCCTCTAGTTCCAGAGAGAATACTCCAGGTCAACAGCTTTTCTCGGCACACATAGGGCGCATTGCACCGAATGTGTGCCGAGGAAAGCTGTGGATGCAGTCCAAAATTTGGCACTTAAAGAGTTAAAATACCCATTTGCATGTGGTGCCTGACGCAATCCATATAGTCTATGTAGATGAATCATTACAATGGGTGAAACCAGTCGCAATCCTGATTACCACCTCCTTCTTTGGTTGAGTCACTAAGTCTGAGCAAAGAGTAATGGGTAGTAAACAAAAAAATAAGATAAAAACAAATTTTGGGGCTGAATACACATTACTTGATTTGAATACAATGTTTAAAATGCCATATGGGTGGGCATATGATGAATATCATGATTACCCTTTTGGCTCCATCTCACGTGGTCATGAAATTCACCCACCACCCATTTCATTTGATAAACATGACGCAATATATCCTAGAACATGTTCAGTAGTGTTACATGTGCATCAATAGAACAAAGCCTTTTTCAAAACAAAATTACATTTCAGTCTCAATCTGTCAGAATAGTAGAATCAGACAACAGTGACAGACCAGAACATGTCAAATTTTCATGCTTTGGTTTGTTGTAGTGTTTACTACCACTCCCATCTCCAAATGGGGATAAAATTCAATGACTCAACTGTGGCACAAATAAGCTGAAATTTTGCATAGAAATGTTGCATGTTTTTGTGTCTAGGAGTGTAGAGGCATACAAAATTGAATGTCACTCAGAAGAATGACACCAAGCTTGAAATATGTTTTATAAATATATTTACCGGTAATAAAAGGTCATCAGCCACACATGACAACTTCCATGGATGTTACATGTAGATGGATGGATACAGTAATAAACTGGCTACAATACCTTTGCAATGCCATTTAATATCAAACAATGCTAATTTTAAGCATGCCAAGCATTTCAGATGAGGTGCATATCTTCATATGCTGATTATCATTCACATTAGCTTTTATGACTGCAAGTGAAACATCGGTGGAGATGTGCTCAACACAAGTTTGATATTTAGCAGTCGTCATATTTATCAAGTCATCAGTGTCAGACAGGTGCCTGCATGCTCAGACACAGGGAAAAATTAAACCTCAGCCAGCCATCTTCCTACGCTGACTGATATTCATGTAGAGTTGCATGACCTCTAGGTCAACTACTTTTCAAGATATAGTTGCAGTGTACTTTACGGCACTTTCGTGTTTCAAAGTAATTATTGATATAGGATACACCATTTCTGAGATATAAGCCAATATGTCAGATCTGCTTCTATCCCTACAGTACAAACGCTAACATGTACATGTATCCTTACTGATAATTAATTAATAATTGAGAAAAATTTTCAAAAATCAGGAAATTGCAGCAGCATCATGTAGTGACCAGACTTAGTGGAGACTAAGTCCATGTACATTCCACCAAGCTTGAAGAGAATCCAACATGCAGTTTGAAAGAATTCAAAAATAGTGAAAACACACAAAAATTCACAGCAGTTTTTTTTTTTAAATCACATTACCACCTGTTGGCTTGGAGAAGATGATAAGATTTTGCCAAAAATCAATTAAAAAAAATAATTTAAAAAATCCCAAAACCATTATATCACGAGCTGTTGAACAAACTTGAAAGATTCCCATTTAAGGTAGATACCCACCAAGTTTGACGAGGATATGACTGATGGTTTAGAGAAGAATTAGCTTAAGTTGGCAATGTAAATGTGAACAAATGGACTGACAGACAGACAGATGAAGGATGATTGACCCCCCCCTATATGCTCAGCTCACAGACAAGTCAGCTGACCATACAGACCAAATATACCTGCCATTTTGCACATGCACACACATTGGTCCTTTAACCTTAAAAATGCGGTCAAGGTTACCCAAATATAATTGAAGCAAGAAACAGTGTCAATATGGTACAATTGAGCTGAATTTTGAGTTTGATGTGGCTTGTGAATTATGTTTTGCTAGCAGGGATTCTGTTATGGCAAGACAAGTTGGATAAGGTGAAAATAGTGTATCTCCAACCTTCACTTGTGTGTCGAGGCATAAAACACCACTGAAATTCTGATTTGTACAAGAACATATAAGATTGACAGATTTGTGTTAATATGGTCTTGCTTATAGTAAAGTATTTCATACACTCGTATGTTTCTTTGAAATTGCTCTTTCTATGGCAAATCCACAACCATCCCAAGGATCACTCATAACTGATTGACTTTGACATTTATAATGTAGCACCTACATATATTGTGGGGGTTCCAGTGGTGACTGCAGTAACTATTGGGGCCATCTTGTCAGCAACTACTGTCACCTTTCTCCTGGCATTTCTGGTGACAGTTTCCATGCTTTTAAAGCTAAGAAACAGGTAGGTTTTAACCTTTGGTTACTTTTGCTGTCATGTCTTTCTCTGTGGAAGTTTGCTATCTGTTCCTATATTTTCTTATTTTGACAACATCGCTTGTTCTCAACTGCCGATTCTAGAAGTGGATCATGAAGTACTGTAGCAATATTTTGCACAGAGGTATATGCATGTCAACACGTATATACCTAAGACTCTTAGAGCACCACAAGGCAACCATTCGAATGTACATGTATAAATAACACAGTAACTTTCTCTGTTGGTCCAACTTAAAATTTCACATGCAATTTGAGCATGCAACTGCAGCTAGTTTGAGGCATGTGATTGGCACTTATTACAATGGAAACTTGAGTTTTAATTTGTAGCATTAAAGTGTGTATTACAACATGTACAAATCCTTTCTAGGTCTGCTGACCACAGGTCGGAGAGCTCATGTGATCACTAATGTCTGTACGTCCATTTTTGCCTGTGGGGGCATTACTGGAAAGTTTTGTTCTGACACTCAGAATGCTTTCAAAACACGAGCTTGCAAAAGGTGCTGGAAAGTTACTGACCTGAAGGCTTGCACACTCTTAACTCATTCCACCCTGATGACGCTTTTTCCCGCTAATATCTAAATGTCGTCTGCTAATTGTATTTTACTAATTTAGGGATTATTTTTCAATATTTTGGATGAAACTTGCATGGAAGATCATTCCAAATTATATGCCCATGGTCAACAGCTTTCCTTGGCGCGCTCTGGGCGCAATGCGCCCAGAGCGCGCCAAGGAAAGCTGTTGACTCAGTCTTCTATCAGGGTGGAATGAGTTAATATGTCCTTCAAAAGCTATCATTAACTTTCAAAAGTTACCTTAGCTTTAGGAAAACTTTCACTTAGCTTATAATAGAGGCAAATTATTTAAATGAGGTAAGCCTTTATTCACTTTCTGAAAGCATTCTAAAGCTAGTAGCTTGGCTCTTGAAAGCTAGTGGTATTAGCACTTGAAAGCTGGTGGCTTAGCTTTCAAAGGCTAGTGGTATTAACACTCCAAAGCTAGTAGCTAAAAGCACTTGCAACCTACTGGTAGCATTCAAAAGCTAAAAATAGGTTTGTTTCAAGAAAATAGGCAAACTGGTAGAAGTAAGAACTGCAATAATCATACAGTTGCTAAACTACATGTACATGGATTTGCCACAACTGACAGCTAGTGCAGGAATGCAATGCATAAAACTATATTCCAAAAAAGGTGTTTAGTCTATAGGTGATGAATATTGGCACAAATATGATAAATGTAAAGTTACTCCTGCATACATGCATGCACACTTTGAGCACAGCAAAATGTTTAAAACATATTCAGTATTTAGGTGCCAACATATTGTGCCTGTGTGGTCCATGATACTTTATGTACCACCTGTATCAATGGCAGATCATTTTCAGGAAGACTTTGCCTTGAAACTAAAGATACACTGAAAGAGCTAACTCGTTCAGTCTTTCTTGTCCAAATTCAGCTCAAACTGGAGGGAAATAACAGGAAGTTTATTTGATTGGAACATGTGACCATCTAAGCTTTCGAATTAAGCAATTGAAAGATATAAGTAAAAAATTAAGTGCTGGTCTAGGCTTTCTAACTTGAAAATTTTGATAGCTTTTGAAAGCTTATTACCTTTCAAAAGCTAAGTGGTTGACTCTTGATAGCTTTCACCACTTTTTGGTTACTAGTAATCATTTCTTTGAATGTTGCAATTGCTTACTTGGGAAAACATTAACTTCTGGAAAGCTTTCAAAATGATTAAGTAAAGCTACCTTAGCTTTCAGGTTTTCAAGCTGCACCCTCATAATTTTCAGAACTTATCAAGTGTATGAAAATCTAGGTTGAGTTTGATATTGGGAGTGCCATCAATGGCATTATATAATATATATACATATATAGGTTAAAATGTGAAAATCTTGTGACCACTCTAGCATCATTAAATTTTGACAGATTTTCATGAAATTTAGTGGGATAGTGGAGGTCAAAATCTCAGTTGCACATGAAACTAGTGGCACCACCTGTACTTTGATGAAACTTATGAGCCAAAATGTGTTGAAAGTTAAAATTCCATATCTCAAAAATATAACTGAATTAGACATGGCAAATTTATAGGGTACATAGATCATGTCCAATCCAGATATGTTATATCATATCAGTGACCTTATATATACACAGTGGAATCTCCCCATTAAGACCACCTAAGGGACTGAAAAAATGAGGTCTTAATAGGGGATTGTTCTCAATGGGGCAATATTGTAATGAAGGATAAACAAAAATGGGGTGTGTAAATTGGTGGTCTTAATATGGAAATGGTTTCTTCATGGAGGTGGTCTCAATTGGAGATTCTACTATGTACATATACACATATTATATACAGTGGAACCTCATTAATCCAAACACCTTTGTACCCCAGTGGACTGTTCAGATTAATGAAGCATCTTGATTACTGAATCACTATTATTTGAAATTAATAATTCTGTTCCAGGAGAAGTGTTCAGATTAATGAGACATACAGATTAATGAGGTACCTATTAATGAGGTTTCACTGTATATGTATGTATATATATATATATATATATATATATGTATATATATCAGCATGAAGAATTTTGATGACATCAAACAAGATGGTACAAGGTACTCAACTGAGACCTCACAGATGCCAACAATGCCCACACAACTCTCAGCCATGTAAATCAAGGTGGTTAAGATGCCATGTGCAATGGTATTAAGGATATAAAGTCTTTAAATGATGAGTAAGCTTACTTAACAAAAAAAAAAAAAAAATTAAATGAAAGGGGTGCAGATTGGTGGGATTTAAAAATGATAGAGTGCTAGCAACTTGGGTGGGAACCTCAGATGGGAACTGCCAAACCATAACACACATATACATATGTTAGTATGTATGTATATATACATATATTTCAGCATGATGAATTTTGATTACAGACAACAAAATGACACAAGAAACTCAACTGAGACCTCAAAGACTGCCAAGAACAACACAAATCTCAGCCATATCAATCAAGGTTGTGAAGATGCCGTGTACAATGACATCAGGGATGTAAAGTCACAAAACATGAAGGAAGCCATTCCTGTGGATGACTTCAATGGAACTCTGATGACTGAAAACAAAATCTATAGTGCATTAATCTAGTCAAGTCAATTTCAACTTTGCTCTACTGTAAATGTGTTCAAAGTTATTGTTGCAGATGACTTCATTTATTGTTAATTTCATCACTAAAGCATGAAAATTCCCCCAGTGTTTCCAAGCAAGAGGACTGTGACATTACTGTACTCAGCTACCTTATATGTTCAGAATGATAATTGCTAGCACAAATGATAGTTCTGTGTGGATGTGTGTGAGGAGGTTAAATGACAATTTGGCTGTGCCCATTTTGGGCTTAAATATAATTGCAATCACAGGTCATCCAAACTGTGTGTTGCTCTTCTTGCAGGATAAAATGTGGAAAGGTAGACTGTTCGTGCAAATTTGCCCTATGGAAGAAAGTCAATGCCATTTATGAATGACAACATAGCATTTATATAGTCCATTATTCAAGTGCTAGCTCATACTGTTCTTCACTTTTTACTTAAAAATAAAAGTTAAGACAGTGCCTCAACAATCTTAAGAATTAGAAGTCACTCCAATGTAAACCAAGCTAGTTCTTATTAAAGGCCATCTTCATTTGCAATACCCAAGTTCCAACTGAAACAGATCATGAATTCACAAGTTAATATTAAAAATTTATTGAAGTGATCAAGGGACCTTTAGAATTGTATGTCAAAGTTACCTATGTGTGCTTTCGACCTGATCCTTACAGGAGAGAATCATTAAACAAAATATAAAAATGACAGCTTGCATATTGTTCTAGAGTTATCATCCTGATCCAAGCAAATTATTGCAGTGACTCTGTGACCTTGAAAATTAGGTCAAGTAACTTGGATATGATGTCAATTAAACACTTCTACAAGATGATCATCATGCTCAATTTGAAAGCTGTTAACAAATATCTTGAAGTATCACCTAAACTTGATATAAATTTAAATTGTCCCATAACTTTGGGAATAATGTCCAGATCATCATACAAACAATTTAATTATTAGGGACTAAAGATGTCCTTGTATCAATTCAAAGCAATCTGCCATGCAGTTTCAGACAAAAGCCTTTTCAAGATTTTCCCAAGAAATTACCCCTCAAAGATTGAAAAATTATGAAGCTTGGCCTATTGTGCAAACATGGTACAGGCTATTGCAAGGCACATGCCTAGCAAATATAAAGAGGGTATGGTGAACGATTTCGGACAAAACTACATATGGCTCTGTGACCTTGGAAATTAGGTCAAAACTACCCCATGTGCTAATTCAACTTAGTCCTTGCACAGGATTATAACCAAACACTTAATCAACTGATATAACTACATGTATATGACATGGGAATCAGGCCAAGGTCATCTATGTGTAGCCCTTTATAGAGAGTCATCATGAACGCTTGCCCCCAAGCTGCATATTTTGTCTACTCGGTTGGGGTTTGCCTTTCTTTTGACGAGGTCACTGTTTTAGCATTGGAAAAGTGTCTCAGTTTCTAATTGGCTGAGTAAGGCTACAATGGTAACATGCTTCAATACACAAGGGACCACAGGCTGCTACTATTCTATGCAATAATGATGAACTTCCTGATTTGTGTCTCGAAGTCTATAGTGGGAGGCCAGGTCTGAGTATAGTTTTGTTTCCATAATTATAAATAAAATCCTATGGAAGAAGGGCACCCCAAGTGTAGTAACACGGAACTTGGTCTGCTTTGCAGGCAACACAATCGTCACCTTAAATATATTTCTTCAACTATCATCAAAATATCAGAATTAACTAAAATTGTCCTATAACCCATATGAACAAATTAAGGGCTGAAGGCCTGCAGATACATTCCTATTGTTTCTGAGAAGACAACTGCTTAAGAATTTCACCTAAAGTAAACAATTCGTTAAAAAATCCAAAATAACTAAATTGAGACATCGAACAACGTTGATAAATAATCATCCACGATAAAATGTGCTGTACACACACTGTCTCTTAGAGGTACACAAACTGTATAACTTTGTTAAATGCTTTAAGCCTGATTCACAATGTCAATTGCTATGATTTTTTGTTTACTTTGCTATGTGCATAACTGCTATGTGCATAATCTGTATCTTTCATTTTGAGGGCCTCAGGAGAGATTAGTGTATGCTATACGCTAACTGAGCCACCCTCACAAAATAAAGATCTATACATGTATGTATATATATATATATATATATATATATATATATATATATATATATATATATATATATATATATATATATATGCTACATAAAGGAAATTCTTTACAAAATGAACTTTGAAATCACAGAACCAGGATTACATGAGAGTCACACATTATTGTTTCAAACAAGTATCTAATTACAGAGAGGCAAAAAATCACCAACATGATCATGTGTATTTGAACAGAGATGATTCATTGTGATATTTTCTTCTTTATCTTTGTCTGTTTATATATTACTAATTTTTACACAGATGTTGCAGGTATGCGATATTTTGTATTTTTCGAAGGATATCGTGTTTTCTTTTGCACATATATTACTCTACTTATTATTTAAGATACATTTCAAGTTCTAACAGATACATGTTTTCCTTCTATTGATGTATCAAGTTCCAATAGACCATGTCAGAAATTTCACCACCAGATGGCTCTGGGGTACTATCCACCCTAGCTTGACTGAGTGCCCACTAGCTAAGCATGGCAGAGTATGGGAGGTGGAGAGTCTTTGAGTAGAAACAGGAACTAATCAAGAGAGGAGCACCAATTAAAGGCAAAAAGTGTGATTTAGTAGAAAGGTAAGTACTTGCTGATCAGTTTCATATATTATCTTACAGGAATTTATCCCAAGATTACAAGTTTAGTCACTTGACTCCAATGGGTTGAACCAGCAGTTTACATCAATGGTCATATATTGCTGTGTGTGTGTTGTCTCTTGGCCACACACAATTCTGTGACAAGTCAAATTATGAGACTGTGATTAAAAGTATAATTAATGTTCCATAAAGAGAGACTTTCATAGCCATACATACATTATTTTGAATGTGGAATACCCTGGTCAAAGTGCACATAGGCCACCAGTAGCCTGACCTGAGCCAAGCCTCTGGGGCCCAGCCAGTAGCTTGTATATTGGGTCACTCCAGGGGATAAGCAAGGTGTTAATGCTGCTGTTGTCTAGTTCCTCTGGGGAGTGTGCTTTATTGGTGTGATGTGTATACAAGACACTTGTTGGTAATGTGTTTGTCCAGAATTACAATGAGGTAAAAACACTGCATACTCAAAGGCAAAGATGAAAAACTAAACAAGAAAAGGAAAAGTAACTTTATGTCCCCTCCAGTTTGAAAGTTTACCTTTTTCCTTACATTTGAACAGCTTGGCTGCCCTTCATTACCTCATACAGTTCAGTTGACAGGACACATATTTAGTCTTGCACTTTTTTTCAGACTTGACGCATATGACAGAAATAACAATTTTCATTCTGAACCTATACTCAGTCTGAAAAAAGAAACACCCCTTCCTCAATGGCCCGACCAAGGATTCAAAACCATAACTGAAAGCACACAAAACATACCGCCAATGCGCATGTCCCATCCCAAAGTTACTTTTCCTTTTCTTGTTCAGTTTTTCATCTTTGCCTTTGAGTATGCAGTGTTTTTACCTCATTGTTATTCTGGACAAACACATTACCAACAAGTGTCTTGTATACACAGCACACCCATAAAGCACTCTCCCCAGAGGAACTAGACAACAGCAGCATTAACACCTTGCTAATCCCCTGGAGTGACCCAATATACAAGCTACTGGCTGGGCCCCAGAGGCTTGGCTCAGGTCAGGCTACTGGTGGCCTATGTGCACTTTGACCAGGGTATTCCACATTCAAAATAATGTATGTATGGCTATGAAAGTCTCTCTTTATGGAACATTAATTATACTTTCAATCACAGTCTCATAATTTGACTTGTCACAGAATTGTGTGTGGCCAAGAGACAACACACACACAGCAATATATGACCATTGATGTAAACTGCTGGTTCAACCCATTGGAGTCAAGTGATTAAACTTGTAATCTTGGGATAAATTCCTGTAAGATAATATATGAAACTGATCAGCAAGTACTTACCTTCTACTAAATCACACTTTTTGCCTTTAGTTGGTGCTCCTCTCTTGATTAGTTCCTGTTTCAACTCAAAGACTCTCCACCTCCCATACTCTGCCATGCTTAGCTAGTGGGCACTCTGTCAGGCTAGGGTGTATAGTACCCCAGAGCCATCTGGTGGTGAAACTCATTTCTGACATGGTCTATTCCAACAAGAGGATCATGATGATCCTGTGCTCTGCTGACTGGGATCTGCTTTTACAGTACTGGAACACATGGACTGCAGTCTAGATTTGTACAGCTATATACATGTATGTAGAGTGGTAGCAAAGTTTGTCCTTAAAATAAATTTTGCGGAAGGACGGACGGACGGATGGACAGACAGACGGACACAAACAGATTCTATAAGCTCTGCTGATGGTAGTACATGTATTGTCAATTGACATACCTTGCTGTTTCAATGGCTGCCAGTGTACAGTGGCAGCACTCACTTACAGCCACATAGTCTGATATCGCATAACTTTGTCAAAAATGAACATATCCACATTATTTTCGCAAACTTTCATTGTCTAATGTCCAACTATATTTTGATAAAATTTTAAGCAATTCTATCACGCTGTTCTGGAGAAGAAGTCGAAAATAGAATTAACACACAAAAATTCATAAAAATAGGAAAAAATCGCAGTGCCACCTGGTGGCCAAAATGAGAACTAGTTGACCCCAGGTGACCCTATGTGCAATATCAAAGCAATTGGCCAGGTAGTTCTTGAGATGAAGATTTTTTTTTTTTCCAAAAAATTCATTAAAAAAAGAAAAATTATTGCATCATCATCTCCTTCGTAAACTTGGTAGAGGTCCACCTGGGCAACATCCATGTGCAAAATTAAAACATTCCATACAGCGGTTTTTGAGAAGAAGTCAAAAGGGTAAATACAATAGTGTAGTATATGGCTTGCACTGTATTGCCATATATATATACAGCTGCAGCACTTCCTTACAGTTGTGAAGTTTGATATCCCATAACTTTGCCTAAAATTAACATATCCATATTATTTTCACAAACTTTCATTGTCTAATGTCCAACTATATTCTGATAAAATTTTAAGCAATTTTGTCCAGTCGTTCTGGGGAAGAAGTCGAAAATAGCCTTAACAGGCAATAATTCATAAAAAATAGGGGAAAAAAATCACAGCGCCACCTGGTGGCCAAAATAAGAACTAGTTGACCCCAGATGACCCTATGTGCAATATCAAAGCAATTGGCTTCGGAGTTCTTAAGATGAAGAAATGCATCATCGCCTCCTTCGCAAACTTGGTAGAGGTCCACCTGGGGATCATCCATGTGCAAAATCAAAACATTCTATGTAGCGGTTTTTGAGAAGAATCGAAAATATAAAAAGTCTAACGGCAGACGGACAGACGGACGACAGATGCAAACGGATTCTATAAGCTCTGCTGATGGACAAGTCAGCAGAGCTAAAAACCATAACTCTAGTTCAAGTAGACAAAATTCCCATGAAAATAGACAAATCCCTTTGTGTACTGTCATGTACATGTACACATTTAATAGAGTAGCACAGCATACTGATGTATTTCTTCATTTAAGAGGGTGCACCAGTTTCAGTACATTATCCCTTCTAGGGCATGGTGCACTTTTATGGCACTTTACAAAGAAAATATGATCGACTTTGCTCCAATCATGTCCTTATATAGGATTTCTCATTTGAGATATATTATATATATTCTAAAAGTATACTTTTGGATTAAGCTATTCAAAGCAATGGAATCTCTGCAAGGGTAAGAAATTGAATTTAATTGCTTAATTAAAACACTTTAATTTCACCTGTTTTTGCATAAATAAAAAATGCAAACACCAAAAATGGGGAACATTACTTTTTATGGGAAATAAAACTTCTAGCAGCAAAAGAGTATTTCGAATTTTGGATAAGGGTTTCAGCTCAAAATGTAAAGGATGTTTAAATTAAAGAAAGAATTTAAGCACTATTAAAATAAGAACCAAGCCCTTTTCAAAAATTTAAAACACAGTTTTGGACAGAGATATGCAATCTTTCATTTGACAGTGCAAACTAAATCTGATTTTTCTGGGGGTCCTGTGCTTGACACACGATCTCTTCAAACCTATGTCGGTCTTGAGTTGGGATGTTGCGCTAGAGTGCATAAGGGCATATTATATCATGACATGATAAATTTTATGCACATGCGTAACATAACGGGAGGTGGGAACCATAGCTGTGGTGCAATGAAAGACCCCAGCTCCCTTTACTCTGAAAAGGGTCACATGGGTTAGAACTCCCAACTTTGGAGTCATTCGAGCATTAGCTGTGACACTGAAAACATCTCTTCGACAAGTATTGAACCAGGAAACTGTTTTTCATTTTGAATTTTCCCACTTCTACCCTCAACTCCCACCTTGTGGTACAACAGATGGCTATATAATCTACAAAGTAAGCAATGTGATGGCACTATACATTTGTCAGTTTATGAGAGATGCTGCTTGAAGCAAGCTGTACGCAGTGCCAAGTTGTATCAACTGCTCATAATATTGTGATACCCGAAGGACAAGCTGCAAGCTTAGTCTTAAATCTGTGATCAGTCGTAATACAAGTCTCAAAGGACCTGCGAAATATAAAAGTGGAAATCCAATTCTCAGTTAGCCATAACATATTTAGTACATGGGCAGAAAGTAAAACCTAAGCATGGTAAAGAGTTCTGGCAGAATCAATGATAAATTCAAGGTTCATCAACTTGCTCTACTGTTATTAATTGTATTGGATGTCACGTTTCTGTACGTGTCATAAAGGACTTGCAGTATACATGATGATCCAATTCTCAGTTAGCCGTAACATTTGGTATATGGGCAGAAAGTGTAACCTAAGCACGGTAATGAATTCTGGGAAAATTAATTTATTTCACCGGTCATCAACTTATTCTACTGTCATTCATTATATGGTATGTCATGTTTGCTTACGCTTTCCCCAACATGCACCGTTGGCGTTTTTAGTGAGGGGAAATGGGATTAATTGATCGCAGTGTGGCATTTCAATCCCCAATTTATTAAAGGGAATAATCGGTATCGTTTGAGTACACAGTAATAGTGTATGTGCATGAAATGCATGAGTGTACATGAAGAACAATAGAAACTCCTGCAAACTTTGATAAATTTGAATAAAATGTATATTCCACCACTGACTGAGAATTTCAGTATTTAAGTATGTAAAGCACTAAGTGTAACTGAAAAACTTTTTTTTCAACATTTTTTCATACAATGTGTATCCCTCGTTTCTGCGGGCAGTTTTTAGGGGAAATGTGTGTGTTCCTAGTGTATTTCTTTGTAATTTACCTGCACCCTTGCCAGACATCAGGCAAGACCACTGGGGTGTGACTCATGTATTCAGTTATTAAGAGGCCAATTAAGCCATTATTCTTGTATACTCGCATATGGGTTATTTAAATGTATGGTAAAACTTGCACATGAATCGTGCACATGTGTACCTCAGAAATAAATCTGGGGGTCGTGTGCTTGACACACGATCTCTTCAAGCCTATGTTGGTCTTGAGCATGGATGTTGTGCTAGAGTGCATAAAGCAGTTTTACTAACAGAATAACTAACATGTATAATATTTCATCTGAAACGTTGTGTATGCTACAGCTTTGGTGCAATTTAAAAGAAACTTTAATAAGACCTGAAAAAATGACATTAAATTTGAGTATTATACACCATCCCTAAGCAAAATACTTGTCAGCTGCGTAAATTGAGACATGAAGAATAAAATAAACAATCTGTGATACTGGATCTGAATACAGTTGTTGTTACTCCTTAGTATCGATAATTTAAGGACAGGTAAGACACCAAAAATAAATCCCACTTTAGTCAATCCTAGCTAAAACTCTATTTGTGTTAGGATAACATATCATATATGTGTGTAATCGTCATACTCCAAAGAATTTATATGGCCCGTATTTGGGTGTCTGCGATGTTAATTGTTGAATAAACAATAGAAAGTTGACCGCAAAGCATCCACTCCATAAATGTCGATATAAGTCACTAACTATTTGTGATAAAATCATAATTACACTTGCATCTTAATCCTGACATATTGGCAACAAAAAACAAAAGTACGATTTTTTATGTTTGGTTTCGTTTTTCTGTTATCCGTCCTCAAAGTTTGACGTTTCAATTTTCCCTTTGATTTTTAGGATGTTCATTTTCTTCATTTCATAGAAATAGAACGAAGCAAAATTTTGAAAATCGCTGAATCGTTTTTGCAGTTCAGACATTAAAGAATCAAAAGCCGTTAACCGGATTAAATTTCGCCTAGCCGTTTTCTTGGAATAACCATTCTTAGGTGGGGTTCTCGTCCTATTATCCTTTCTGAGAAAACAAGCTTCAAAGGCCTTTGATGTTGATCATTTGCCTCTGAAACAATACCATTTGGTCAAGTTGTGCTGATATTTGTACAAAACGTAGCAAACATCGTCCCTTAACATTTGGGGAGGTTGTCAATCAATTTTTGGCCAATCACATGAATAAAAGAGCCTTTGAAGTACAGAAAGCATTATTCAGCGATCTGTCAAACGGCGGCAACGACAGTCTGGTTTCAAAGCGTGACATCATGGAGGCGGCCCTTTGGGCCCCGTGACCTCAAGCCTGGCAACGAAAGTTGTGTTGCCTTGCTTCGGTGGGCGTCCTACGGCCGCTCGTGGTCTGTGCACGGATGCGGGTTTGGTCTTCCGCCCCCTACCTCCTCATCCCGTTTTTAGGGATACTATTTTATTGTATTTACTCCTATCTGTATACTTTATGTAGTTAGCTTGTTAGACTTGTCCGTACACTTTACTTAGTTAGCTTGTCATTATTTTGTAGTTATTTTGTCAATGAGTTTCATTTCTCTTTTCAACCTGAATTTTGTAACTTTATTTTGTGTATTTTCTCTGCTGTTCACGTTTATGCTTATTTCGATGTGTTTATTGGTACTTTTAATTCCTCATCCCTGGGTTTCGATAAAATATTATCATGTACGTGGGTATCATTGATTAGAGTGTCAGTTTTTTTCCCTGTCTGTCTTTGGTGTGCAGGACCACTGGGGTAATCCATCGCGGCATGGCCTTTGAAGGGACATCGTTAGACGACTGCCGCTCCTCTTGAACATTTGCTCCTCTTGAACATTTAAAGTCTCCCTTCGTTAGAACACAAAACAAGCAAGATAACTATAAAGTAAACCAATAAGGCTATGATATGTTAGCATGTTTGCATCTTTTCCCTGCCCACAAACATACTTTGTTGCCCTGATACCACTCTCCTTTTGCCATGGGCCGTTGCTACCTGCAGCCACGTGACAGGCTGTTAAGTATGATTGACGGGTGGCATTGTTCCGTTTGGCGGATGAAAACCAAAATAATGACACATGGACGTTCGGATGTCCACATGCTTGTGTGGTTTGTGGCGTTTTTCTCAAATTTGTACTATAGTTAAAAGCTTGAAATTTTGACAACTAATAGAAATGACATTCATCTTGTAAAAACCGTTAAAATAACAAAATCGGCCATGCAAAGGTTTTTGGTGTCTTACCAGTCCTTAAATATAATTAATATAACTCTCACCATAACAATATATATCTAGTGTCTCTACTTCAATCATGCTGTATGCACTTTTCACCCTTCTTGGTCATCAGGTAATTTAAAAAAGAGGACTGTGACAGTCCTGTGCTCAGCTGACTTTGCATGCAAAGACTGAAGAGATCCAGTAAACTTCAGAATGATATCAAGGTCACCTTTTTTAAGACCATCATCACTGTTGCTGACATCAACATATTTATTAAAATATAGTGTTCAAAGAACGGATTAACCTCAGTGCCAACAATATTTTTTCCTCATTTGTGCATTTTTTTTAGACTTCACAGGTGCCATAATATGGTGAACCTGCACCAAAAATTTGATGAAGCTGTGATGAATCCTTCTTGCGATATTATGGTAACAAGATGGTCCATTTGTGTGCCACTCAGATGGCCTTCAAATGTATAATTCAAAAGTTTCATAATTTTAGAAATAATGTGAAGAAGCTGGTTTTCAATAGGAACATGGTTCATTATAATGTGCATCTATGATAAAAATTTGGTGAAGCTGCAATGCATCCTTGTTGAGAAATTATGATTATGTCTTCCCCTTGTGCACCACTCAGACAGCCTTGAACTAAATACTTAGAAATAGAAAGAGGAAACTGGTTTCAAATTAGGAACCTGGTCCATCATAAGATGTATCTCTGATAAAAATGTGGTAAATATACGATGTGTGTTTTTTTTTTTTTTTTAGATATCGCGGTAATGTCATCAGGGTTGATGCCACTCAGACAGACTTCAAATAAATACATTAAAAATTACATAAAAAATTTAAAAATAATTAGAAGAAGCAGGTTTTCGAAAGGAACCTGGTCCATTATAGGTGCATCTCTAATAAAATTTGGTAAAGATACAGTGAGTATTTTTTAGATACTATGGTAATGTCAACAAGACACATGGATGGACAGATGTATGAAAGGACAGACGACAGAGGGGACGACAATACCCTGTGGTACATTATGCGTCAAGAGTAAAAAGGGAAAAAATTAATTTGGCACCACCTATTAAACAGAGTTAAGGTCTAGAGGTCCCCAGAAATATCCTTATGCAGTTTCAGAGCAATTAGCTTAACAGTTTTGGAGAAAATTATTTTTTAAGGTTTTGCAAAAAAAAAAAAGAAAAAAAAAAAAAAAAAAAAAATTCCTAAAAATTCCAAAAACTACTGGAGCATCACCATTTGAAAAAAAAAATTGTGAAAACTCACCCAAGATACATCCCCGCCAAGTTTTAAGTGAATCTGGTTATTAATAACAGTTTTGGAGAAGAAGTAAAAAAATATGATGTACCATTGCAATCACGATTTTTTTTTTGGGGGGGGGGGGGCATTGTAATGAATGAGAATGTATGCATAAACTGACAAGTACCCAAATTAAAAAAAATTCATTGATAAATCTGAGATGCAGAATATCATGACTGACCTAGAGAACAATTTATCTAGGTTGACCCTTCCACAAGCTACATTTCCACTGAATTTCAGAAGAATCTCATGATGGTTTTGGAGAAGTTATAAATAGCAAAAATGCACGAGAAGTTGTGACAAGATATGTTTGTAAAACATAGATGCCCCCAGCCCTCATTACCCTTGCCCTCGCTACCCTGTTGATAGTGGTAGATGGGGCACTCGTGACCTTACAAAATTAGTGACGGTTGATCATACATCGATGTCAGAAAACTGTGTCAAGGTCACCCATCTTCATTCTCAACCTGGTCTTTATAGGGAACCATAAAGCTGTGCAATATAAAAGTCATAGCTCTAAAGTACAAGTTATCATGCGAAAATCATGAAACCATATTAAGTAAAGTGGCTCTGTGACATTTGGAATTTGGTCAAGGTCACCCATCTTTGATTAGCCCCGAATATGGACTATAATCTTGTACAATAGAAAAGTCCTAGCTTCAAAACCTCTTCAGTTATCATGCAGCAACCAAAGTTAAATTAGGTAAATATGTGACCTTGGAATTTAGATCAAGGTCACCAAACTTAACATTTCTTTTAGCCCTTAACAAGGACTATATAGCGGTGCAGTATCCAAGTCCTTGCTCAAAAACTTCTTCAGTTATTGTGCAAAAACCACAGGACAGGAAGTCTACTGTCTGTGTGTGACCCTCAAAACTGGGTCAAGGTCACCCATCTACAAACTCAAACTAGCCCTGATAGGCAACCATAAAGCTGTGCAACATAAAAGTGCTACCTCTAAAATGCAAGTTATCATGCAGAAACAGTATTCAACCAAGTGGCTTTGTGACCTTTGAAAGTAGATCACCCATCTTCAAACTTGAACTAGCCCCGAATACGGACAATTATCCAGTGCAATATAAAAGTCCTAGCTTAAAAACCTCTTCAGTTATCATGTGGAAACCAAAGTTAACTCAGGTACCAATGTGACCTTGGAAATTAAATCAAGGTCACCAAACTTTAAACCTCTTCTAGCCCTTAGCAAGAACTATAGACCTGTAAAGTATCCCAGTCCTAGCTTAAAAAATTCTTGAGTTATTGTGCAGAAACCACAGGAATTCTACAATCACTCTGTGACCCTGAAACTGGGTCAAGGTCACCCATCTTCAAACTGAACCCAGCCCTTACAGAGAACCATAAAGCTGTACAATATAAAAGTCCTAGCTCCAAGGTATAAGTTGTCATGCAGAAAGCATGGAACCATATTCAGTAAAGTGGCTCTGTGACCTTTAAAATGAGGTCAAGGTCATCCATCTTCAAACTTCGCCTAGCCCCAAACATGGACTATGATCCTGTACAATATAATAGTCCTAGCTTAAAAGCCTCTTCAGTTATTGTGCGGAAACCAAAGTTGACTAAGGTACCAATGTGACCTTGGAAACTAGGTCCAGGTCACCCATCTTCGAACTTTGCCTAGCTTTTGACTAGAATGATACACCTGTACAGTATCAAAGTCCTAGCTCAAAAACTTCTTGAGTTATTGTGCTGAAAACCACAGGAATTCTACAATCTCTCTGTGACCCTGAAAACTGGGTCAAGGTCACCCATCCTCAAACTGAACCTAGCTCTTACAGAGAACCTGTGCAATATAAAAGTCCTAGCTCCAAGGTATAAGTTATCATGCAGAAAGCATGAAACCATATTCAGCAAAGTGGCTCTGTGACCTTTAAAATGAGGTCAAGGTCATCTATCTTCAGACTTGGCCTAGCCCCAAATATGGACTATAATCCTGTACAATATAAAAGTCCTACCTTAAAAACCTCTTCAGTTATTGTGCAGAAACCAAAGTTAACTCAGGCACCACTGTGACCTTGGAAATTAAGTCCAGGTCACCCATCTTCGAACTTTGCCTAGCTTTTGACTAGAATGATACACCTTTATAGTATCAAAGTCCTAGCTCAGAAACTTCTTGAGTTATTGTTAGGAAACCACAGTCTACCGACCGACCGACATGTGCAAAGCTATATGCCCCACCTTCTTCGAAGGGGGGTATAAAAATATAGAAAAAAATGCAGTGCCACATGGTAAAAAATCAAGGTCTAGGGGTCTGGAGAAGTGTCCCTTTGCAATTTCAAAGCAATTGGCTGTGTGGTTTCAGAGGAGTTCCCACCAGATTCTGCCAAAACAAATGAACAAAAAAAAAATATTAGTAATAAAAAAAATCCCAAAATCGCTGGACCATCACCATTTGAATATACTTGCTAAGGACCTACTCAAGGTACATTCCCACCAAGTTTCAAGTGAATCCAGCCAACAATTTTTCATCAGAAGTTGAAAATGTGAGTTGTTGACAGACCAACTGAGGATAAATGAAGGACCATAAGATAAGCTTAGCTGAATGACAAGTCTGTTGAGCTAAAAATACCAACTCAAACACAATATCAGCACCACATGGCAGACGAACTTTGGAGAGAGAGAGAGAGAGAGAGAGAGAGAGAGAGAGAGAGAGAGAGAGAGAGAGAGAGAGAGAGAGAGAGAGAGAGAGAGAGAGAGAGAGAGAGAGAGAGAGAGAGAGAGAGAGAGAGAGAGAGAGAGAGAGAGAGAGAGAGAGAGAGAGAGAGAGCTCTTGCACAAATTATGGTCTACATGGACCATGATGTGTTCTATTGCAATTTCACAGCAGCAATAGGCAAGGGCCAGAACAGAAGGTTCAACAACTGCCTAAAAGAGGGCACTGCAGTCAGTGGAGGGCTAGGATTGTGTATTGCCATTACTTTACATTGTAATTTGCAGCTTAATAACTTGAAAACTATTGCACATAGAAACACCAAATTTCAGACAGTAAATCTACATGCATAACTTAATACCTCACAAAAATCATGTAACCACAGCTACAAAAGTGTCTGTTTTATTTAAGGTTGTGTTAACATACAAACTAATGGGAATGCACAGCTCTAGCCCTCCAAATGTTTGTGTATTCAGTTGTGTATTGGGGTGAATACACTCCTTAGAGCTAATTCTGACCTTTCCTATTAGCTGTGAAGTTTGGAGTAGATGCATTTTTGCATGCACCCTCCCCCACCCCCACCCCCCACCCCCCAAAAAATCCTGCATAAATGACTGAAGCACGAGGCCAATTAAACTAAACCCCTGAAAATACACATTGACTTTAAATAAGAAATGGCCCAGAAAAATTCTCTTGTAATACAGGAGAAAAATAAACATGCCCAAGAAAACATGAAATCTTACAGGTTCCAGACCAGGTGAAAAAGGAGTTTTCTTGTGAAATATTCTGCATAGTATTTTGGCAGCATTCGAATATTTGTTTGCTTGATCCCGGGTGTGTATATTCATAATGGGAATATACAGAGTGGAGAGTAAGATATGAGGTGCATGTAAAACATGGCTAGCCATCATTTTATCAATAACGAATTGTTTAATATACATTTTGGAACCAAAACTTTTACTAAGTACATGAGGTAAATGGAACAAGAGGCTCCTGGATCTAACGCTCAGCTGACATATAATCTGTCTTTTTGCCTGATCGACATCCCTACCAAGTTTGTGATGATTCAAGAAAAATCTTCATCAAGAGGACTGTGACAGTCCTGTGCTTAGCTGACATGTACATATACCCCTGTGATTTTTTAAGATTTGCCCAAAAAAGAACAAAGAAATTCATAAAAAATAAAAAGATAAATGGATCATGACCATTGAAAAAATCTGGTAGAGACCCCCCAAGGTACATTACCACCAGCTTTGAAGTCAATCTGACTGATGGTTTCACAGAAGTAAAAAATGTGAATTAGCATTAGAATGCCCATTGACTTATAAAATCAATAGGAAAGGTGCATTAACCAACAACAACCCAAATTGAAAAAATCGTTAAAAATCAAGAATCCACAGCAGTGCCACCTAGTGACCAACTTTGTTTGACCCTTTCACAAGGAACATATCCACCAAGCTTCAGCTTAATCTGAGTGACGGGTCTGGAGAAGAGGTTGAAAATAGCAGTAACACACAAAAAAATCATAAAAATTTAGACAAAAATTGCAGCGCCACCTGGTGAAAAAAAATTAAAACTAGGAGTCCTCAGGAGTGTTCCTGTGTGATATCCAAAAATCTTGGGACCGTGACCAATTAACTAAATTTGGGAAAGACCCACCCAAGTTTGAAGTCAATCTGGATGACAGTTTTTGAGAAGAAGTCGAAGATGTGAATTTGGACAGACAGACGATGGGCAGACAACGGATGACCTACCCTCCTATAAGTTCTGCTGACTTATCGGCTGACCTAAAAAAACAGCATCCTCAATATTTTTACATTTTGGCCTAAATATTACACACTATTATAGGTGGCATCACCAATACTGAACTCAACGTAGACTTCATACACTTGATAAGTCCTGGCAGTTTTTTGGGGACTAACTTGAAAACTGTGGACTGTATCTTGCTCACAAGCAAAAGTTTACAGATGGACCGAGTCACTTGCACAAATATGAGTGATGATGCACATTATACGCAGGTCACGGAACTTATGTCATAAGTTCCGTGACCTGCGGTCCTCGGAGCTAAAAAGTAAACAGCCAATTTCCATCAGGTTAACAAAATGTTTGATGAGTTCATGACAATGCTGGTCTTCACCTACAGGTAACCAGTACATTGTGGATATATTCACAAGAACATGTGTTTAAAATGCACTCTCCAAGTTCTTCTAACGTACACTATATATATGGCTTGTGTGTGTGTTTCCCACAAACCATTAAAGAAAATTCACGTATCAGACAAATTAAATGAGGAGATATACATGTATTAACTTTTATTAATCACCACATTAATGTTTTATTATATGCTGAGAAATATGAGCAAGAGAGTGTTTTGGTCTGCCATACTGTGCGTCCAATGATGACAGTTAAAATCATCAAATCATAACAATACAAATGAGCTTTGGAACCAGTTAATCATCCAATGTCTCTAACCCCTTGACGACTAACAAAATATATTTCTTGTGGAAATATGGCACAGGGAAATCAATATGACAGTGCACAAGAGTGTGTACACAGATGTTTAAATGTAAAACAGACTTTGGGAAAAAGTGAGCTACATGTAGTTTATACATGTGCATGTATGTTAAATGTCAGGTACCAAGGGCAACTTAATACGTCAAGAAGATAACATAATATTTTCTGTTCATGACTCAACTGAAAAACATCATCGAGAATGCACATGCACCACATTTTCTGTATACCTATCCTCTAATGCTTATACCTGTTTTGAGAACAGTCAGCACGCTTTCCAGGTATCCAACTCCACACAGGTCGAATGCCCCATGTAACCCATGACGTCATGGCAGTGTCTGCTTGTTGAGGTTCAATGTACATACATCAGGTACGAATAAATATTCAGAGCAACTGGGTGTACATTGGTTGACCTTGTACCAGGACTGTGTATAGGTCTTCTGTCCCCTGTTTATTTATCATCCAAGGCATCCCATCTTCTCCCCTTTAACTCCATACAACTGGGAATAACATTTTTTTAAAAGCCACTTTTGACATTTTGACGTTCAATGGTTGTTCTGCATTTTAGTATATGTACCTTATGTATGTATTTGGCAGCATTTACATTATCTTGTCTAATTCCAGCAACCTATAATTTTCAATTAAATGGTGTGAACTCTCTGTCCTCACAGATCACTATTAACACAATATAGAGACACTTAAAAGTGAAAATATGAAAAAGTTAAAACAGTTTGCATCAAAATGAATGAGATTAACTCACATGCTTCACTCATTTGCACATTTTATACAAATCATGCAAGCTGTATGGTTGCAATTGTATTTAACATCATTATTATACTGAAATATGTACGATACATTTCTAAACTTGTTTGATAATTAAATTATCTCAACACGTTTATCAATAAATAGAAAGTTTTAAATAACTTAAATTAGTTGTGAATATATATAAAATGTCAATTGTGGACAACATCTGTATAGACTTTGCCAGTTCAAATCCACTATATCTATCATATAATTTTCAGTATCAATTCAAACTGAATACACCATGTAAGACTCATTTTTGGGAATGGGTAAGGCCCGGGGGGGGGGGGGGTATTTACCCCTGGAAAATTTTTGGTAGGAGTGTGCAGGTTAAACCTTACAGAAAACAGCCTTCATAAGGGTACTACAAGTATTTCACAAAATTAGTGCTTGAGTTAGGAATTCTTAACCAAAATGATAAAACATATGATATATATAGCTCAGCAGAAAGCCATAAGGTATATTTCATCTCTTCCATACACATCACAGTAATTTACTTCACCTTATATGTAATGATGCTGACACTGAGTCTCAATGACACAAGCATTTCCTTAAGTTTTCTATAAGTTATACCACGGTGCCAATAAACTTGTGAGTAATTTTGCTCAGATATGGCTTCTGAAGATAGCCAATCACCAGCATGTAACTCCTTGAATTACATAATATCTCGGCTTGGAATTCCTAAGTCTCAGTTCCCTACAATGAACCTCTCACGTGTTATGCAATCCTGTTCCAGCAACTCTTCTGACCATCCTGGCAGCACAGAAATTGTTGCCTCATTGATAAACGAACTTTGCCAGATCAGAGATGATCAGATGGAATCATGTCTTAGGAAGCAGGAATGCCAAGACATTATGTATTTTTGAGCACCTGTTAGCAACTAATTCCTTTTTTTTTTTTCAATCATAATGCCTGCTTTGGTGTCCCAGCAGTGCTTACATTGTGCACTGTTTGATTAACTGATTGTGTATACAACTATTCTTCCAATTTTGTACTATATTTGTGGCAGCAAATAAAGATATACATACATCAGTGTCAAAAGTGCTCCCTCAAGAAAATTTTGACTTTGTTCGAGAAATTTGATGACTTATTGGGACATTTGAAAAAATAATTACTTTGGAAAGGATTTTCTTTTGGAAAATGTTGGAGAGAAATTTTACTGAAAAGGGTGGCCTTCAGAGCAGCACATACATGTACTATGGTCACAGCCCCCAACAGTTGGGGGTGGGGACCCTGTAAGCTCCATCTGTGGTTTTACCATCTGGTCACATCACATTCCCTCAAGCCTCTTAGCACCTTAAAGAGGCTCCATGTGTAGCAATGACAAAGTCCCTTTGTAGTGTTAAGCACCATATATAAGTACTTGCAATAAAATGCTCCTCAAGGAACTAAAACCTCACATCTCAATGTGATAGGGGTAAAAGTTTGGCTCATATATGCAACTATATACAGTCCCCAGACGGTATTCAGAAGATGTTATTTGTCACAAACCTGTGGCTGAATTATTCCACAAAAGACGAATGCACTGACATGGAATACTGCTTGCATGGAGCAATCCACTCAAAGACTCGCACAAAACAAAACTAACCACAAACAAACATTGCTACATAATACAACAATTTAAATACACCTTGGTCATGGGGCCACACTTGTAATCCCTATTAGCTGATACATGTATCCCATGCTGTCCCATTATACTATGTTCTGTGGCTGGGTCTGGCCTGTCAAAGGCTTCAGAAGGCACCCTATGATACAATAAGGGATGATTAATGGAATTGACAATGAACCATGATAAACCATAATATAAACATTTAATTTTTCTTTAAAGATCAATGTCAGGTGCAAGACGTATACATATCTCAGACTTATAAATATGCCAGTTTGTAATGTTCATGTACCCAGTATGTTGAAAAACCAGTCTGCACATAGGACTTATTCATTTTGTTCTTGGAAAGTGTATGCAGGGCAGTGAGAGACACGGAAAATTGCTTGGAACCATCTACAGGCTGGTGCTGGTCACTCCAAACTTTTCTTGGAATCATATACTGGGTGGTGTCTGCATACATGTATATGGCATGGGCTCTGTACGAGCGATTGGCTAAGTACGGTGTGTTTGTGTGTACACACACACAAAAGGATTGTTTACAACGGATCAATATGAATGCGATGATCGCATTTAAAAAATTGAAAAAAAAAAAAAAAAGAAACAATAAAGAAAGGCAATAAAGTGAACTCTCCTTTACCAAGACTTTCTCGCTTTTTATCCTGAATATATACCATGTGAGTATAAGAACACCTGTATAGCCTTATGTAAATAATATGTGCAAACAGTCAATATACCCTTTCAGAAAAGGACTTGTCCACATGAGGGGAAGCGTTCTTGGTAATAGATTTGTCACAGTTCAAAGAAAGTCATAAACAAAACTACTGCTGCATGCCGCATGAAGGTACATTGCACTCCACCCATTCAGGGAGTCCAGCTGAAGGAATTATTTGGGCAAGAAGCAAGAAACTATAACTTTCTTCCTTCAATTCACAGTTGAATTCTTACAGTGTTTTCTCACCACGTCAAGCTGCAGTGGCAAACCGCTTTATCACCACATGAGTAATTTCAGTAATTGATGACAAGACAACATTGCTGATAGATCTGTGGACCAAGATCACAAGTCAACTTGATCACGTAAGTAACATTTTCTTTAATATTTGACTTTGATGGCACCTTGTTACAATATGTACTGCTGTCGTCAACTGGTACATACATTAGCACATATACCTCTATATTCATGAGTTGATGTGCATTAGTTAAATTGGCTCAATAGGATCCATCAAGATTGCTATTGTTTCTGACCTGCTTTCATGACAAGCATCCTAATGTAATAGCATGACTAGGGATGCTTAGGAAACGTGCACTAGTTGCTTAAAAAAATGGTATTTATTTATGTTGCGGGATTTGATAGCACAAGCACACAGCTGAGTCACAATATTCGTTCTTGTGAGAATTATAGTACAGTATTCAACCTCCTGCTATTAAGATGACCCTACTGCCAGCAAAAAGCAGTCATGTTGTAGATGGTCTTAATATACAGATAATTTGTCGGACAAATAAACTCCAGGGTCATGAAGGGGCAGTTTTTAAAAAGAGGCTCAGTCTGTTGTGTCAGGTGTTCTTCAGAGCAGGAAACATAGTGCTATTCTTAATACTGATATGTTGCTATTATATTTAATTTTGAGATTCCAATTATACAGGATGAATTTATAACATTAAACTGATTGTCAAATATCGTCATGTGTAGAAAACTGACCATACATTTCATTATACAGTGATGTCGCTCTTCTATTTATGGATTTTGTATTGCATACCATCTCATTTACAAAGCTTTGAATTGATAGTCCAGCAGAGCATAAGAATATGATGGTGTTCCCCTGAAGATAAGTCAACCTTAAGAGATGAAATTTTTGATGGCCATAATTATAAGAGGTGAACCACAGTTCATGTTACAGTGGCCCTACTTGTAAGGCCCCTCTCAAGAGAGGCCATCCCCCCAATAAAGGCCACTTTTCCATGCAGGAAGGACGGCCTTTTCATTATATGATACCCCTCCAGAGAGGCCACCTCTCTCATAAGGCCACATTTTTTTGGTGCATTTGAGGTGGCCTTATAAGAGGGGACTACTGTACTTACATCAATTATTTTCAAACTATTCATTAATACTTTACATTGTAGGACCTTCACATTCAGAAGAAATGAACAGAAGACATAAAGACCACAAGTACATGGGACAGAGAAGACATCCTGAAAATCATGGCGGAAAATTTGTGTGCACGGAACACTTGGGAGGGTCTCCTTTAAATCCCTGGCATTTGACACAAAGTCGATGGGACACAAGGAGCAGCACACTACGGGTGTTGGATGTGAACATTCCCTGGCCCACCAACTGTATGATGTTGACCTATAGAGCACACGGCAGCTCCGCCGATTCTAAACACCACGCTGACCAAATTCCAGAATATTTCAAACTGTGTATTAAGCCTGGAAACTCCGGAGTTGTATCTATACGTGGCACACAGAAAGTGTCCGCTGTTGGGGGAGGAAGTTACCACTGTAATGAACAGTACATACATGGAAAATCCAGGCTTGTGTGCAACCATAGATCCACTGACATGTATCTATATGGATATCCATGTACCCTGTCTCCTCACAACAACACGCACACAGTGACACCTAAAGGTGAGTTAAGATTCTATGTACACACATACAGATGACTATATTATACCTTGACTGTGATTGAGACTGTTGGTTTTTATATAATAGATTTTGTCATCCTTTGGTGTGTCCTGCTTTTATAAACTGGAGCATGTTTTGCAACCATACATACATCAAACTCTGACAGCAGTTTTCACTGTAAATTACATGGACACACAAATAGGAGCTTCATGAAATCTTATAGTTCTCCCTTTAGTCACCTTATCGTGATAATCGCACACATGACTGAATCCATAGTTATGCTGGTCTGCTGTTACCAAGTGGGACATGCTATTATAGAAGGCTTAACTGTGAAACTGAGGAACGTAACCCCACACATCCATGGATATTTGGCAAGATTCGACAAATTGCGTGTATCAGTGCTACAGCCTGGTACCTTGCAATTGTACCCAAGCATATTTCAGGCACAGTACAGCTTTAACTTGATCAAAATCACTCTTTTTTTCAAACTTCCCCACTTTCGTCACGTCTGTACACTTCAATATATGGCTGTCAATGACCTGATCATAGGGGTGTCCCACTTCCCATGAAATACTGCTCAATCTTGTCGAGCGATCCTGGTGGTCAAAATTGGAAAACTAAATTTCGTTAGGTTATAGTGTTGGTTTGTGTGCAATTATGTACGAGAAATACAGAGCAAAATTCTGCTGCACCTGCAGCAACTTATTGAAGACATCTGGTTCACACTCAGAATAATCTCTGATAAAGAATTTTGTGAAGCTGCAATCAATTCTTCTCTAGATATTTTGGTAACATCATCCCTTTGAGCACCACTCAGCTGCATCCAAATAAATATTTTTTAAAATTCATAAAAAAATACAAAAATAATCAGAGGAAACTGATTTTACATAGGCATCTGGTGCATCCTTGCATGCATCTCTGACAAAAACCATGTGAAGTTTTAATCAATATTTTAGGTATTTTGGCATTGTCATCTGGGAATTGACAGGACAAACACAGGAGACAATACCCTGCAGTACCTTATATGCCAAAGGGTAAAAGCCACTTACTTGCTGATGCATGAAACTCAAATAATTACCCCTAGCAAGTTCCTCTGGTCTCATTACAGTATTCACCTGAATCACAGGTACAAACATAAATTTTGCCTGAAAAATTAAAAGCTTCTGAGACCCTCCTTTTTGGCAGGAAAATGTTGGAACCACTTAGCACATATGCCATGTTTGTCCAGAGGATAATCTATAATCTTGTCTAATCCTTTTCATCATGACACAGGAAAGACCACCTAACTTAAACATTCATCCCTACCGTGTTCCCAAATGGTCTTGCTTTGATATTGATACTCAGTTACACTCATAATCAGTTACGTTTTGGGTTTGTGACTCCCCTTCCCCCCCCCCCTTTTTTTCATACCTGTATGTGCAGTCTAGTTGGAGTGGAGTTTAGTTTGTTCAGCATGCAGACCAAACATGTCTTTCTCTGCATAAACACCACATGGCCATAGGACAGACAAAAATAGAATATGCACGGCAAGATTGCTACTCAGTACTACGTAAACTTTTGTGAAAGTGTACATAAGTTGGATGCTTATAATATCTCACCATGCTAAATTATCAAATTTTACATGGCCCTGACTCACAGGCCCCTAGTTCTACCCCTATCTACAATATGTACTATATTATGCACACACACACACACATAAACTTGCAGGAGTTTAAATGAAAAGGGTTGTTCAGTGACTGTTTCAAAACTTCAAAAAAGATGCAGCTGTCCCATGAGTTTGGAATACACATTCAAAAGAATTACCTACAGTAAGAAGTGCAAGATAAATTTTCAAAAAACTTGTTCTCAGTTTAGGAAGGAAATGTATGTCTGTTCTTTTCAGCCTCTGACACCATTGCCATTTCAAAAAATATGTTTTGGTATTCCATGTTTTTCCATTTAATTATTTTTTCTGACAGTTTATAGTGAGTTGTACATGTACATTTGTATCATTTCAGATGAACCATCCACATCCTTCAGTTCCACGTCTACTTCCACCATAGCAGGGTCTGTAGTGGGTGGCCTGGCCATACTGTTCTTCATAGCAGTCATTGCTATCATCTCACTCATCTTCTACAGGAGGAGGTGGGTACCATAAACTAATAATTAACATTCAAAAACACCACAGAACATGTCAAATAAAAATCCTAGTTTAAAAAAAAAAAGAAAGAAAAACACCAGTTAATGCATCATGTCCCAGCATTTTTTCCATCATTTAATGGTGATATGCTGCCAAAGCCTTGTCATTTTTCTCCCATATTTGAATTTACTCCACATATACACATTGAAATTTCGGCAACAGATGAAAAACATGACCCTCTGGGAGTTAATTACAATGCAGCCCAGGACAGTCATCACTGCTGCATTTTGGAACTGCACAATATTTGGCAAAGATGGTTCCCACTGGTCTTAAAACTATTTTTTTTTTTTTTACCCAAGCTTTATTCATTAATAAACTGGACGTAGACCATCACTAGAACCCCCTGAGATGGCCAAGTAAAGAGGAATGGTCACAATGTCCACTATATGACAACGTAAAACTCAATTGGAGCTACGTAGATTCTCTCACTCCAAAATAGAATGTAGTAACCCCTGTTTATGTTACTATTAATACAGCGTTAGCGACCATTAAATTTTCAGTGCCTGATGAGCCCCACACAGGGGCGAAACCGGTCGCACTTGGAGTGCTAGTACCATTGTGTCACTTTTTACCAATAAAACTAAATATGGCACGGTTTCCTTGGTCATAAAGTAGTTCTGGTGCTCTAATCTGTATGAAGTTTACACCATGCTCCTGCAGGTGGCCGAGTCAACAGCTTTCCTCGGTGCATGCAGTGCACGAACAGAGGCTATTGACCTGTTGACTGATGGTATATTAACATGTATTCGAAAAGATGAATGGCCAAGACACTGTTTGTGTACTGATTTTGCAAATTCCATCACATATCATATGATTATAATGATCATACTGTAAATTGCTTTATTTTCACATGTATAAATTTTAACAGATTTTGTAATTTAGACATTTCACTGTCGTTTAATTTCACTGTTTTGGACATAATTCTTATTAAACAATGTTAAAATACTATTTCATTGTGTTTTTATTTTCACGGTTTTGTGCCATCAGCAAAATAAGCGAAAAAAGAGTAGACTGATATTACAATTTACAGTATCACCACAAAATAATCTGGGACCATACATTTTGGTACACATTAAATCTGTTCTTAACTGTGACAATTCCCTTCAGCAAGAATGAGCACCCTCATTCCTACAGTCTCATTGCATTTATATTATTATAATTATACATTTTTTGTTTTTTTAATTTTCAGGCAAAAAGAGAGCAAGAACTGTGCTGACACCTGCAAGGACACAGCGAATGCAATTGACAACCAAATATATTCCCTCGATATTTCGAGTGCATTACCATCTGCTCAAAACAGTTCATGTCCAAGAGTCACTGACCAGTCAACCAATACCGACATAACCTACAGCTATGCCTATTGCAATCATAACAGAATTGCTTTCAATACAGGCCACGGAGAAGGCTTTATGTCAAGTCTTCCACAGTTCAGCTATTTAAACATTTCAAATACAGCAGTGACAGATGGGCCTAGCAATGCAGAGAGTACATGTGCCTACAGTTATGCCTATTGTCACAAGAGACTGCATCTTAATCCAATAGGTCAGGATGGAGACCCTATAATGAGTCTTCCACAGTCCAGCTATGTGGACATTTCAAACACAGCACTAAGAAATCAGAGCAGTAATGCCGACAGTACCTACAGCTATGCCTATTGCAGTCACAACAAACTGCCTCTGAAGGATGGAGACCTTAGTCTTCCACAATTTTGCTTCATGAACAACACGGACGCCAGACGGGTGTACCCACCCGTTCCTCCACGGCCACTTGAAACTCTCAACCTGTGGTCAGCTGCATGGGGGAACATGGTTATTCCACATAATGTGCCTGGAGACAGGGTATCCAGAAACATAGACTTCAAGATTTATGACAATGTCATTCCGAAGACTCTTGATCAAGGAGGATTACCAAAGAATGCATGTGCTACGTCTAACAATACAGAGTACCTTCAACTGCTGTAGTGAATCATGTTGGACAACTGTTGAATATTTTCTTTGCTCGTGTTGTCCACAAGGCAAAAAAGCACATGCAGCTTAAGTATTAAATTTCAGTCTGCATTATTTTCCAAAGTAATTAAGCTCAAGGAAATGGAAATCAAGGCCACTGGTTCCACAGTCAGTTGGACAAGATTGCTTTGATCATATGCTGTATAAAATGTATTCCATGCAGACCAGGACTCTTGCCTTGATTTTAGATATGTTGTTATGGGTGTGGGCCAGATGAACAATGACCACTGCCCCAAAAATGACAGGGCTGTTCACTTAATGAACATTCAGGACCATGCATGGCCCTGATGATATGCTGTCAGGGCTGCCATCCGGATGGACAAGGACCACCGCATTTATGATATGCTGTTTGGGCTTTACATTTAGTCCTGATGGACAAGGACCACTGCATTTGTGATATGCTGTTAGGGCTTTACATTTAGTCCTGATGGACAAGGACCACTGCATTTATGATATGCTGTTAGGGCTTTACATTTAGTCCTGATGGACAAGGACCACTGCATTTAAGATAATGCTGTTAGAGCTTTACATTTAGTCCTGATGGACAAGGACCACTGCATCTATGATATGCTGTTAGGGCTTTACATTTAGTCCTGATGGACAAGGACCACTGCATTTATGATATGATGTTAGGGCTTTACATTTAGTCCTGATGGACAAGGAACACTGCATTTAAGATATGCTCTTAGGGCTGAACATTTAGTCCTGATGGACAAGGACCACTGCATTTAAGATATGCTCTTAGGGCTGAACATTTAGTCCTGATGGACAAGGAACACTGCCATTATGGTATGTTCTTTAGGGCTGAACATTTAGTCCTGATGGACAAGGGCCACTGCCCTTACAGTGTATGATATGCTGTCAGGGCTACCATCCAGATGGACAAGGACCACCACCCTTATGAAATCTTACAGCTATAGACCAAATGGACAAGGGCCATCACCTTCATGATATTATATTTTGGAGAGTAATCATAATAGTTATGTGTATTTATTTATAATTTTGTGTTTTTATTTACATTGACTTACTTTTCTTTTGAGAATGGCATCTCTTTGAGGTGCCTGGTGACTGTACCTTGCATCCTACAACAAAAAGACGATAATTTTCATATATGAAAGTATAAAGTTAATTTAATTTGTCGACATGAACAATCTGGGGACATCTCCACATAGTTTAAGAATAAAGGTTCTGTCACACATATTGTGTGACCTTGTAAAACACATTCAGTTGTTACCTTTTAGTGTGAATGGGAGAGTGCATGAATATGTATCCTGGAATTTCCAGATTTTTGCTTGCCACAAATATCCCTTCCAGTCTTTAGCTATCATCGCCACTAAATACCCTCCCGTGCTAGAGTTACGCTGATATTAAAACATTTGTTTTAATATTGGAGAGACCGTCAAATTTTTACCCTGAAACTGTAACTTTACATTTGTCCTGACCCCACACAGGGCATCCAGGTGAAAATCATTCACTTGAATCTTTCAGCCCAACATAATTTGCACCGCCTAAACCTGGCTGGTGTCATATGATCACCTATCCATATTTGGATCGATCACAGATTAAAAAAATTATGTTGAATCCTTTCCGTTGTGGCAACAATACCACAGTAATGCATGTCGCTCTTTCACGTAATTACACCCACACGTATTACGTGACAACGGCAAAGTTACATAAAAAGGGCCTATTAACGGTTTCCCCCATTGCCTGATGAGATCAATTGAGATCCAAACCGGTCAATCTTTCCTCCAGCTATCAAGGCACTAGTCTTGTCATATACGCTTATCGCCACTAAATATATTTGCTGGATCACTTAACCCTATTGCTGCGGGGCCCGTGTTTAAATGGTCCAAAATGCAGTTTAAAAAAACAATTCAGCAGTACTATTAATAAAAAAAGACTTATCATCTTGATGTTGTTTCTTTAATGTACACATTTAAAATCGAATTAAAGAAGCATTTCTTAAACAAAGAGCATCAAAATTTTGTGACACCAGATCCCCTTTTGGACTTGAATGATGAAATACTGGAAATGACAAATGAAACTTTGTTTGGGGATTAGATCTTCTGTAATGGGACAGCTAGTGTTGCCAACACTCTCAGATTACCTAGGAGAGTCCCGGAACTTTATGCTGAAAATTCTTGAAAAGTTGTAGATTTTAGCCAATTTTTTAGGCAGGTCCCTGAATGTCATCAATATTTTCCTTCTATATTTCATAATAATTTATCAATCTCCCTGAATTTTACTTTCCACCTGCTGGATCTTAAGTGTAGCAGGTAGGAAACAGTAGGGATAGCAAAGGCACTGAGAAACCTGGCCTTTGAAGCAACTTCAAAGACAAGGCCTTTCAATGGTTTTGTTAGACCATTGCGAAAGAACTAATCTGCAAACAACAAATCGCTGATATGCTTTTGTAGTATTTAGTCTACAGATTAAAATACCACAAAAATTTCTGTCTCAGCTGTTTCCTAGAAATGTACATTTGGAGGTTCCTTCTGTTGTTCCTAAAATTTATACAACTATTATGCACACAGTGTGATTTGAATGGCTGAGCTAGACTCTCTGTTTACTATGTAGTATGATGTGTACATGTATATCACTGTGTCAACAGTTAGGAATGTTAACATCGTTTTGGGATGTATTGAAATACCATTCTTTTTCAAAGAGCAGCTAGTCCAGCCACCTTAACTAATAAGTGCCTGAAATGTGAAAAAAAAAGAGTAAAAACCTGGGGATCCACAGTAATACCACACAGTAGTCACCTTTGTTTGACCCTTCCTTGAGGAACATTTCCACCATTTTTTTCGGCATAATCTGAGGGATGACTTGTGGGAAGAAGTCAAAAATAGCAAACACACAGAAAAGTTGATTTAAAAAAAATCACAGTGCCACCTGTTGAAACAAGAGGACTGCGATATCCCTGTGCTCAGGTGACCTTACATGCACAGACTGAAATGGTCCTGTGAACATCATGGTCACCATCATCACTGTTTGCAACATCAGTCTTGAGTCATACAGTTGACAGCTCATTTTTAAATGAAAAATTAAGGAAACCACTATTACCAAGATATATGTCACTTTGACCTTTAAAAGCCACCCAAGGTCAAAATTAACATCATCAAAAAAAAACCCATAGGTACTTTTAAATTAGTGTTTAATAGTAACCATGGCCCTATGATCCACTAATTGCTGAAATATCAGCCGCTATGAAAGTTGACTTTTCAATGTCACTCAAGGTCAAGATAGACAACATTAAAAGAAACCTCACATGTAATTAATTTCTAATTAGTGTTTAGCAGTAAACATGGGTCTAGTATCCAAAAATAGGCCAATATGTCAGATTTGCTGCTATCCCTATTGTACAGTAACAATGCTATCATGTGCATGTACATACATGCTCCCCTATAAACTTGTCCTGATGGTGATAATTTGTTAAAAATTAGAAAATGATAGCACTATTACGTACTGAAAAAAAATTGGTGGAGTTCAAGTCCAGGTACATTCCCACTAAGTTTCAAGAAAATCCAATGTATAGGTTAGGAGAAGTCACCAAAAAACAAAAAAAAAACAAAATCAAAAAAAAATCAAAAAAATAAAAATTGAATAAAAATTAGTGCCACCTGTTGAAAAATAGAGGTCTAGGAGTCACCAGAAGTGTTCCTGTGCAATTTCAAAGCAATTGGCTGAGTGATTTTGGAAAAGACAATTTTTTAAGATTTCATGAAAATTAATAAATTTTCATAAAAATTTAAAAATCATTGGAGCATGACTATTTCAACAAACTTGATAGAGACCCACCCAAGGTATCTTCCACCAAGTTTGAAATGAATATGACTGACAGTTTTAGGGAGTCAAAAATGTGTAATACTATTGCAATCCCATTAACTTACATGGTAATCAATAGGAATGTTTGAGTTTCTACCCAAGTTTGAAGTGGCTGTGGTCAACAGCTTTGGAGAAGTCTAAAACGTGAATTACCGCTGCAATCCCAAAAACTTATAAATGTAACCAATTGGACTGTATGCATTGACTGACAAGTAGCCAAATGGAAAGTCTGTTAAAGTCTACAATATGGAATATCATGACCTAGTGAACAATGTGTTTCACCCTTTCACAAAGTATGTTTTCACACAGTTTCAGCACAAGCTGAGAGATTGTTCTGGAGAAGTCAAAAATAGCACAAACACCAAAAATATGGAAAAAAATGCACCAATACGGTTGAACAAATTAAAGTTTAGGTCCGGAAGTGTCCCTATGCAATTCTAAACAATAGGAGGTATTCATATTAATTGGGATCCTCTGCTACAACCTAGACTGGAGCAAGGAACCTGACAAGAAGGAGGGCAGATTCATGTATTAAGTACATGTAATGCCAAAATGAGAAAGCAAAGGGCTTAAAAGTCCTTTACTTTGTTTAAAAACACGCAAGATGCTTAAGGTATTTGCTTGAATATTTCATCTGTTTGTTCATAAAAGTGTAATTTCTTGATGGTTAAGTAACATCACCGGTGCCCTCCCTGTAGTGGAGGCCTAGATTCATTGCCTAGTAAGTCAGGGAACAAGAGCAGGTCTGCAGTTAATATAGTTAAATGTGAATACCTCCAATTGACTGAGCAATTTCAAAGATTTTGCAAGATTTTGCTAAAACTTAACAAATAAAAAAATCAAAAAGTCACCACAGCATGCTTATTTGGACAACCTTGGCAGACAACAAATGACAGAGACTCGTAAAAGCTCAGCTGTACTGACAAGTCAGCTGAGCTAACAACAGAACCATATATACAATACAGAAAACAAGACACCCATGGGTCTAGTGCTGTGCTGACTTGAAGTGTATTATAATAATATAAAGACTGAAAACAAAACAAGACCAGGTTGTGTTTATTGTTCCAACTGCCAATATGACCTTCACCATCAACACAGATTTTACAAAATATTCAAAATGAGGACCCTGTGTCCAGCTATCCATACATTATCTGTTTGTTCAAATCAGATAATAACTTTTTGAGTTATTGAAGAAAAACAATGAACTTGGACAAAATGCCTAACTCTGTATTAATTGTGTCATGGTGACCCAAAAAGAAAGTCACCAAGTAGATTTTTTTTTTTTATGTAATGCAACTCAATTATCTTTCAAGATATGAAATTTATACCTTTCAAGACATTTAACTCGTAATTTCTGTCAAATTATAGGTGACGCCTGTATTGTATATATGGTTCTGTTGTTAGCTCAGCTGACTTGACAGTACAGCTGAGCTTTTACGAGTCATACACAACCAAAATTTTGACCTCCACAATCTGATTTAATTTCATGAAGATCCATCAAAAATTAATGATGCTAGACTGGTCACAAGACTTTCACATTTTGACACATATATTACACGATACTGTAGGTGGTGCCACCAATATCAAAATCAATGTGGATTTTAACACTTTATATGGGCCTAACTTAAAACAGTAGGGTAAAGAGCATTCACAAGATTTTCACACTATGACCCTATGTTCCAAGTGGCCCTATGACCTTCACCTTGAGCTTGGATTAAAATATTGTTAAATTCAAAATGTGCACCCCACATCCTGCTATTCATATATGGTCTGTTTGTTCAAATTTGTGTAAAACTTTTGAGTTATTGAAGAAAAACAATAAACTTGGACAAGTGCCAAACTCCATAACCATTGGATCATAGTAACCCAAAAGGCAGGGTACCATGTATAGTTTTATGTAAAATGTGCATGTACTCAAGTGCTACTTTGATGTGGTGGCTCAATTCTCTGCCATTGATGTCCAAGTTACACCATGCCATTACAAAATCACTTCTTTGAACTATACAAGCCTGGTGAGCTAAAATAGGCCAAGGTCACTGATATCAAATAACATTAGCATTGGACATGATTTATATATGGTGCAGGATGTCCATTGTTGCAGTCCTTGTTAGAATTTCCCTTGGTTTGTACAGGTGGTCTAGCTGCAACTGTTTATTTTACAATCAGTGGGACTGAATGTAATGCCCCAGCTTGTTTCCACTTCAGTTATACACTGGCAGGTGGTTTAACTATGATAAGCTGTCCAGCTAGAAAGGGTACATATTGGTTCAGGGGTAAGTCAAATTGTTCTTATCTGAACATGTACTATACAAATTTAGTAATTATGGTTTGTTTGACAAGTATTCTTCTTTCATAATGAAGCTTTGTATTTATAAGTAAAACTTCACGTATTTAGCTAATTCATGATTTGCCACGTTCATATTTATTCATTATTATGTGGGTTATCTTTGCTGAATATTTAGCTTAGACAAGGAGCCACTACTCAGAGAGACATGTACGGGTAATAGGCTCCAAAACATGTTGAGTAGTTACCCGCTGAAGACCCTTTAATTTATTTGGGCTGATACAGCCTATGTCAAAATTTTACAGAGGAACGTGTGCAATAAGGACAATAGTAATTCCATATGTATGTAGGTTAGACAATGACAGGTTAGCTTATGGAGAGTAAAGAGTTCAGACTTTGGAAAAGGGTAATGACTACTAGGAAGCGGTTCTGGGAAAAAAGACACAAATACAATCCACTCATAATTTGCCATGTCTAGATTATTTTTTGAGATATGAAATTTTCAACACATTTTGGCTCATAATTTCTATCAAATTACAGGTGGCACCACTAGTATCACAGTGCCACACCAGCATCACGATATTGGGATTTTAAACTCCTCCACAGTCCCACTAAATTTCATGATGATCTATCAACAAAATTTTAGGATGCTACAGCGGTCACAAGATTTTCTCATTTTGACCAATATATTATACATAATGCTGTAGGTGGCACCACCAATATCAAACTCCACCTAGATTTTCATAAACCTGCTATGTCCTGAAAGTTGTATGGGGCTAACTTGAAAACTGTGGACTGTATTGTGTTCACGAGCAAAAGTTGACAGACAGACAGACAGACAGACAGACAGACATGAATGATTGTATAATTAAACTCGGTGACCTTAGGTCAGCAGAGCTGAAAAGCAAAGTAATGCTACATAAAAAACCACTTTCAACTATTCACCAAATAGCCCAATTCAGTCACAGATCATGCATATTACTCTTTTTTTTTCCCATGGTGCGTTTTCCTTGTACCTCACATTCATATGTATTGAATTGTAATAGGAACAATACATGTATATTAAAGCATTATCTCATTGAAATCACTCTAACCATTTTGATCACTTAAAATATTATAAATCATATTTAAGCTATATTTTCTCTTCTTATGTGATTAAATGACCAAAAAACAAATTGTTCTTTCACTTGATTAAATTTCTAATTCTTCAAATCTAATAAGGTTTACAGTGTATGTATACTGACAACTGAATGTTTGTATGAGCAAATGTTGTCATGGCATGCATAACATTTTCCTTTTCCTTATTCAACCCATCAGATCATCGCTCAAATGACTTCAAACTTTGTTTCCTTTTGAGAGACATTTGGTTTAAATATATTTTATGAAGCCAACATACATATCATCAACACAAGAATAAACAAATGAAAAGAATTGAGAAAGGCATGCAGCTATGTCCTACACGGATCCCTCTTGTGGACAGAAGATGAACTAATGTTGGGATAACATGAGTGCACACTGAAGATCAGAACAAACTAGAGGCAACAACACAAAAACAAGGCAGATAGTGGGACTAATGGAAAATATCAGCTATAGTGTACATCCAACATTAATCTATATTCCATACACCATAAGCACGGAACCTTGAGCCAACAGGAGATAGCACTCCTGGATTTTACTGCAGGTGGTGTTGTCTACAGGTGGTATGCTGATAAATTTTGCACCTTGTGGTGCGATCTAGCACGTGCCATGAATACAATGGCAAAATGACCTGTAACAATGGCTGGACAGCTTGTCTGTAAGCATGCCAACATGCAAGAAATGTCAGAACCCTATTCAAGGACCACTCTTAATAAAGAAAGTACAGATTTAAGTTTGAAATTAATTTAAAACTATACACTTTCCTCCCACTGCCCCTCAACATAACAGTCATGTGAACCATTTTGCTTTTCTTCCCCATGCTTTCTACTGATAACATCTATATTAGTTTGTGGTGATTGGAAATAAGAGAAAGGAAATTTCTCGACCATTGTTGGATAAAAATTAATGATGATTTTTGGACAGCTGACATAAAGTGTACATGACATGAAAACTATATAGATCTGAAACAGCTTGAAATGATATACACAAGGAATGCAATAAAAAGTAATGAAATCTAAGCGGTAATTCCATCTGTCAACAGAAAGCATCCACCATGTTTGTATTCTCAAATATTGTTTATACTTTTCTTGAATAAAAAGCCACAAGTGGAATGAAGAGTGTTTTCTAATGCATGGTGACATAAGAAAGCAAGTGGCCAGTCCTTCTCTATATCGTATTAAAATATTCAAATAATAAAAGTGAAATTTCTTTGAGCTTATTCACTAATTGATCAGCTGAAATTCTTTGTAATTTAACCATTTACTTGTGTGAAACAAGATTTGGTTCTTAACCTGAGAACTTCAAGACCATTTGGTTGCATATACATGCATACACAGTGAAACTTTAATGACACCATCTGTTCCCTTAACTATATGTCAGCTATTTGAATACGTCAGATAAATGAGTCAAATAGTTAAAAAATTCTGAATGCAAGTCCCTCAAAACTAGTGTAGATAAGTGAATTTGTCAGATATCCGAGTGTCAACATGATTAGGGCTCACTGCACTGCAATTCATTATCCACTGAAATAATAGTAATGGGACTATAAACTTTCAGGTATCTTTCTCAATACGTAGACTCAGATTATCTTTCCTGCATGATACTAAGTTCCTGTGTAAATAACAACTGATATTTCTTATATGTAAACAAATTACACATTGAGTGAGTGACTAAGCTGACATAGTAACATTATCCACAACTGACATAAATCACTTCCTCATAAAATCATGACTTGTAGGAAATGAATTTCTTTTCAAGCACCACTACATAAACAAGTTGACGCTGAGGCTGTCCATATCTCCCGCCCACATAATTTTAAAACAAAGATAGCTGTATATTTGGCAGGTACATACTGGCATGTTTCTGATATTGTGCTTAAATGGGGACGATACGTTAACTGTACCTCTACCCTGGGTGTCATGGTAAACATATACTCAAGTAAATAAAAAATAACCTAAAAATTATGGCATGAGCAGAATGCTGGAATTTTACATGTGATTTGTAGTCATCTGAAAACAAGAAAAATGTATAGTGTCAATGAAACAGAAAAATAACTGTTTCTTACAAAGGATACTAGTTGTGATTCTCTGTTAAGTTCTGCAGTGTGATCCATGTCATGTGATGGTCTGTGTATGGCATGGGAATGCATCAGCAGATAGGACTCTGTTGTTATTGTCGTCTGTGAAGATCAGATCCAGGTAACCACCAAGCCTATGTGTTGGCTTTGATATCCACTGCTTGAGTTTGCGATGGGTTGGTTTGGGGCAAAGATTGTTGAAGTCGCCCATCAATATTAGTTCATAGTGGACTGGAATGTGCGAGGTCAAGGTCAAGGTCCTTCAAGCATGACATAGAACCTTACAAGGTTGATCAACTGTAAAAGTTAAGTGATCCTAGCTCACTTGTTTCTTCAGATATTGCATACAACAAATTCAAAGAAAATTGAATTGCCGCTGGTGACCTTGGAATTAGGTCAAGGTCACACACCTTCGAACTCGATGTAGACCCTAACAAGAGTGATCAACTGTGAAAATTTCATCATCCTATCATATCCGGTTCTTAAGATATCGCGCGCAAGAAGTTTAGAGATAAATGACCCTGGTGACCTTGAAATGGAGTCAAGGTCACTCTCCTTCGAACTCGACGTGAACACTTATAAGGGTGACCAACTGTAAAAAATTCATGATCCTAGCTTAATCTGTTCTTGCGATATCGCGCACAAGAAATGTGGGACGGAAGGACGGACGGACGCACGGACGGTCGTCATTACTATATCTCCCCCCCCACTTCGTGGGTGGGAGATAATAACAACACACACACATAAACTATAATACCAATGTACCTATGCCAGCAAAACATCTCATTCCATACATGTACACTGTTAAAAAAACTGCTTTTCTGAGTCTATCATCCACACTTAGGCATAATGATAAAACATATTTCCTGTAAAGTCTAGTCTACAGATAGGTGCGTTATTAGTCCTGCCAGCTTTTGCAACCCAGTCACTGCATATCTTATCCAGAAATTTACCAACTGCATTTTGCCAAAAAGCAGTTCTTGAACAAAAATTAAAGCTCACCTCACTATTGTTGTTATTATTTTTTAGGATGGAGATCAAAAAGTCTCACAATTTGGCCACTAAGTAAGAAAATGAATAACAGAATCTGTCAATTAACCCTTTCTCCCTTAAATTAAGACTGAGTAAATAGCTTTCTTTGGCATGGGTTGGGCACTGAGTAAAGAAAGCAGTTGACTTGAAGCATGTTATCCTGATAGGTAAAAAACTGTTTTTCATCACTGTTGAAATTAGTAAAAAAAAAAAAAAAACACTGAAGCAGACATTTAACCACCAGCCGACTCTAGACAGTTTAAGGGGGAAAGGTTAAACTTCCTGGAGTATACTACCAATACAAACACCTGGTATGACGCAAATGAGTTATTTATTGTATCTGCCCATAAACATACCAATGCAACAAAAGATCCGGCAGAAACGGCTTTATATTTGGTCAGATATCACAATAATTATCTCATGCTGGGTTGGACCAATAAGAAGTATTATGTCTATTACAAGTGTCCTTGATGTGACCTCGACATATTGCAGTTGCAAACCAGGTGGTTTCTTTGTTATTAAAATAATATAGAGTCTACAGCTTGAGCAGCGTCCAAATACCATTCATGTCCATAAGCCTTCAGTATCAACATGCACACATTTTAGATTATTGTGACACGAGAGGCTGCCCATGCCACACATCAATGTTTTAAACAGCAACAGGTTGACCAATGTCTCCACACAATATTCCCATTAACGAAAACATGTGTATATTGGAGGAATGTATTTTGGGCACTGACAGATATGTGTACTATATACATAAACTTACTGACTTCCTTGAATCAGTGCAATGACACTGACTATACCACACATGAACTAAAAAATGTAGTTTTACTAGAAATCGTTGTACAATCAATTAACTACCTGTGTATGTTCTTACAGACTTGTTCAAAAGTCACTGCAGGTGCATCCATGGATCCAGGATTGCCATGGACTGAAGGTGCGAGGCTGAGGTCCAGGGTGATCCTAAGTTCATGGAGTGCCTACAATTACTCCTGGAGGAGTTATATAGTATGTTATGTTATGTTATGTTATACTATATATAGAGGGTCGGTAAGGGGTTTCCCGTACTGGCGTAGTGGGGCTTTTTATTTATCGTACTGGCGTACTGGAAGCCCTCTTGTTTTGCGTACTTCGTACTATCCAAAATTCTGAAAGATTTTTATTTTCCGAACTGCGTACTCTAGAAAATTAATTACCCATACCAGCGTACCGAACCCCCCCTTACCCCCCTTCTATATATTTTATTATGAAAAATTTTGATAACAATTTTACTTATTGTGCCAGTAGTTCCTCACCTATATATGAAAGCCACATGCAGGTATATACATCTTGTTCAGCTGCATCGTTGGTGAAATTCCAGGTCATGGACATCTCAGGCCATATGACCTGAAAAGCTATTCTCTGATTGACGCAAGGCCCTTAATGGCAACCAAATAAACATAAAACTTTTTTACAATTCTCCATTCAGGACAGGACATGAACCTGTATTTGCCTCCTTAGCTGCCTCTCAGGCCTGATATATGTTTGAGTGATCATGAGAGATTCTTTCTGCTGGAAAACTTGACTTAGGTTTCTTACTCAGGTTTTAATTGGGGCAAAAGCCATGCAGGGTTGGGTCCAGCCTTTGGTGTATTCCCACGTGTATAATTACGATAATTAATCTGATAAGACAAGCAATTAACATCAACAGCGGCAGGCAGCCAGTGCTGTTAAATTTGTGTAAACCTGAAAGAGAAAGTCATCCTCTCTGATGTCATGGCAGGGAAGAGTTCTCAGTAACAGTTATGCCAGTTATCTTTTTTTTTTCATTGCTCTCCACACGAGATAATAGAGTCATAAAGGGAGTAGTCATAAAAATTCACTAGTTGGGGCCTGGTGTCTAGAGGCCAGTGTCCAGTATGATGGTCAGAGGCCTGGAAGAGTGGTGAGCATAGAGGTCTTGACCTTTGTGAAGCCCAAACAGGCTGTACATGGGAATAATTTAACCTGTCTTACACTAGCAGGTTTAATTAATGCAAACAGAGGAAGAGATTCTTTATGCCTCTGAGATTTATCAGTGAGAACTTGTTCCAAATGTAAATACACAGCACAGGCCTAATTACAATATTTCATTTGATGAAAATGTGCACATGTACGTTTCTTTTTGTCAATTATGTGCCTACGTCTCTGCCCTGCCCCACTCCCCCAACTCATTCCATAACATGCATTTTTTTTTCACATTCAGCACATGTTGATTTAATTTGGATAAGAGTTGCACATTCAAATTTCATAAAAAGAGCTTTACTTCAAACACAAGAATAGTCTCAAATTTTATTGCCTTCATGCTGGTGATGTCCCTGTTAAAATTGATACAAGAACTATAATTTGTATGCAATATTTAATTCCCTGTTGGGTGCTCATATCACTGATACACAGTTAAACATACCCCACATGTAGGTTAATATAGTAGGCTGCACTGGGTCCATACAAGCTGTTGATGCCTTAATTTTGAATTTTCAAATTTTGAATCGAACATGATAACATGTTAAATAGCTTGGTTTAGACAGAGACTGAATCAGCTATGGAGTGTAAATAGATTGGACTGTGTGTGTGTGTGTGTGTGTGTGTGTGTGTGTGTGTGTGTGTGTGTATAACATACATGCATATATATATGGCACTGTTGTTCCTGTTTGTATCATTACATGGAATACACCCCACGTGACATACAAATATGCACATACTGGTTATTCCATGATTCATGAGTGGGATAAAATACCTTTTTTCCTGAGTTTCTCACAGGAAATAGATATTTTACTGCTTAAGGAACTATGGATTAACTGATATATTATATCCCCTGTTGCATGTACACTTTTTTTACTGTTGAACATGTGGTTGCGACAGTAACATGGGATTTTGCTTAACCTTGCCCCCCCTCCCCCATTAACAGACTCGGCAGCTTTCCTTGGCATGTGTTGGGTGCAAAGCAGTCTGCAGTTCTCATTCAGATTATTTTTCATTACTGTTGACATTAGTAAAACACACTGAAGCAGACAACATTTGACCACCGGGTGCTTTTGGCCATTTTAAAGGAGAAAGGTATAATATACCATACATGATAGGTGTACAGGTATACACAGCTATAATATTAGACCATGCAATGTAATATATACACAGAATAATACACCATGCTGCATAAAGGTACGCATCGCCTATAGATAGTACACCACACAGCTAGCATAAATGTATACATGTACATGGCTTAATACATCATGCATTTAGCATACATGTGTACACAGCTAGCACAAATGTATTACCAATGTCCTACACTGCACAGTTTGCATACACATAAAACAGCTAATCACAAACATGTAGGTAACATAAACATATTCCCAATGTTCTACACTACACAGCTAGCATATACATATAAACAGCTAATACATCACATACATGTAGCTAACATAAATGTATTCCCAATGGTCTACACTACACAGCTAGCATACACGTATAAACAGCTAATACATCACATAGCTAGCATAAATGTATAAACAGGTTATACATCACACAGCCAGAAATAAATATATAAACAGCCAATACATCATATAGTTAGCATAAATGTATAAACAGCTAATACATCACACAGCTAGCATGAATGTATAAATAGCTTACCACACTGATAGCATACTATCAGTTACCACCAGTCCTTTCACCGAATACATGTACAAGAAAATCTCCACCTGAAAAGATTTGTATCCCACAAAGCCATGTTGCTAAATCATTTGGCAATATCGCCAAATCATTTTGCAATATCGTTATATATATTTAGTGATATCTCTGAATATTTTAATGATACCTCTGAAATCATTTAGAGATATTGCCAAATTATTCATGATATCCCTGATTTAGCGACATTGCATAATGATTAAGTGATATAACCAACTGATTTAGTGATATCGCTAAATCATGCGGTATCACTAAATAACATATTTAGTGATAGTGCTGAATCATTTAGCGATATCACTAAATGCATTTCGACTTCCTGTCCTATTTTTATCCAACATGGCTACCGATTTGGAGGAAAGTGCGATGGCTTCATCCTACCAAAGTGTTCTGGTGAGAATTGATCATCTTCTGTGGCATTGTAACTATTGTCAATGGTTTATTATCATGCTGTGAAGACAGTGTATGCTAACTATTAATTTCGACGTCACACTTAACAGTCAGGCCTACAGGTCCAAATGTTTACTCCTTCACCCCATTCACTAGACAGGCCCAGTACAACTACCCAGCTTGCACCGATTCACTTATTCAAGTATATTGCTAAATCACTTGGCGATATCGCTAGATGATTTAGCAATATCACCACATACATCTTATTTGGCAATATCTCGAAATCATTTAGCAATATTGCTAATTCATCTAGGGATATCTCTAGATTATTTAGGGATATCACTGAATCATTTAGCCAAATGATTTGGTGATATCGCCAAATTATTTGGCAATATTGCTAAATGATTCAGTGATATCACCAAATAGGATTAAATGTAAAACAGCTTGCCATATATCTAGCCCTTAAAGCCAGGCAAAGGTCACATGACCTCTCGTGCCCTCTGCCAAATAGGCCCCCTACATGTACCTGAGCAAACCTTGCTCCAAACATAAAATTACCCAATATACATTACAGTTCTATATGCACAGTTTAACTCTTTCAGTGCCAAACATATCTTAAGTCAATCTACTAAAGTCAAACAAATCTAAATTACGATGAGAATCTCAGATTTGTATTCCTCGTAAAAAGACCTTTCATTCAAGTACCAGCATGCGTATAGTTCCAGAGAAAATATCCCAGTTCAACAGCTAATGGCACTTAAAGAGTTAATATACCATACAGTTAGCATACATGTATACACAGCGTAAGATAAAGCTGGCATACATGTAAAGGTATTCACAATTTAATACAGCACATAGCAGGTATACATACACACAGTTTAATGCACCACATAGCTGTAGCATACGTGTATACATGTACACAGCTTAATACACCATAGGTAGCAGAAAGGTCTTCACCACACTGTGAGCCAGCATACATGTAAACATTGTGGTCCAGTCATTTCCATCAATCTTGCTTTTTGCCATCTAATTATTCATGACAGCAGCTGCCAGCACAAATTAAGCAAGTTTATGAACAACTTTTTCAATTAAATCTTAAATATTTTTTTCTAGTTTCTTTGTCGAAATATTTTCAAAACACTTTTTGTCTTTGCACATAATGTTGAATATAGGTATCATTTGATTACCACGCAATGTTGTCATACACTATCAGTGTGTAAGGATAAAGGTTACATTTGCCTCATATAATATTATAGGCAGAAATGCTGTGTAACTTTTGATTCATGATAGAAAATCAAAATGAACCACATGACTTTTCTCTACAAATGATTTCTGATCCTGTTCACCTCTGTGACTTCCTAACTGTGAACATGTATTCAGAAAGACAAGAAACTTTTATTGTTGCTATCCTTGACATTTGAAAAGTTTATTTAAGAACGTAATGAATCTGCATAATTTTATCATGTGTGCTTAGGTCCAGTAATATATATATATATACCTCCTTAATTTTATCAATTAAGTATCATATTAACATTCATTTTCAACTCTTCCAAGAAACAATCTAAGTACCTTGTTTAAAGGTGTATAATTGCAACGATATGAGGTATCACCTCCGGGGTCATATCTGAAAAAAAAAATGGCTTTAGTTGAAAAAGAAAAGAAAAGAAAAGAAAGAAAGATCTTAGAACAATGATTCAATCGAATTTTTGAACTTCTGTTCAAAGTCAAAAAAATTGTCTTATGGCTATAATCCATAGTTGAATTATTCTGTATTTTTTTTCACATGGCAACAAAAACTTACAGTTAATTTTAACCCAAGTCTGTAATTTGTGATGCCAAACTGGCAAAAGTCATCGTTTGCCTTAAAGCAGTACCACAGTTATGCTGAAAGGTATGCCCTGTAGGCACAAAAAATTTCATATAATTGGGCACTGTAGTTGCTGGAGCACCAGCTGTGGTGTATAATGTTAATCGCTCCGTACCTTGGCCAGAGTTAGGTGAGTTACTAGCCTTGGCAAGCTGCGGCTCATGGAACTCCAGGAGACATTACTGTCTGACTGAGTCCAGAGTCCACATGTAGCCCAAACATCTGTTACCTACATATTTGTGACATTCACAAACCCACCCAACATGGCTATACCTGGATTTGCAATGCCCATTGTGGGTGTGTCTTATAATAGCCCTGACAGTGGTCACTACAGCATGTGCTAGAGCGAGAGGTAGGAGGCAAGGACTATACAGTGCCACCACTGCGTGCCAAACACCATGGCTCCACTCAAGGCAGGCATACTTCTCTCCCTTCTCATAGCCCTGCTGGCTGTTGTCAGTGCACAGCATGGTAAGTTATAGCTTTACTTGAAACTTTGGTCCCATAAGTATAAAAGTCATTTTTCAGTAAAATTTTATAAGCCTTTTAAAAAAAATCTTGATATTTGTGAAACAAAATGCAACTATGAGCATGCTTTTAAGATAAAATTGCTAGATAATGGCCTTTATTCACTTAGAAATTGCACTAAAAATCATAAAGTTTCAAGTTTCTAAAACATCAAATGAAAGTGTACAAATCAGTGTTACATAATACAGAATGACGTTTACAAATATGAACTGAATGCTTTCAGTAACATTTTTGTCCTAAGCATACTTCTATCTATAGCCTTGAAAGACCAAGGATGGAGGTGCAGTTTTGCCCTTGGGCTATTTACTGTTCCATCTTCAAGCATATAAAATGCACACCAGCTACACCCAAAACATGAACTCACCTGACATGACAAGATATAAATTCAGCCAATAGGAAAACATGACAGTCAGCAGATTCACTCACGTTATTTTGCTCTACTCTACCCAGCTGATATATTCGACATTTCAGACATGTCTTAATGGACAAAACGTTTCTTATAATAAGAAAGTTAGTTGGGTGTTGCCATTTCATATTCCATGCAGAAGTTACAGAGAAAAAGAAAACAGTATAACTAATGTATGAAGGGGCATGTGTATATAAATGTATAACTGTTGTGGTATTCTTGACAAAAATGGTCTGAGTCTGTAGTCTTTTGGCTTACCAGTCAGGGCATACTCTGTATAAACAAAGCTTTCAGTTATATATCTTTGTGTTTTTAATATTCCAGGCACAGTTAGTTATACAGAATGGTATTATCATATTAGAATTGGATGCTCGTACATGTAGTTACCTCAGCAATAATTTAAATGTAATAAATGTTCCTGTATCCACAAACATTTTCAGTGGTTCCACTAGCATCCTGCATTTTGAAATATCATAAGTAGGCAAATTGAATTGAGACATTTAACATGCTAAATACATAGATGTCAACCCCCAAGTGTGTTTAGTTGCGAGATCTAGGTAAACAGCACATGAAAACAAAGAAAATAGGCCATTTCCACTCAAAATTACCTTATTTTTTTTTTAAAAACAAATTCTGGAGTCTTCAAATCAGGAGACTCCTGCCAAAGTTGGAAGAGTGGACAAGCATGTAAACATACTTCATTTACGAAACCTGCCGGTGATGTTTGATGTCATGTGAATAATGAACTTACCCTACTAGCTTGTTACCCAAAAAAAAAAAAAAAAAATGACGAAAACAAATAGAAATCAAACATGAAAAACATGTGATGTGAATTTATTCATATAATATTAAATAGTGTATATGGCAATTGCATGCATGACAAATCGTATTTAGTTAAAACAAGCATGAATAACTCACATCGGCATTCTTACTTTTTTTACAAAAACAGTTGTGTGTACAAAGAACTGTCAATATATATTGCAGGTGGCATACGCAAGGCCAGCCAGTGTTTCAAGAGTCGTGGCATTCCCAAAGTGTCATTTGCATGTGGGCCTGGGTCTATGATCCAGATCCGACGAGCCTTCCATGGCATCATCAAGGCAGATCGCAAGTATCTGGACCTTACTAAACAGTGCAAACCAAATCCTCCACATAAGTCCACAAACTGTTCATATTGTCAAGGAGACTGTGTGGATGACTCTATGAACCAGGTGTATGATTGGTCTTCATGTATGGGGAACACTACATGCAAACGGACTGTGATGCAATCTTATATGAACTCCTGCCGAGGCAAAAAATTCAGTGATTACTTACAAGTGGAGTATAAGTGTGTACCAAGTAAGTATAACACAAGGGCTGCAATAGAAATAGGAAACTTTTTTTTGCGGGGGGTTGTTGTTTTTTCTTTTTCTTTTTGTTTTTGATTTCTCGGGTTGATTTTTATACATGCATGACTTGTACCATGGTATTATAATCTGTTTACCACACACCCTTTATTATAGTTTGTTATGCACACCATGGTATCATAATTCGTTTACCACACACCATGATATCATAATTTGTTTACCACAGACCATAGCATCTTAATTTGTTTACCACATACCATGGTATCATAATTAGTTTACCACATATCATGGTTTCATATTTGTTTCCCACACACCATGGTATCATAATCTGTTCACCATACACTATGATATCTTGATCGGTTTACAACACACCATGGTATCATAATCTGTTTGCCACACACTATGATGTCATAATCTGTTTACCACACACCATGGTATCCTAATTTGTTTACCACACACTACAGTATCATAATCAGTTTACCACATATGGTAGTACAGTGAAAACTCATTTTAATGATACCATCTGTTCCCCATTCTTATAAAGAATGTTTCAATGGAGGTAGTTATGTGCGAGTGCCATATCAACAAGGTATCCAGTATATGGACTGAGTTGGCATTCATTTCCAGATTCGGGGACTTAAATCCACCAGCATTAAGGAAATGCCGAAAATATATATATTTCATGTTCGGAACGAGCGGAACTCGAACCTAAAACCTTTGGCACCATGCAGTCCCCTAGCTGAAATGGGAAATCATTTAATCATTATTTTGGATTTCTAAATATATTTTTGATATCAGAAAATCAATTTTGGATATCAAGATTTCACTTTTGGATAGCAAAAAATCAATTTCCAATATACATAACAAAAATCATCTTTGGAAATCCAAATTTTGCGGTATCAAGAATTCATTTATTGATATCACAATTTTAGATATGATTAGGTGGATTTTGATATCAAAATTTCAATCATAGTCATAAAAAATCAATAATTGATGTCCAAAAATCATTTTTGAACACATGGATCTAAAAATTGTTTTTGGATATAAAAATTAGGTTAGCTGTATGATTTTTGGATATCAAGAAATGAATTCTTGATATAAAAAAAAAATAAGTAAGTGAGAATCGGCGAAAATGAATGTCCCTTTTGTATGGTGTTGGTATATATAACAGCTGATGAGTGGGAGAAGTTTCTGATGAGGGGTTGCGTGGCTTACACTTCTGGTTCGCATACTTTCACTTGTTGGTCTGTCAAATATGTTTCTTTTTTATCAATAATTTGCTAAATACTGGGACAAAAACATGCAGTATTTTTTTTCTTTTCTTTTTTTGCAAATTGAGAAAAACATATTTATTTTAAATTGTCTACCTGGTCAAATCAATCAGCTTTCACAATTGTACAGGGAGAATAACTTATTTCAAAGACCAACATTCAGCCCTGAAATTTAAACATCAAGAATTCATTTATTGACATTCAAAAAATGGTTTTGGGATACCAAAAAAATCAGTTTTGGATATCAAGAATTCAAATGGAGATCAACTGATTTTTGATGTGCAAAAAATATTTTTGGATATCTACGATTGATTTTTTGATATCAAAAAATGAATTCTTGATATCAAAAAATCAATTCTGGACATCTCAAAATGATATTGATATCAAGAATTTCTCTTGATGGCTATCTATTTTTGGACATTTAAAAAAAAAAAAAATGATTTCTGATATCAGTACATCAATTTTTGGTATGAAAAAATGGATATCAATTAATGATTTTTTTTCTATCCAAAATTCATTTATTGATATCAACAAATTACTTTTTGATATCAATAATTATTTTCAGACATGTAAAAGTATTTTTGGATATCTATAAAAATCACTCATTGATATCATTAAATGATCTTTATGGAGATCCATAAAAAATTATTAAATGTTAGAATGGCTTGCCATATTCTCTTTGACTTCATATTAATCATCCCTCCCCCATATGCCCTAGCTACAGTTAACTTTAACTTTTATGTTATTTCATGTACATGTATGTCTGAGGACAGGGTGTCTTTTAAGGTATTTTTACAATTGGCTCTCTGAGTTTCAGTCTGAATGTTGTCATTTTTTTGTGCTGAATTTGTATACAGACAACCTACAGTACCAGGATAGGTGCAAGCCTGAGAAACTGAAGGCCCGATCCAAACATACACCTACAGTGCCATATCTTCTATGTAGTTCTGAACAAAACAACAGCAACAGCAACAACAACAACAACAACAACCAAACAAAACGCAGTATCTTTAGGCTCCATTTTGCTGTCTCTCTCTAAATCTTAACCTTACTTTATCACTATTGTTGTGTTAAATGCAAAAATTTTGAAAATTCAAGACTTCAACAGCCATATAAATTTATCAATGGCTAATCCACAGGAAACCGTCAACCATGTTTATAGAAGTCTTCAATTCCCAGACATGCTTGATGACAGTTGCTTGTTTTCCCTTGTAATTGGTAAAAACAACCCACTTGAATTTAAAGAATGACAATGAAAAAAGCATGTGTTAGCTTTAGGGGTGTCTATGTCTTTTTTGCATGACCAATCGTAAATCAGGGCACCCGAAAAATCATGATTTCATGATGGAATATTGCTATAGGAAATGGTCACTTTGTAGTATAACCAATTTACAGTCTTAGCTAAAAGTTCTTGAGTTATCAAGTGAAAAAACTAAATAAACATGTGACTCTGGGAATTAAGACTTTGTGATCTTAGAAATTAGTTCAACATTTCTCATGTACAATCTTAACTTGGCCCTAACAGAAGATACATTCATGTGCATTATGAAAGTCTCAGTTCAAATAGTTCTTGAGCTACCGTCTTAAAATGGAATTCACAAAAGTGACTCCAGGACCTTGAGTATTGCATAAAGGTCACCAAAATGTCATTCAAACCTCATTAATAATGATGGCCATCATCCTGCCCAACTTCAAAGACCTAGCACAAGTAGTTACTGAATTATCACCCTGAACCTATAGTCACTAAAATTGTCCTGGTGTCCTTGGAAAATAAACCAAGGTTACTCATGTGAATAAATAAAGAACTACTGGCCCAAAGATAATATCAGCTTGCTGACAAATCAGATGAGCTATACCATGTCTCTGAGGAAAGAATCCACAGGCAGTAACTTTGTTCTCAGGAAAGCTAGGCCCAAACAGCATTGACATCATGCTGTGGATATCACCTTGGAACAAGACCTGTGTACTTTATATGCCATACTTAATTCCCTCTTGGACCCTCAGATCACTGATAAACAGTTGAACTAATTAAAGGCATATAAGGATCACAGTCTGTCTGGACACTGCATTTTGATGTATGCATTTATACCTTTATTTCAACAGAGACGACATCATTCAGCAGAAAGCTGGTTTTCAAGAAGGCTTTAACATGTTACATATATATCCAGTACAGGACAGTACAAAATAAATACATTAAGTTCAAAGAAAAGCTTAGATTTAAAAACAATTTTGTAAGGAATCAAAATGTTTGGTTTATACTTAAAGTTAGTCTATGAGCTCATGCATTGTCCTCTGATGGGCTAACAAAGCAGTATTTTGCAAGTGATGATTGAGCACTAGATGTGTTACAGCATCCACCAGCCCCCCAGCTGGAAAAATGGATTCCTTATCAGATTAATTAGCATAAGTCAACACAAAGAATAGAAACAAAGATGTTGCCTGCACCCTAGTTGGCCTTTAAAGTACTCCGGATAAGACTCACACAGCATGCTGATTCCATCATGAAACTGAAGAAATCAAGGTTGACCATGACAAAACACCAATATTTCAAAACAAGTCAACCACACAAATTGACATGCACACACAATCCTCACGACTATGGTCCCTCTGTGCACCAATGACCACTTTTTTCCAAATTTTTTGTGCTTTAAACATTAAAAAAATGGATGTATTCCAGATAATGGTGTTCAGATGGAAATACACATGAACAAAAAAACATAATTTCTCATTCTCAGTAATGATGGTTCCAACATTTTTAAAGATTGTACCAGTCTCATACACAGAACTTCAAAGGCCAACTATGGTATGGGTACAACTCTGATCTGCTCCCTTGACCTTATTTCATTTGTCAGTTTGATCAATAGAGCCATTCTCTTGGCAGAGGGTCACATGGCTGCTTTATCTTACCCTTGTGTGCAGTTCATTCCTGGATTCGAATGCAGAGTTCTGGTGGCCTCTGGTCAACACATCCCTCTTCACTTTTAGGGATGGTTCAACATTTTCATATTTTTATTGGTATTGAAGAGTATTTAAGTTAACAACCCCTCTACCCTCCCCAAAATTAGAACTTACAAAATGATAATTTCTTCAAAACCATATCAAACGACATAATTTGGATCAAAATACCATCATGTTCCATCATTATTAAAGACACACTGTTCAACTTCAACCCCTGCCCAACCCCATGCCAATTGAAAATACTGAAAAACTGTTGAAGGATGCCCATCTGTACGGTACATCACTGATGAAACATGTGGTCCACAGGGAATTAAATAGAGTATACCAACAACCTCCTTATTGAGACCACCTATGGGATTGTAAAAATGTGGTCTCGATGTGGGAGTGGTCTTAACTGGAGACAGAATTTAAGAAAAAATGAAAATGGGACTGTAAATTGCTGGTCTTAATATAGGAATAGGCTCTTTATGGAAGTGGTCTTAATTGGAGATTCTACTATATACAGTATTTGTTCGGATTTCCAACATACAGGACTTCACACATTACCCAATGAAGTTCCACACAGGTATGCATAAAATAAAATAAAATGAAATGAAATGAAATAAAATAAGTAAATAAATAAATAAATAAATAAATAACAAGGTGCTGAAAATTGTAATCACATGCATCAGATGAAAGCTGCCTCCTCCTTTTTGGCAGACATTTACATTAATCACACGAGAGACTTCTCTTTTAGCTTATGTGCCTGAAGCTTTACCTGACAATATTCTTGTACTACAGAAAGCAAATTAATGTTCATGATGAATATATATGAGTATATATATACATATATATATATACATATACATACATGAAATACAACAAACACATCAAAATACTCAGTCCATGCTTTCTACAAAGATGGAGGTTTCTGATACATAATTTATGTGCTCTATGTTTAATGCTACAGAATTTGTCTCATCTTGTTAAAGCTGCACACTAATTGTGAAGCTTTTTCTCAGATATATATGGCCAACATTTAAATGGAGAGACTCCTCTTTCCCAAGGGTTACAGAGAAAACCATGCTTCTTTGTCCCTATCTGATACACAGCCTGTCAATCAAACATGTCACATACCTGTGACAACTGGCATTATGATTGAATTCAGCTCTGCAATCCAGGTAGACCTTGAGCCCATATGTGATTGACTTCAAAACAGTTACATCATGCTACATTGTCCATACCCATGGTCAAATTATCTTGCTCTTTAAAGTAATGTCCAACCTGGAAAAGTGACTTCACTTTTACACCAACTATCACACAAACATGTACCCTGACATGATAAACCCACAGTGTATGTACTCAATTGACAGCAAGTTTTTTTTTTTTTTGCACTAAAGGGGGAACTCAAAATTCAAAGTTGCCATAAAAACACAAGCATTCTGGGTAAAAATGTGGTTTTTGTAAAATTTGGGATGTATCTCAAAAACTATTCAAGATAAAATGGTGAAATTTGCACTACTATAGTCCCAACACATATATCTGCAAAAAAATATCAGATTTTTCTGCATCTGCTTGTTTCTGTTGGTGATACAAAAATTGGAAAATGTTTTTTTTTTTTTTTTTTTTTTTTTTTGTGGAATTAATAAAGTTTGTGGAACTCTTCATTTTTGAAATGCATTTAAAAAAGAACTAATCATTTCTTAGAAAGTCCCTGATATGTTTTTGCTCTAAATTTTTTTTGAATAAATCAGTTTTTATTTGATCAAAATCAGAGAATTCATTTGCCTTGTCTTTCTATTGCTTTATTCTGAAAAGACTGTATCAAATTGTGCCATATCAGTTGCAAGAACTTGATAGCCAAGTAGTTACCACTTATGACATTCTCTTGAGACTTTCCCTAATTTAATGTAAAATCTACCAGATTTACAATCACATATAGCGGTGACATCCCTTTAAAACTTGGAACAAGAATTGTGTATTTCAGATTGTAATCTTGAATTCACGATGAAATCATCACATTACTTATAAACAGTTAAACCAATGAGGCATATGATTAGAATCTGACTAAACACTGGATGCTGATTGTACCTCAGATGTGTCACATCAACCAAAAGGCTCTCAGCTGAGAAAGCAAAAGCTCTTATCAGATTAATTTGCATAAGTAAACACAGGAATAGGAAAGGTCAGAATTAGCTCTGAAGTGTGTATCCAGCCCAATACACAACCAAATACACAAAAAATCGGAGGGATGTAGCTGGGTATTCCCTTTGGTTTGCATGTTAAAGTAACCTTAAATAAACTGGTCACTTTGATAGCTGTGGTTATATAATTTTTGTGAGGTATTTAGTTACGGATCTAGATTTACTGTGTGAAATTTGGTATCTGTATGTGCAGTTGTTTTCAAGTTATTAAGTTGCAAATTACAATGTAAAGTAATGGGAATACACAACCCTAGTTCCCCAGTGACTGCAGTGCCCTCTTTAAGGCAGGGCTAGAACCTTCTGTTCTTGTTCTTGCCTATTGGAACAGAGATGTTATTTGCATCCTATTTGGCATTTGCAGAACTCAGGGTCAGCCTTAGGTTGTATAACCTTTATGCAAGCTGTAACCATTATGGATTTTCAAAATGCTGAAGAACAACTGTACGTCAGTTGTACAACTGAGATCTTGTCTTGAAAATTGACCCATGATTTCTCTATACCAGCAACCTGGACAATAAATTCAGTAAACAGTAAAACATACAAAGCACATAACCTTACGTGAACAGGATTCGCACAAAAACATAATGCATAAGCTGTTGTCAGGAAAGGCATCGTTATTATTTCAGGTATGTGGTGAAATAGCCCCAGGTAACAAGAAACCTTCTGGTTTCCTGGAATTCTACTCTTTTATGAACCTTTCTTCTTTGCGTCTCCTGTATCTTACATGCCATACTAGCATGTACTAAAGACATTTTAAAACAAACAATGTGATTGTGAACTCCAAAAACACAATTCTGTACATTTTTTCAACCAAAAACCTGATTTATCATGATGCTTCGTAGTCTGTGATTGATAAGTCCACCACCATGACATAATACAATAGGCTGCAGATGTTGTCCGCGATCTGGACACATGTGGACTAAGACACACCCGTTCCAGCAGCTGTCCGCTCTCCTGGTCAAGGCACTTTATCTTATTAACACACTTTCAGTCATTAAGCCATGCACATTTATAAAAATTCAAGGCAATGACCAGAGAAAGTGACCCAAGGGCAGTTAATAAGTGTGCCATCAGAACACAGTTTGTGACCCACAATGCAGACACACCTTGAAACTTGTGATGGAAAGAAGGGCACTATTGCACATGAAACTCACATTTGCTGTGGGACATTTGAACAACCACTATACAAGTTTGTAACAGGGGTCGCACAACACGTATTCAGCAAATAAGAAATAGAGGTTCATTGGAATGTGGTAGATGCATGGTGCATAACAATGGGGCTGGTGTAATAGCTATAAGCAGGTTGCAGAAGTGGACAACAAGGAGATCTACTTGATACATAAATAAAAACTATATCAACTAACCATATGTATGAAGTTTGAAGCAGTCTCCCTGAAGATTCGGGCCCTTCCTCAGGGTAGGAGACTGCTTCAAGCAAAGGCTGCTTACCTTTATACATACATGTATAGCTAATAGATTTAACTGGTTATATATTTGTGTCAAGCAGATCTTGTTGTTGTCCATTTCTGCAACCTAATAGCTAACCTCTACACAATCCAATAGACCTGGAAAACACCACTTGCTAAACATTTGTTGTTCTTTTTTTCGGGGGGGGGGGTATAAAACATGCTAGAAACCAGTTATATATTGTTCCATTTCTAAAGCGTAATGGGTTAAAAGTTTCTGTACAATTCAACAAGTTTTACCAGTATTATGTTCTAATTAGCAATAAACATTGTGTGCACTGAATACAGCTTCAGGGAAATGTTTTAGAACAGAATACCAAGAAATCAGAAGTGAAAATAAGAACATCAGACAGACAGACAGACAGACAGACAAATAGATAGGTTGACAGATAGATGGATAGGAAATCTTCAGTTTTAACATTTTTTGCCATGTAGCAAAATAAATTAATATGGCACAGATTCCTAGATGTATGCCCTCCTTTGCTGAGTCGCACTGGTCACCATAATCTTTTTGCTGTAGTTTTAAGCAACACAAAAACAAGTCACGCCATGGAATAGACAGTTTGTTTAGCAAAAGTATGTCCTTAGCTTTACAGGCAAGGGATGCCACCCCTTCCAGTTTTCTTATAAAGAAAGTCCATGTTGAAGAAGACTGCTGTAGCCAGTTAGACTGTTTATGCAGCAAAAGTCTGCCATATTCTAATTTGTATTTTATCCCATTTTAATTAGCATGTGAGTGTGTATGTGAGAATAGAGCCTGGCCTAATGGAAATAGTTTCTCCAACTGAAGCTGTAATTACTGAAGACAAAGAAAGTTTATTGTAAAGTATTACATGTACAGCTAGTTTCAGGGGCGAGAAGTATGCCACTTTTCCAGTGTTTACAGAATGGATTACCTTCAACCATCCTTTACTTGAGTTTAATACATTTAAAACTACAAAAAGGTTCCCTTCTTGAGTTTATGTGAACCTGACACCCTGAAAATTAGGTCAAGGTTACTCATCTGTAACCCTGACCTAGTTGTTGGTATGGTACACCAAGGTCACTTAAGGTCAAAATTAACATCACCAAAAGAAGCAGCATAAATGTATTCCTGTTACAATTCAATAGTAACCATGCATGGGCTTAGGATCCACCATCACCAAAATATGAGCCAATTTGTCAGTTTGATCTTGCAAGGTCACTCAAGGCCAAAATTAAAAGCACCAAAAGAAACCCTTTAGATATATATACATTCCAGTTATCATCATTTATTAGTAACTATGAGTGGGCTCTAACCCGAAGGCTTCAATGGGGTTCCCCGATTACCAACAGATAAGCCAGTGTGTCAGATTGACCTTTCAAGGTCACTCAAAGTCAATATTAACAGCCCCAAAAGATACCTCATGGGCATATTGCATATTCCTCTTAATATTTCTCACCATGGGCCTAGGATCCATAATTATCAAGATACAAGCCAGTGTGTCACTTTGTGTATCGTAGTTTTCATAAATGTATCACCATGACTGAAACACTTGACCTAGTGATCCAGTGTTGTTGCATGACACACCCTTATATCCTGATACACTTATGTGTAAAGTTTCATAAATCTTAGCCATAGGTCAATATAGTTACAGCCCAGACGCAGATGTATGATGGATTGATGGATGGAAAAACTGTTTACTATATTTCCCTTCCTGCAGAAGGAGGGTGGCATAAGAGTGGTAAACATACTTGCTCTTTGAAAGTCTTCTACATCTATTTGTACAATATCAACACAGTTAAAAATGCAGAGTATGTAATGTCTGTTGTTTCACATGATAATCACTTCTTTTTCCAGTCACAACTGGTCACATATTGATGACTTTGCCTCAATCCTCACTTCACTTTGTTAACTTGAAAGTCAGCCCATTCTTACAAATATGTTTCTTCAACAGCCGGCTGGGCTAAACAAGGGCAACATTCTTTAAGGTCAGCCTCGATCAGTTCATCTTCGGAGGCACAAGATTCCATTGCTTAATTATGACAGCATCTGCTATGTTGTCATATTGCATTACACGTATGGTCCACGACAGCACAGATTTACTGTTTCCGCTATTTACTCTCCACTGTTTACTGTTCAGCTAGAGGACTGGGAAATTGAGCTTGTCTGTAGTTCATAGGTTAAACCACAGTATTCATGTTTTAAGGTGATCTACAGGTGACCTAGTAAAATATACTAATCCCTTTTCTATTTAGCTCCATGAAAAAAAAAGCATTCTGATAAACTGAGAAAACTATATACATAAATATTTTTAGAAAGGTCAAGTAGACAATGAGGAAATAATGTCTTTATTGTTTCATCAAACCAGAAAATGTAGTTCCTATTTTTTCAGGTGAACCATATAATGAAGTCATGTATTATTGTCATGTGACCTGTGATTTTTTTTTTTTTAAATTTTACATGATTTTGTAATTTAAGCCCAAGAGATGAGCTGTGAAAGAGAGTTAATGCTCTGAGTAGCTTTGATCACAGAACATATTAACTCATTCCATACCAGTCCCTGATTTTTCCGTATACTTACCTAGATTTAAGACGACAATTGCATATTTCAATTCTTCATGGAAAGAGCTTTTGTTCAAGTACCAACATGCCTGTAGTCTTAAGTCAGTGGTTCTGGCACTGCATGGCAAGTCATACCGCAGCTGCCACAAAAGCAGCTGCAGCATGACTTGTCAGGCAGTGCCAGAACCACTGACCAAGGCCTGTGACCATAGTATGGAATGAGTTAACATGCTTGCACTGCTGCTTGGGAAACAAAGGGAAGGCACACTTCATCAAGGATCAAGTTACATTGTCTGCAGTCATTTGCTAGAGACATTAATTCAAGTTTAATGCATTGTATGTTCTTTGGAACATCGTGATACATTGTAACTAACCTTTAGGTAAGCTACCATACGGTATCAGAAGATTCATGACTTGATGTTGCAATAGCTTAGATTATTTCTACATCAAGCCAGAATGGAATCAGCAACTTTGACATTATGAATGCAGTCACTAGAAAAATCTGTTACTTTGTAAGTAGGACCACATACTGGTCAAGATGTCTGAATGGTCTACTTTATCAGCCACTTCATCATTGATAATTACAGATATAATGTCTTTTATGGGCTTGGCCAAGCTCATTAAGGGCATAAAACAGGACTTATCGAAAACCTTTGTGGGAGACAGAGTCCACACTATATTCAATCTTTTAATAGAATAAACAAATAAATATAAGTTTATTTTGATTACAATCTATGAATGTTACACAATTTTGCACTCAAACCTAAATAGCATGCCCATAAGGTGGGGTATCGCTCCTAAGATCAGACTCTAAGCTGATAGCCCTTCAAATTTTGTATAATATTATACTGAAAAGTTAACCACTGTGCAAGATGTTTATGAGTAGATTTCAGTACAAAACTGAAAATGCCCAAACATGTTTCTGCATAATTGTTCCAATGAACTGCAGTTCAATGATTTTGATGCTACCACTTGCTAACAAAGCCACGATTTGAATGGTCATGTCTGTGAGAAAATCCCCGTGACTTGTCATAAGCACCTGACCTGCTGATTGGCAGGTTACTGTCAAATGACATTGGGCACAGGAAAATAACCTCATTCATCCCATTGGCTGCCACACGCACTCTTACTACTATTTAAACCAACTAACAAAAATATCACTGTATTGGGGGATAGCACATAAACCCAGTTAAATCCATTCAATTGACATTTTGTCACAGTTCACCATATTTCAAACATCAAGCATATATAAAAAAAAGAATATGCTAATAAGATGAGACCTGCATCCAATCACTTTAAAGAGTCGTATCCACCTAAATTAGCACCTCATGCTGTGCCACTCCTTGGAATGCAATACCATGGAGTATCAATTAAAGTACATTCACCTTATTAAAGCTTTCTCTGTGCAACAGGAGGCTCTAAATTGCATTTTCCAGCAAAGGTAGAAGACATGGAAACGGACTGGCTTTAATGACCATCCAGCCACAAGGAAAATCTTGATAGATGGCCCTTTGTCAAATGTTTGATAGGCAATGTGGTATAAGTTTGGCCACCAGATGGCTCTTCTGTTACAGGTATTAAGGTTCTGGAGTAGCATGGTTTTTACATGGATCAGGAACCTGTTGTGACAATTTTGTGCATAGATAGACCATCCTTAAGTGTACAATGTGGAATTAGAGCACAATAAACAGCTTCCCCATGCAAAAGAAAAATATGTTATAGGTGCCAAGTGTCAGAACATCCTTTTCTTACACACAGTCTTGGGTTTATTGTATTTGTCTTGTGTGTCGTGTATATACAGTGTTGTCTTTTCTCATGTTTTTGGAGAACCTGTTTTGTTAGTGCCCCATTGTACTATTAGGTAATCCAATTGAAATGAATATATTTAAATCAAGTGTCAGAACAGCTAGAGAAGCTTATGATTTATTTCACAGAGATCATCAGGACAGGTTCTACTGGATCATCCCAGGAAGCCTGTTGAACCAAAACCCTTTCCCTATGTCTTTTGTTTTTCAGTCATATTATAGACTTACATTAAGTTCCGGTAGATATTAAATAAGCACAGTTAAGGGGCCTGCTCTTACTTGGGGTGCATATAACATAGTTATAAAAAATTGTCACTATGTCTCTGTTTTTGTGTAAAAGCCCATTGATGTATACATTTTTAGTTTTGTCAAAATGTCTAGTTTCTTTGCAGGTAACAATAAATATTGTACGAATTACTTATAAAATGTAAGGGGCATTTTATTCAAGGGATCTAATTTACATTTTGAAAAAGGATCACAAGAACACTTTTGGGATAAAAAGCTTGAAATCAACAGTCTACTTAAGACAATAGTATAACTTAGGTAACCATTTTTTTTTGGGGGGGTCCATCAAAAGAAATAGTTTTTATGTTATTGAATTTTTAAACATCTGCAATTAACACTGATAATTTTTTTCCATTTTGGAGCTCAAAAAGTAGCATTTAAAATTTGAATATTGCCAAACAAAAAAAAGGTTACCTAAGTTATACTTTTGTCTTTACACGGCCATTAATTTCACCAAGATTCATCCATCCAGTTTCGAGCAAGGCTTTCTCAAAATTACCAAGTCTTCTAAAAATTTGTTTCCGAGATATTCACTGCCAAAGATAGCCAAGGAGATTTGCTGACTTTAATTGCTCACAAATGATATCTGCTCAGGCCATTAAGAAGGATGACTAAATACTAATCCCTTAAACTCTGTCATAACTTTGACCTACACACTTACAAACAATATTATAGTGGTTCTAATTAGTCTACCCTGAAATAATCTGCTCACCTGTAAAAACGCATCCAGTGATGCTTTGACTGTGAATGGTCATCTCAACATCACCATTAGTGACCACATCTAACAGCCAATAAATTGGTTGACTCCATAAAGCTTGTACTGACAGAGGGACACTTTTTCGTCTTAAAAGTTTTGCATAGAAGTAAACATGTTACAGTGAAACTATTTGGCATGGATAAAGATTAGCACTTCATCATCCCAAAAGTAACAAAAGCTCAATTTGGCTGATTTCAAGGTCTTGGATAAGCCCCAGCACCTTAGTGTATGCAAAGGGAATGTCTACTGAACACTGTGTGTCACTCGCTGCAGGTGCAAATCCAACTCTAATAGTTCAGTGTTCAAGTGATATTTTACTAAATATTCTCTTGAAAGGTAGTGATGATTTATCGATCACTGATAATGAATACATCTTTGAGGCTGTTCAAACATTCACAGCAGAATTTTGACGTTTCATCCTCTAATTTGATATACAATGTACTTATAAGTTTTCACTATTTGGCATCAGTTGTATTACTCCTGTACAAGCTGTGTAATCAGTCTTCTGTTTTGTGTGTTTTATAGGTACTGGAGACCTCCAGATTAGTTTCCTGTAACTATTAGGCAATCCAGTTGAAATAAATATGTTTATAATAATAATGATGATGGTGATGATGATGATGACGACGACGACGACGACGACGATGATAATAATAATAATAATAATATCATGGATAGGCATTAAACTTGAGAATGCATTCACTGTGTGCAGTCACAGCAAGCTCCAGATCTTTGTGTATTCAGCACATTAACCAGCTTATCTTAATTGGTCACCCCCTGGTGCACACAGCTGATAACTGTAGATCACAGACCTATGGGTGAGTGGGGCCTTCCATTAGGGTCTCTTAGGGATTAGAAGGTGTCATGTTGTTTATTCAGTAACTTACTGTTATTAGGGAAATGATACACAGACCTTGTTGAGGGAACCTCTGTGACTAGTAACAGGGAGAACTATCAACTTTGAAAGAGACTGGTTACATTCGCCTTCCATTTATTCTTGTCTGTGTTTAAATCAAGATTTACACATTTATAATATTCTCAATGATACAAGGAAAACTAGACTTTTTGACATTTTCTGTAGCATATAATGGTCTGGGGTGAAAATGGTGCAGGAAGCAAAGTGAATTTTACTAAGGATTCTTACAATCTTAAATTACTGTGCTGCACTTTTTTGTTTTATTCTTCAACATGGTCCTGGAACCTTCAATAAAGTAATCAGACTGTTTGTTTTTCACATGAAGTGTGTTTGTTAGCCTGTTCACACAAGAAAAATGCTCTATCTCCCATCATTTTTTATCTAATAGACCATGTCAGAAATGAGTTTCACCACCAGATGGCTCTGGGGTACTATCCACCCTAGCCTGACAGAGTGCCAACTGGCTAAGCATGGCAGAGTATGGGAGGTGGACAGTCTTTGAGTTGAAACAGGAACTAATCAAGAGAGGAGCACCAATTAAAGGCAAAAAGTGTGATCTAGTAGAAAGGTAAGTACTTGCTGATCAGTTTCATATATTATCTTACAGGAATTTATCCCAAGATTACAAGTTTAGTCACTTTACTCCAATGGGTTGAACCAGCAGTTTACATCACTGGTCATATATTGCTGTGTGTGTGTATAAATACCTCTCTTGGCCACACACAATTCTGTGACAAGTCAAATCATGAGACTGTGATTAAAAGTATAATGAATGTTCCATAAAGAGAGACTTTCACAGCCATACATACATTATTTTGAATGTGGAATAACCTGGTCAAAGTGTACATAAGCCACCAGTAGCCTGACCTGAGCCAAGCCTCTGGGGCCCAGCCAGTAGCTTGTATATTGGGTCACTCCAGGGGATAAGCAAGGTGTTAATGCTGCTGTTGTCTAGTTCCTCTGGGGAGTGTGCTCTATTGGTGTGCTGTGTATACAAGACACTTGTTGGTAATGTGTTTGTCCAGAATAACAATGAGGTAAAAACACTGCATACTCAAAGGCAAAGATGAAAAACTGAACAAGAAAAGGAAAAGTAACTTTGGGATGGGACATGCGCATTGGCGGTATGTTCTGTGTGCTTTCAGTTATGGTTTTGAATCCTTGGTCGGGCCATTGAGGAAGGGGTGTTTCTTTTTTCAGACTGAGTATAGGTTCAGAATGAAAATTGTTATTTCTGTCATATGCGTCAAGTCTGAAAAAAAGTGCTAGACTAAATATGTGTCCTGTCAACTTAACTGTATGAGGTAATGAAGGGCAGCCAAGCTGTTCAAATGTAAGGAAAAAGGTAAACTTTCAAACTGGAGGGGACATAAAATTACTTTTCCTTTTCTTGTTTAGTTTTTCATCTTTGCCTTTGAGTATGCAGTGTTATTCTGGACAAACACATTACCAACAAGTGTCTTGTATACACAGCACACCAATAGAGCACACTCCCCAGAGGAACTAGACAACAGCAGCATTAACACCTTGCTTATCCCCTGGAGTGACCCAATATACAAGCTACTGGCTGGGCCCCAGAGGCTTGGCTCAGGTCAGGCTACTGGTGGCTTATGTACACTTTGACCAGGTTATTCCACATTCAAAATAATGTATGTATGGCTGTGAAAGTCTCTCTTTATGGAACATTCATTATACTTTTAATCACAGTCTCATGATTTGACTTGTCACAGAATTGTGTGTGGCCAAGAGAGGTATTTATACACACACACAGCAATATATGACCAGTGATGTAAACTGCTGGTTCAACCCATTGGAGTAAAGTGACTAAACTTATAATCTTGGGATAAATTCCTGTAAGATAATATATGAAACTGATCAGCAAGTACTTACCTTTCTACTAAATCACACTTTTTGCCTTTAATTGGTGCTCCTCTCTTGATTAGTTCCTGTTTCTACTCAAAGACTGTCCACCTCCCATACTCTGCCATGCCCAGCTAGTGGGCACTCTGTCAGGCTAGGGTGGATAGTACCCCAGAGCCATCTGGTGGTGAAATTTCTGACATGGTCTATTGAATAGATTTGTCCGGAAAACAAACAAGGTCACAGGTTAGTACTTAGTGTCATACTGTAAAAGGTACCAAAATATAGATTGTAGGTTCTATTTTGAGGATCCATGGGGCCAATGAAGTTGCCTTAGAATTTTGAAAATTAGGTATGACCAGGCTGTGTATCTTGCTTTAGCTTTGATGAGAAGATAATGATGTGAGGGATATTCAACCCTCCTCACTTGAGGACAACAAAGTTTTCTCAAGATATTCAGAATATATTAATATAGTGAACAATGGTGAAACAAAAGAGAAATCTAATGTTGCATGCACCTTCATACTCATCATTAAAAATAGAAGGAAAACAAGAGGGCTGTGTGAAGAGCCCTTGCTCAACAGACCTAGAGATTCATCACACTTGTGGTTATGTAAACTTGGGATACAATCAAAGTCATTCATGTACTGTCTGAATGTGGCCCTCAAAGAGGATCATAGCCATGTAAAACATGAAAGTCAAGGCTGAAATAGTTCTCAAGTTATCATCTGTAGAGTAAAATACCAAAAATCACTGGAGTGTGATCAATTGAACAAATTTAGTGGGTACATCCCCACCAAGCTTGAAGTGAATCTGGTACGTGGTTTTACAGAAGTTGTCAAAATTGTGAATTACCATTGCAGTCCCCATTCACTTACAAATCAATCAATTGGACTGTATGCACTAACCGATTAGTACTTGAATTGAAAAATTCACTGAAAATCAAAGATTCACAGTATCATATAACAAGTCTGAAAACTACTTGTGTATGCGTATGTCAGTAACTGCATATTGTGTAGTGGATTATGTCTGTTACATTGAATGAAAATTAGTAATGTTTATACAATTTCTGTGGACTTTTATGCAGTTATGATGCCTTCTTTGACAAAGAAATCACAAACAACTGATTTTTTAAAATTTTACAATCTTTTTTGTATATCATAATGGAAGTTTTCACCATTGTAAATAAACAGAAAATGCTCACCATTGAACTCAAAGATTCTACATGTCAAAACTAAACATAGTAACTGAATGAGTTCAGAAACTTCAGGCTTTCTGTCATGGTCACTGTTCAGTAGCGCAGATGCTGCGCATCTCAAACCTTCATTGATTGGAATGTTTGTATGTATACAGGGGTGTTACATCTAAAGTAATAAAGCAGAAGACTATTCTCTTGCAAAGGTGGAGGAGATTCTACCTTCTTAATGAAATCTGCAATATCTCTCATGTAACTCTTGATCTTAGGCACCAGGGCCTCAGGGAAAAAAGTCTACTAGACCTGAGACTCTCTCTGTTGGGCATTTGTTTGTGCTCAGAATGGGGCACCCTGGGGGAGGTAAAACACCTTTATGTATTTTTTGTAATGTATAGAAACAAGGTACTCTTGGTTCTTTGATGCACAGAAAGTCTGCTGTTTCTTTTGTGATAGACTGGTTTTCTACCATATCCTGTACTGTCAATTTGACCTTGTTGTTATCAACAGAAGTGAGGTTGACACCTACTCTCTGGTTGTGATCCTGATTGGATAACTGTTTTAAGGCTTCTGCAAGGTAATCATTAGTATTCTGAATGACTACTGCTTTATCTGCTTCCTTTATCACTACATGTATTTCTGGTCAGCATGACAATAGAAATATACATGGAGTACAAAATACAACAAAACTAGCTGCAGGTGCACCCAGTCAAACACTTATACACATGACCAGTTAGCTACCCAGATTTAGTACCCCAGTTGTTGTTGTCGAATTTCAGAGATTTTATTTACATAAGAGAGTACCTCTGGGCTATCTCCAGACTGCACTATTGTTATAAATTTTTCCATCTTGGTAAGCAAATGAAACCCACTGTAGTTGTTGTCTAAATTTACAAATAAATCTTCCCTAATGTTATTGTACAAGTTACAATGTATTATCACATGTTCTTCATTTTCAATAGTGTCAATGTCACACATGGAACACTGTCTTTGCTCCAGTGGTGTTTTCAGTAAGGTATAGCTGCCCGTTTCTATCGCCAAAGTGGGCGATGATCCTCAATATATATTGAAAGCTTGTCTTTTCATGACTGGAATACAGCTGCTTACATAGAACTCTGACTCAAATTTAGTTTTAAATTTGCAATAATTTTGTAATTTGTGTTGTTTTTTTTACCCGATACTCTAATGTGGTTAAGGCAGTGAGATTCTTGTAAATTACAGTACCGTTGGTGTTATGACCACCAAGATTGTTCCATTTTTCTTGCATACCAACACACTCTAAAGTATCATGTATATATTTAAGCAAACAATTATTTCTTCCTGATATTGTACATAGTGTTCTAGTAGACCTGAGTAGACCAGCAAATTTTTCTCATAGTTTTCTGGGTGTAGCCAGTATTTTACCGATTTACATATAATTTCAATTAGTATGAGGTGGCTACCAAGTTCACTTATTACAGCTGAATTAGTAGCTTTCCTATGTACAATCAGTATATATTTACAATATCTAGTGTGGACCCTTACCACCACTGGCTTATCACAGAGATTCATAATACATGTATTATCATCTTTAATACCCTTCACTAAGTCAAGGCCTCATGCTTCGCTACCATGCGATAGGATGGGGAAAATGAGTGAATCAAATAATTTCATAGACAATTTGACATTTTTGTTACTGGGAAATTGTTGTAGTTTAAATAAAGCCTTATTGGCATGATCTTTCAATTTACCAACAGCATATGTGTATGTACCAGAAGCATGAAAGTCTATACCCAAGTAGCAAAATTTCTGTGTAACTTCTACAGTGTCATTACCAAAATGGAATACTGGACATTTTATTAACTTACCTTCTTTATTAAATATTACAATCTTTGTCTTTGACAAATTTACATTGAGTTTCCACATACGGCAATACGGATTTATTTTATTGAGTGCATTTTGAAGTCCTGATGCGGATTCAGACATGATGGCCAGGTCATCAGCATACAATAAGCAATTCATTTTAAAGTCATGTAGCTCAATTGGGTCACACGTGATAGTGTCATCAAATATTTCTAGTAAGTCAGACAAAGAAATTAAATAAAATTGGACTCAACACACATCCTTGTTTCACACCTATGTTTGAGGGGAAAGATTCAGCATATCCATTTTCTGTTTTTACACAGAATCTTACCTTTCGGTACGTACATGACAATACATTCAAGAAATTTCCACCAATGTCGTGTAACAAAAGTTTGTGAAATAAACCTTGCACTTATTGGCACTGTTGTCTGGATTTTCATTGTCACGTTGTTTACTTTCAAAAAAGGCTATCAATTTAATCTGTCTACAAAATCTTTCTGTGTCATGGAACATTTTTCCCATGTCTTGTTCTCTTGGGGTGGGGCAGAAGGAAAAACCTTGCCAAACAGTTTTTTTTTTTGTGTCGAAGAAAGCTCATGATCAGAAAGATTAACTACCATGTATTCAGGGATGACTATAGAGTTTTGAGTAATCCCTGTACTGTTTGAGTTGTTCACAAAAGCTGGATGCATAAATTCTACTTCACGACTGTGAGTGTTAGAATGAAAGTAGTTGGAATAACTTACCTGTGGAGAGTGATCCACCAAGCAAGGATGAACCGTTGAGTGTGGGTTAAGAAGGGTATCCAGTGAATAAGTCTCTGTTTCCTGGGTAGTGCAAGTGGCTCCATCCCCAAGGGGCCTCATTTTCTCCAACTAATAACTATTCTAAACTTGTTTTGCAATCCAACGTTCCAAAGTGTAACGTGGGGAGAACATCCCATAAATCCAACTGACAACTACTTGAAATAACTGAACTTCTACCACAACATGTGGAAATGGTGATGTAGTTCCTGTTTTTTAGTGCCTGTTGTTCTGGGGTCTCCTGCCTGAGAACCCTGGTCTCCTGTTGCCCTGCTGTTGGTTTATCAGCAAGTCGAGCAAACTCGCAAGGGCCTGTGTTTGGCTGTTGGTGAGCGATAATTATGGCTGATGACGCCTTTGTGGTGGTGGTTGATCTCTCCGTGATCAACTCCTTTGGCATTTCCGTGAAGCAGGACCTGTGTGTCTGTTGTCCTGTCTCGGGGAGGACTCTCATTGTCCTCCTTGTCACGACTGGAATCAGACCTGAGATTGTTGCCTTTTCATGTCTGATTGCTGTGGTTGCTGTGATTGACGTTGTGGAGTTTGGGGCCTCTCTTGTTGTGTAGGTGCTTGGGTCCAGGAGGGACATATCTCGCTCTGTGGCAACCTGCTCTGCAGAAACAGATAATCTGTATCTGCAGTATCAAATGTTGCTTTGGTTTAAACATATGTTATTCAACTAAAGTATATTGTTCTTGTTACAAACCTAAATTTAACGATTGGGAAAGAGGGCTCAGGCCTATATTAATCCCTCCTGTGAAATGTTGCTTGCTCCTCACGTAAACTGGAGATTTTCTTCTGCTGTCTCAAGATTAGCTCATTTTTTTCTTTTCAAGAAATACAAAGAGTGGAACCCTGGTATATGTATCTGGACCCACCTAAGACCATGTATGTGTAATTATGTACATGTATGTGTATATATATATACAGAGAGAGAGAGAGAGAGAGAGAGAGAGAGAGAGACAGAGAGAGAGAGAGAGAGAGAGAGAGAGAGAGAGAGAGAGAGAGAGAGAGAGAGAGAGAGAGAGAGAGAGAGAGAGAGAGAGAGAGTATCCATTGTTGCCATAACACACACAGAACCTTGAAATTACTAGATATCCATTGTTGCCATAATACACACAGAACCTTGAAATTACTAGATATATAACAAAACTGACATAAATGTATTATAATACATGTATATGCTTATATGTTGCACACATACATGCCATTATTATTGTACACCCTATACTTTTGAAGCAAACTGGATTGATGCTTTGTGTGGTGCTCTTAACAGGACTTTGATCTTGTAAGACAAAACGCCATCCCATTTGGAGTGGCAAACCTAACAGATGCTTCTGTATACAACTTATCAATATCAATATTTCAAAGTCACATAGACAGCATATAGACAAAATGCAATTTGACAGTGGCACATGTACATATATTTTTCCTGCACATGTGGGTCTGTCAACTGCACCTGTGCAAGAAATGGGGATGGTACAGCATATACATACATGTACGAGGATTCATCATCAACTACAAGACACCATATGCATAGAAAACGGTTACCATGTACATGCCACTGTGCCGACAAATGCATAACAAGAGGGCTGTGTGAACAGCCCCTCCTGAAAGCTGACCTTGAGATTTAATCAATAATAAGTCCCACACTAGTCTAGGAGACGAGGATTTAGGAGAGGAAGTAAAACTTGGAGCCAATTTCCATTGACTTACATGGTAATCAATAGGAATGCATGCATTAACCAACATTTTCCCAAATTCAAAAATTAGTTAAAAATCAGGGGTCCACAGTGTCACTACATGTACTTAGTGTACAACTTTGTTTAAATCCTACAAGCAACATATCTGCAATGTTTCAGAACAATCTCAGTGACAGTTTTCGAGAAGAAGTTGAAAATAGCCTTAACAGACAAAAACTCTTTAAAAAATGAAAAAAAAAAAAAAAAAAGCAGCCCCACTTCTTGAACAAATTAAGGTCTAGGCATTCCCAGAAGTGTTCCTATGCAATTTCAAAGCAATTGGCTGAGCAGTTTTGGAGAAGAAGATTTTTTAAAAAGATTTTCCCAGAAAATGAACAAAAAAAAAAAAAAAAAAAAAATCATTGGACCATGACCATTTGAACAGACTTGGTAGAGACCCAAGGTACATTCCCAACAAGTTTCAAGTGAATCTAGCTGATGTTTTAGAAAGAAGTCAAAACTGTGAATTGTGGACAGATGGACAGAAGAACGAATGATGGACAACAGGCAATGAACCAAACTATAACCTCAGCTCACTTTTTAGCTGAGGTGATAAAAAGTACCATGCTTTTGTATTTTGAGGCACGATATTGTGTCTCTAATTTCTGTTATAAAGTAGTGGTAATAGTTGGAAAAAAAATCTTACATTCCGGAGGTAACAAAGTCTTTCAATACCGGGGTACTTTCAAAACCCAAAGCTATAGAAGGGTCATGTGCACTGACATAACCACATGTTGCATACAGTTCTTGTAAAGTGGGACTTGCTATGGTTTTTGTAATGCCTGCATGCCAAGACCATATGCCATATCACTCGATTACATTTTGGGTTTAGTATTATGTCATGCAAAATATGGTCCCTCAGAAACCTTTGTTTTGAGGGAGGAGACTTTTCTTTTCATGGGAGGAAATCAAGCTTTGATTGTAACAGACTAACAGAAAAGCACAATATACGGATGCTTTGCTCAGATACATTGTATAATCATCAAATACTCACAGGCAGTGGAATATACAAAACTTATTACATGAACAATATGTTGTCAGTTGATCTTGAAGACATTTCTTTTACTGTTATTTATAGATCAAAGATATATGTTTGGATGATTTGCCTCAATTTTGAAAACTATGACATTTTTTAGCTAACCATGTGTTTATCTTGACTAATTGCAGAGACTAACGTGGTTGATATTTGCAAAAAGGTACAGCGATGGATGCGGGAAGGATACATTATGAGTCCAAACTACCCCTATCACTATCCCATCAACCAAAACTGTATATGTAATCTACAGACCGACTGGGGATCAAAAATCCAGCTTAGTTTCTATGACTTGCTCCTGGAAACCAAAGGAGGGCGCTGCCGAGCAGACTGGCTCATGTTACGACAAAAAGGACAAAAACATCGCCATTGTGGAGCCATCATCACCGGCACAAAGAACTTCACATCTGAAAGTAATGCACTCAAGCTGCAGTTCCATTCAGATAAAAACGATAACAAGACACAGAGCTTTCATTACTTCACCAGATATCTGAAAGGTTTCTGGCTTCATTTTAAATGTAAGTTCAAGGCAGGCTGTGCTTGCATGTTACCGAACCATCATTTTTTAAGAGTAAAATACATGGACGTAAAATATTTTTCAGAACTATGTTAATGAATATGAATTCCCTTACCAGAAATTTTTGTATCATGTTTTTGTCCACATGTATCTCTTTCAAAGGTTTCTTCCATGGCAGTCTGTGCCATTACAAGTATGTTTACCTTACATACAAATTGGCTTTAAAAAAAAAAAATGGTGCAGTCTTGTTCAACTTCCAATTTCTGCAAGATTATCTGGCCTTGTATGTTAAAACGGGGGGAGGGTACTGGAACTGTAGTGGTACAGTAGGTATATAAGCTCTGCGGGAATGACCCCCTATTTTCCTCCAGATGTAGAGCTTTGACCCCATATTTTATGAACTCAGGTTCAAATATTGACCCCTCTTTTTTCAGAAGTGAGAAAAATTACCAGATTTTCTTCACACAAAGGTTGAAAAATTCTGATTCTGACCGATTTTTATATTGTAATTGTGGAAAATGACCATTTCTTAAATGAAAATGTCAAATTTTGCCCCCCATTTTGTGGCAAAATGTCGAATTTTGACCCCACTGCTTTGGCATAAATATCACATGTCAAATGTAAGGTTTCGCCCTTCCAGGGTGCCTACATACCCTTTTTCTAGACCAAGTAACTCCACCCCCCACCCCCCCACCCCCGGCGGTTAAAACAAATCATAAGGGGTTTCCTTCTTGTTTTACTAATAGGCACAGCTCAAGAAGATGATTGACATTATTTCTTTATCAGTCCCTCTCATGCTGCCCTACAATCAGTATTACATACTACAATTTACATCTGTTATTACAATTTACACATTGCTAACCTATTATCTGGAAAGTTATACCAATAAAAGGTTTAATAACAAAAATAGTCATACTCATAACATCCCTAAAGTAAGATCAGGAAACATCATCAGTAGGAGTGGGTTCTCTTATCTGAATGAATAAACAGGAGGCCCATAGATTTTCATACATTTGATAAGTCATGAAAGTTAAAAACGTGTAGGGCCAGCTTGAAAAATTGCATACTGTATTGCATTGACAAGCAAAAATTTGCAGATGGAGGGACAAACGTGAGTGATCACACAGGCTCTGCAATCTAATGGTTGTCAGTGCTGAAAACCCTGATGCATGAAGCACAGAGTGATTAGGTATTCACAAAGACATAATGATCCACAACTCTGTGGGGGTGTATCCTTTTTAAGCCATGCTGTTTATATGTGATTTTGGGAAAGTAACAATTCCCTTATACTGTATTAAACTTGATGTTGTTCATCAAATTTTACAAACTGCTTTAAACTATGATTTCTAATCTCTGACACACTACTTGCATAATAGCTGCCCCCTTTTCATGCTCAAGCAGTTCCACCAACACAAGGAGAGACTTGTTCTGTTATACCAGACCCAATGTTGTAATGGTTAAGAAAGGCCCTAGAAATGACTCACTAGTACAGAGTTGTCCAGGTTTAAATTGAATCCCGCTGGATCCCTTGACCTTAATTTTTCTGAAAGTGAGGATTGAGAACACCTCAAATTTGTTACTCATGCTACTGCAAATACAGAGGTACCTGCTGTATATGGCCACTTCTTCTGCCAAGCAAAAGTGGCCATGTACAACAGGTCACTTGTCACCACATTAAGAGTCATGTATAGCAGAGATATCTGTGTCTTAGATATCTATATATTTGTGTGTTGTCACCATTGTAAGTTATAAAGAAACAGAGTCCTATGTCCAAGCCTAGTGACCACAAAACGCAATGCAGATGCTCAATGCAGTGGTTGCATATGGCAGGTACCACTGTAGTCCCAAAGACAAAAGCAAGTAAACAGGGATTCAATGGAAGCACTTTCAGAAGAGACCACTGGTAAGAACAACAGAAGCATGGTTTAATGTCAGCAATATAATGTTACCCTCTTCAATATATAAGATATGGTAGTTACATCCATGATCCATTGACTGCTGTTGAGGAAAAAAACAAAACTGTAATACCAACAATAATGTTTTTGTCCAAACTTGGACTTGCTTCAAATTTAATTTGTTTATGTAAAGTAGGAGCAATAGTACCAGGAATACACTGCAAACAAGCGCATACATGTATTGCATGTACTGAAAAGAGTAAAAATTACAAGATCATACAGACAAATTGCTGCTTTGTATTAGAACTGTGTCAGAAATAAAGTAACATTAATATATAGTCAGGCAGAAAGGACTTATGATAATGTCACAACAAAAATCATTTGGTTAATTTGTTACAGCAATGCCTTCAGGAAGTGTGCAAATCAAGTGTCGGAGACTAACACCAACTGACAAGGAAGTTCAAGAGATCCGCATTGATGATGCCGACTATGATGAAGCATCTAAGAAGTCATCGGGAAAAAATAATGCCAAAACAACAGTTCGTGTATCACCGGATGACAATAATGCTTTTATGGACAGGAAAAACAGACTAAGACCATCAATCAAGCCTAAATTGATATCTAAAAATAAGAACAACAGAGCCATGGAACCAGGCAATGCACCAGGTATAGCTGTCATTCACTATGCATTGATGTCTACTTGATATATAGTATCCTTTGAGAAAAGCTGGTCTTGTGCGGACTAAAATTATCTAAACATGTTAGGACCGGTAAAAAATACATACCAATCTAATCTTATGACCTTGATGGCATTCAGAGAACTAGAGTGCTATTAAACTCTTGATAGACTGTCTTCCACCAGAGCTTTTGTACAAATAGGATCCTAGCTCCATGGTACATGTATACAAATTAAACTCAATTACTGATTTTCACTTCCATACAAATGGAAAAAACTGGGACCACAAATTTTAAGCAAAATGAGACATACATTGCATGCTTCACCTCCTTTACTGAAAGGAAAAGTGAAAAAAAATTGTCTGGATTGACCCTAAAATCCAAATCATACTTGCACAATTTTCATTACTTTCATTTTTAATTTGTCATTCTGCCTTTCATGCTTAGAAAATGTGCCTACACTAATATGTTATATATATTTTGTTATTTCCAGGAACCTTCAGAGGTGTCAAGGAAACAAAGTCACTGTCCTGTACATTAGTGACATCATCACTGTTTATAATGATAGCAACAATAACAAGCTTCTACGCAAGTATCCTCTAGTTCCAGAAGATTATCTTCTTCCTCAATCTTGTACATGTAAATATCATGTTGGCGGACTTCCAATCCAAGACATCATGATGATGTCTTGAGTGGCGAACTGCTGGCATTGTCAGGCTACACCTAAAAAATTATGACGTTTGCCAATTCACGTGACTCTGAAAGACTGTGGTGACATTCCTGTGACAACTGATGTGCTGTAGTTACGTGTGACAAAGTAATGATGGCGACACAAAGCTGTTGCCACTTAAAAGACTTGCCAAACAGCTGGGTGTACCTTGCATCAAGCAGCCAAGTTTCCATGCTACCATACACCAGAGTGAACACTGCAGCAGTGCTCAACGACATAAATGGAGCAAACATAGAACATCATATTTTAATTGTGTTTGAAAAAAATCTTCAGTTAACTATAAAGGAAAAGTCTATACACATATCAGCCTCAGTGCAAATAACCAACACAGCAGAGATGTGTATGAAACAAATCTGTGCCACGCATAAGTTAAGAACAGTCTGTCTGCATATAACACATTGGTTCATCCTACTTGTCCAAATCCAAAAAGGAAATCGACATGATAAAGCCTGAAAACGATCATTTTCAATGGTTTCAAACTGCAGTTACAGCTTCCCTTGACAGCATGCTGACAGTTTTGTTTTTGTTCTTTGTTTTGTATGAAAGATACAGAGAATGTGAAGTGTACAACCTGGAGGGACAGCTGTGCTTTAGATGGAGGGCTGACAGTGCCTGCAGTGTGTGACATTTGTTTCATGTTTATCTGACTCTCAACTTTTAGACAGCTCTCAAAGAGTAACAACACAAAGAACTGAGAAGTAAAATCATGTAAATACAATTGTAGATGAAGCATGTAGGCTGCAAATACATAAGTAGATAAATGAAGGGCAAGGCTGGCATGTTTTGTTGTTTTGCCTTGTTTCTGGTATATACATGTATATCTGAGTTGGCTAAACTGATACATGGTGCCATCCATATCTGTATTTCTCATTCACATAGTTATGATTTTCTGTTGTAATTTGCAATGAAAATAATGCAATAGAATGCATGCTAACCAAAATATAACATGCTATTTTTCTGTAAATGCATGTTTGGTACATTATTCATCATGTGTTCACTGGAGGAAACAGTAGTTTTAAAGATACAGCCATAGAATAATTAATAATATACAGTGGTCCCCCTCTTGAAAGGCTCTCCTGATAGAGGCCACCCCCTCTACAGAGACCACTTCTCCATGTATCAAGTATGGTATTTTCATTTTATTTTCCCTCTCATAAAAGGCACCCCTCTCATAAGGCCACATTTCTGGTGCACTTGGGGTGGCCCTGTAAAAGGGCGACCACTGTACCTGTAATATACTGAATGTAATGTAAAAATGACCCATACACTTATGGTATCACATAAATTGAAAACATTCTTATTGCATGGTATAAATTCCTATCAATACCTTTTTTTCAAACATTTTTTTGTATATTCTGATTAAATAAGGGGAAAATGTGTTTTTCCATTTGTTTATTTATTAAGAGGTATCCTGCACACTTCACTTTAATTATTATATATTCATTGTTTCGTGCACCTGACCCAGTCATGTTCGTGAACATGAATCTACCTCCTCAAATGCATTTGATGCTGATGTACATGCACATGTAACCATTCAGCAATGCGAATTCATTTATCTTTTATAGCGTTGTGTATTGAATACCAATGCAGATTATAAATGCAGGAAACCTGCAATAAGAAGTTACTTAAAGCTAACAAGTGGACTTAAATTAAGTAAAATTGAATACTTCTGTTATAGCATTGTGTATTGAATACCAAAGCAGATTATAAATGCAGGCCACGTGCAATAAGAAGTTACTTACAGCTAACAAATGGACATAAATTTAGTCAAATTGAACACTTAGGTATCAGAATCAGTGTGAAGTTTTCATCAATGTCAGAGATTAATAATTTTTTGGACATCGCTGCAGGACTGCATGCTGCCATGTATAGCAGTAGGTTATGTACAATGTATGTGCTCACTTTTTTTCTTCAAAATCTGTGTGCATCCTGCTTACTGTTTAAACCATGCCTCTTTTGTCACTGCCAGGGATTTCTTATGCAGTTTTTCCAGTTATATCCCTGTGGATGTCTCTTGTATGAGAACTGCTTTCGGTGACCAGAATGCTGGACTTCGAAATTTGCCATTCATGAAGAACTACTGCTCTCTCTGCTTTATTATTACAGACAAAAAAATAAATAAACATATCAGAAAGCTGCTTACAGGATTAGAATCTGCACTGGTCATTTCCACAGCTTAAAGCGACTGTTCTAAAAACTACACCAGCCAGTGTGACCTGGTAATTAAGGCGCGTTTTGTATCTCTTATCGTGCTCAGTGGAGTGTGCCAAGCAAGACCTGGCACATGGGTGCACAGGCATGTCAAAAATAAGTTCTATACGGTTTCTTGGATTAAGGCGGTGAAAAACTATAAAATTGTGGTGACAAAAGAGGCATGATTTAATTAGGAGATGCCACTTGTTATTGGCATGTATTCTGCAACCCTGTATTATAACTCCCTCCCACTATGTGGTCAGGATTTATAATACAGGCTTTCAGAATATATCCCAATAATGCATGGTATCTCCTATTCAGGTATCTGTCAGCCAATGAGAAAGTTTGTTTTAAGACCCAAATAGAAACAGTCATCAATACTGTACCAAAATAAAGCATGTTGCCTTGAAACTGACATAACCATTGAGAGTATGCATTCTGAACCATGGTCACATGAGATCTAAATTTGGATTGTGTCTTAAAATGATGAATTTTTATGGAATTTTTTTTTTCAGTGTTTAATAATTGGTGATGTAGGGTAAGGGAATGAAGATCTGTAAACTGCATGCAGAGACATATATGATGCTTGAAACATGTAAACTGTGCAAGTATGTATTGCATCCAGCTTACTAATATGCCCCCAGAAAGACATTTTTTCCAAGTCATGGTTTATTCAATAATGGTTCAAAGTTGCGTTACTGCCATCAAATTTTATTCATATACTTAATTAGGCTTAACAAACCCTGTTGTGCAGTTGCTTTGCCTACAGTTCAACGTAAAAGCTTTGTTTAATGATAGTACTCACTAACTTGGATTTCTCTCCAGCTAAAACTTGGCAACTTTTCTTGCTGAGCCCAACAAGTGCCCATCACCTGGTTTTCTCTGTCCTTAGCAGCCTTCACTATTGTCCAAAATCAGATGGCTGCTCCTCATGATTAGCCATGTGCTAATTTGCTGATATCTAGATTATCTTTTCACACTAATTGAATGCTTTCACTTCAATCAGCTAGACTTCCTCCCTGCTGTGATACCATGCTGCTATCGAAGCATTGGAATTGGGCTTCCAGGGGAGAAAAGACCATCTTGGAAATTAAGAGTCCAATAACATATGAGAGGAAATGTTTTGCTGTCAAACTTTTCTAGGACTCTTGTTCCTCTTGCTTGCGAAGCAGACTCTGTTTTTTTTATGTTCTGATCACTGGAGGAAGGAGGCCTGCTTTGCAGACAACTGTTTCTCATGCTATTATCACAGAGTGACCCAGCGAGCTAGAAGGTTGATGTGAAGGCAAAAGATCATACATAAGTAATTATTAAACCTTTTATTATAATGAACATCAATTCTGTGTTGCCATTGACCAGGGTGTGCATACTGCATTGTAACTTAACCCTTCCCCACTAGAATTAACTCTTTAAATGCCAAATTTTGGACTGAGTCAGCAGCTATTCTCGGCATGCATTGGGCACAGTGCACCCAAAATATGCCAAGAAAAGCTGTTGACCTGGGCTATTTTCTCTGGAACTAGAGGCGTGCTGGTACTTGAATGAAAGGTCTTTTTACAAGATATACAAATCTGAGATCCTAATGATAACTAAGACTAGTTTAACTTTAGTAAATCGACTTTAGACGTGATTGGCACTGAAAGAGTTACCACTGTGTGAACAGCTTTCTTTAGTGCCCAACCCATACCAAGGAAAGCTGTTGACCTTGGTCATGTTATTTTGATAGGTCTCATCCACAATTCTCAGTCAAATTGTGTTTAATTTACTGTTGCAATTAGTTGAAAACAATGAAGCAGAGGACATTTGACCACCAGCCAGTTTTGGCCGGTTTAAGGTCTCTAAGTACATGGGACCTTTTTTGAAGACATGAAGAGATGAAATATTGCTCTGCAAAGTTGGAAAATCTACCTTGTCAAAGAAAAACACAATTTTTTTTTTCAACTTTACAAAACTATATTTCCTAAAGTAAACAAGATATCCAAAAACTGTGGCAAAATTTTTTGGATAATATTGTTAGGAATCAAAGTAAACCATTTTTACAGTTTTGCCATTTGTTTTGGATGTCTATCACCTGTGATACAAGCTAAGCACCACCATGTGAGAGAAATATGAACTTGTCTGCATAATCTGACTGGGCATGTAAATTTTTACACATAAATTGGTCTCAAGCATTACTGGTTTATCTATAAGTTTAATCAAATTCTTCTTGTGGGTCCATTTTTTATTGGTGATACTCACTATAATAATAAAAGGTTTAATAATATATATAGAGGCTGTTTGCCTTGCACATATCACTAAATAAGTTCCATTAGAGGCAGATCATGATATATCCTGAAGCCCATAAGAGCTGTGCGATATATCATAGTCTGCTTTCTTGGCACCCTAATTTGTGATGTCACAGGCAAATGGTCTACACATGTACATGTATCTGACAGTTATAGTTTGGTGTTGTGTAGGCTAACACAGCTCATACTTCACCAAGTTTGGAAAATAATTGAAGTGTAACACTAACATCTTTGTTATCATCTGGGTAAATTCAAATTAACACACTTGAAAAACAATAGGATTACATTCATGCTAAATAAATGTAGTTAAGACTTTGCTTTCAATATGTCCTTCATGTTTTAATAGCATTAAAAAAGTAGTGAGGCACTTTACAATGAAAAGTTATTTCTTGGGTGCTCTTGCATTACCCAGTATTCTGGAAATTTACATCACCATTAATTACGTTTGGTTTCAAATTGCTACACCTTATCTCTTTCACATGGCCATAATTAAAATAACTTCACTTTCTTTAAGTATCAGTACATGGTTTTACCTGGGTTTCATATTTTTTAAGCTTAATTTTCTTTCTTTTCGATGATTATTTATTTATTTATTTAATTATTATATTTTTAAAAATTTGTGGGTTTTCATAGTTGAAGCTTTATTCTCTCTTCTCTTTTCACTGAACTGTAGTAATATTTATTTATTCATTCTGGGATTAAGCCCATGATTCAAATGTATATACTTGTATTATTTGTGCATTTTGCAAGTATGTTGTATAAATATTTATCATATGCATGATCCTTTCATTTTGAGAGTTTATTGTTGCTGGACTTTTAGCTGCTTACTCCAAAAAAAAAAAAAAAAAAGAACATTCATTGAACTGCAGGTACAATGACTAGTGACTAAACTCCATTTTATTGCTGTGTTCTGTGGAGGAAATAAACATGCTGACTTTAATAATGTCTTGTGTCTTGATTCTTGTATCCTTTCAAAGCAAATGATAAATGAGTCATGCTATGCATGATATATTAACTCATTCCATTCCAGTCCCAGATTTTTCCATATATTTACCTAGATTTAAGACAACAATTGCATATTTAAATTCTTCATGAAAAGAGCTTTCCTTCAAGTACCAACATGCCTATAGTCTTAAGTCAGTTGTTCTGGCACTGCCTGGCAAGTCATGCTGTAGCTGCCACAAGGGCAGCTGCCGCTTGGCCCTGCCACGCAGTGCCAGAACCACTGACCAAGGCCTGTGACCATAGTATGGAATGAGTTAATAAAGAAGATTACCCTTAGGATTACCCTTCAATACCCAAGAGCTTTCTTTCCGGAATTCATTAACACTACAAGAAAGTTTCCCTTTTGAGTGTCAGTAACCCTGTGACCTTGAACACTAGGTCAAGGTCACCTACCTATATGCAATCCTAACCTAGTCATTAGTACATGTATGATAATCAATGTCAAAATTCACAACAAAACAGCGTTTTCTTATTAACACTCAATAGTAGCTATGGACCTAGGATTCACCATTACCAAATTATAACCCAATACAGTACACAATTAGTTTGACTTTTTGAGGTCAAAATTAACAACAGTGAAAGAAACATAGGATCATGATGGTAATGTGCTCTGCCAACTGGAATCTGCTATTTCTGGAAGTGCAGACTTAATTGCCCCATACATGTAAGTGTATTAGTTTTTATCTGTAGTTGGCCAAAAATTAATATTGCTGTGATATGAAGCAATATATCAGTTTGACCTTTCAAGGTCTACCAAAGTCAAAATTAAAAACACCAAAAGATAAAAGTACACTCCTACTGATGGTTCATAGTGCTCATGGGTATAGGATTCACCATTATAAAGATACATGTACAAGGTAATACATGTATGCGAGTTTTAACTTTCAAGCTCAGTTAAAGTCAAAATTACCAACACCAAAAGAAACCCCATGGGTACCTTCCTATTAATGTTTGATGGTAACCATGGGCCTCAGATCCACCACAGCCAAGATATATACTAATATATAAGATTTGCTGAGGCCAAGTCAGCACACACATACACAAAAGCAAGCCTGACTTCCACCAGACATTCCCTGTTACAAGTTATATTCACATGTCTAATGAAAGTCTGCCTGGGAAACATCTACATATACAAGCAAAGCATTCCATGCAGCAGTTTTTACAATATTGCAATGCATGCACGGCACTGCAGCTATATATTTGTAAAGTAGTAGCATGCACTTACTGGCACATGGTCCCAAGGCAATACACTGTATAATATTGTATTATACAGTGTCGCCTGGGGTAAAGTAGTTCACATTTTGGCCACCAGGCAGAGCTGTGATTTTTTTCTACACTTTTTCAATTGAATTTTTGTGTGTTTCAGGCTATTTTCAAATTTGCCACCAAAATGGCTTAACAGACTGGTTTGATTGTATCAGGGTAAAGACTGAATAAAGATGATCAAGGTTGCGGAAATTATGGGGATATTTTAACGTTTACTAAAGTCAAACTTTGGAAAAAAAAAAAAAAAGAAGAAAAATATTGTGTCAGGAACTGCTTGGCCAATTGTGCTACATGTTTTGGAGAAGTTAAAGATGGCAAAAACACACAAAAATTCGCCAAAAAACAAAAACAAAAACAAAAAAACAAAAAAAAAAAAAAAACAGAAAGAATATTATAGTGCCACCCATTGTACAAATTAAGGTGTTGAGGTCCCCAGAAGTTTGCATGTGCAATTTTGAAGCAATTGGTCTACCAGTTTCCAAAATAACAATTTTCTAAAAGATTTTATGAAAAAAGGATTTAAAAAACTCCAAAAATAACTGAAGCATGACCATTTGAACAATTTTCTTAGAGTGCTACCCAAGGTACACCTCGACCAAAGTTGGAAGTGAATCTGGCTACCATGTTTGGGGATGTCGAAATGTGAATTACTCTTGCAACAGATAACTTGCAGCTTCCTTTTCAGCCTATATCTATTTTCACATGGTACAGCGGCTGAAAACTGAAAGAAAAATGTGGTTCTCATGTATAGCACTCTATGGAGATAATTATCATGGTAATTATTCTCTCAATTTGTATACACAGGAAAATTGTCAGATGTCTTTTTCAACTTTTGCTATTTTCCTGTATATTTTTTCTGGAGGGACCACCTGAAGTCAATTGCCATGTGGCAAAATCAATAAGTGTATCTTGTACATATTGTAAATTCACTTAATTTTGTTGTATTTTTATTTTTATTTATTTTGCTTATTGCACAAAACCATGGAAATAAAAACACAACAAAATACTATTTCAACACAGGTAACAGAAACAATATTAACTCATGTCAGCATGAATACTTTCCAAATGTTTTATTGGCCAGTTAGTAATATACTGTTTAAAATTTGTACACTTAATCCTGCATTATAAAGACAAACTGAAATGCTCTTCAAGTTGTAATTCTTTGCAATATTCCTGTCTGTTGTAATGATTCCCCTGACCTGCCAGATGTTTTGGATAACAAGCAAAATACTTTCATGTTCATGCTCTTTTGTAAATGGTAAAACATGGGGAGCAATCGTACAGACATGAATATTTGAAAACCAGTTCCATATTCTATTGTATGGAAGACTTTATATATTATTGACAACATAGTTAACACTGTTTAGTGAGAAGAATATATGGCTTTTCAGAGAAAATCTGCTGATTTTTTTGCCAGCCAGTCTGGCTTTACTCCTGGCGACTCCACTGTTAATCAATTTTATATTGTGTATCATGAATTATGTCTAGCTTTAGACCAACAGAAAAAAGGTGCACCTCATATTCTAGATATAAGTAAGGCCTACTACAAGGTTTGGCACAAGGGTCTGTTAAACAAACTTGACAAAAATGGATTCGGGATTAATAAGTAAGTCAGTGTTTTTATTGACATCAATAAAGTAAGTCAGTTCTGACCTATATGTCATTCTACACACAGTGAACATCAATAATACAATACTACGCTATACATAATGCACTACTGAGAACATCAATATATGCATATACATGTAGTTAATAACACACAGTGGTGCCATGGTCATAAGCACCTTTAAGATATTCAAGGATCACAGGAATGGATAAATAAAAAAAATAGTTAACAAAAAATCATTGAAATTGTTCTTAACTTACCTAAATTACCATCAACAGTGTGTTGTAATCAATGATCAGCATTCAAGTTGGGTGACAGTCCAAGCTAGTATCCTTCAGGGGTCCATTTTAAGACCATTTCTGTTTCTCAAAAAAGAAAATGACATTGTGGACCTTGTCCAAAGCAGTATCAAATTATTTGCCGATTATACATCTCTTTACTTAACAGTTGATAATCCTATGACTGCTTGTGAAATCTTGAATTCTGATCTTTCCTCCATTGATAAATGGGCAAATGACTGGCTCATTACCTATAATGCCATGAAAACCGATAGTTTGATAATTTCACACGACTACTCCTCCAGTTCTCTCTCACACACACACACACACACACACACACACACACACACACACACACACACACACACACACACACACACACACACACACACACACACACACACACAACTTAAATTTCAAGGTCACACTTTGCAGGAAGTTAATAGCCACAAACATCTTGGCGCCACAATATGTCCAGATTTGCTGTGGACCGATCATACAAGGGATATCATTGTTAAGACAGGGAAATTATTGACTCTTATGAAGAGTTTACAATATCATCTTGACTGCCTTCCCTAAAAACCATTTATGTCTCCTTTGTTAAACCCATTTTAGAGTATGGAAGTCCTGTCTGGAATGGCTGCATGGTCACAGATGCCGAAAAGCTCAAAGGAGTTCAGCTTACTGCAGCCGAATAGGCTCTGGTGCAATGCTTCAAATGCAAAACTATGTGAAGAACTTGGATGGCAGACATTACCATCTCCTTGGGAAAATGCTTCATTAATCCTGATGTATAAGATTGTCAACAAGCTAGTCCAAAATTACCTTAAGTCTGTGATTCTAAATATTGTCAATCTTGAAATGTCTACTCACAATGCTCGTCAAAGGTTTGACTCACCTCATTTTCGAGCTTGCACTGATCAGTTTAATAATTCATTCTTGCCATCGACAGTCCGCCTTTGAAACGAGCTCCCTCTCCATATGCACAATTCACCATTGCTGTCAATATTTAAATCTGAATTACTTGAATTCTCTTCTCCGCAGAATCTGATGTTGGAATTCTATAACTTTGGAAACAGACATGCTTATCTATTTCACGTACCCATTTATGCTTGGCTAACAGTCAGTTGAACTCCCGTCTTGTTAAAATTGGTGTGAAAGTGAGTCCTAAGTACAAGTGTGGTGGAGCTTGTGAAGATGTGTGGCACTATTTTTTTTTCGTGCCTACTTTTTGTTCTCGTTTTTTGCCAAAAAGTATTGGTTTAGTTGATGTAGGTCTCTCAGAATGTATATGAGTATTTCTACTTGCAATTTTTATGAATACAAATTACAGGATAAAATTATTTGAAGTATGCCCCTCTATCTACCTTTTGTCAGCTGTACACATCTTCTTGACTTTGTTCCTGTTGCATGACTGGACAACTTTGAACATTGACTGTTCATGTTACATATGGTTCCAAACTGATCCAAAGTGATCCTGAGCGATCCTAGCTGATCCTTTAACATTATAATTGGCAAACCAAAGCAATCTTGAGCCATCCTAATGTAGAAAATAAGCAGTCTTGCTGCTGCTCACAAATAAAACCACAGTGCTGGGGCAGAAACTTGGTGGTTCCAGGTAAACAAGTCTGTACTATTCCAAGTCCTGTGGTCGTCTGCCCAGTAGAATGGTAAAACAACACCCTTGTTTGGGGTTTTCAAGGAAAGGTGTTACAAACTGCCCTACATGCCTGTACCACTGTATGCTGCATGCGGCTTGCATGCACAAGTCATTCTGCACTGTACAAGCAATGGTTCAAAACTGATCCAAACCAATCTTAGCAGATCCTTTAATAATACACAGTGGTTGCATTAGTGATCCTTAAAAGCTCATTTGCAAGATAAAACTGTCATGATCTCATCACAATCCAATCATGATGCACAAGCCATGTAAGGATCATGATCCGACCATAATACTTAGTAGAGGAATTATTTTAGTAAGGGTGTGTGTCACGATATGTCCTGTTTATATATCGTTCCCCTTTCTGCAAGAGGGATAAGCATAGGACATTGCCCTTTTCCCAATTGCTGCATATTATTTGATGTACAAAATTATTGTTTGCCATAATAAATACATTTAAACCAAACCAATATATGGCTTTTGAAACCCAAACATCTCATGAAATTTTGAAGATGAAGAGTACTCAGGGGTAAGCTCAGTATAGTGTGGTTTCTGAAGGAACATCTGGAAATTAATTTGTAGGTATTAGACAGTTAATGTTTATTTTAAAACAACAGCCATGCCCCTGCCCCAAGAAAAGCCCATCCAATATTCAATTCATCAATATAAAAGCAGATACCAAATAGCCCCATAGTTTTCTTATTACCATACTACCAAACCATATCTTAAACAACATTAATATTTTACCTATCCATAACAATTTTACCATCTGTTGGTAAGCCATGAAAATGTATTCAAGAAAACTTAATTGAAATTGAAATTATAATCACACTTCAACTGTGATGTTTTTCACCAGTAATTTTGATTCGCAAAACTTTCCTGCGTACCGATCACCCTCAGCTTGAAATAATAGTGCTTCTATCCCAAGCACACTGGCATCAGTGTACATTACAAACATAAAACAAGCGTCTCAAAATCTAATTGTTCTGCAATTGCGGCAGTTGTATCGCTTTTAATCTGAAAAATCATATTGGTACTCATGGAATTAGCAAATATGAACAAGTGAAACATTGAAAAAGTAATTGATCTTATTTCCACCTGATGTCAAGTTCAATGAAAAAGGCTTATATAGTTACTGTCAATTTGTTTCATCTTACATGAGTATATAAGACAATTAAAGCATGGAAGTGAAGAGAATAGTACCCAAGGCTAACCTTAAAGTGCCTCCCTGCAAAAAGTGCATTGAAATATGCCTACCTTTACCTTGAAATCTAACCATACCTATGAATATAACAAGCTGCAGGTCTTAAGACTCCCTCAACCATGGCACATGTCCAAACTATCAACAGTATGATAGAAGCATAGTGTGTGTTAATACCAACTGATTGCCACCACATATAGTGGTAGATTTCAAGGTACATGTACATGTACATGTACATATAATTATTCCTTAAAATGGTACTGTTCTATCTAGGTGCCAGCTATTATTTGTATGATTCAGAGCCAGTTCTTGTTTTAAACTGTAGGGTGCTGCCACCTAGGGATTACTACTGCAAACACTGGCCATTGAAACAATAGGCCTCAGAGTGGTAAATGATCATGTCAAATTTGAAACTTAGCTCAAAATTTTCTTGAATTATCACCTGGAAATCAAAGACAGAAAAACTGGCCTGTGACCTTGAAAATGAACTGAAAAGTCACCCCATGTTCCTACCTAAATTCTTTTAGTGGTGCATAATCATGTACATTTAGAAGTCCTCGCTGAAAAAAAGTTTTTTTGAGTTATCACCTGGAAAGCACCCAGGCAGATGCATGGACAGATGGATGGATGGGAGGAAGCTGTGATCACCATGGGGCACTTGCCTTTCTGGCAGTGCCCTAATTTGATGGTATCTTGCAAATAGGACTCAAGTCAAAATGCAATGTTTTCAAACTATTTTGCTGAACAGTACAGAGGAAGAAAACACAATTATCTTTTCAAATGGCAGGTTTATAGCCTAAAAAGTTTTTTTAAAAAAAAAAGAAGTAATGAATGCTTGAAAATAACCCATCATTATTGCATGGTATTTTTGCACTTGCTAAAAGGGCCTAGGAGTTAACAATTCTCTTTTGCACTCTTTTTTTTAACAAAACCAGCAGTCAAACTAAGTTTGCTACAAGGACCCACAAATATTAAGTCCCTTTTGCATCTGAATTCATATTGTGTCATGTTAAAAGGACTCATATCCACTTGAATCATTCTGGCAAAATAATATTTTCTCTTTCTAGGACAGTGTCTTTGTGACAAAAGGACTTGTGTTGTGACAAGTCCTTTTGCCAAATACATCTTTCCTTTTTTTCTTTAAAGTAATTGCTGCTAGAATGGCTCACCTGAACCCTTTTTGCAAAACAAGTTTTTCTCCTCAAAATGACTTGTAACTTGATTTTTTTTTCCAATTTACTTATTCTAAAGTTAAGCAGCGCCACCATCTCATCTTTGAAAACACTGCATTTTTCTCTTCTAGTTATTGTAACATCTATTGGTTTGACGGGAAACTTTTTTTTTTCTCCAAAACTTTTTTTTTCATCAACATCATGACTTGAGTCCCTTTTGCAAGATACTACTGAGTTATTTCAAGTGTATAGCATTTCTCTGAACAAATTCATCTCTTTTTTTATTTTATCTTTATTTATTTACTCATTTATTCATTTTCTTATTATTTATTTATTTATTTTCTATTTCTGCTGATCCTATCATTCTGTTAAATTTATACTGCCACTTGTACATGGACGAGCGAAATAATAATGTCCTGTGCTGCAATATTGATCTGGAGGAATATGAAGCAGCTTGTAATAGTTTTAATAAACACAGACAGATCACTTCTAGGATACCCTAGAAGTGGCCCATGAGCAGTTTTAGCCTAGCCTGTAAATGTTAGGAGTCACTTGTAGACAACTCAACAAAGAAATCAGTGGGTAAATCCTAGGCTGGATCAACTGTTATCTGTAAATTAACCAAGATTCAATAAATAACTTAACTTTTATTGATGCTGTTAACATTGGTTGTTCATATTAAATCAACACCAGTAGGCCCTAGCATTGACTTTCCATTGCTAATTTTAGTGTCCCTGAAATGCAAATAAAAAATCAAAATTGCAACTTTATTCATGAATTTGAAGTAATACCTTCAAATTCATGTATAGAGTTGACCATATTCAGCCCCCATAAATTAGATTTACATGTACAGAATGTTTCATAGGCAGAGAGGAAACCTCCAACACAACCAATTGTTCAGCTGACTACAGTCCATGTAAGTTAAGCAACAAAGATAAACTAGACATACCTTCAACGCGAGTGTTGACTGAAGGGTCTGCCATTTGCTGTAATTAGGTCATGGTGACACCAAAATCTAATCAGATCATCTTGCCAGGTAAGGTAAGCATATTGCCAAATTTAAGCAAAATACATGGAGGCAGTCTGTAGATATTCCAGCAATGAGAATGTGCCCATTCGGAAGGACAACCCAAAAACAGAGAGTGTCCCCATTTATTGAGGACCCTTAAAAAAATAAACATACATATGAACAATCAAAGGTCAGATGCAAATTTCCATAAAAGTATGGAGCAAGTATAATTTCTGCGTTGACATGAAGCCACCAACACAAAGATCTCAGTTTGGTAGAAGCCACTGTCCTTGTAATACATGCTAAAAGCTTTACATGTGGACAGTTAACTGATGTTAAACTCATACATTATGTCTCTCCTATTGTTTCCAAGGCCATATAGCTTAAGTGAGTACATGTATAATGAAGGTTTTCAAGATAGCCTTGATAGGCACACATCAAAAAGTTATACATATGTTCGATTCTAGAATATAGAAGCCCATTTGGGGCTGCTTAAATTATTAGAGAAACCAAACTGAAGTGTTCAGCTGATTGCAGCCCACATAAAATTTAGTACAATGCATGGTACTTAAATGGGTATACTGCATAGACATTTCTTAATTAACTTCTGCATACTAACAGGAAAAATGTCTACAAGGTATCTCCATTACCTGAAACCAACCTTCCTTACTTTCACGCCAGAAATTACACTCTTGATTAAAGACATGCTATGTAAGTAACTAAATTTATAGTGCAACATGACAATGTACATATACAGTTGCTGATAGGGGGCTGTGTAGCAATTACTTAGAGGTTTGTAGCAACAGACTGGATTAGTTCTTACAGTAACCTACAGGTGACCTGCAGTGCAGATCCTCTTGGAAGGAAGGTTGCACCGGCATGATGGGAATTTTTGAAGGATCAGCTTAATACGTCCAGATAGTATCTCTTTCAGCCAAAGCAACATTGCCCCTGACCAACTTTATTACAATGTATACAAATGAATGAGGGAAAGAATATATTGTGTGCTGAGCCCTTCAGTCCCCTTAGCACTATAAGGGCCAGCACACACTTTTTGAGGACTGTGTGACCTTCACCTACAGCCTGAAGATCATCCACATTCATGTGAAAAAAAAAAGAATTATCCAAATCCATGAATTATCTGCATTTAAACAGAAGATAAGGAGTCAATAGGGGGCAGAGTTATAATATACTTAAGGAATACCCTATAAAAATAAGAATCACCCTGTGACCTTGACCTTTGGCCATAAGGTTAATATAATATCCATTAACATATGATTAAAAACTCTGCAGACCCACAGATCATCGGTACCAAATTAGGAGGGAATGGGTCAATAGCGACCAGAGATACAATAAAAATAAGGATTAACCTATAAAATTGAGAATGACCTTGGGCACTGGACTGTGACCATTTGAACAAACTTGGTAGAGACTGACCCACGGTACATCCTCACCAGAGTTGAAGTGAATCTGGCTGACGGTTTTGAAGATGAAGTCTAAAACGTGATCCACAGCAATCCCTATTCACTTACATAGTAATCAACAGGAATGTATGCAGTTTGGCCTTCAAGGTCTCTCAGATTTTAAAATAGACCATACAAACTGAAAGCCCATAAGTACTATCCTATTAACAATTAATAGTAACCTTGGGCCTACGATGCACCATTAAAAAGGTATAAGCCAATATGTGAAAATTGCTGAGTCAGCAGAAAATGCAACAAGGATTTGACCTTGACCTTTGACCTCAAGGTTACATATTATTATACGGGACAAATTTCCCAGACCCATAGATTATCTGTACCAAATTAAGAGGCAATAGGTCATGAGGGTACAGAAATATAAAGAAAACAAGATACGTGGCGGCGGCGGATGACGGGACTAAACACTATAAGCATCCCACTATGGGGGATGCACGAATATTTCAGGATGTAGCAGTTGTTCTGCTCATCTGGATCACTTAGCACAATGAACTGAAAGGCCTGCTTCCTTATGTCAGGAGATGTGAGGAATTTCAGTGATTGTGTTGTCACTTGAGGGTATGCGCCTTGCAAAGGGTGGGTGTACCATGGCGGTTGATCCCCATCACCTTTGCTCATTCACCAGCAGATATTTGCTAAATATCAGTACTTCTGCATTGGCCCCAAGGAACTAAAGCACGCTGCACACAAGATGTATTTCCCATCATTAATTTGTGTACATTGTAATAAAGTTGGTCAGGGGGCATGTCATTCCTTGACCAGTTCCAATTCCAATCTTCCTCTCTGTGATGTTATAGCATTCTAATAGGCTAAGGTGGTATCGAGCTTTGAGATGTGCACACCATAAATGACTTTTTCCCATCTGCAATAATGCAAGTACACATGGCTTAACGTGACAAAGTTTTGATGTGCCAATATGACAAGAGTTTGATGAAGGTCTAACATGGTGTGGAAAAAATACACTGGAACAAAATTTCCAATGAGACACTCAATGTTGACAATCTAAATTCATGATTATTAAGATTATCACCCATAGACCAATCAAACAAGACAAACTTGTCCATTTTGGGAATTAACTGTTAACTTTTCTGCACTATAGACTTTGTTTGGGTTGCAACCAGTTGAATGAAGACTTGTTTAGAATTGGGATCAAACTCTCCTCCAGTGCATTTGTCTCAATGAAATAGGGATAAATGGCACTTCATCTTGCTAACTTTATACTGTTCACAGAAAGGGCTTAGGGAAGTTCCACTCTGATATGGTCTGAGTTCTCTATTCTTTGATTTTAAAACAGATTTATATGGTTCTCCAGTTGTAGCTATGTTCAAAACATTGTTATATTGCCAGCATTCCACACCTACATTTATATATAGCTCATGATACCATTATAAAATATACCTCCTATTTTGGAAAGTAAACAACAGGTTTGAACGTGCCAGCTATGTACCTACAAAGAAGTACATGCACTACAACACCTACAAACTGGTTTTCAAATTGTTTTTAAGTCTTTCAGTGTCAACTTCAACTGAAGTGGAACAAGTCAAAAGGAACTGCTTTTGATTATAAGGGTGTCAGATTCATGTTCCTTATGAAAAGACCTTTGGTTCCAGTATCAGCATGCTTGTATGTACACAGAATAGGAGTCCAAGTCAATACAGTTACGCCCAGCTAAAAGTTAACAGCCAAACGCTTTTTTCGCGTTTTGCTGGTGTTTGGCTTGTGTTTGGAAACGTTTGAAAACGTTTGGAATGTGTTTGGAAAGTGTTTGGAATGTGTTTGGAAAGCGTTTGGAAAGCATTTGGGAAAAATCTCAAACACTTTTACAAAACGTTCGAACACTTTCACAAAGCTACCGAACACTTCTCCAAACGCGTTCAAACACTTTCCAAACGCGTTGAACAATTACCCGAACGATTTCAAACACTTTCACAAACGCATTCAAACACTATGCATTTCAAACACTTCCATTTAGATAATGAAGAATCTCCAAATGTATTTTCAACAGGTCCAGCAATATATGATGTACCTACATGTAAATGTGCACGTATCCAGCATTATAGGTTGTATATATTTATATAAAACACGATCCAAATACGTTGACCCAAGTGTCTAATTCAACTAAAATTAATTAAAGACTTAATTGTTCATTTAAGATGTCATGAATACTTCATCTTTCAAAAACTGTTTGGGAGTATCACAGGCATAAACCAGTTGCAATTTGTCACGCAAACAAGAAAACAATGATATAGCTTACAATATATACACATGCATTGTACGTGATACATGTACAAACTGTTACATGTAAAAAGAACTGATTTTTGTGAAAAAGCATAATTTCAACTTTATTGTGAAACATACCTTGTAGAGCTTTTTGGCTTATCCATAAATGAAGGCATGCACATGTTGTTGGGATTTTTAGGTGCTGATAAGCTTTTTAGACGCTTGTGAAAAAATATTCCTGTCATTAGAATTACATTACCAAATGTGCATGTACTTGTATCACATACGTTTGGCACAAAGTGTAAAGTGTTTGAAAGCGTTTGGAAAAGTGTTTGAAAACGTTCGGCTTTCACCAAACGCGTTCGGCAAAGTGTTTGAAAGTGTTTGAAAGCGTTTGGAAAAGTGTTTGAAAGCGTTTGGAAAAGTGTTTGCAAAGCATTTGGAAAGTGTTTGCAAAGTGTTTGCTACGCGTTTGCAAAACGTTTGACTTTCACTGAAAGTGTTTGGGAAACGTTGGTGCGTTTGGCGTTTGTTAACTTGAACGCGAGCATAACTGTAGCTTTACATGCCATTTGGACATATTGCACCCTAAGTGCAGTGAGGAAAGCTGTTGAATCAGTCCAAAATGTGGCACTGTGAGAATTAAAGACACACATGAGTATTTTTTCCTCAGCTACACTAGTACTGTACTTGTCAGTCAGCTAAGTATTTTTTTTTTTAATTTCTTTATCAATTTGTGTATGTTAAGACTATTTTGGACTTAAGTCTCCAAAACCAACACTCAGATTGTTCTGAAAGTTGGTGCAAGTGTAAGTTGTGGGCGGGTTAAATAAACCTTTTCACCATGTGGTGATACTCTAGATCACTAATTTTTAACAAATTTTTCAATTTGGGTACCTGTCCATTTATGCAGGCATTTCTATTTATTACTTGCAGTCAATGGGGATTGAAATGGAAAGTTTCATTAATAACTTCTTCCGCAAAACTGTCAAATTCAGTTTAACATTCAGAGGAACGTACTTTGGGTGAGTCTCAACCAAGTTTGTTCAAATGGTCATGCTCCATTGATTTTAGATATTTTATGAAGTTGTTATAATTTTTTATGGCAATTTTTCCGAAACCACTCAGTCAATTGCTTTGAAATTGCATAGGGACACTTCTGGGGACCCCCAGACCTTAATTTGTTTAACGAGTGATACTGCTATTTTTTCACTTTGGTATGAATTTTTGTGTGTTTCCTTTATTTTTGACTTCTCCAAAACCATAACTAAGACTGTTCTTAAACTTGGTGCAAGTGTAGCTTGTGGGAGGGTTAAAAATGTTCACTGGGATGCAATACTCTGGATCCTGGATTTTTAATCAATTTTTCAGTTTGGTATTTACGTGTTAATGCATGCATTACTATTGATTACTATGCAAGTTAATGGGGATTGCAATGAAAATTCACATTTTTTACTTCTGCAAAACCATCAACCGGATTCACTTCAAACTTGGTGGGGGATGCACCTTGGGTGGCCGGGTCTTTACCAAGTTTGTTCAAATGGTCATGCTCCAGTGATATTTAGAATTTTTAGGGTTTTTTAATTCCATTTTTTGACAAAATGTTAAAAAATCTTCTTTGAAATCACTCAGCCAATTGCACTTACATTGCAGAAGTACACCTCTGGAATCCCTATAGACCTTATTTTCTTCAACATATGTGGGGCTGCAATTTTTTTTTTTTTTTTTTTTTTTTTAAATACAAATTTTTGTGTTTTTTACTTCCTGTCCAAAATCCTCATCCCCTCTGAGACTGGAATGGGACTCAATATGGGTTGAATGTCAAGGTCACTTTGGTCGGGCTGTTCACACAGCTCTCTTGTTTTTAAATCATCCATCTAAATGTTCATTAAATTGGGCATAGTCCCAGCTGTCTGTCAATGTAATTTTTCTAGTCATTCACTTCTTCATGTTAGAGTGAAACCTTGTTGTAGCCACACCCATGTATTGGACCTATTTACTTATCTGCACACGTTTTGAGGGACCTAAAGTCAAATTCTTTTCATATTTGACCCACTTATACGTACTTGACACCTTCAAATACATGATGTATTTTGCAGGGAACAGATGTGTAATTATAACAGGTTTTCCTGTACTTACATGTATAATCATGATACTGTCTCACTTTTCCTGCATATCCATAATCCTTAGGAAGAGGAGTTGAGATAGGTTATTCCTTTTCTCCCAATTATTTTCAGCATTTATCTACCTAAGTATATATATGTTTAAACCAAATGGACCTTCAGCTTCCGGTTATAATCACAACATATAATGTAGTTGCTGAATTAACACAGCCTCATTGAAGCTGTAGAGGTAATGCATTACATAACTATTATCACACGTAAAACATAATGCACTTCACTCAATCATGGAGGTATTATCTGTATAAAACCTCCATGACTAATTGTAGAATGTTACTTCGTAAGCAAGGACTGATTAATAAGAACACTGAATGACAGTTCACAGTGATGTTATTTCTTCTTGAGGAAAGTATTACAACCTCCTAAGTCTGAAGTGATCACCAGCACTTTGTAGCACTGTGTCCATTTAGATAGGCCTATACAGCAGTTCATTATGATAGAACAGTGATTAAAACCTTGAATTCAAACCTTTACCCTGACTGAGCTGCTGTCACCAAGACGTTTGTTTGCAGGCAAGTCAGAGAGTACAGTCATAAGCCCCTCCCTGGCAGAGGCTCCAACTCTCCCGCCTCGCCGGGAGATCTCCCGCTTTTTCTAACCTTTTTACAGAGTCTCCCACTTCTCAAAAAATTTAACCCCCCCCCAAAAAAAAAGCTGAAAATGTTTTTATCGATCGGCTGCACCCAGCAGCGGTACAAGAGCGACAGAGCGGTACTGTCTTGCTTGCGTTATCACCCCATATACCATGTAGCAGCTGTTCAACGATTATTTGCAGTATTGATAATGTCTTTGATGATACCTGAAATGGCTCAAAATGGCTCAGAATGCAGCAAATAAAGGTTAAAATTTCAAAATTTTCCGGGGGGTGGGGGCATGCCCCCGGACCCCCCTAGATGAGCTTTGCACCTTCGGCGCTCGCTCACGTACAACCTCCCACTTTTCAGTAACTGAAAGAGGGAGATCTCCCACTTTGTAACTGAGGCAGGTTGGAGCCTCTGCCCTGGTGGTATCAATCCCTTAAACCACAACTTTGTGAACCACTTTTTATACAAACACATGCGACAGCCTTTACATGTACAATGGGACCTGCTATTTAAGACCACCCTTACTACCAGCAAAAAGTGATCTAGTACTTCAGGTAGTCTTAAAATAGAGGTGTACTTTAACACTTAAATAGTAAAGGATCTTCAAAAAGCGGTCTCAAAAAGGCATGTCTTTAGAGCAGGTGTATTACATAATGCAGAACAACAAAGAATCAATTTACAGAAGTTCTAGGGTACTGTTGAATTTGGAGGTCCTCCACTATCTACAAACAGGTTAAACTTGATGATCATGCATCAAAGTTGACAGTTTCCTGACGTCTTTTTTTTTTAGGTGTAAGGCTGTTGATGCCCTCTTATTTACATTTAAAATTACAACAATAGATACAGTGGTACCTGCTATATGCAACCACTGCTGTGAACAGCCACATTGCTTTCTGTGGTTGGCTTGGATGTAGGAGTCAGTTTCTTTATAAAATTTATCTGTGGTGACAGGTCACATGGTGTAAGTGGCCACTATTTCTTGGAAGAAGCAGTGGCCACATAAAGCAGGTACCACTGTACTTGCATATAGGAGTCTCTTTGATAAACTTTTATTTTCATAGATTTATGGTTTTTAGAAGTTCTTCATTATCATTCTCAAAAGCACTGCATAAATTGAAAGTTAATGACTTAACTTGATTCTTTACTTCTATACTGTGTTTACATGCATATACAGTATACACAATTATATGAGATGTTAGTGGCCATTTGAAAAACAAACAGAGCTGCTGCAAATTTGGCAGACCCATTGCATAAATCAATGCACAACAGCTATAGGTTCACCGGCTGTGGTCATTTGTGTATAGATCAAATGAAGGTGAACACTAAAACACAAAGGTTCAATGACCTGTGAAACAGCAGGCCTGCAGGATCAAAGGGAGCCAAAGTAGAACTCACTTGGCACCCTGTGTTCCCAAGAAACATTTACGAGAACAGTCAGGTGGTGTTCAACTGGAACCTCACCAATTCTGCCACCAAGCAGACCAACTTCAGCATTTCCAAACTTTAATACAATGTCTATGAAGGATTCATGATTTTTAAATTTTGCAATACATGAATTTGTCATGTAACTGCTTGATCAAGTTGACTGCAAATTAAGTACCAGTAAAGGTTAACAGGTGGATATGACACCAACACATAACAACAACCTAAAGTGACCACTTTTCTCAATCTTCTGGGCACTGTGCCTAAATACTTAAGAAGAACAATGGGCCTTAATAGGTGCAACACCAAAACAAGGAGGCAGATCTTTGGAATGGACTTCAGGTCCATCTGTGACACTTAGGATGTGTCAGATCTAAACATAGCCTGGCATGATAATAGGAGCTAAAATCATGGTATATTTACACCCTGCCAATAGTTTACTGCGGTACATATATTCAGATCACTTTATTATAGACATACACGGCAAGGTAATATAGACATGTAGGAAGATGGAGTTACCATCATGGATGTTACAACGCCTCACTGCTGCAGTGTACCTGTTCTTAACTTTGACACCTGTTATCTTACAGGATTGCCTAGCTCATCCAACAGGTAGGTTGAAACAACACCTGAGATAATAGTCATGAAAAAAATATTTTGAGCTAAAATTTACAAATCTGTCTCAACCAAGTTTTTACTTGCATTAAAAATATTTTTTCATGACTATAGCTCCAGCTGTTTGTATGATTTTGACCTTGCTTCTTCCTGTAGCATGTATCTACACTATCATGTTTTGTCCTTTTTTGCATTTCTTGCATTGATGTGTATCTGAAAGATTTTTCTTGAATTTGAACAAGAGATACGTGTACAAAAGAAAAAATTTTTACTCACCATTTTTGTTTTGTGTGTGTGTGTGTTCCCATATATGTGTAAGCTCAATATCCTATCTACCAGCTTGCAAAAACTCAATTTTGCTGCATGGCATCTGTTGAGTGGGAGGGTCCATAGTCCCTTTCTATAGAAGAAAGGGATAAAAGGCCAAGCTTGGACATTTTTTTTTCTTCAGGAAAATTGACTAGAAAAATCACTAGTATTTGAGCCATTTGTTTTGTAAGATCATAACTGCACATGTGAGTGATATTTTTGTTTTTCATTTCATTCTTTTCTATCGAAGAAGAAAATTAACACCAAGAAATATGTATACCAATAAATGCAGAGGACCTCTCATCCTGCTACGTTTGGGATCTAACAGCCAACTTGAAAACATCAAAAAAATTCTGAGGACCATCTTCCCTCTGATGAAGGGGCTGTTAGTCCCAAAACATGTCAGGGAGAACCTCTACATTTGTTTTTCTACATATTACATTCTACATTCTTTGTTGGTGTTCTACATATTTGTTGGTGTTGGATCTTTCTTTACTACTTATTTGTGAAGTGTTCATTAGTGTTCTATTGTTGGAGCTGTTATGTGATTATTAGTTCAGTTTTGACATGTACCCCTAATCTAATTAGCATAATAAATGAAAGATAATATTTTTGGTGTATCACCTGTCCTTGACTGTCTGAGTTGCCTGTGAAGCAACCATTTGCCTTCTGTGTAGTGCCCTAGCTCACTAAGTCTGTCCATGCAGACAAATCTCTGAGTGTATAAAACGAATCAATGGCTCAAGGAGGATATAAGTATTGTGTGCCAAAGTTAACAGGTTTATTAGCACTTGTACGGCAAGCCAGTTTAACATTTGATGATTGAATTTGGTGTCTAAAAATGATTCTTGATATCAATACATTATTTTTGGACATCCAAAAATCCTTTTTTGATATCCAAAAATAAATAGCCATCAAAAGGAATTTTTGATATCCAAAAATTAATAATGGATATCCAAAAACCACTTTTGGGTGTCCAAAAATCATTTTTGGATAACAAAAATTAGTTCGTCTCCATCTGAATTATTAGATATCTATAATGATTTATGGATATCCAAAATTCAGGGCTAAACGTTGATCTCTGAAATTTATTTTGCTCTCTGAACAATTATAAAGCTGACTGGTTTGACCTGTTAAACAATCTAAAACCGATAATTTGTTTATCCATTCGCACAAAAAGAAAAGAGGAGAGAACAAAACAAAAAATACTGCAAATTTGTATCCCTGAATTGACAGTTTAGCACTTTATTGATAAAAAACATATGTAACAGACCAACAAGTAAAGCGCATGAACCAGAAGTGTAATTCAGGCAACCTCTCCCTGGCTCCTAGCAAAAGGTGGAATGGAAGCACTGTTTTTTTTGGGGGGGGGGGGAGGGAGGAGGGAGGGAGGGTTCCAACATGAACCAGTTGGAGCGGGTATGCCTTTGTCAGAACAGGGCTTCCCTTTGTCTCACACTTTCTCTGTGCTTTTCTTGCCCTTGCAGACCTTCCTTACACTTTTCTCGATTACATGGAGTCCTTGAAAATTTCAAAGCAACTGTGTATAACTATAATTAAACGCACATGACTCTATCACTAGAATGAAAGTTCTGCCGAATACTGATAAAAAATATTGCCAATCAGCAGATCCAGTAGATAGAGCAGTAGATTGTTGATACAAGCTTGGCTTTTAGATGACCAAGTAGATTTCTAACAAGAAAAAAGTGTAAAGAAGGTCTGGGAGGGCAACAGAAGCACAGGAAATGCATGAGAGATAAGGAAAGTGCTGTTCCGGCTTATTCATCATTCATGTTGGAACCCTGGAAACCAGTAGTTCCACTGCACCTTTTTATCAAGAGCATCTTTCCCATCTTATGGTGTGGGGTATCCCCTCAAGGACTGACGTGCTAGGAACACGAGTATCATCCAGACAAGCCATTGGTCATCTGCATTCATGGACACCGACACCACACAAAAGGGACCATTCATTATCACAGATGCTCATGTCCTTTTTTTTTTTTTTTTTGATATCAAGAATTTATTTGTTGAATACCCAAAATTAATTTCCTGGTATCCATATTAAGTTCTTGATATCCTGAAAGCATATTCCTAGCTTCCTATTTTTGGGTATCAACATCAAATTGACTTTGGATATCACAAATTAATTTGATTTTTGGATATCTAAAACAGACTTTTTTATTTATATTATATTTTTAAATCTATGGGGCACCCTTTAGCTATTTATCCAGTACTTTTTGATATCAAGAAGTGACTTCTTGACATAAAAAATGAAGTGAATTCTTAAAATCAAGAATTTGAGTTTTTAAATCAAGAAGTCTAAGTGACACAATAACTGGTCCCTGAAAATGTTCTGCACATCTGTCCTTGGAAAATGGCAGGAGTTTACCATAAGGAGGGCTATGTTTTACCATGTTCTGATGAGGTGGATGAAGCTTTAATGACAGGCTCATTCAATCATGTAGGAATTCATTTGAAATGGACGATGGTCAATGACAAAGTTAATGATACCCCCATATTACATATATTTTGGCAGTAAGATAGCTTGATCATCAAGATGTGAGATGGTTGGCTTATTTTTTTTCTTCACCTTCCAAGCCTATTACATTGCTCAATAGCCCATCGCTCGTTTTCTCTGTAGACACACACACACATGTATATATGGTAACCAAGGAATGGTTACCTTTACACATGACGTCCTCTAATTATTTTTCGTTGTTTCACTTGCTCTGTCTAATGCTAAAATTTTATATCAAGCTCATCCCAACATGGATCATAGTCCTTTTATTATCACCTTAGTGTTAATAAATATTCCAGAGATTTAAAGTTTCTTACCACAGCAGAACAAATTATCTTTCTGCCAGCCCTGTGACTGGGCATCAGATGCAAAAATACGCAGTTCACCTGGTTAACAGCTCTAGTTTCTGCACTGGTTGACCCTAAACCAGTACATTCACTTTCAATAATAAGGAATATGAACAGTTCAAATGTTTGTTTCAAATTCTGAGTTACGTGGTAACGAAATTGAAACTAGGCTTTTAGTCTAGGATGCGCTTGCGCATAAACATGCACAACATAGCAGCGCAGTGTTACCCCTCATCATAAATATGGTAGCATTTTCAAATCCCTGCCAGTTCCTGATGAGACCCAAATAGGGTGGAAATGCATCGCACAAGCTCACCCGTCTTGGCTACTTGCCTTGTCTTATCTGCCTGTCCTCTAATCTAAGACACGTCACTTCCAAACCGTCTAGCTAGACGGCTGATTAGTAGTCTTCATCTGCCTCATGACGTACGTCTCCAGTGACACTTTGCTAACATTAGTACATATATAGCAACATTACCCCAGCTATATAAATATAGCCACGCAGAGCATTTACAACTGCCACTGATAAAAGTCTCACAATTCAAAACCGGCCTGGCTTTATGTCCCTGTTTGTTTTTTCCATCACTGGTTTAGCCTGGTTTTTCTTTCATTTCATCATGTGTGTGTGTGTGTGTATGTGTGTGTGTGTGTGTCTCTGTGTGTGTGTGTCTCTTTATATACATTTCATAATTTGTAAAACAGCAAAACAAGGGAATATTCAAGGTAGCTGCCATCAATTCAGTGAATAGTCTCTCAACTTCTTGCTATTTAAAAAGTCAAATTTCATATATCAGGAGTTCTGTATGAATTCTTGACATCAAAAATAGATTTCTTGATATCAAAGAGTGATGTCTTGATATCAAGAAGTGGACTTCTCGATCATTAAATTATGAATGAAACTGTTGAAACACTTTAATGACAGGTAAAACAGTATACACGTGTATGCATCATTTAGTAGTGTGGATCATATCAGCTATACAATGCCTCCTTAAAACAATATTTCTTGTCTAACTTCAAAAAAAATATTCTTTACAGGACCAAAATTGATTTTATGATATACGTGTTCAGTATACATTCAGCAAATGAGTGCTTTTCATGACCTACATGTCAAAATTTATATAATAAAAAATAACAGGGTGTCGCATGGTATTGCTGAACATCATCATATCGCCATAACAAAAAGTAACATGGTGTCTGGTCACTGTCTGGGAATAACTGGGTGTCTCAGAGTGTGGACAAACAGCAGTCCAGTAACAATAACAGAACATCTGCCAACACAAAGCAGGAGTATACCTTGCACATAAAATGATGAAACTTCGACCATCCATATTTTGTTGTATTATGCAGGACACAGGCAAACCTTTTTTATATTGAGTATATATAATATTCAGAACTGTGAAACAGCTACTTTTATCAGACATAGGTATGACAGTCAATAACATTGAAAGTACAGTGTAAACACATGGTTAGTATACAATTAAACAGAAATCAGTTGGCGAATTATGTGAATGTCTGGTTGACTCCAGTGTAAAATTTGCTATCTGCTACCACAGGAGCCACCTTTAGGATTGATATATCTGTTAATACAACTACAACATAGAAACATGGGACAATGATGCATGAAAAATGTAAATGAACTGGATGAATACTTTTTACTTGGGGCCATTTAATAGGGTAGCTGATCTGTACATACAATGCAGTAAGGCATGGCCATAATATTGTATTTGTTATATCCATTTCATGTCCTGTGATACACTAATATGCTGATGCACATGTATTTCCAATTGTTCTACTTGCAATTAATTGCACAGTTGACAAAGAAAGTTCTTGAAAGTTAAACTCTATTTCCCATCTGATTTTAATACAAGGATATAAACTTTACATTTGGTTTGTTTATAACATTCATGTGGTTTAATTTACTGTGTTCATTTTGACTACATGTATATCTAATTTGTGATTTTTAATACCATGATATAAACTTTGAACTTAGTAAATTTATAACATTCATACTGCCTGATTGTCTTAATACTGATCTTATTTAAGTTGTGTGCTCTTTCTTCTCCAAGAAACTTATTCCTTTTGAACATGCAAATACAGCTGCACATATACTTTGTTTCAAGTGAATGAGGATATGATACAACTGCTGTGACCTTTAAGATATCCTTTCCAGGTACAAAACTTGTGTCCCAATGTTTTGGGATAAGACGCTTCCCATTTGTGTCCCTTTTTTGTGGCTACAAGAGCGTGATCCACATCAAGAGAGCCTTCCACGGCTCCCACAGTCAGGAGGGCTTGTTACCAAGATGCAGTCACACGCCAGGGGACTGCACAGCAGACCAGCTAGACCAGTACGACTGGTCCCAATGTCAGGGCCACCAAACATGTACACTCATGCTGAAGCCCGGCCAGCTGCCGCAGTGTGACCACAAATACATGTACCTTCAGGTGGAGTACACCTGTACACAAGGTGGGTGGCCAACTTTTACCATATGCGTCACGGGGCAGGGTGACGTGACCTCTGACCCGTGCCAATTTGGAGATACCTGTGCATGCGTGTTAGCTTCGTATTTATGCCAGACTAGTTACACCACACCATTGTAAATAATGTCATCTGTTGATCCCATTTTGGGAACATTGTGTTACTTGTGTTGAAATTGTCACAAATATTAGTTATTCCAATAAAGTAAATTAATGTGAGAAAAATGTTAAGGTCTCCATCCAAAAGATATGTAGTTTACATGTAACTAGTATACATATGTAGTTTCCATGTAACTGCAAACTTTACATCCATCCTACATGTGCTTGTATACACTTAATATGCCTTTCTGTTTGACATTGATCTTATTTATTCATTGGTGTGACGCGCACATGTAAGAATGGATCATAAATATATGTATCTCCACTGTTAGTGTTGCTGCAGGGATTGAACCCATTACCTTTGGGTTTGAAATCTGATATGCAAACCTTTTGGCCACAAGATATCGCTTCACAGAAGTGTGGTTTCATGCACAATTTCACCACATTCACATCATAATAATTAGTGCATGATAAGAATTGCATTTCTATATGAATGGGAGTGTCTCCTCTATTTAGAAGGGAATCCAAACCCTGATAATAATTGACAACACAAACTGGCAAACACAATTTTGACTGACGACTCATACTTTGAGTACCAGTACTTTTATTTGACATTTTCAAAAAAGAATTAAAATATGTAATACTGATCTTGCATTAACAGTGGCAACAAAAACTCATACTGCACATAGGTGGCCATTATTCCCATGCAGAACATAAAAAGCCTGTACGTGGTAATGTAGTAATCAAACCTGAAGTAGTTGAAAGCCTCTTAAGGAAGTGGCTCAGTCTGATTGTAATCAGGACTTTCATCAAGATCATGTCAAAATTTACTTTGACAGTTTAAGACAATGCATTGCATTGCATTGCACAGACCTGGGCTTGGTGTCTGCTCATACGAGCCTGCATTGCTCTGCACTGCATTAAAAAACTTGAGTCACATAATAATAATGGAGGATAAAACAACTGTCTTCATCATGTCTCATGTCTGGTGTCATGCTGATGTTGAAATAACCAAAAGAAAATAGCCATGTCAAGACATTGGACCTGACACCTTGCTGGGCTGATGCTGGAGGATGGCGCTCAATCCCACTTGGGTACAAAGAAGATCACTTTTCAAAACAAAAAAAGAAACCTATTAATTCCTTCCCCCTCAAAGTGGCTCTGAAAACCAGCTGGTGGTCAAATGTCATCTCATCTGCTTCAACAGTTTTGACTAATTGCAACAGTAATGAAAAATTAAGATTTGTACATAAATATATACATGATATATGCATCATGTCAGCAGTGTTTCTTTGGCACGAATCGTGTGCCAATCTACACTGAGGAAAGCTGTTGACTAAGTCTTAATTTGAAGGAAAGTGGTAAATATTTGCTTTCCCCAGTCTTTTGTGGCTATACTAAATATATGCATAGAGGGAACAACACATGGAAACTCTATCTGAATCTAATACTTCCATGTAAAATACAGTAAACAGCAACTGGCAAATTGAAAATATATTGAGGTAGTCACCACCAGAGGCATTTTGGGCCTAAGTGGGCCCTTTTTCAAGGTTGGGAGGAGTTACTTTTATTTGAACAGTAATGAGTTAATATGAGAGATATAGGCTGTAGTTTCAGGTGGGAAGTCCAGTTGGTGACATCATTCATAAAAAGTTGAAGGTTATGGTATTAAGATGTAATCATGAAAGTGGCAATGTCAAATTTACATATTAGGTTAGGAAGGAATGCAGGGCATATAATTATAATAATTGATTAATGATCTCAGCAAAAATAAAAATGTGGTAATGAATTGCCATTTATGAAATTGATCAATTAACTAAATGTAACAGAGGTGCTTGCACCACTGAGGGGACCACTGTATGCAAACATGGTACAGTTTACGGCAGCAAATATTGCTGCATGCTAGAAGTTTACCCCTCTAATGAGGTCACATTTCCAGTGCATTTGGGGTGGCCTCAGTGAAAAATCACTTAAAATCCAGCATTCAGAAGCAAATAAGCTTAAAAAATTCAATGATTGTGGAGACACTAAATTTCACACAAGTGGCTGTGTCACCTTGAGAAATAGGTCAAGGTCACTCATGTTCAAACTTATCCTTGGCCCTATAGAGGACTATAATCATGTGCAATATAAAACCCACAAATGAAAAACTTTATAAATTATTGTGCAGACACTGAATTTCACAAAAGTGGCTGTGTGACATTGGAAATTGGGTCAAGGTCACTCATGCTTAAACTTCATCTTCATCCGATAGAAAACTATAATGATGTGCAATATGAAAGCCCTAGCTCAAAAACTTCTCTAGTTATCATGCGGAAATCCCATTGACACCATATTCACTAATGTGGCTCTGTGCCCTTCAGAATTGGGTCAAAGTCACCCATCTTTGAACTTGACTTAGCCCTTACAGGGAGCTATAAGCTTGTGCTATATCAAAGCTCGACCTCAGAAGCTTCTCAAGTTATCATGCGGACACCAGATTCACTGTGGCTCCATGACCTTGGAAATTGGGTCAAGGTCACCCAACTTTAAACTTTCCCTTGCCCTTTAAGAGGACAATAATCCTGTGCAATATGAAAGCCCTAGCTCAAAAACTTCTCAAGTTACCATGCGGAAATGATCCGGACAGACGCACAGAACATGCGATCACTACAGGGGACTCGCCTTCGGCGGTCCCCTAAAAAAGTTTATGATTTGTCATTGTTATTCTTCTGTGTGGATAAGGCTGAATGTAGTATAGAGTCTCTGTATGAATATATCCATTTCTGGTGTCTGTATGGTTTCTCTATGGCTTCCTCTATCATCAATTTGTCTGTATGGTTTCTTCATAGCTTCATTCTATCATCACTTATTAAAGTGTGAGTCAGTAGCCTCCCTTGGTATGGATTAAGCAGCCAACCGATAATGAGGAAAACTGTTGCCCTTGGGTTCATGTATGTCATATCTCAATAGGTCTGATCTACAACTCTAATTTAAATTGTTTTTTATTACTGTCAAAAATATTACAGCAGATGACATTTAACTACCACCCAGGTTTGGCTGGCTTCAGGGGGTAAGGTTTAAATCAAAAGTGAGAAGGTCCTGACCCACACAAAGTTAGTAGCACATGTACATGCATGCTATCCAGATGAGGAAAAAGCATGGTGTGGCAAACTGAAGATTTTACACACATGCACCGGGGATGCCACCATTCAAAGTGCTATTTTGGGGACAAGGAGTCAAGCTTATCAGGGACACAAAATATTAACTCTTTCAGTGCCAATCATGTCGTTAGTTAATCTTCGTAAGTCAAATTAGTCTGAATTATCATAAAGATTCCAGATTTGTACTCCTCGTAAAAAGACCTTTCATTCAAGTACCAGTATGCCTATAGTTCCAGAGAAAAGCTGTTGACTTAGTCCAAACTTTGGCACTGAAATTGTTAATGAAGAATATAGCAGCAAGTCCTCTATTTTGATGCAGGACACACCATAAATTGGTCAGATTGATTTTCAGCTAATTTCAGGGATTGTCCCTGATGGTGAGGGACATTTGGCATCTCTGATGTACAGGAAAAAGGCAAAATATTGGGAACATTGGGGAAAAAAATCATTTATTGAAACTTGCAATGGGTTAATGCTCTAGTGGATGACACTTGCAAAACTGTTGTTAAGCTTTTCTGCAGACATATTCCTATGTAATTATTACATCTTTCTTTCAATATACAGAACATAAATATATTTGTAACAGGAATGAACAACAAAATTGACGCTGCATTTTAGGACATTTCACTCAGCAGGATTTCTTATGACCTGTTTCTTGTTTCCTTGTTTCATAAATCAACCAGTAAGTAAAACGCAGGTGATTGGTGTTCCAGCTGAACTTGCAGACACGACTGTGAGCACAAAGAAAGCTGCTATGATAGTTCACACCCATGAAGCCATGATTGTTCACAGAAATAAGATTCACAATCAAGTTCAACCTAGCCCAGCTGCAGTGCTGCCCTCTTCTGACACACCCAAGGAAACAGACATCACCAGTCAAGTTGTCAGTCCAACTACATACACTGTAAAACCAGTTACTCCTGAACAATATCAGAATAAAAGCATACCATCAACGGAAAAACCAGCTCCACTGGTTCAACCTAGCAGCCAGGCAAAGGCCTTACAGGATGATACTTCGGGTAGGTGTCTGCTTGCTCTTTGATATATGTGGATGGGACCTGCATACTTACATGAAACAAAAAGTAACAAAGTCCTTTTTATTTTTGTTCTTTATATATTTCATTCTTTAAAACTTCGTTGTTGTTGTTGTTGCATTTTTTTTTTTTTTTTTTAATTCCAATACATCACGAGTGAAAATGAACCACCAGGACTTAGATCATTCTGTGTTAGGTAATCTTTGAACAACTGGTCATGGACTACCACGTGCACATGACAGCGTCTTTGAACACTGTATCATAATTTATCTTTGCTACACTGAAAGTCCAATACTCCACGAACAAGTCTTTGGGGTTTCAATCTTGGTCAAGCAGACAGACAGCTTCCTGCACAGACAACTCATTCAACATTTTAAAAGGCACACCTATATATTTTACATACATGCACAGTTAAATAGGCAGTGGTCCACGTCTGTGGTGGTAAGTAATGGAGCCAAGGTGAGACAACAGCAGGGACACGACTGCTATCACCACACCAGTGTCACCTGTGTCACACAGACTCCGCACCTTTCCAGAAAAAAATCATAAACTGCTGTAGTAAAATATGGACATAACTGTTTAATTATCGGCAATTTGTCATGGAAAATGCCATCAGTACATAGACTAATTGCATGCTGACAAAGAATAACATGGTGGAGTATCCACCCCCAGGCAATTGTGAAAATGATTAAATAGCTGTAAACCTATCAATTAGACTCACTCAACTAAGGCACTGCGCAGGGACTCATGCATGCAGCGCCTCTTGAAGACATGTGTTTCCACATTTCTTATCACGAATGTACAAAATTAATGCTGCTGCACCAGAGGTAGGTATATATTTACTTTACTCTCTTTGTCACCAATGTCTACGCCACAAAAATAAAGTTGTATTGAAGAATTTTAATTCAAATCATGCCCACCTGCTCTTTTTTACAAAAATTGTGGACTTGTGTTTTTTAAAGACAATGTTGATATGAAATGAAAAAATGTTTATACATAATTTTGTCGATAAGAATACATCCAGTCTTGATTCTTTTTCTGTAGCCTACAAGTTGGTGAATATATGCACAAACCAGACCCGCCTACTGTATTCAGCTCATCTACGCAGCCCTGGGTATTCCACACACTACCCCACTGACACAGACTGCCGCTGCAAGGTCCAGGGACCAAACAGAACAAAGATTGTAGCCATATATTTTGACCAAGCATTGCGCACAAAGGGCAGGGAATGTATAGATTGGTTGATGTTAGAGTCTACAAACCTCACCAGGGGGCGCATCGTGACTTGTGGAAACATACAGCTCACAAGCAAGATATTTGTCACTGAGGAAAACAAACTGACTGTGCACTTTCATACGGAAGGATCCTCAAGCAAGGATGGCACCAAGAGAGACAAAATCATGCAACGGGGATTCTGGATTCACATAAAAAGTAACAGGAATTTTCTTAATTGGGAATCATGCATGAAAATATTTAACTTTGCATGTGTATTATTTTTGATCAAATTTAGGTAGCAGTAATGTAGAAATGTGGCTGCAGTTCCAAGCCAAATATCTTTGCAACATTTTTTATAAACAAAACAAACCTAAGAAATTTACCTCCATCTGACTGTCCAAGCAGACCAGGACAGGTTTGTGTGGCAGATTTAGCTGAAACTTTTCTAACACCAGGCAAATCGCCTCTAGTCCCAGCCAGTTGATGGGACAAGACTTGTATAGATAAGTAAATTATCTCATGCAGACAAATACATAGAAATGTTTTTCTGATGGGATAGAAGTTTGGAGTTGATACAATCTCAGAGAGATCATATCAAATGCATCACAACTTTAAGACATGTATGTACCTAACTGTGAGAGTCTCAACAATTCATAGATAACAACAGATACAACCTCATGGTGAAAACTGCAATGGCAAGAAAGAAATAGTGTGGAGATATGGGTACAAGCCACAGTTTTGTGAGTTAGTAGTCCTTCTTTTGAGAGACCACCTTCAGGGCAGGTATTAAAGTGGTCACATAGAGTACGTGGTCTCTCATTGGAGGTAACATAACCAGAAAAGATAGACTTAGGGACCTGGTGAATGTGGTCTTAAAAGCCCGGTGGTATCTCATTGGAGTGGTCTCTCAAAAGACATACTGTTTCTTGAAATAAATTAATCATAGTATCTTTTAAAAACAAATTGTCAATTTATGTTTGATCATGAAGTGTACACCGGCCTTCACAACCAAGAGCATAAGATTTTATGACCCATTTCTCTACTCCTGGCAGGAGTCAAATAACCTTTGAAGCCAGCAATTAATCAACATGTAGGCCAGCTTTTTTCTCACTTTCACTATTATGTTTAATTATAAAAACAGCTGATTAGTTATTTATGAAAAATTTAACTCTTTCCGTGCCAAATTTTGGACTGAGTCAACAGCTTTTCTTGGCATGCATTGGGTGCAATGCACCCAATGCGCACTGAGAAAATCTGTTGACCTGGGATATTCTCTCTGGAACTATAGGCATACTGGTTCTTGAATAAAAGGTCTTTTTATGAGGAATACAAATCTGGGATCCTAATGATCACTCAGACTAGTTTGACTTAAGTAGATCGACTTTAGTTGTGATTGGCACTGAAAGAGTTAATTGGTGAGCCATAGTAAACTTATATATATTGCAGAGTTTGCTAATCTGGCTGCATGGTGTCAGGTTTGAGACAGCAGTACATGTACACGTACATTCATGTGTTCCATATCGAAACTTTTATTCAGCTGGTCATCTAATTATAAAGTAATTGTGATCTCTAATAGGACAGGCAGTATGTGGTATTGTGCAATGTAATGAAAACATGCATAATAATGACCACACTTTTCGGAATGATGCATTTCTCCCTAAGACATTACTGCCAAATGGTGCATTCACATTGTATCTTGACTATATCACAAAAATATCAGGTACAGTATATGGTACATGATTTGTCTTCTACCATGCATTGGACTGAATGAAACTGAGGAGTTACTCACGAAGAAAAAATTGAAATGCCAAGATACATAGCACAAATTAGAATACTACAACTTTAGTTCAATATTCACCAGACCAACAATATCAGATTCAATGATGCTAAGTTGACCAAGGAGATTGCCTCGTATAATGTTCAAGTAAAACACATTCCAGTAGTGTGTTTGATCCATTGGTCAGCTATGTAATACAATAATCGTGGGTTGTTTGAATTATTTGAATTTTTATAAAAATTCCAGGTTCAATTTCTTCATAAAAAGACCTTTCACTCAAGTACCAGCACGTCTAGTGTCTAACCAGCAGTTTCAAAGGAAAATGATGTCAATTAAGGTCAACAGCTTTCCTTGGTGAGCTTTGGGGGCGATGTGCCCAAATACACCAAGGTAAACCATTTGACTCAGTTCCAAACCTATATGTGTGTGCTTGTGAGTGTGTGTATCTATTGCCATCTTACACTGCATATGAGACCTTGAGACAGTTTAGTTTCTTAAGGAATTGACCATCTATTTAGGTAGGTTGGATTCAACTCACAATGAACATGATGTGTTTCAGCCCAGCCCCAGTCCATGTTCAACATCCAGTGTTACAGCACTAACAGAAGCATCCTCAGGTACCAAAGGAAACCACTCAAAGGTGAGGATTCAGTAAGGAATATTGCATCCTGCAACACAAAATTGGTATGCTCTATTAACTACATGTAGTGTGAATTATGTTATCTGGTTTTCAATATTGGTCACACATTAAAATTTAAAGTAAAGTTCTAGACTTTTTAAACAGAACATATAGCAGAGCATATACCATGATAATTTAAGCCACACTTTCCCAACACATTGGTGTTTTAGAAGAATTTTACATTGTCACAAAGAACCTTCAAACACACAACAGCAAAGCAATCTGTTTTCCTATTCCCCAAGACAGGGATGATGAATGACACCCTGTCCCCGCTCCACTGTTCTTTACCAAACCCTGCTACATTCATCAGTAACTGTTGACTCATCAGGTCCAGTAAATCTGTTTTCCATATTTGGAAGACAGCCATTCCCTGTAACAGTGTTGGATGGAAATCTACTGGAATTAAGAATGCAATTCACAGTAGAGCTACAAGCTGATGCATAGAATAGAACATGTTAACATTAGCAACATTGTATCTACACGTACATGTAGTATATAAACTGAGTGTCAGCACTTGTGGACAGCCAGTTGCTCACAAACCTTGGTTCCTGAAGAGGGTGAAGATACAGCCAAAACCAGTTGAGCCTTTTGGAATTTTGTGCCTCCCCATTGCAACACTTGTTCTGTTATTTAGCTCATAGCACTGCATAGATTTTGAATTAACATGATGATGCGAGATTTTTGTGTCTTCAGTTGTGTAATTTTTACAGCACACTCACTTCTGTTGAGACAACAATAGCACATACTGATGACAATGTTAATATGTATTACCTGCACCAGTATGACACAATACCATATTTCAATGTCTCATCTCAAACTGTCACCAGTATGTCTGACGGGATTAAAGGTACCAGGAGTACCATTATAAACGACCTGATGATACTCACAGAGAAGATTAAAACATTATGGAATTTGTTTCAAACTGTATAATTGGTAACAGAGTAGATTTTATCCTGTTTGCCACCATCCTGATGCACACTTTAATTCCTGTTGTACCTGTATGTGTATGCTGTGCATAATTAAACTAGAACACTTAAACCCTTTCCTTACGTGGTCAAAACTGACTGCAGATAAAATGTCATATGTGTCAATATTTTTCAGATCAACTTAAGTGTTAAAGCAAACTGAACGACAAACGCAGATGAGCTCTATCACCAGATATAGCATGTTACAGGTCAACAGTTTTTCTTGGAGTACATGTATGTGGGTTGGGCCCTCAGCATCCATCTACCCCAAGGAAAGCTGTTGACTCGGTCTAAATTCAATGGGAGTGGGTTAAAATGTCACCTATCCCTTGTGCTTGCAGGTTCTGCCAGCAGTAGCTTTCTCCTGCCACTAGCTCAAGCAAAGGTCATCTCTAGTCTATCCGTTTATCTGCTGTCTGGCTACAGGAGACTTCCATGATGTCATATAGTACCTCATTTAGATATATCAGATTATTCACATATCACCTTATGCTTCACTTTAAATACATCAAAAAAAACTACTATCAACATGATTTTGGGAGAAGCAAGTTTTTTTTTTTTATGTAAATTCAATAAATTATCACCAGCTGAACACTGCAGTCAAGGAAAGTCTTGTTCTGAACACACATACTTGCTGCCCTGGATACTGGAAACAACAACAATTTCATTGATATAATTTGCAGCAATATTTCGACCCACTGATAAAATACATGTTTACATGGTGACTATTATGGAGTCCCTTTTAAAGCTGTAACAATGTAATGCATGTAGTTTATATTATAAACCGTAAGGCTGGTTCTCATGGCATATGCCAGGAAAAGGAAGTAGCAGACAGTACCATGGGTCAAGAGGTATCACGTGACTTATCCTGATCATAGTGTTGGTAAGAAAAGTTCAGGTGACCTCTTTTTTCACCAGTGCTGCCCTCTACCTCTTGCATTTTGGCTTATGCAATTGTGCACAAAATTCTCAATGTTATTTTGAAAACATACTTGCCTTCACTGGTTGGTAAATGTTTTTGTAACTATAGTCAAATTTATCAATGAACTACATTGAAAAACACAATAAAGGCAACTCTCTGGCTGCATGCTGTTCAAGGGATGTACAATTAATCTAATGGATGAATACATGTGGCTTGTTCATCAAATTGTCATGAATCTAAAAAGCTTAACACAAAAGTAATAAAATATTTACTTGCATGAGCTACAAAGTTTTCATTTTTGTTTGTTTTTTTTTTGATTGTGTAAGTTTACATTTATATTTTAATATTCTGTCATCCACTGATTTTTGACAATGTCAGGAATCCATCAAGAAGGGTATCAAAGAGCCAAACTATTTTATTTATGGACAAAATGGGTTCAAATGCACATAAGTTTTTTCATTTCTTTAATCAATGTTTTGTTTTAAAAGATGTAAGAGGTTCATAAACCTATCAAAATACTACAAACATTTTAAAATGTATTCGTGATTACCGTGTACATGTATATGTAAACAGAATAAGGGAACAGTATATTTGTCACAAAACAGATTTCAGAAATTCTCATTTCAATTAATGTATGCAAACTTTGAATTGGCCTGGTGGGAGGTGCTGGATTATGACTAAAATAACTAAGTGTTTTTATCTGTATATGTAATGTTGATGGCATCCCTTGTTACATGCATGTGCATTGCATTTTCAGTGCTGGCACCCTTACTTTGCCATTTCCCTAGAAATTAATAAATTGCATATGGGAATCAACTTTTACATGGACATGATACGATTCTGAATGGGAACTGGTTTCCAGATTCAGAAAAAATGAGATGTTGTAGCTGGAATGAATGTAGTGTGGTGATCTGTAATATGTGGAATACATTGGAAGATCTTACCATGTACATATAACATGTGTCAATCACAGAGTTTGGTCACCTGTGTGGACATATTCAGGGAGAGCCCAAGTACTGAGGGCATTATGCTGGAGGCAGAAGGTCGCTTTCCAAGCAAGGAGTTTGGTATCTGATAGAAATCTATGACCACTTACCTGAAATAAGACAAAAACTTCAACATGTGCAGACTGTACATCAACATACATATTCACTAGAGTCTTTTACTGTCATACGTGCTCTAGAAAATTAACTCTTTCAGTGCCAATCAAGTCTAAAGTCGATCAACTAAAGTGAAACTATTCTGAATTATCATTAGGATCTCACATTAGTATTCCTTGTAAAAAGACCTTTCATTCAAGTACCAGCATGCCTCTTGTTCCAGAGAAAATATCCCAGATAAACAGTTTTTGATGGCATGCATTGGGCAAATTGCGTGCCTAGAAAAGCTGTTGACTCAGTCCAAAATTTGGCACTTACAGAGTTAAAGCAAAATACGTCAAGAAAAATTAGGGTAATTTAAAAGTGATTTTTTGTGTGCTCATGTACTGGGCATTTTTATTTGCTGTAATTGCATACCGCAAGCCAATTTATTTCCTGTACTAATTTGTATTACTAGCCACAATTATTTTGTTTATTTCCCATACCTTGAACTGCAGCAAAATAAATACCTATAGCAGCATACATGAATACCGGCACCCTCCCCCTCTTCAATAAAATGCGAAGGATTAATGAAAACATTGTTTGCATTCACCAAAATCTGTCATATATTCATTCCATTATAATATTACAACAGGTTTCTTGCTGCAGCCTAGGTGGCAGCACAAGTTGCCACTGCCATGTACTTCCCATTATGTCAGAGCAAAAAAGGCAGGGATGTGTTGAACAGCCATTGCCTTCATCTTCTGATTTTGCCTCACAAAATATCTGATTCTTTTTGTTAAAATCCTAAGTTCACTTGAAATGACTTTCCAAGCCGGCATTAGTGATCACAACAGAGTGGTACATGTACATTGTACCTGATCCAGAGACTACCTCTCATGAGACAGCGCCCATCATTTTAAGATTGCTTTTTTTTTATGCTAAGTCTATTTTTCTGTTAATTTGGCCTTTATTTTTAGATGAGCTGCAATATGAGGCCACTTTCTTCAGGCAATAGGGTTGGTCTTAGATGGCAGGGACCACCATATTTTCATACATACATAACCCACTAACTATCTGAATGCTTCAACTGATGTAAAATGTATGCTTCAATGTTGTTTACAGCATTATATTGGGGTGAAAAATGACACTGTCCTATAAAAATCCACTTTAATCCAGTTTGATGATTTGTTGTTTACAGCATTATATTGGGGTGAAAAATGACACTGTCCTATAAAAATCCACTTTAATCCAGTTTGATGATTTGATTTTACATTTACAAAATATTTTGTATGGTATTTTCTGAAGAAAAAACATTTGAATACATTTTCAATTTGATGGGTACGGCAAGCTGAACTTCTTATTACAATTTGCCACAAAAATAAACTAATATCCAAGGTTATAGAGTAAGTCCTGGGCTGACAGATTTCAGAACAGGTATTCCTCTCATCAGTCATTACATTTATCTTTATCATTAGCATAGTCCATGTCAATACATGCAACACCCATTTTACCCATATACATTTACTTTACAGAAGCAACCCAAGGATTCACTCATTGAAAAAAAAAAAAAAAAGAGGTCAATCTTGAAATCTAATTCATGGATTTTGTGATCTCTTATTATTAGCAAATAAAATGTTATTCAAATTTACAAAAACTAAAATGATTATATGTTACTAACATGAGCAAATAGTAAACGAATATAATTATCTTGTTACATGTAACTTTACCAGCATGTGCAATAATAAAGGTGGACAACCATGCCATACAGATGGTCTTTATAACTTGCTTGTGAAGCAGACTCTGATGTCCAGTTGTGTACACTAGGCTGCTTCGCAGGCAACTGTATAACAGTCTGCATTGAGAATGTTGCAAACTTCCCCCAGCTATCCCATTTGACAGCAATGGAGTCATATAAAATACATGTAGGTCATAAACACATTGGATTTATGATCCGGACATGGCCAATATTTTAGTGGGGAGACTCTTCTCTTGCAACGATTACAGAGAAAAACATGCTTCTTTGGTCTTATCTAGTGCCCATGGCCTGTCAATCAAACAAACATGTTACATATATGTGACAACAGGCATTATCATTTAATTCAGCTCTACCATCCAGTAGACTGCATGGGAGTTAATATGCAATTGACATCATAACAGTTATGTCATAATATGGTTATACTGTCCATACCCATGGTCACATTATCTTGCTCTTTAAAAGGCTGACGTCTTCAATGTGGCATTCAGTTTCTGTTGAATCACACCAGAGAGTTGGAACAGAGACCAACTCCCTGTAACTAGTAAACATAAACATTTGTGTTTACCCAGAGGTTGAGCAGAACTCACCCACCTTTGAGGAGTCCAGTCACGAACAAAACTGGTCAGGCATTCTGGACCTTCATGTATCTACCTTCATCAACACTTGCCTTGTCTTTCTATTGCAATAATAAAGGTAGTTGAAATATCTCCCTGTCACATGGGTGTTTTGTATAGATATTTTTGATTCTATATTATATAATGTAGACCTACATGTATAAACTAAAATTTTACCAAAGTTTACTTTATCCGCAGTGAAACTTTTAAAAATTATGTTATCAAATCATGGACTCCAACTTTATATGCTGTAATAACTGTGGTGTTCTATATATGTATATAGTCAAATCATACAGATTTACATTGATCGTGAGGAATGTTCTCTTGTGTAACTATGTACATCATTTAATAAACCAGTACAATATATAATAGTCTTTTTGCATTCTCTCTTTGAAAACCGGTGATAGCATAATGATTTTAAGATAGCAATTTATGAGAAACACAAGTGTACATTCAATTCAACTCCCTAAATTTCATAATTTAAAGTTTTTCACATTTTTTTTTTACCACAAAATTTTTCTCAATCATATAAGAAATCTTTATTGTGATTTTGAACATATTTTATCATGTCTGGTTTTTTTTTCACAATCACCACTGACAGTAAATCAGATAGCAAAACATCACCTGCTATGAAACGTCACATTTTACAGAGTCAAAGATATATTTCAATGATAATTTTACATACATGTAACCAGAAAATTTGGATTTTGCATATACCTGTTCATTTCCAGTCCAAAGAATTTCCTCTCTAGGATATTGATATTACCAAGTTCTAATTTTCATAGCACTTTAACACAAGAGCGAAGTAATCTCCTGAAATTTCACCAGTATTTTTTCATTCTTTCTGTGCATGGTCTCCCCACAATCTGATACTCAAAGCTATCACGTGTTCCTTGAAATCTGCCTGCATAATCACCCCATTTCTGGGATGGGTATCAATACTAGTTCAGCTGGTAGCCTTCATACTTCCCTGTGACCTTGAAAATTGTGTAAATGTCTCATCTAGGCATCCCTCCTGAACTTTTACAAGATACATGGTTATGCCAATTTTCATAAATTAAATTGAATCCTAACGATGCATGCAATCTGTTATGAACAGCCATGTGACCTTGAAAAATTATACCCATGCAAGATCTCACCAGGATACATGCAATATGTTTTGTTTTAATAAGGTCAAAACAAAAAAAAAAAAGCATGGACTGAATTTCATAGACATGTACTTGGGTTCTCTTCCAATAGAATTTAACCAATATACATATGATATGGAAACCCCAGTATTATCAACAGGTAGCTATAAGCAAGCTGTCACCCATTAGTCAATGTCTCTGTATAGGGGCAATTATTGCAACATAAATCTTCAAAAATAGCAACAAATTGCTTTCACGGTATACAGAACATGAGGACTTAAGCATTGCTCTACTAGCTTACCTTGTAAACACTGATTAAAATAGCACTGTCACATGGAAATTAGGTCAAGGTCATCTATTTGCTCTCTCAACTTACTTAGAACCATTATAGAATGTAGTGCTCCCATAATGTGCAATATCAAAGTCGCTGCTCAATGAGATATTGAGTAATCAAAGAAAAGTAAAATGTCACTTTGGGCTCAGGAATTACATCAATGTCATCCATATACAGTATCCATGCTTACAGGAGATCACCAATGAGTGTAACATGAAAGCCCTAGCTCAAATTACGCTTGAAATACATGTATAAATTGAACAGTACAATTTGTTTCATTGGCCCAGTGACCTTGGAAATTAGTTCAGGATGACACATGAAACTTTATAGTCTACTTTTGCTAGAGGACCATCAATCTTCATCTGCAATTTCAAAGTACTGCATAAAATAGTTCTTGAGTCAGTACCCAAACACTTATTTACTGAAGAACTCAGTTCTCATTTATTTCAGCCAATCCATACAACGATGTTTTCAATGTGAAGATACATGTACATAATAGTATAAATGAATGTGGCTGGGGGGGGGAACTCCTATTAAGGGGACTCTCATAAGAGCCACCTTTAAGCCTTAAACAATTGAAACAATGAAGATGGCAATTACTTAGACAGTAAGTGTCAAAAGAAACTTTAAGATATAATACAATTTACACACACAATGTGGGTGGGAAAATATAACTATCAATTAATTATTGAAGTTGCAAAGTGACCTTGGAAATGATGTGAAGTCTCAAAATGTAATTGTGAATGGACAAGGATGGATGGATGGATGGATGAAAGATGTTTGATGACTGTCCCCATATCCTGTAATCTCACCAGACATGTCAGCATTCAAATATACCTCAATTTTGCTTTGTATGCCTTGTCTTCATGCAACGTGAATGGATGTTTGCATGTCACAGTGCATTTATACTGTTCAATTCTCCATTGTTTCATAACAGCATATGCATCACATCATCAGATGCTGACTACATGTACCTGATTTCATTTCTGTCCCAATTTTGAAACAAGAGGGCTGTGTGAACAGCCCATGCTCAGCTGATCTTGACATTCATCACACTTGCAGCTCTAGGAACTTGGGAAAGGATCAAGGTCATCCATGGTCTGAGTAAGTCTGACCTTTATACAAGGACACTAACATGTGCAACATCAAGGTTCAAGTAGTTCTCAAGTTATAATGAAGAGTAAAATTCATGTATGTGGCACCGTGACCCCAGAAAAGAGGTCAAAGTCATTCATGTACTGTCTGAGCATGACCTTCATACAAAAACATTAACATGTGCAGCATCACAGTACTAACTCAAAACAGATCTCAAGTTATCAAGTAAACAGTAAATTTTGTGTCAGTTGTCCTGTGAATTAGCACTATAATGCCCATTGACTTACATAGTAATCAATAGGAAAGCTGCATTGATTAATAAGTACCCGAATGGAAAATACTTAAAAATCAGGAATCTAAAGCAATGCCACCTAGTAAACACTTTGTTTGACCCTTCCACAAGAACATATCCATCACATTTCACTTTAATCTGAGTGACGGTTCTGAGAACAAGTGAAAAATAACAAAACCATATAAAAAATTCATAAAAAAAAATTACAGAAAAAATTGCAGTGCCACCTGGTGAACAAATTGGGAACTATGCATCCCTGGGAGTGTCTATGAATGATATCAAAACAACTGGGTGAGCAATTTCAGAGGTGAAGAGTTTTTAAGGTTTGCCCCCCCCCAAAAAAAATCATAAAAATTCCAAAAATCAATAGAGCGTGACCATTTGAACAAACTTGGTAGAGATTCACCCAAGGCACATCCCCACCAAGTTTGATGTACATCTGGCCGACAGTATTTTAGTTATAACCATTACAAGAAATTCCCATGTTAAAACTTTCCTATTTAAACTTTTGTAAAGATTCTTGAAAAAAAAATCATAAAAAAAAACAAAATTCATTGGAACATGACCATGGGAACAAACTTGGTAGACACCCACGCAAGGTACATCCCCACCAAGTTTGAAGTTAATCTGGATGACGGTTTTGGAAAAGAAGTCGAAAATGTGAATTAGCATTAGAATGCTCATTGACTTCCATAGTAATCAATAGGAAAGCAGCATTGACCGATAAGTACCCGAATTGAAAAAGTCGTTAAAAATCAGGAATCTGCAGTGTGATATCAGAGCGACTGAGTAAGCGCTTTCAGAGAAAAAGATTTTTTAAGATTTGTCCAAAAAAAAAAAGAACAAAAAAATTCATTAAAAATCCAAAAATCACTGGAGCATGACCATTTGAACAAACCTGGTAGACACCCAACCAAGGTACATCCCCACTAAGTTTGAAGTTAATCTGGATGACGGTTTTGGCGAAGAAGTAAAAAATGTGAATTAGCATTAGAATGCTCATTGACTTCCATAGTAATCAATAGGAAAGCTGCATTGACCAATAAGTACCCGAATTGAAAAAATCGTTAAAAATCAGGAATCTGCAGCATTCCCACATAGTGAACAACTTTGTTTGACCCTTCTACAAGGAACATATCCACCATGTTTCAGCTTAATCTGAGGGACAGTTCTGGAGAAGAAGTCGAAAATAGCTAAAACACACAAAAATTCATAAAAAAAAATAGAAAAAAATTGCAGCGCCACCTGGTGAACAAATTAAGAACTAGGAGTCCTAGGGAGTGTTCCTGTGTGATATCAAACTAATTGGGTGAGCTTTTTCAGAGAAGCAGATTTTTTAAGATTTGCCCAAAAAAGAACAAAAAAATTCATTAAAAATCCAAAAATCAATGGACCGTGACCATTTAACAAACTTGGTAGACACCTACCCAAGGCACATCCCCACCAAGTTTGAAGTGGATCTGGCTGACAGTTTCGGAGAAGAAGTCGAAAATGTAAATTGTTGACGGACGACGGACGGACGGATGGACGACGGACGGACGGATGGACGACGGACGACGGACGGAGGACCATAAGATAAGCTCAGCTGACTGACAAGTCAGCTGAGCTAATGATAATATTGTCATATGTTGCTAATGCTGAGCTTGAAATTTGCAATACAGATGAAGCATGTATTAAATGGTTTTAAGCTGCACACTCCAACCATTAAGCTATACAAATAAAAAAATTTGCACACTTGACCTTGTGACCTACTTTTTGTGCATAAAACACCCTTGGGTCCAGATACATATGTGTGTATAAACTACGTGTCATAGCACTTTAGCAGCATATATACAATGTGGGGCTCCAACTGATCAAAGCATAACCCATTAATGTGGCCTTCACTGATTCCAGTGCATATCAGACTACAATGCTACATGTGCATGGAATCCGTATTGACATATATTTTTTTCACAAAGATATAGTTCCATATTGACAAATGAATGATGCATACACAAGAAAAAGACAAGCAATAAAACAAAAACACAGTGACAAACACAGAGAAAAATACCATTCAAAGAACGCAGTACCCTTCGGCCGCCTTCAATCTCTTTTGCTGTAAGTGAATAGGAATAGTGTCCCATAGTATCAGGTATAGTTACCTACACAAATACTACTATTGTACACTTGACCTTTGACCTCAAAAACATTAGGTCAAATATAGAGGTATAACCTTGACTTTCAATAGCCTTCTAAATCACCCTGTGTTGCTTCTTTTGTTTCAAGATTTAGATTTCTAGATGCACGTCACTCAGCAAATTTGTGACCCGTGTGTGACCTTGAAAATTAGGTCAAGGTCAATCATGCTTGCAGTGGTGTACTATCATATGCAATTTAAAAGTCCTGTATCAAAAGCTTCTGAAGTTATAGTGGTAAACAAAATTTTAAAGAATAGGTCACTGTGACCCAATGACATGACCTAATGACCTACTATTGATTCATGACACATTTTTCGGTTATGATACATGTGTGTATTAAATTTTATGTAACTAACTTAAATACTTGCTTACTTATACCAATACCACCATTGTGCACTTGACCATTGACCTCAAAAAGTAGGTCAAATATAGAGCTATGACCTCCATTTTCAATAGGCTTTTAGATCACTCTATGAAGCTTCTTGTGTGTTAATTTAGATTGCTAGATGAGGCTTTCAATAGTAAGAGTGGTAACGTCGCTCAGCACGTGACCATTGTGTGACCTTGAGAATTATGTCAAGGTCAAATACACTTGCACACAAAGTAGGCCTTATAGGAGTGTACTATCATGTCCAATTTGAAAGTGCTGTCTCAAACATTTCTGATGTTATAGTGGGTCAACAAAGTTTCAATGAATAGGTCACTGTGACTCAGATACTTGACCTAGTGACCTACTTTTAATTCATGATACATTTTTTGGATGTGATACATGTGTGTATAAAATTTCAAGTAACTGACTAAAAAACTTCCTTACTTATACCAAGACCACCATTGTGCACTTGAACTTTGACCTCAAAAAGTAGGTCAAATATAGAGCTATGACCTCCATTTTCAATAGGCTTCTAGATTGCTCTATGAAGCTTCTTGTGTGTAAGATTTAGATTGCTAGATGCAGGCTTTCAGTAGTTCGAGCGGTAACGTTTCTTAGCACATGTGATCATTGTGTGACCTTGAGAATTAAGTCAAGGTCAACTATGCTTGCACACAAAGTAGGCCTTATAGGAGTGTACTATCATGTCCAATTTGAAAGTCCTGTCTCAAAAATTTCTGAAGTTATAGTGGTCAAAATTTCCATGAATAGGTCACTGTGACCCAGATAATTGACCTAGTGACCTACTTTTGATTCATGGCAAATTCTTTGGTTGTGATACATGTGTGTATAAAATTTCATGTAACTGACTTAAAAACTTCCTTACTTATACCAATACCACCATTGTGCACTTGACCTTTGACCTCAAAAAGTAGGTCAAATATACAGCTATGACCTTCATTTTCAATAGGCTTTTAGATCACTCTATGAAGCTTCTTGTGTGTAAGATTTAGATTGCTTGATGCAGGCTTTCACAGTTAGAGCAGTAACGTTGCTTAGCACATGTGACCACTGTGTGACCTTAAGAATTATGTCAAGGTCAACTATGCTTGCACACAAAGTAGGCCATATAGAAGTGTAACATCATGTGCAATTTGAAAGTCCTGTCTCAAATATTTCTGAAGTTATGGTGGTAAAACCACAGGACGGATGGACAGACGGACGGCGCCGGGTACGACAATACCCGTCGGCCTCATAAGGCCGAAGGGTAAAAACTCACATCTGATGAAAGAAAGAGAAGAACACGATAAAGACAGCCTATACACATACACCATTAAGATTGTTTTCATCTTCCATTCAGTATATGAATTTATTATGATCATTTAACAATTTAAATATTCTTCCTTGAGGTTCTAGTTTCTCAAACAAGTACGTCCTGTCTCAAGCATTCGTAATTTTTGCAATGCAACAGAACATGTTTCTCATCTTCAGTTTCTCCAGTTTTACATAAAGAGCAGTTTCTTTTTTTGAAAAGGAATTCTTGGTCATGTGTCTTGGCCTGTTTCCATAGCAAGTGTATGGGCACTTATTCGCAATTTGCTGAAATTATTTCGCTTTGCTACAGGGACACATTTGCTTTTCAGATATGGTTCAATTTTAAACCATTCCTTAAGTAAACAATATAACCTGAACTTTAATATTATTATCGCGTGAGTCAGCAACACTTCTTGTGGTACCCGAGATATAGGAAAACCAATGAGTTTCATACATGTGTCACACATTGTCTCAGCAATGAAAGAGTGGGATTAAGGAATTGAGGAATTAAGTACGGTGTGGCATTGATTGTTGCGAATATATCAAGAAAGAGGAGGTGAGATCTGACAGAGTGTTACCACCTCCTGAGTGATATATTGCCAACAATCAATTTGAGGTCATATTATAAAATGGTTTAAAGTTAAAAATTCTCGTAACTTGACACCAAAAAAGGGCAGAACTGGCCTTTTTACACCCATTATCAACGCTTTTGTTTGTACAGTTCCCGTTTGCTTGCCTACTCCCTCCACTGCATTTTGGAGATAAGTAGGGCACTATGGGGGGGGGGGGAGGGGGGGGGGGGGCTAGGTGTGAATACTGTACTGCTCTAAGTTGCAACCTTCCAAGTAGGCTTATGCTTAAAATACTGATGATTAAAAAGAAACAAAAAAACAGAGACCGAAGTATATCATAATTATCCTAGGCCTACATTTGGCTATCCTGCAGCTATAGGCCTATACAGCCTTTTTAAAAAAGTGGAAAACCTCATAGGACCCTACCAGATGAAAGATGTCAAATAAATGTGATTGGCTGAATGAAGTCATGAGACAAACCAATCACAGCTGAAAGTGAAGGATGATGGCAACAAGGCATAATCGCCATGTATTGGCAATTTTCAAAATAGTTCATATAAAATATAAAATAGTCACTCATGTTCAAACATATTCAAAAATATGAAATCCCTACAGCTTGAAAACTTCTGAAGTTATCATGCCGACACCAAATTAACTAATGCAGCTCTGTGACCTTGGAATTTATCAAGGTCACCCATCTTCAAACTTGACCTTGCCTTTACAAAGGACCATAATCTAGTGCAATATGAAAGCCCTAACTCAAAAGCTTCTCAAGTTATCATGCAGACACCAAATTCAATAATGTGGCTCTATGACCTTGGAATTGGGTCAAACTCACCCATCTTCAAACTCATGGTAGCCTTTATAGAGGACTAAAATCCTGTGCAATATGAAACCCCTAGCTTAACAACTTCTCAAGTTATCATGTGGAAATGATGCGGATGGACAGACATCTCTAGTATGATACACTTATGTAGAAAAACATGACCCATATTCATAAATATCAAACCCAACAATTACAGCAAAGAGATTCCAGAGTTACCAAAGCATCAACATTCATCTTCCTATACCAATGTGAAGAAACAAATTTCACTCCTGACTTGAGACAGGCAGTCACGTGCAAAAGGCAACTGGTGGTTTTAAACGGTCCTCTCAACCTTTGAAATATTCTTCATTAAATACAGACTATAGTGTTTCCAATATGTATAGGCCCAACCACTCACAATCCAAATTTTATTACTTCTGCAAAAAATAAAAAGAGAATTGGTAGGCCTATCACTATTTTGATTCTTCTGACTAGTTCGTCAGCTGAGTTTATAGCAAAAAGTAGAGAGTAGGCCTATATCGTTTTTGTGATATCTATGAATCTGGAACATTATGTAATTAATAAGTTAAGTGATTGAATCACTGTTATTGAGTATGCAAGGAGTAGACTTACACAGGTCCCTCACAGATGGACGGACAGAACTTGTGATTACTATACGGGACTCACCTTTGGCGGTCCTTTTATAAGGATAAACATAGGGTATAGATACACTTCAAAGAGAGTGAGCAATATCATCACCAGTTATTGGCCAGTGGAAAGAGTAATTATTTTCTTAACCTTTGCAGCAATAATATCATGATATTAGACCTAGCAGGGGAAGCTAAAGCATCATTGCATGTTAGCAACCTTGTCATTTGCACACAATGTAGACTGTGTAGACTGTTATGGTACTTCCCCCATGGAGCTCCTGGGACTTATAGTCATACAAAGTAAGTATATGAAGGTGGGAATGTTAATTGGAAATAATTACCATTGCAGGTTTAATAAATAAACATAAAAATAACAAGTAAATATTATACTAACGTATTAAATGTAAAGTCTGTGTCCATGTCCTTTGGCACTGATATCTGCAGCCTATATACTTATGTATATAAAAGATATATAATATGACTGTCCCAAACAGGCTAGGCTTTTTGGGCAAACCTTGGTCTTCAGAAAAGCAAACAACATGTAAATGCTGCTGTGTTTGCTTGGCAATCATAAAATTCATAAGTATTGCACATTGAAATGACACTGAGGAACCATCGAGAATAAAAACATGTACATTAAAGGAAACTTAGCCTCCACGTTTAAACTAATAAGCCTATTGTTATGCAACCCTTGACAGTTAAGGCTAAAGACTCAACGGGAGTGGCCAGATGTGCAGTCAAGGAGTTTTAAAAATAAGCCTACTTGCAAACAGGCCCAGAAGCATATAAAGAAAAAGTTAAAACTACAGAACTTTTGGGGAAGTTTTGCAGTCTGTTGTCTTAAAAGAACTGAAAAAAAGGTGTAACCCTGAACAATGTGGACACAAGTGTTTTGGGAGCAAGGTTTGTTTACCCAATGGTTACTTCAACATGGATGCCAATAAGCACAGTATCTACAGGCCAAACTTGACTCTTTTCTTTTCAAATGGTCCAAAAGTACCCAGCTGTTGAAGATCACCTATTTCAAAGTACTTTCTTTCACATCTCATGAATTGAATATGAAGCTGTCAGATTAAACAGAATCGCCTCAGGTCAACAACTTTCCTCAGAGTACTTAAAGCCAAACTGGGCCCAGGAAGGCTGTTGTCTGAAGTATTGTTCAAACCAGAAAATGGTGATGAGAGATTTGGAAATCGGAAATTTTAGTAGGCCTGTTTCTATAGGCCTACCAAATTACAAATGGGACACCCAGAGCTGCATGTAGTCCCCTGGTGAACAAGGAATTGGTCATTCAGGAGGCCTAATCAGTTTACCCAGGTAAAGTCCTACGCTGTTGTGTAGTTTTTACATTTCCACCCACACTGGCATCACTGCATCGCACATTCACAGCAGTACTTGCTCAATTGGTCCTACTAACATGGAAGAAGCAGTGTATTACTACATGCCTATCAAACGTGTTACAATTCTGATCTGGAAAGTTATGCACAAAGCTGCACATTTATAGCTAAAGGAAGCAAGGCAAAAAACAAAATGACTTTTTTATTTTAGTTATTTAATATAAGGTGGGGTGGGGTGTTCTTCAGGTTTTTGCCTGCCATATGAGCAAAAAACAGGTTTCATTATCATTTTTGTCTGCAGGATGTTCAAAATACCAACACAACTCATTAATTTTACTTCCACAGTATGTGCATGACACGTAAGACATCAACACAGTTGGCAAATACAAAGTGAAATGCCCTTTTGACCATTTTTGCATCCATATACATAATACACTACGCTAAAAAATTATGTAAACCTGTTGCCTTCCCCTCTATTTACACATCATGTCTGTGCTCATAAATCAAATCTAAGATGCACATTTTTTTTTTTTTATGGTTGTTACCTAATTTGTCAACACATTAACCCTGGTTGTGCTATTAACTCTCTTCTGGTCAAATGCTAAGGCCCTATAATATAACATACCAAACAAGTGGTACAGGGAAAACTCATTAAAATTGCACCATCGGTTCCCCAAGAAATTTGTCAGGTGACTATTTGTCAACACATTAACCTTGGTTGTGCTATTAACTCTCTTCTGGTCAAATGCTAAGGCCCTATAATATAACATGCCAAAAAAGTGGTACAGGGAAAACTCATTAAAATTACACCATCGGTTCCCCAAGAAATTTGTCAGGTGACTGAATATGTCAGATAAATGAATCAAATAACAAAGAAAATAAGCTTTTTCCGATGAAAAATTTGTGTAATTATATTGATTATGGCGGATATCTGATGCCGTTATAACGAGGTTTCACTTGTGCACGGCAGCCTTTCTAAAACTAAGTTATGGCACAACCAGAGGAAATTAATATTTGTTGACAAATGGATTGACATATTGCCCAATATCATCAGGACCAAAGCTGAAAGGTCAGTCTGGTCACTGTTGAGCATCTGGCTATCTTAGACATGAACACTGCAAGTACATGTACATGATATATTTCTCCTAGGAATTATAACAGTATATGTACAAAAACAAACAAAGCATGCAACATGTTGCAACTCGTTCCCCTTACACCAGCTGAAGGTCAAATCTTGTCTGCTTCAATGCTTTTGACTTTGACTTTCAACAGTAATGAAAAACAGTTTAAACAAGAATTGTCAACGGGAATTTTTATCAAGGTACCACACTCTGGGTCAAAGGCTTTTCTTGGCATGGGTTGGACGCTAGTCTTGTGCTCAGCTGACCTTGCATACAGGTCCTGTGACATTCAAAATTACATGAAGTTTGCTTTTGTGTAAGACTACCATCAACACAATATCAAAGTCTTCACTCGCTAACATTGTTGGTGTACTCATTTTTGAGATGAAAGGTGACAAGATCCACTATTACCAAGATATAATCTAACATATTTTTTGACCTTTCAATGTCACTGAACGACAAAATTCACAACACCACAAGAAACCCCATAGGTTACTTCTTATTGCTGTTTAATAGTGAGCATGAACACAAGGCTCCACCATTACTGAGATGTAAGCCAAGATATCAGTTTGACTTTTCAAGGTCATTAAAAGTGTTATCTTAATTCAAGGGGTAAAAAGTTAAAGATGTGCCTTAGTTAAAACATGCTTGTTCTGACCACCAAACATAATCCTAGCTGGCTCTGCATGAGGTAACGAGCTCAGAGTGACAATATTATCACATGGCCAGATGCTATAATTATCATGATAATAGTCCTTCAAACAGATGTGAATGGTACAGTTGTACTCATGCATAGCACACCAATTTCTCATAACAATATATTCTCATGTTTCCTTGGTAAATCATGGAAGTTTGGATGTTGGGCTGAATGTCATTTGATTTTCTATTCACAGTAGCAAAATGTAGTCATTTTGATTAAAAAAATGAACTTAACAAAAACAAAAACAAAACAAAACAAAAACAAAAGAAAAACAAACAAACAAAACACCAGCACAAGGTATGTTACAGCTCTTAAAGAATGTCACAAATTATCTAACAGTATATCTTGTGTCATTCATAAGATTTTTGTTTGATTTTTCTTTGTTCAATAAAGAAAGCAAATATCTTGAGAATATCTCAGATGCTTGTTCTAACTAACAGACACAAGATAGTCAAGGTTTCCAAACATGTCTAACAACATGCAGTCTTAGAGAATTATAATGTTCTTCATTGTCCATACAGCCTTATAGTCAAGCCAATGGTACATCTGGCAGGAATATAATTCATATTATTCAAAAACACGAACACTTAAGTGTTTCAGCTGGATGTTTCACTCGCATGATCTTATAAAAGAATAAAATTCAATGTATGAAGCAGTCTGTATTGCTGAACTGACAAGACAATTTGAAGGTTCATTGTCAATATGACGGTTTTAATACTGCGAAAGTTAAATATTTAAAAGTATAGACACATTTGTTTTACATGGATTGTGAAAGAAGTCAAGCTGACTTATCGAGTCACTCTCCATGGCACAGATGTTAGCGTATACTTCCTACCTTGCCTAGTGGAGGAAACCGAAGAACTCGGAGAAAACCACCGTGCACGGTTAAAGTGGTAGGAACTTTTTCCACATGCTGCCCAGGACGAGAATCGAACCCGGGTCACAGAGGTGAAAGGCGAGCATCTTACCGCTCAGCCAACCGTGCAAATATTTAATTGATGTGGTAGCAGTTTTGTAATATTGTGCACTGTTCTTTTCTTCTTTACTCTTTGTTTCATTTGCACTGTAATGTATATTTATTTTTTGCACATGACATAAATGATATTAATAATCCCAATGCAAATCTTAGAATGACCAGAGTACCAAAGTGCCATGTGTTGTGGGTATTTATAATCACTTAAATAGTTAAATGGTACTCATGCATCGCACACGACTTGCTTACAAGCATGCATTACTTGGTTAAGTCACAGCAGCCTACATGTTTTTATATTCACATTTGCTGATGGTAGTTACCTTGATGCAAAATTGATTCTAATTCTGTTGAATTCAAAAAGATTTTAATTTGATTCTCCTGTGTCCAGAAAGCAGGAAACTTTCCAAAACCAAGTCAACAAAAATCTTGTGGAGTTAATGTACAAAAAAAAATCTTGGTATTCTCATACATAATATGCAATTTTCTTGGTTATACTGCATATGAAAAAAACTTCTGATACTTTGTCTGGACCTTAATAAATATACAATTCCTTTTTAAACTTTTTTTTTCAGCAGACAGGAAATAATTTTACATCTATTTACAGTTATACTGGAATGATTTTTCCCTCATTCAATGTTCAATTTATTGCCAGTAGAAGCAATTAGTGATCACCAATGACAATAATTCTCACCTCTAGCACTGCATAAAGTATGCTGCAGTCTACATATGGGCTGAAAGCTGCTGATGAGCATAATTAAAAGCAGATGCCACAATTTATCATGGGAGGCTATAAAAGAGCTGTCGTCCAATAGAAAACCAGTGAGCCCTGTAAATTCATCAAACATTATACTCTACATGTACACAATGGATTATTGATGCAGTGTTATTCTCACAAGGCTGCAAATGCCTTCTTGTTGATTGTAAAATGTAAATAACAACCAGAATCTGAAGAAAAAGCATACTGAAGATATTTAATGACACTAGCAAACTATTTTCTTGCCTGCATTGACAGACTCAGCTACATATACATGGTAATGTCCAATGTGGCAAAATTCTGACTGCGCTCTACTCAGTGTCAAAGGCTCTGACCCTGCACACCCTTCCATAATAGCAGCAGGAGTCCAGTTACATGTACATAGTCAATCTACTAGTAGTTTCCCATACTATACAAAAATATATCAAAATTTAGAAGAAAATTTATGATCTTTATTATGAACTGATCATAACATGATTGTATACATTTTATGGATGTATACTTTTGCATAATAAAACCTGTAAACAATTTTATTTTGCTGCAATTTGGTTCAATATCTTCATTAATCCAAAAAAGAATTCAAATATGCCCTCTGCATCAGAATATTTGATTTACAATAATCTATAAATGGAATTCAAATGTACCCGGATACACTCTCCAACATTTCTTACACCTGTGTCAATTACAATGATCTTTCCAGGTATGCATACAATGGCCAATGAAGTGGTCACTCCAAACAGGCACGCTTGATAAAATGTGTTCCTATATACAGTGTATTCTTGAAACTGGGCCCCATTTTGTAACACACACTCAGAAGAAAAAAAAAAAAAACTTTAGACATTATATGAGAATCGATGACAGCTATATTTGAGACACCTATATCTTAAATGTACAGCATGTGATCTGGAAGTGACCAAAGATGTTTTGTCTAGGCGAGCTGACCACACCCAAACACGCTTAACACAGGTAACAGGTGGCCCTCGGAGGCAGCACCTTGCAACAAACACTGACCACATCTTGAGCCAGGGTTCATGTCTAGCATTCCATTTTGGACACTCAATAGACAGAAGCTACCAGTCATGCTGGGACCACTGTTAAAACGTGGGGCAAGCATTTCCATAGGACCTTGACCATCACCTATCTTTCACAACACACTCCCACTGGTCAAGTTCTACCATTGCAACCATGGCAGGCTGTCTGGCCATGATTTGTATCCTCACTCTGGAGATCCTGTGTCTGCATCTGATTCATGCAACAGGTAAGTATGGGAAATTTGTTGATGTGTGTTACGTGCAAGTTAGCAGAAATATTTTATGGTGCGAATCATGTCTTAATTACGACACAGGTGAAGTAAAGCTCAAAGCAAATCCTCAATTAAAAACCATCAGTTTAAGAAAATGCAACTCCACAAAATTTGTTGATCTTTGTTAAAACTTATCCTGTGCATGCACCTTGAAATAAATAATTTGTGTTGTGGCCCATGCACAGGTGGTGTACAAGTCGAAGGAAATCCTTCACTAAAACTACATTAGTTTGAGAGAATATCCAGGCAAAGTGTGTTGAACAGGTGTTCACTAAATGACTACATGTACACATACACCTACAATATCAAAAGATACAAAGTAGCTTAATTTTACTACTCAATTTCCACTGTTGTGATTACAGTCAAAAGGTTGTCCTCCCAAATATTAACATGCAAATGTATGGCTTCAATCAAAGTCTATCAATATTTCCTTCCTTCTCTTCTTTTTTTTTTTTTTTTTTAACTATGAATGCAATCAATTGAAAATATTTTGCTTGGGCTGAATGGCATTTAACTCCTGCTTTAGTTAATAAAACTCATGAACAAATATCAACATGACCACAAAATTTGAACAAATTGACCCTAAGTCTGAACCCTAATCTGTTAAAATATTTCTAACTTGAATGTATGCACATGATGTGCATCAGCCCCTGAAACTTTAACTTGATAGTAATTAATGAGTACATAATTTCCTGTTTCATAACCGTTAGATCAAAATGTAGGAGTCTTGGAGAGCAATTATGTAATTGCACAATTCTTTTACATAACTGTCAGATCAAAATGTATGAGTCGATCTTGCATAAAAATAATTGATAAGCAATTAGTTAATGTCACAGTTCCAACCAGACCCAAAAGTAATTTCTATACCCACTCTCCTTATGCCAATTTTTATCTGAATGATACACTATAATGCCATAACTCACCCATCCCAGCAATTATACATTAAAATGAGAGATAAAAGGTTTAAAATGCACTGCTACAAAAAGAATCACATTTCATTCTTAAATTTTGGTAGGCTTATCCCCCTCTGTACTTAAGAAGGGGTACATGTACATGTAGCTTCATTTCAAAACAAAATGCATACAAGCAATGTCATTCTTACAGTATAATGATTATGAAGAATCTAATAGGCATAAAATTGTTTTGCCACCGAAACCTTTTGATGCATAAGGTGAGGGTCACTTCAGTATGACGTGTGCTTGGCTAACACCGAAGTTTCTTCTTCTGGCACTTTAATTGGCATGAACTGGTACACAAAATAATTATATGTCATCATTATCTTAATTACTCAAGGCAACCTTTTAATAGCTCACTAGGTGTGACTTTTATAAGGTAATGGTTTTTATGTGAACAAGTCCAATTAGGTCTGGTGAAAAAATGTATCCATAATTGCATAGCTTGTATACACCGTGGAACATGCAGAAATTCTGAAAATCCTATTTTATATGTAAATGTACATGTATGAGGAAACAATTTTTCTAATTGCAATATAGCCCACTGCTTTTCTAAATTGTTACCTAATCATGCGACTTACTTTGGATTTACATCTGATATACCGTATTCATTCCAATCAGGGCACATGCTCTAATAAGGGCACACCCCCATTTTCTATCATAAAAGAAACCTTTGTTTTCATAGATATCGGTCAATTTTCAGTCTCAATTTTAGTCCACTACCTGTTTTTAGGCACATTTTCCTATAAAATTTTTCTAAGGGCACTGTGCGCTTATTGGAATGAATACAGTGTATTAAAGTTTACAATAGGGTTGCATCAAGCATTAACCTATTTGACACCAGCAGAGTCTTTACAAAAGTAAGAATGATCCAATTGCTTCTGGCATAAAAAAAGAAAACAACATTCTTACTACGTGCTCAACAGATGTGAACGTACATTGTATCTGATAGTACACTACAATGAACCATATGTCTCAAAGAGTACATACAACAATGATTAATTCTTGCATGATGTCTCTCACAAACTCCAGACTTACTGAGCTACTTTTCTGTGTAAAATGTACTTCAACAGCCTCCCTCATTTAATGGAGTGCTCCCATTTCTTTTTCTGACCAGTTTAATTTCAAAGACATCTGCCCTACTTTAAGCAATATCCCCCCTGAAAAAAGGCAAAATATCTTGATTAAATGCATAAAATCTTACAAGGGAAGTAAACTAGCTGCTGCATCTTGTCAAAAGGTGGCACTTATTAAATGATTAGACAAACTGCAAATTGTGCTGCACGTGTTAACACTGTCCTGTCATTTATGCTTCAAAATGAGGCAAAATCCTCATCTGGCTTCTGTAATGGTTCCACAGGTTTTTTTTCATTTCACAACCAAAAAAAAAAAAAAAAGGCAGTGCTTCAAACTAAGTCAAAATCTTAATCTAGCTTCTTTAATTGTTGCACTGTTTTGTTTTTTTTTTAATTCTTTCTTTCCCTTTCAGAAAAGAAGACAGTATCCCAGTGTTTCAAAACAAGAGGAAACCCATTTATTACTCTATCCTGCAAGCGCTACTATCGCATCCAGGTGGAGCGTGCCTTTCATGGGATGCATGCAGTGAACTCCTCACGCTGCTCACTGTTTTGGGGAGACTGCCTTGAGGAGCAGATGAACACCTTATATGACTGGTCCCAATGTACAGGCAAGCAGCAGTGTGTCATGCCTGTCCAGATGTCCTGGATGCCACTCTGTGGCAACTACAGCATGTATCTACAGGTTGAATATAAATGCATCACAGGTTAGTCTTTTTTTTCAGATCAAAAAGTGGACATTCTTTTATTTTGTACAGCATGAATTTGCCAAAATGTCAAGATATATGGTCCATGGGTATTGCAAATCCGAATGCATTTCTGAGTTTTGCCTCAAGGAAACAAGACTTGCAGATGTAATACTGGAATATGTAGAAATTGCAGTCATGACACAGCTCCAATGAATTTAAACTGATGAACATTTGTATTTTTCACAGACAAGCTTACATCAGCCTGCATTACCATATCAAATATATTGACAAACCTACATGTATCTGGATCTACATGTACTGATTTTGTTTTCACAATATTAACACCAAGGCGTTTAAGTTGCCACGTCCAAATATATGGGTTCTAAGTTGTAATTCATGGGTGACACAATTTTGTAGAACGCGTGATCACCATAAAATTTTGTAAAGTTACCAATATGTTAACAACAGCCTGTGCAGCATAAATGACTTATATTTATTGCCTTCATGTTAAAAAAGAAGTTAGCCATTCAAGGGAACTTCTTCGAAATATTGGCACTAGAAATACTAAACTTGACCTGGAAAAAATCTCATCTAAAATCTCACTCAGCATCATATACATGTACAAGATCTTGTTTCATAAACATCTGCACAATCAATTAATCCAAACATAACTCAAACAAGATAAAATGTTCTGTATGTTTAGAATGCCCAGATCAACATAATTACTTTGGCGCATGCTGTCTGCTTGCCATTAAGGCCCATATAAGGAGGGCCAACTGAAATTACATTCCACTGCTCTTATACTCCTGACTGATGCAGGGAAATATTTCAGCAAACCATGGCCAGTATACACCTAACCATTTTGCCTACGCCAAGCAAGATGTACATGTATGCCAGAAGACATGGACTAATATTTCATATGTTATTTTGAAACTACAGGTGAATGATCTACAAATAAATTATTTTTGGATATTGAATACCTTGTATGTCTACATGTATATACAGCAGTCATGATACTTCCTTTTAAGTAAAACAAAGTAAATGCTAGAAACTAAACAGTTCCTATCTTACATGTATGTACACGCATGTGCAGACTAGATATTGGCATGCAGTTATTACAACAGTTATATGAGCATTAATATGGGACTGGTTTTAGCTTCCATGTTAAAGGGTTAAGCACTTACATGTATACTCCACATGTTTTAATTTAGTGGGCAACTGCAGAACAGTTTGGCTTACAATGATAGAAATAGTAATTGTTTGTTTGTCATTGCTTCAAGTTGCATAAAATAATTGCATATTACAATGAATCTGAGTGGTTTAATAGGTGCACAATTCTTATCTAAAACGTTACCTTACGCAAAATCAGTTCATTTTGGGAAAATCCTCAGGGATATATCTAAAAATAAAAACAAAGCACTACATATTTTCTTAGCTGCAAAAAATAATCTACTATATCAATTTTCCAAAGATTTCCACCTGTGTCTGGAGGTATTCAATTCCAATAGAATAAACATAAACCATTATCTTCACAGAATTACAATTCCTTTTAATTTCCAAAATTTTTATCATTTCTGACCAAAAAATTGTTAAAAAAAATACCACACACCACAATGCACCATACTTCAATCCACATCACAAACCTCTTTTTACTAGATCATTCCGAAGAAGATAACATCAGATCTCTAAATATGTCAATTTTTTCAGCCCCCGTAATGCCTTTCTTAGTCAAAGTAGCTTTGTGACAATTTACTACTACTTGATTTAATTTTTCCCATAGTTCATACTGCAGATCACAGACAAAGGGCTTTGACACTTACTGGGCTGTCAGGCAAAAGGAACTGAGTTAACCCTTTGGACATGGAATTGACAAATTTCCTCAGCTGAGCAAACTTTCTGATTGATGGCATCTAATTTCTAATGGTTTAAAAAAAAAAGTTTTCCTCATGATATCCAATGAGAAAAAGCTGTCTGCATGTATACAATGTACCTTGCCCTTTGGTCCCACAGGATAATGCAATGAATTTCTCCACTTGATGTTAAGGTGAACATGCATCAATTCATTTAATTCTGATGATCCTAAATTAATTAGTTACATGTATATCCAGGTACATTAAAAATGTACCCCATGTTATCAATGTTCCATCAAAACCTACCCCATGGTATCTTCATGTGGTATTCTGAAGTCCTCTGTCCCGTTATGTATACACTGAAGAGGTATTATTGACAATATTAAAAATTTCTGCAAAATTCAAAACCATCCTTAGCTTAGAGTTCTCATGACTATTATCATACATCCAATCAAAAACTTTTTCTGCAAGTTTTGTTCAGATCTATCATACTTCTGAGTCCTATGGGGAAGGAAAAGTTGTCTTTATTTTGCAATGGGTTTGAAATTTTTCAAACTTAAAATCTACTTTGAGGTACTTTGTGTGTAAAAATCCCTACAAAAAATAAAACAGCTCCAGCAGTTTACTTTAATGGCACATCTTAAATAATTCATATTACGTGACTTTTTGTTTGTTTGTTTGTTTGTTAAATTGTTCCATTCATAAAAACTTTCAAAGTCCTGCATCATTATTGATCTATGATCAGCTACTCTTCTGGCAGCTGCTGCATGACTTACGCAATGCAAAGCCCACCACAGAGGCATGCTGTTGTGGTACTTGCCCGTATGCTCTCTTTACGTAATTTAATCAGAGGTGTTCATGCAATCCCACCTGTCTGTACACTATGTCTGTCACTAGTATGGAATGAGTTCAGACAAAAAAATATAAGTCCATATGGATGATGACTGGCCCATTGAACATGAAAGCTCCAATCAGCTACAAATGTGGTAATTTGTTAACAAATATATCAAATAAAACTCACAGCCTGGTGAGGATTATTAGAGAGTTGGTGCACATGTCAAAGCGTGGTGCCTGGCTATACAATGTGCCCCCAGGTGCTGGTCCACATCTGGTCATAAACATAACCAGACCTTCTGCCATCAGATGTTCTTGCAATTTGGATGTCAGTTTTCCTCCCCCTGTTACAAAATGAAGTTAACCTTTTGTCTAAACCTTTTTTCCTCTCTCTCTGTGTCTGTTCTGTACTTCTAAGGCTACATGGAAAGTACATATAGTACATTAACCTCACCTTCTGCCATTAACTTAGCACTCAGCCACTGCCCTGTACAACTCCTTATGAAGCTGCTTCTCTAGTGAACACTTCATTTACGACCTTCATTACATCAAAATGTGCAGCATTATAATTAGCTGTCTGTCAGATGTCACACATGTCAATTTTTGCGATTTCTATTTGTTCTGTATTGCTATCTAAATTCCAGTAGTTGCTGGATCCATTTTGCCGTGTTACACAGTATGTAAATTGTTTAATTACCATACCAAATACCTAGAAGTAAAAATCAGGAGGACTGTTGTGTTGCTGTCACTGACACACGACATGGTGTCATCATGAGATTGATGTACATGTAGTAAGGTGAACAGGTCATACTAATACTCGACTGTCTACACCAAAATTACTTCTTTTTTGTTTTTTCAAAAACCAATTTTTATTTAACACTGAGTGTTTACTAATTGGTACATGTATGTCACCAAATTACAAAATGTGATTCAATATAATATGAACACACAAATTAACAATCAAACAGGTTAACTATCATTTAATGAAAGAGCTTTGTGTGACTGCTATATGCCACTGCCTGCTTGGAAAACAATGAGACAATGACCTTATAATCCAAAATGTAAAATACATTATGCAAAAGTGAAAATGCAATATGGGGGAGGGGGCACTCAAACTCAATCAATTCCAGTCTCTAATTAAGATGCTTTGAAAAGATTTCACAGTAACTATTACCAATTTTGCCTTTTTTTCCAGAAAACAACATAATCAACATTTGCCAGAAGCAGATATACCAAAATCTGCCAACAGGGTACATCCGCACTCCATCTTATCCCTTCAATTACCCAGTGTCCCGAGATTGTGCGTGTGTCTTTAAAGCCAACAAGTATAATGCCAGATGGAAGATAACCATACTAGATATGACAATGGAAATGGGAAAGTATGTCAAATGTGCAGATTACTTCATTATACAACATGGCTGGGCTAAAATACGCAAGACTGATATCAACTGCGGGGAGAGCATCAACGCAGAAAAGGAAGTGACAGTCCATGACCCTCGCATTCTGATGCACTTCCACAGTGATGATAATGATATACAGAGGCAAATATTCCCCATCAATAATGAGCGCAAGCTGCGTGGATTCTGGGCATACTTTAAATGTAAGTAAATATTGAACAGGTGGCGTCTGCCTCTCACCTTCTACGCGAAAATCCTCGAAGCATTTTGTTTGGTTTCATTAGGACCAAATTAGCCCTGAGGGACTTATATGTAGCATCAAGGTATTGGCATGCAACTTTCTGTCCATTGAAAATTTCCACCAAACGTCAGACAGACCAGGGTCAAAATAATGCCAGTGCTTCAGTCAAGAACTGAGAGTTTTCTGGCAGGACTTACTGGGAAACATTTTGGCACAGGATTGGATTAAATGACAGTCTTAATTGTTAAAGTATTCATCTGTGTTTAACAGTTCAATATTTTGTCCTCAAATGTACAGCTAACGTAGACAAGGAAAATGTCATTTCATTTAGGCTTTCTAAAAAAACGCATGGTCATAAATTTATTGACCAGATGGCATGGACCAGAGTCTGAAGGACTGACAAGTATCGGAAACTGTCAGTCCTCAAGACTGATACATCCTCAGAGTTTATTTCAACCCCTGTCAGATGTTGCAGATGTCACCTGCTCCTTTCCTGTCAGTGGAATATGTGGTCAGTCAGCTGCTTTCCTCAGCATGCTCTGTGGACAATACACCCAGACTGTGCCCACGAAAGTTCCTGACTCCATCTACATGATGGTGTCAGCATGCTTAGAGATTGTAAAAATTTTATCCCCAGCTAGTATTTTAAAAGCCACCAATGGTGTAGATTACACCTTTGTTCTATTGCTTGGTTTTACTTGGGCTAATAAATCTGACAGACAGAGCCATTTGTCATGTTGGGGGTCTCTTGGTTGCTTCATATATATCATTCAATATGCATCTAAGATATCATAGAAATGTCATGTGCTCACAGTACCAAGTTAAAACGGTGACCAGCAAAAAAAGAAAAAAGAAAAGAAAGGATTTTACAATACAAAATAAAAAAGACATCATGCAACATGGCTGAACTTAAACAGTTCAAGTGAGAGACACATGCTGAAAACATGCAACTTCAAACCAAGACCAAGAACTGCATCCACTTTCAGTGTTCCCTTTATGACACACTAATTTTATGTTACATGTAAACAGTGTTAACACACAAGATTTATGTCATTGTTTGATAGGGGGCCTATCAAACAATGACATTTCCAGACAGTGTCCTTTCTCTTTTTATATGTGCACAAAGTAATTAGCAGCTACCTATGGTGTTAATTCATCTTATCTGATCAATTAGTATATACAAACACCAAGGGCTACATCAAACACTGATCACCAACCTTGGGTTTGCCTTCAAATCCCACATAAGATGCCAATGCTGGCCACCAGCAAAGGGAATTACTCCTGCAACAAAAACAAAACAAAAACGCTGAAAGGATCACAGGATGATTGTAATACACAGACATGGTGACAGTGTGATAAGCCTGATAAGAGCAGGTTCCACTATAATAGATGTACAACATACTGTATATTTGTGTGCTCATTGCTCTTTCAGTAGGTTTGTCTCATAAGTTATGACAAGCCTTACCAGCATACAACTTTATCTAATGATAGTACACTATGAACTAGAAAAGTGTCCAAAGGACATGGATGCCCCCACCTGCCATTGCCCCCATCAGCATTGGAAAAAATATGGCATGTAACTGGTGTAAGACCTCAAATACTTTTTGAGATACATGCGACACAAAAGTGACAAGTCAAATGTCGAATCAATATTTCCAAAAGTTAAATAGTGATTAATTAACACAAGATAATTAATCCAAAGGAGAAACAAAACCCCAGGTGCACACTTTCATATATTGATAGATGTTTCTACAAAGTTTCATGGTTGAACCTCAAATACTTTTTGAAGTACATGTGACACAAATGTCACAAATAAGTCTAACATCGAATCAGCATTTCCCCTAAGTTAATTAATAATTAATTAACACAAGATAATTAATCCAAGGGAGAAACAAAAACCCATGTGCCCACTTTCATATACACTATATATCGCTAGATGTTTCCACAAAGTTGCATGGTTGAAGCTCAAATACCTTTTGAGATACATACGACACTTGTGAAAGTCTAACGTCGAATCAACATTTTCCCTAAGTTAATGAATGATTAATTAAGACTGTATAATCAACCTAAGAGAAAAACAAAGCCCAAGGTGCACGACTTCATATGTTGATAGATGTTTTCAAAAATTTTATGGTTGCACCTCAAGTGCTTTTGGAGATATGCGCAACACAAATGTGACAATTTTAATGTCAGACGGATGAACAGACGTCTTCAGCATGTTACACTTTCGTGCATGTAATAACAATGATCGTGAAGTGACTGTTTAAGGTAATTGACTACAGTCACCTCTACACCCAAGTGATGAAATAGGAAGATCAAACAATGAATAATGGTTTCTGACTGTAGACAGACTAGAGAAAATCTCTAGGTGGGTTTAAATTAACTTTGTCGTATACCAACTTTTGCCCTACCACCACTTCCATGTTAGCCCTACTTAAATCTATAGATTGATATAATCTATTAGTGTCTTGGAATGAGTGTTGTATATTGTCAGTATTGTTCTATATCTATGGAAACACTTCAACAGTTTTATACATGTATTGCTTTTTAGTGACATAGGTTTTGTGGCATAGTTTTTTTCATCAATATTCTTATTCTCCTTACAAATTCACTTGTTTGTGATGTGTTTCTGCTAAGGGGTAAAACCTGTCCAATGACCACACCATAAGCTGGGTTCTCTGGAATGTTTCCAGTGATATCAGGATATGAAACTATGTCAAATTTGAATTATTTTCATTTGTTAAAAATCTTTGTCACATACTGTTTGTTGTCAATCCCTATTTCAAAATCAAGGAAAGTTGCCTTATTGTCACTCTCATTTTCTTTATTCAAAATGAATTCTTTTGGGTAAATTTCCATCCAATGTTTCTTGATCTCATCCTTGTTGTTAAGAGTAAATAGATCGTCGATGAATCTTCTAGTATGTGAATAGAATCTTCTTGCAGCAGTGTAATTTGTTTTTGCCAAATTTTCCATCCATTTGGAGTCGTAATAATGTACATGTAGATATAAATTGGCAATATAAGAAACTGGATCAGTTCTCATGGGTATTCCAACTATTTGTTGAAATACTTTATTACCTAAGCTAAAGCATGCATTGTTGATAATATACTTGATCGAATCAGAACATTCTTCTTTGGTGTAACACTTTCTTTTATCCTTTCCTTTGTCAAGTCTTGCATCAGTAATGGAAACTTTAATGTATTGACATGTTCCTCCCCTTAATGCCTTGTCCAACATTGAAATTAACACTTCCTTCATGTCTGTTAAGCCGATCTTTGTATGCACTCGTGAAAAATCAAAGGTTTGGATAGATTTGGCACCTTCCTTCTTGTTGATCTTATCTATGTCCTGTAAGATATCCGTGGTACTTGCAGTGATCCACATCCTATTCACTCTTGTGTATACATGAACTCTTTCACTGGCACAATAATTAGTATGGGATTTTTGGACAGGTTTCAGAACTTTAGTTAGTATCTTAGCAAACTGTTTTGAAACGCACTTCGTTGCTGCGATAATATACTTAAATTTGACAGGTTTCTTGTGCATTTTGACAATTGCATAGATGATCGGTAATTCCCTGTGTTCATTTGGTATAACACATTTCAAAACTTTGTTCTTGTCTACTTGTTCGTTAATAATTGCATCAGTAGATTCTGCTTGCTGATAAGTTTCACTATTTAATTCTTGCAGTATGTTGTTGATATAGTATGTCTTGCAAGTAAGTGCAGTGTTATTACTTGCTTTGTCAATAGGTGTTATGACATATAAATTCAAGGTAATTAAGTGTATTATAAGTTTAGGGAAAATAGGCTGGAAATCCTTTTAAAACCTTTAATGAACATCACAAGTAGCTAAGTGTATTAGTTTTTTTAAAAATGGGCTGGAAATCCTTTTGAGATCTTTAATGAACATCACTAAGTAACTCCATTATGAAACAGAAAAATTACCCACCAAAAAACACCAAAAGGCACATCTTGCAAGTATGGATTACAAACCACAGAAATTTCAGATTGTAAGATTTTTAGAGAAAGTGATAAAAAATGATCCAAAGCTGGATGGAGAGCAAGACAGAAGGACAGGCAGATGGTCACCATTACCATACCTCCCACACAATTTGTAGGCAGGAGATAACAAAGAACTACAATGAAAATTTGTTATAATAACACTATCTGCTCCCCCCCCCCCCCGAGATATCACATAACTGTATACGTCAGATTAATGAATCAAATAACTAAGACAATAAAGTTTTTGTCTCTCAATACTTGGATCATGCAGTGAATATGTCAGATATTTCACAGCCATTATAATACGGTTTCACTGTATAGTCAAGTGTCTTCTAAAAGGTGGCGTAAGACAAGTGGTCTCTTATTGGAGGTAGCTCTTATAGCAAGAATGCTCCTAAAGCCAGTTTTCATGGCACATCAGTTTTGGTAGTATGCTGAGGGATTTTAGTCAATGCCTGACTGCTCAGTGTGTTCACATTTTAATTTATTTCAATATTGGTAGTTTGTAAGCATAATTGATATTTTTCAATGCTAGTTTGATTAGAAACTATTTCTGGCATCACGACATTCGGGCACAAAGTCAGTACCACGAAAGCTGTGATGCCCCACAAACTGGCGAAACTATTATACTACTAACAGTATTGACCACTGGACCTAAAAATAATTTCTCCCTTTTTACTTTACATGTCTAGTGGCAGTTTTAAATCATTACTGATACATACATTTTTGGATGAAGGTGTGTTTTATGTACTGTATTTCAGCAATTGGCACCAACCAGACAACCATTGTGTGTGGGCCCAGTAAGCCATTGTATGTAGAGAGTTTACAGCCTCCCATCACCTCACCCCCTACCACAACACCACTTCCAACCAAGCCATGGCTACCAGAGATAACACAGGAGTTGCAGCCACCAGAGGCAGACCTGAGTGACAGATACAAGGAGTTTGGGGATGAGAACAGTAAGCTATAAATCATATAAAGGAAAGATTCTGAACTGATAACACACAGCTACTTTAAGAATATATGTGTGTAACATGGCTGGTGACTAGCAGCACTAATGGAAGTGATTGAAATGATTTTAATTCTTTTAAATAAATCTTGATTCAATCTATACATTTCAGGGATCAACATTAAATGTGCAACAATCTAATTATGTTTTGTGACCACGGAATGGTCAGGTCTTGAGCCAGCAAACTTTAGCACCAATCACCTAGTCAAAAAATGGGAAATGCACATGCCAACTGCACCAAATCCCTATTCTAAAAAATGGTTCAATGAATATGAAATACCCCCCCCTCTTCCTTTTTTCCCCTCCTATATAACAAGCATAACATTAGTTCCCCCAACAGTTCCTGATGAGTCATGGTAACAGCAAATTTGTTTAACAAATTACCAGTTATTGTGACCCTTGCTTGGTCCTTTGTAATATAATCTAAAGAATATAGTACACATTAAAAAATAGCGTTCAGAGAATGGTGTAACCCTTGGTGCCCACAATCTTTTTTTTCCTCAATTATGCTTTTTTTTTTAGACTTCCCACCAGAATACTTTACATACAATTTCCATATTGTTGTCTATGAAATGAAGGAGCACTTTTGGATGTGTTCTTGGGGCAAGTTCTGGTGACAGAGACCACTGTATTGTGCATTATTCAGTAGGCCATCAAATAAACACTTCAACAAAAGTTTCATAACAAGAAGCTGGTTTTCAATAGGAATGTGGTCCACTATAATGTGCATCTCTGAAAAACATTTGGTGAAGCTGTGTTGGATCCTTGTTGAGATATTATGGTAACTTCGTCCCCTTGTGCACCACTCAGACGGCCTAAAAGATAAATACTTTAAAGTTTCATAAAAAGTTATAAATTCAAAGAGAAAGCTAGCTTTAAGTAGGGATCTGGTCCATCATAAGATGCATCTCTGACCAAAAATTTGGAAAGCTGTTGTCAATGTTTGTTGAGATATTGCAGTAACGTCAGGGTTGATGCCACTCAGACAGCCTTCAAATAAATTCATTAAAAGTTTCATAAAAACTTTAAAAATAATCAGAGGAAACTGATTATAAAAAGGAACCTGGTCTATTATAAGATATGTCTCCTGACAAAAATTTGGTAAAGCTGCGGTCAATATTTTTTGAGATATCACAGTAACATAGTCAGGGTTGACACCATACATTAAAAGTTTCATAAAAAGTTTGAAAATAATTAGAGGAAGCTGGTTTTCGATAGGAACCTGGTCCATCATATAATGTAGATGTGAGGAAAACATTTCTAAAATTGAAGCTGAATCAATACATGTGTGAAATCATGATTATCACTCATATGAACTATGAAACAAAGTGACTTATAACAATGCAATGAATGAAATCTCAAATTTGATAATTTTCTGAAAATGTGTATTTCATAGAGCTATATACAATGTACATGAACACAGCATAAGTAACAAATTCCTGAAAAGTACTGCTAAAGTATAAATGTAGCCTGGGGTATAGCATCCCCAAGGGTGGGGCCATTGCATGAAGTTCAGAAATCCAGTCACAAACTGCCCTGTGATATTGGAAAGTAGGTTGAGATTGCTCCCACATAATCCCAACCTTTAGCCATCTTAAAGGACCATAATCATTTCTAATTCAAAACTATGAGGCAAAATAGTTGTAGATTCTCATCCAGAGACCAATGCCTTTTATGTCAGGTATTGAAATTGTATGTTTGTCACTTGTCTGCATACAAGCTTCAAGAATTACAACCCCAGTAACCACTCATCACAGTATTTTACCCTTTTACCTTCTTTACAGTTTTATCTTGCAGGTCAATATTTCTCAATCATTTACAGATCTACCATCTCATAGGCTATTTTATTCACCTCTATTTTCCATATTTTGTTCAGTTCAGCATCTACATTCACCACGTCAGATGTCTGCATAAAGTTTACTGAAACCCCAGTACCAATACACCTGTCATTAATCGGCGGTTAAACCTTTCCCCCTTAAATTTAAACTGAGTCAACAGCTTTTCTTGGCAGGGGTCATGTTATCTTGATAGGTCTCACTTACAATTCTCCGTCAAACTGTTTTTCATTGCTGTTGAAATTAATTGAAAACACTGAAGCAGACGACATTTGATCACAGACCAGGGAAAGGGCTAAGCATCCTGCTTGATGGATCGATGAGAATCAATGCTTGATTGCTGGAGTAGCTTGCCCTAAAAGAATACACACCTGGATATTGTTCACTCTCAGTAAGTCTATACCTTGTAAATATGGCCACTTGTTCAGGTCTACCTTTCACAGTGTCCCAATATTCATGTTCACATGTTCATGCTGTACCTTAATCTCTGCCTTTCCAGACAAGTATTCAGAGCAAAAGGATGAGTTAAACCCCAATTCTAGAAGCCCTTAAATCATAAGTGATCTATGGCCACCAACTGTGGACAATGAGACAGGCAGGAGAGGCAGCACACCCAGCCTCTATTATGTCGTTACATTCCACCTCATCAACATTAACCGTACATGAAACACTATCATCGACTGACTTCACAGATGTCTGTGATGTCATACTTTCACCATGTCTTTCATAATTCATAAGCCAATTTTGACATCCATTTGTTTATCATCCAACCTTTGACCCCAGTTGCACATCCACTCATTATAGGCGTGTCGACTGTGCAGACAATTAAAACATAATATGCCGGCTTTGACATGCCATGTCTATCTTCTGCAGACACTGATTTGAATTTGTCATATGTTAGCAAAACATGCAAAGCCAGACACAGCCTACAAGGAAGTTTAGTCTTGTTCAGTGGAGCTTGCACTGTACATTTTTTATTGACGACATCTGTCTGAATGGTCCTTTTTACTTGTTCATTGTTAACTGCTTACTGGGCTTATCAGACACAGACCAAAACACAGGGTTATTCACTTCCTCTGTGGCTCCTTCAATGAAGCAATCCAGATATTGAAAATGTGGCAGTCTTTGCCTCCATACTTTTACCTTTCTACCTCTTGAATGCTACTGACATTGCACGCAGTAGAGCTACCTTTCCATCACTTTTACCAAGTTAGTTTGGTTGTCCATTTCAATGACTTTGCAAGCAGAATTCAAAATTCCCAAACACTACCACAACATATCTGCACATTGCTGCCAACCTTTCCCATCCTTCATTTTTATGGCATTTCTGATGGTCACTTTTCTAACCCAGTTCTGGACTAGATCAAATTCATCTCCATAGCTGGTATTCATAATATATTGTGCCCTGTAAACCGTCATTGGTTTCATTGCCATGAAGCCATGAACTAAAATTTTGTGCCTGACCTTGACAAGTGATGGGGAGGTGCAGTAACTTTGTCCCTTTTCTACATGTACAAGTTTTGGCCTTTCTACATTTGGAGGTTTGACAGAGGTCAGTACAAGTTGCTGCTGTAACTAGGCCTTCTGGGATCACTGATAAAAACATATCCTGCTAGCTGGCTGCACCAAGTACCCCATCATGAAGGTGCCCATGGTACTCTGTCACTTCAGCACACAGACTTGAGTTTCTCGCTACTGGTACAACCTGCAAGTGCCTCCAGCTGTGGAATTATGTTGAGTACACCAAACTCCAACTTTGTGCTAAGGGTTTCATATTCTTTACCTTCTATTTCTTGGCTCTATATTGCTATGTATGTGTTGCTAGCAC